>CM020246.1:22119667-23319667 GCA_009819775.1 Phoenicopterus ruber ruber
AGTAAATTTTTCTGATGTCCTCAAATACACAGTTCAGTCAACTAAATTTCAATTTATGATATATAATATGGTTTAGAACATTTAAATTATCTTTTTAATCATCTCATAAAAACTTTATAAAGCTTTGAGTTGTAGATCACCCTATCAGAATCATTAATGAGTAGATTTCTGTTTTGTCTGGAGCTGCTTATTCATGGAAAATGTATCTTGTTACTTTTGAGATGGGAATAGACATACTGCAATTCTTCTGCTTTTAAGAAGTTGAAATAAGAGGAAATTTAGACTAATAGAAAACTATGTGAAGATTCCTGAAACCTCTCCAGACACCTTAATGAATTTTGCAATGCCATATTTTCATATTAAACAATCTAGATCCTCCAGCTTTCTGTCAAATTGGAACCTTTGATATAGCTTTTCTGAGAAAAACACCTGAACCACATTAGTAAAATTTCTTTCTGAAATCAGAATATGAAGTCAGATCTTTGAGAGGTAACGTACACTAACAAATGAAAACCTTTTTTATTTGCCCTGTTTTACCTTGGGTTTGCTGGTTTTAATTTTATTTATGAGTAAAGAATTTATGTCTGTTTGTAACTTACTCATCAATAAATGTATTATGTCAAAACCTTCAGGGCCTGTAAAAGCAAATCTTTTCAATATTGAGATTATGTCATAAAAAGAGTTAGCAATTACAAAAGTAATAAGTAGTGTTGAGTCACTGAACTTGTCTTTCGCTTGTGGTCAGCCTATTCTTATTGGCATCAACAGACTTTCTATTTTTTTTCACATTTTCAAAAAGTTTCAGGACTTAAACTTCTAAGCATTACATTCCCTCCTACTGAACTACTCCAAGATCCTGTTATCTGATTCTTCTCTATAGTGATAGTTTCCTAATGCTGAGTGATATGAAAGTGTCACTAGTGCACTCCTACAGCCCACTGTTTTTAAGAAAACCGTGAATAAAAATACTAAGTGAAATCCTAGAACTCTAGTAGTATTTTACTTGGGAAGTAATACTTACCTTCTGACAGTCCTTTGTTGTCTTCTCTTACTAGCTCCTTTTATTGATACCCATGTTTTCCACTTTAAAAAGTAATTTCCCAAGTGACATTATAACAAAGATCATCTACATCAGTCCACCTACTACTTTGTCTTGAAAACAATATTAAGATTGCTGAGAGCAACTTAATTTAGTAAGCACATATGATTTTATCTCATTTTCTATTTGTCTTGATGTCTAGTAATTCTGGTCTTAAAACTTCCTTTTTCTTTTTTTAAAAAAAAAAAAAGAAAAAAACAGTGGTACCTGTCTACATCACTTCCAGTCTTTTTAAATACAAGTAACACTTTTACTATTATATTATTCCTGATTTTGTAATCTTATTAACAATCCCTACTACAAGACTGAGATTTCCTGTACCAGTTCTTTCAAAGTTCTTAAACAAAGATCATCCAGTCCCCATAGCTTAAGAGCATTAATGCCTGAGGTTTGCTTCCATATCAATTGTAGCAATTTAGATTTGCATACCTCTGTACGACATGCCTGCCCTGATGCTTAAAATAATTTTCCTAATTAAAACTAAGACAAAGGAAGATATTCCTCCATTTCCTGTAATTCCAAAACCAACCCTATAGCACAAGTCTATGCCGCTGCTTCTATTTACGCTGCTTTTACAGTTTATGCACCTTTTGTTTTCTGTTGGTTCATTGAGTATTTGATAAAGAAATTGATGAGATTTATCTTGTCAGACTATCCAATCCTTACCATAGTTCACAGATTTTTTTTGCAACACAGACATGGGAAGTTTAAGTTTCTCATAATATCATAATTCCTGGTACTATTTTTTTTTTTAGTAAAGTTGGGATGTTTCTATCCAAATCCATGCACTCTTGCAGAAGAGTCCCTTCTACCAGGTAACATTCACCCAAAACAAGTCTTTTGCATCTATGCAACACCTTCCTTTTCATTTCCAGTATTATTTTTTTCAATTCATAGAATGGTAATTCCCCTCCCCCTATCAGTGGATGTGCAGATCCCATAGAGCTAATTTCTGCAAACCGACATTGAAGTTATTTTCTAATTGCCTTTCACAGATGCCTTTAGAACCAGTTCTCCAACCCCCAGGAGTCTGCAGAGCGCATGCATGATGCACATGCACTAACTGCACAATGCTGTTCTCCTACCTTTACACGCATGTTTTTCTGAATAATATTTTGTTATTTGGTAGGACAGGAATTATCATGCTAATTACCTTTTGTACACAAATACTTTTTTTTTTTCAGATGGGCACAAAATGTGAATATGTAATTGTATATTCCTGTCTGATAATTTCTAGCATTAAGTAAGTGACAATCTGTATTCTAACAAAAATACATATATTTGTAACTTGGATTAGAGTATAAGAACTAAACCTCATCATTAAAATGACATTGCAGCCAGTGTCTGCTTCTTAAGTAAAGAGTGGTTAAGAATCAACCCCTAAACTTCTCTGTTTTCTCAGAATTAAAGGAAACCACATAATTTAAATTGCAGAGTGCCCAAATGAAAGCTAATTCAGATAGCAGTTCCGTCTCCCAGCTGCAGATGGTAGGAAAAAACTAGACCTTTTATAGTATTAAGAGATTCCCACTGTCCCAAGAATAGTATACAGATGTTTCTCTAATATATACTGCTGGACGAAAATTTTGCTGTTCGTGCATATGTAGCTGGAATGTGTATGGACAAGTACTCAGTGATAAGTACATAGTATTTTACAGCAACATAGAACCACAGATGCTTAGGGTAACTAAGAGACATAAAAGAGATAAGATCTTTATCTCAAATGGTTTACAGTCCTAAATTAAGTAGAAGACAGTGAGAAATTATTATTCATTGCATAGAGACTTGGACTAAAATGTTCTTAACAGAAGCAGAATAATAAGCTGATTATAAAGTACTTAATGAGATTTATTAAATGAATATGGGCCAATATTCCCTGTATACAAAGCCATTCTTGGTTTCTTTTTAATTTATTATTTAGAGGAGTACAATAAAGAGCAAACATGTGACAATCTAAGTAGCAAACCTCTCTGGCTTGCAGACTGAAGTACAAATTTGCATGAGTTTATAGCAGATTTTTCTAAAGACTGAAGTCCAAATCCTACTGTACTTACGTCACTGAAAATGCTGAGTAACAATGCCATCCATGGTGTTAACCACTACCAGTGTGGTTGTGAACAAACTGAGAAGTCCTAAGAAGCCTCACTGATTATTTCCTCAAATATATATAATGCGAGAAATGGCAGTCTTCCCCCACAGCATGTCTCCAACTGTGAAAAGTATAATGCTTTGAAACCGGAGAATCAGCTTTTATGAAGCAATCAAAACATAAAATCACGCCTTTTTTCCTATATGCTCCCAATGTTTTTGAAGAAAAGACTCCTAAATTGGGTATCTCTGAGATAGGCAACAACTTTAGCTGCTTTAGACAGCTCTACTACAGACTGGTCTCCTGTCAGGCTACGGAAATACTCTTCAGAGAATTCCCTCCATTTGGCAAAAATTATTTAAGCAAGATGAGATGGTGAGATGTAGTGGGACTCATACGCTTTAAGTCAGACATATATTTGATGTCTTTGCAGGATCAGTTGAATCTATGCTTAGTTCCCCATTATCCCTGCAGATATTGTATACTTACATGCTAAATATTAGATCTAGTCAGGGAAAGTGAGAACTTACTTTCCAGCTCTATTAAAATATTCCTGCAAACATAAGTCACCTCTGTGACATTAAAAACAAACAAGTTAGATCTTTTCCTGGTATTTGATGATTGAAAACGTGACCGTATAACTAGTACAAAGGCAGTTACCTGCAGGTCCAGTTAGAAGATGAGGTCTCTAAAGCCAAGCCCTCTGATCACTAGCTACTAACACTTGGGAAATTTGGAAAGCTGTCATGACATAATTTGGTCTTTGTTTTGCCAACATAACCCATGAGAAACATGGAAACTTTTTAGCACTAAGGAAAGCCAAGGCAGCACTGTTTGAAGTAGAAAACACTTATTTGGCGTGCTATGCCTGGGCCATAGTGACTGCACTGCTCTTGCTATTTATCCAAAACTACATATATTAAAATAGACTATTTGCAATGCCTCAGTAATAACTATCAAGTCCAATGTTGACAAAATCTAAGAGAGCTTACTAGAAAGATGAATCAAGGAAACGGATACATTTGAAAGTTATTTTTCCGTAAATGTTCATTTTTCAGATTTCTTCTTTTAACTAAAGTTACTAGGATACTATTATTTCCTGAGCGTCTGATAAGTAGCCATAGTTCTTCTAAAAACAAGTTTTAAAAGCTCTTAATTGTGTCTGTCTTCATATGAAATTCTTCCAACAAAGATTGATATGGGATAAATTAGCTAAAATAAAGAAGAAAGAGGGCATGATTTCAAAGTCTGTTTTGCTGATGTTCCCTATTTTCAAAATTGTGCACGTAATTTTTGATAATTAAATGATTCAAAAATATCTGTCTGTACAAATCCTAAATATTTTTTCCTTAGAAAGTGATCCCCTGGAGTCTTCTGAGAAGATTCCGATTTTTTCACTCCATAGCTTGAAAGCTTGTGTGTATGAAGAAACAGAATAGATGTTTATTAGTAATCACAGGCCACACACTGATTGTTTGAGTAAATGACATTGTCCTTAAAGGAGGATAGCAGCCGTGATATATTCACATTCTCAAATATTCTCCCTCAGTTAATGTAGATAACTGGGGACAGAACTCACTACTCCCTACAGAATGATAGTAAAGCGATACACATAATTTCTTACTGCCCTCATGATTTGCATTTTATAATAATGAAACACTGATCTGTGCCCAAGGTATTTCTTGTGTGGATTAGGTAGATAACTCATTGTGGAAATGATTTTTAGCACCTTAAATATAAGACAGAAGTATCATAAATGTGACTTACAGCTTCCCATTGCAATACTAAGCTAAAACTGAAAAGCTACTGAATGACTTCTTCACAAAATACTGGTTTAGGTTGCCAACTAAATAAACCTGTTATCAAAATGCAATATATCATTACAAATAAAGCCTGATGCCAGTATCTGACTACTTTATATCTTCTCACATTGACTCATAGTAGTGTATTTTTTCAGGTATTAACTTTAAACTTGTTCCAATACTGGACTAAATAGAAAATTGTTGCTGGACCATTTTCTACTATTTATTTTTATACTTTACTGCCACTTCGTCCAGAAGACTCCCACTCTCTAGAAAATATTCTGTTGAGGAAAGAATGCATGAATTTCTTAGTAATGAAATGATTCATCTTGCATTTGACACAGGTCAACCAAAAGCCTTCTGTAGTATTGTACAGATCTTTGTTATGAGTAACACAAGTTTACTGTTTATAAGAAGGCTCAGAAAATTTCTAGTTTTCTCAAGTGATGTTGGGTTGCAAAAAGATTGGGAAAAACAGTTCTAAACACTCATTTAAATCAATGTTTAAACCCTAAAAGGTAAAACTTTAAGTAATTGACATATATAGATTTTTGTTGTTGTTTGATGACTTGAAAGGGTATGATGCAATACTCTCTTTCTAAAAAGAACTAATGTAAGCTCTGATTTTCCAAGGAAAAAATTCAAGGGCAAACCAGTATTTTTCAAAACTAGTAGAATAACAGAACTGCCTAAATTAAGATTTGAACATGTGAATTGTCCTCTAGAGGGCTGGACATACAGCAGCTCCACTGAATGAATAGGAATTTGGAAAGCTCAACGCTTGAAAAATCAGACAGTTTCTGACCTTTTCTTTCCTATCACATACAGTTTCTTTCTGTACTTTGCTTTTTCCATCACATCTAGCTTCAATATTGCCATTTTCTTTTGCTTATCAGAAATCATTAATGAATTAAAGAAGAAAAACCAAACCATGGTATGAAGAAAAGCAACACCGTTGTTTTCCATATTCTGTATATCTACTCATAGTTTTGACTAATACACACTATGCATGTAACACTGAATCCCAGATTTTTTTTTTTTAAATTGGGATAATGCCAGATCAAGTGAGTGCAGAAGTCATACACAACATAAAATTGCCAGTTGCTACTTAAAGAAGGAGGTGGCTGTTACAGATTACAAGTGTGAGTAATGGCCCATCTGGGCATCTGTATGGAAGGGAATGCTGCATAAATCCAAGATCACCTGCTCCTCCTCTCAGTCTAGTGCTTAGAAAACAGTATTCAGAAATGGATATGAAACTCCCAGGTCCATTATTTGAGCAGTAAGTACCTCTTCTTGCTCATCCTTTAGAGAGCTGATAATTGAACTTAGTTTTATTTTATTTCTTATATGGAACAAAATTTGAAAAAGAAACCCTGAAAACATCTGTAGATATATGAGTAATAAAGTTCACAGGAGATTTTCAAACATATTTTGCAATAGCTATTGTAGCAATAACTATTTACAATAACTATTCATGCATTTATAGCATAAACACATAGCATAACATTCACATTTTTCACAGCTGGCAAGAAGTAAAGTTAGGTTCATTAGTTGAAGAAGAAAAGTTCTAAACTGAGAGGAGGTGCACTGTAATAGACATATATAAAATTATTACACACAAAAGTATTTTTCCTTCAACGTCAGCAGACCCAAATGGAATTGTTGATGTTAAATCAAGTAACACAAAATCTTGGCATGTAGCGTTTCTGTAATTAATTCAGGATGTTTAAAATTTTAACTTGCAGCCACTAGTGCAACTCATCTTGACACAATCAAAGCATGTTTCAGATAATTTTACCTAGATTTATTAAAAGGTAACAGGCAGAAATTGAAGTGCATTGAAGCATAGTGTCATAATGCTTCCACTGGTTGAACTCGTCTTATGCATTTTATTCTGGGATGTTTCATAGGCTTATGAATATCTTCTGAATCTCTTAGTTACAGTGTTTTTCATTCAGTCTTTATATATTTCTCTGTGTTAATATTTCAACAGTACACAGATGTCTTCTACATATAAAGAAATATTATACTGCATAATGAACCATTAATAAAGGCTTTTACAAAAAAAATATGCATAAGCTCTATCAAAAAGGATGACCAGAAAATTTTCAATATGAAGTTTTTTACTTTAGTATTGTACAATACCTGATCTGTGCCACACAAAGAAATCACTTCTGGAGAAAAAATTCTCCATCTTAGTTCGATCTATCTTACATGATTTTGCAAAGATTAATTATTCTTTATAAAGTGCTTTAAAGATGTAAAGCTAACCATGAATGCCAAATATAATTAATATAGTTAAAGCAATAAAGCAATGGTGTACGCAGTACTGTTCAATAATAAATTCCTTTCTGATACTTAGGAGTTTGAGGGCCAATTGCAATGAACCATTAGAGTGTACTATTTTTAAACCATGACATATCTCCTGGAAGATCATTTCATGACCCTTCATGAATTTTCTAATGGAGATATATGTAATATGAAAAATTGAACAAAAATCTTTGAATATGATAGGAAATAATGCTTAAAGAGAGTCTCACTAATAACGAAAGCCTTCATATGCAATCATCAAGATTTTCACATGGAAATAATTACAGAAAATATTTTTAAATTATCAGTTCTTAATGTATTTCTTAACACAGCTGAAGATTGAACAGAATGGCAATTCTTTATTTTCAAAAAGTAGTCATGGAACTAGGATCTCACATGAATATACAAGGAAAATCCTAAGAGAGGTGGTGTTTTATATTACCCATGTTAATACTACACACCTCAAATTAATTTCAGGTTGAAGACTCATTTGATAAAATTTGTTTAAATAAGTTTGGACAGGGAAGTTTTATGGGAGCAATCTTCTTCATCTGCTCTAAATTTATTGTGATGTTTACATTTATTGTGATGTGACATTACTTATGGAATACTATTACACTGACCTAGATAAGTATTTAAACAGGCCCTCCTTTTTTATAACAATGAAAAGAAAGACAGCTGTCTGTCCTGAAACAGAGGTAACGGAGGTTGCACTGCAAACCCATACATTTGGTTTCAAACCTTTTTCTGCAACTGCATTCAAGATTTGTTTTTTAAGCATCAAAATATACATATTTCTTAAACAATGTGTTTCTAGGCACCTTCTTGTTTTGGATCAATTTAATTGTTAAGATTTCAAGTTTTACAGGTTGCCAAGGTTGTAACTGAAGAGTAGTACAACGGTGGAAAGCTTTGACAAATGATAAGGAACAGTGCACCTAAAATGTCTGGCTGTAGACAATAATCATAGTCACATGACTGGTGGAATTAATCTTAATTCCCATTAACAGCCTCATCAAAAGTACGGGCACAATATGACAAGGGTTTAGTGCCTTCAGATCAGAATGTGAGGCCTGAGGTTCATTCTAACACTGACATTTTATGCGTCCTGAAGGCAAAGAAAATTACTGTTTTCACAAATAGTGCTTAGTCAAACACTGCATTTGGGCATAGTAACCTAAAGTTTTCAAGCTGTTGTAAGATACAGTGTGCCTTAAACATTGATGTTTTAACGATGAAGTTGGTGGCAGTATTGAAACCAGATAGTATCCAACCACATCTAAAAACCAATCATCATCATGCAAATATTCATTATAAAATATAACAAATCATAAGATCTTTAAAAAGTCTAAAAGTGTAAAAAACCTCATGTTCTTAGGCAAGGGTGTCCTGGTTTAGGCCAGGATGGAGCTAGTTTTGTTTTCAGCAGCTCCTGTGTTTTGGATTTAGTGTGAGAAGAATGGTGATAGTGCACTGATGTTGCTGGTTGCTGCTGAACCACCAAGGACATTTTGCTGTTTCCAGGTTCTGCTAACGTGCAGATGCAAAACTTGGGAGGGGTAGAGACAGGATAGTTGATCCAAACTGGCCAAAGAGAGTATTCCATACCATAGACGTCATGCCCGATATAAGCGAGGGTCGGTCGGGGGGGCCACTAGATCTTTTTTTGGTCTTTTGGGCTTTTGAGGATCTTTTGGGCTTTTGAGGTTTTTGAGGCCTTTAACTTGCCCTAATCCTTAAGCTTCCCTTCGGGTTGCTTTTTGTTTCCCTATTTTTACCTTTTTGTTTTTCGCTCGTTTGGCTGTTTGTTCCCTCGCCTGCTTTCCCTGGAACTGGCTGTTCTGGGATAGCTGGGGGGGGATACCCCTGCTCCCTGCCTGCTGCTCGGGACGGGCTGTATCGGTCGTCGGGTGGTGAGAAATTGTGTATCGTTTGTTTTATATATTCTATTATCCTTGTATATATTATCATTATTATCATTATTAATATATTTTCATATTTTTCCTTTGCTGTCCTGGTGAACTGTTTTTATCTCAACCCGTGAGTTTTCCTTTCTCTCCAATTCTCCTCCCCACCCCAGCAGGGAGTGGGGGAGTGAGCGAGTGGCTGCGTGGTATTGGGTTACAATTTGGGGTTAAACCACGACAAAGGGTTAAGGATATGTCCTTACTTGTTCATATGCAGTTTAGGTGAACGTACAGCTCAGTCAGGTGATGAAGACTCTAGATTTACATTCATTTTACTAGGAAAGATACTTTTTTCATAGGATTCTGTAATTTCTTCATTGTTCATAAAAAGCTATGTTTTTATACAATTCAATTTAATTCAGGTATGAATGCAAAAAATATAATTACAGATTTTGGGGACAAAATTATTTGCTTCTCATGTAAGAACAACATCGTCTCTTCCAGTCTCTATATTGTTACTCATAAACTCTCAAAAGGTGCCATTCCAGAAAATGGACTTTCTCTTTTTGAGTTTTAGGTGTGTTCATACGTTAACCGTTTTGCAAATGAATAACAATCCTATAGAAATCTCAAGGCAAGACCCAGAGGACACAGATTAAGCATTTTCTACTTATTTCAAAATACATAGCCAAACTGTACGCATTCATTAAAAGCTGTGTAACTTTCAGGGTCTCTAGGCAATTGATAGGCACACACATACGCAGAAATAGCTGAAGACACTACAGCACAATCGTGTTCAATACTGTGCCTGGAGTGCCTGATAACGAGCTCACAAGCATATTGAAAAGAAAGCTGTTAAATAATGACAGCATTATTCCAGAAAAGCAATGATCTGAAACAGCCAACATTTATAAGAAATTATAAACACCTGCACTACCAAAAGTAGAAGCCCCTATTCATGATATGGAAAAGGTTCTGGGACAATTGAACAAAGCATGCAAGAATGCACTGTAAGGGTATGCGGCAACTTGTGGCATATTTGGAAAAAATGGAAAATATAAATTGGCTGTCTTTCTTTTGAAAGAAAAATAAATAAATTCTTGGGAAGATCAGCCAGCTCTGGTTTACTGGGTTTGTTTCTGGAGTAGGGGTTTTTTGTGTGTGTGGTTGGTTGGTTGGTTTGTTTGTTTTTTAATGTACAGAGACAAGCAATGCTTCACTGATCAACATTTGTACTGAGATGAAGGTCAGACTGCCAGCATTTCTGCAAGCCCATACATCTGAATTAATAATTGCCTTTCAGGTACTGGTGAACTACAAAATCATTGCAATGCCTTTTAGAATCATAGATGCATAAAACAGCCCAGGTTGGAAGGGACCTTGAAACATCATCTAGTCCAACCTTTCATGGGAAAGGGAGCCTAGATTTGGCTAAAAAAATAAAAATTGAATTGTTTAAAAAAGAATAGGGGGGTGGAAATGCAAAGCATTTTTTTATTATTGTAATTATTTTTAAGTTTTCCCCTGCTTTTGCCCTGGAATTCTCTGTAGGATATATACAATAGTATGGTTTACGTATTTTAAAACTGGGAGAGATCACTATAGGCAGCAGTTTTTTAAAAAAGCAAATGCCAACAAAGTCTAGCTCAGGAATTCCTTCACCTAACCCAATAAGATGTGGTTTAAACATTTGAGTTGTTTGTTTGGGTTTTTGGTATGGTTTTGAGGGGTTGTTTTGATTTAGTTTTTTAAGGGAGCTAGTCTAAAGACTTCAAATGTTGGACGGCTCATTTCACATTTAAGTGATTTGTTTTAAAGTATCTTTATATAGCTTGCTAACTTTATACAGTAATGGAATATTGTCACAGTTTGCCCTGCCAGGTTGGGAGGCATATACACATTAAGTATTTTAGCTCTGTGTAGTCTCTTGTAGTCTTTCCACAGTAAATATCCAATAATTATTTTAATAATTATCCAATAATATCTTTCATGAGCAGGGTGTGATTTTGCCCAATACAGTCTGCTCAAAGCTTTGGTGCAGGCCATTTGTAGCATATGCTGTCCTGTTTGGGCAATAAATTCAAGCTCAAGCAATAAAAAAAAGACTTGTGAAGATCAAGATGCATCTCTGTTACAAAGGTTTACCAATAAAAATATTCAAGTAGAAATACCTTACTAGTTTCAAATATAAATCCCTTCCTATTTATTCCTGTGATAAGTCATTGACCTGTCCTATAGCATTCCTATAGATGCCATGAAAATCTTCTGCAGACTTCCAAGTCATTCTTCTTTGAAACATCTGTGGTATTGCACTTTTTTCAAGTAATGTTATTGAGAACCGGACAACCTTCTGGTTGTGGTCACACCAGCATCTTGAACAAAAATACATCCCTACTTATAATCCCCTTTTTGCATAGCTAATGACTAACATTAGCTCTCTGCATTGCATCATTGCTCTGGAAAATGTACTTTTGTATTTCTGCTCTGATCCACCAATTCTTTCCGTTCTACTTTCCAGAATGGATTCTCACGTCAGATGACATGCGTGCTGACTTTGGTCTTATATTTGACTGTACTAAATACTGATTTAGTTCTCATATCCCAAGCGAACAAGACCAGTAGCAGTGACTCATCTCTAATACTGTTTCTTCATCATCCATTTTCTGGGTCTTACAGCATTCAGAAAGAATTTCCTTTTACACATTTTTTCACAATCCATCTTCACTCATAACTACTTTTAGCACATTCTACCTTTTATAATGCACTAACTGTGCATTCATGCATATTGATATACAAGTAAGTAAAAAATCAGATTTAATTTTTATTTTAAAAAGAAATGTAGCAAGGCATGAGTATGTATATATAAAGTAATACTAATGTCATTTTAGCGATGAAATAATCTTTCTAGTTCAGGATAGTTCTCACCTGAAGACATACAATAAAGTGTTATTTTAGATTCCGCCCCCCCCCCCCCCCCCAAACTTAAGGAAGCTTTAAGACTAGAACATGAGGTTGCTAACTTAATGTTTCTCATGTAAATTTAAAATATTTTTTCAATTTGCTATTGAAGGTAGTAATTATTATTATTCCTAGTGTCTGAGGTAACCAAATACATTCCCTTTAGCAATCATTACAGGCTTTATCCTTCAAAGAGATTCCTACTTTTCCTTCCATCAAAATCAAGCTGAAAAGAAATCTGACATTGTGCAGCAAATGATGTAGCCCACTAAGACAGACAAGTCCAACCTGCTACATATGTAAATAAAAATGGAATATCAATGGCATTTGTTTTAAACCAAAGTTGCAGTAAAACACAGCATATATGTAAGGATCATATAACCAAAGCCATTGCCAGGAAATCTTGTTACGTGGTCAATTAACAAAGGTGGGAAAAACAAGTACAAAAGACACATATATGAGAGATTCATCATGTAACTAACTATCTGCAGTAATTATTCTCCAAATATTTCTCATTTAGCCCTAAATAAGTAGATAACATCAAAGCATTTGCAATAGTTCTCCATATTTAATGAAATTTTGCTACAAAACACTGCTAAGTCTCAGGTATGGCTTAATCAATTGCAGCGACTCTGTTTTTAAGCAGATACAAACACTAACGCTCATACAGGACTTTTTAGTCTGACAAGGCAAAGTAGATTGCTTTTACTATCATAGAATCATAGAATGGTTTGGGTTGGAAGGGACCTTTAAAGGCCATCTAGTCCAACCCCCCTGCAGTGAGCAGGGACATCCTCAACTAGATCAGGTTGCCCAGAGCCCCATCCAGCCTTACCTGGAATGTTTCCAGGGATGGGTCTTCTACCACCTTTCTGGGCAACCTGTGCCAGTGCTTCACCACCCTCATTGTAAAAAATTTCGTCCTTATGTCTAGACTGAATCTCCCCTCTTTTAGTTTAAAACCATTACCCCTTGTCCTATCACAACAGGCCCTGCTAAAAAGCCTGTCCCCAGCTTTCTTGTAGGCCCCTTTAAGTATTGAAAAGCCACAGTAAGGTCTCCCTGGAGCTTCCGCTTCTCCAGGCTGAACAACCCCATTATATACCTTTCCATACTTACTAATGGATGAAATCTAATTTTACTATAAGTTTTCATTTGCTATCAGGCAAATATATAGGGAATTATACATTAGCTAATATAGGGAAGAGGCTGAATGGTTTTCAGTTGCCCTCGGTTACGTAAAGAACCCTGTTCCTCTTCAGCAGCTGTAACCAGTACTGAATCAGTCTCTGAAAATGCCTCTAAATTCCAAGAAAGAAGCAAGTAACTTCAGATGAAAGGACTCAAATCATGAGGTCCTCTAGCTCCACAGACTATGCAGCCCCCACACTCAGAGTGGCTTTTGATCAAAACACACACAGGAGGAAGACTGAACTTCCTTCACTACCGACAGTGTTACTGCCCTCGACGCCACCAGCCTCAGCGTGGGCCGTGTCCTCACTGCAAAACAAAAGGCGGCCCAGAGCCGCCAGGCGCGGCAGCCACCATTGCTCCTTGGCTCTCCTTCAGACCGCTCCGGCTAGCTCTCCCCGGGATAAAACCAGGATAGGGCCCTGAAGCCGTGCACCCTAAGGATGACTCCCAGCAGGTGATGCGGACCAGACTGCATCGAGTTTGGCTTCCTTTGGCCCACACAGTCCTCCGGCGCTACCCTAGATTTTTTGATCCCCAAACATCACCAAATGCCCTCATGCGACATCTCAAGACACGCAATGTAAAAACGACAGTGCAGCGGGCTGCATTACAGCCCATGTTATTATTTATTATTTCAAACTTTATCCTAATTATTTATTATTTCAAACACTTTCAACTGAACAAACGTATAAATTAGACTAGCTCCTCTGATTTTGTTGGAAAAATTTAAATAAATTATTTAAATCTCCAAAATTAATTGAGATTTAAATTAGCAAGTGGACATAATGATTTAAATAATTGATTTAAATCTTGGTTTGAATTTTTCAGGTTTTTACCTAAAGAAATGTTCATCTCCTTTAAAGTTCACGCTTACTTTTACTAATCAAAATACAATATACATACATATATTTTAAGTAATTACATAGTTCAGTAGACATTTAATAAGCTTCTTAGCTTTTTATACTATTTTATGATATTAAAATATTAAATGCCATCTTTTTAAATTTGATAATGACATATTTTATTCAAGGTTTCTGGAAAGCTGCATGTCACTGGAAACTAAAATTCAGTTGCAATATAAAAATCAGCACTTTAGAGTGTTTGTTGTTATTAGAGTTGTTATTTATAGAAAAGAATTACTACCCTGTAGATATTTAAAGAAAAATAGTGGTGGGCATGGATTTCAACCAGCATGCAAATAATTGAAACTACAGCAAGAGACTTCTTTGTATCCTTCCAGACTTCAGAACTGAGATTCAGCCTTGGGGTCTTTGGGAGATTTGGGGTTTTTTTTCCTTTTCTTAAAATGATTAGGAGAAGGAAAGTAGTAGCTGGCAAAGCAGGAAAACTAATCAGCTTTTCTGTTTCATTACTGACAAAAGCAATTGCAATAAAAGAAACTTACTTTTTTTTTTTTTTTTTCCCCTTGTACTGTGAAGAGTAAGCTACTGTTTCTTACAGGCAGTGTAACTTTTCAGCATACTGGTTTTAAGTGCTTGGTCAGGAATTAGGATAACGGTTTAACTTTCTGCAAAGCTTTGACAGTTAATATACACAATGGTCTATTTGGAAAAAAAAAAACCAAACAAACAAAAAACAGCTTGCATTATTTTAGTAATTACTCATTCCCTACTCAGGAAATTAAACTTATGAAATAGAATGGGAAAACCCCATTCATCTATTGTACTCTTCACAAACAGAAGTCTAATTCACAGAAATAACTACTAGACACAAATACGAAAGGTATAAAACAAACTAAAAACTGTTTGAAACCTAATCTAGCAGTCTAGATTAGACTACATGAGATTCGATCCCATCATGTCAGATCCTGGAAGCAAAGTAAAAAATATCTGGTGTTAACCTTCAACTACAAATAGATAGAACACTACTTGTTAAACTTTAAAACATTCATTCAATAATTTAATGTGTCTGAAAGGTTTCCTTTTTATAAATTCATAATTTGGAGGGATGTGACTTACTTTTAACATGAGGTCTCTTCATACTTACCCTGAATCAAGATGATGTTTTATTCTTGAAGTTATAAACTGCAGTACAGTTATATAAGCAATATATATGTAACTTAAGAAATGTTCTCAGTGTTCAGCCACAGCTGGCCATAGTATTATTCTGGGAAGAAACTAACAAGCATAATTCCCAATATTTAGCACTGATTTCATAGCGGATCTAAAAAGCAGAATACGAGAGTATCCTACTTCAATAATCTAACAATTTAAGTATTTATTTATTTAAGTAGACTACTTAAATAAACTAGTAGATTCAATGAAGCTGAACAATGGGGTGCAAACCCAATAATATATTTCTTTATCATATAAAAATATACAATTATATAATAATTTATAATTTTACATATGTGTAATTATATATAATGCATGTCTCTCTATTCCAGAACTTTGTCAACTACCTTTCAGAGTTCTTACATACAATGTAGTTTCTTGTCATTTATTAACTTCTTCCTTAACATAATACTTTTCCGGCATAGTAATAAATGCTAATCAGCACCAATAACTTTTACTACTTTGTTAAAATATTTCTTTACCAAAGAGGATCAAGTCAATAAGATAACACATATTACATGATAGCTTATGGACCCAACAACGGCTTTCTGAGCTGGATTGTGTGTGGGAATTCTTCCTTCAAGCAGTTACAATACAACCGATTTTAACACTGATTTTTCAAAACAACAGCTTTTCATTTTCAATTTACCAACATTTTAGGAAGTGACATAAAAAACGGCTTTTGGGAAAATTTAATGCTCATGACAAGACTCAATAACTTACTTTACAAATTCATATTCTTTGGATAAACATTTTACCCAGTCCTTGTTTCAGAAAAACGTTCCTCTTCCTAGGCAAGATACAGATTTTAATCAATTATCATCCCTTTTGCAATTATTAGTTTCACACTTCTACTCTATTCAGGCAAAGTTAAAGTGACCAGTTCCCAATGAATTGAAACTTACTGCAGAGTCATTAGATTATAATTTTCAGCAACACTCTCTCTAGCTTTTCAAGTAGTGATTCAGAAAAGTCCTATATCATTAAAAATCTGCCAAGCAGATTTCACAAGTCCTTAAATACATCCTTAAACATATTGACAACAATAATACATACAATACTAACACATACAATGATAAATTGCTCATTTGTTCCCACGATTTAGCACGTCAGGCTATGCATTCTGTAAACTTTTTAAAAAAAAAAAAGTCAAATATCAATGACTTCACATCTGATTCCAAGAAACTGTGACCAGACTCTTCCTGAATAAATGTAATTGTTTTAAATATTTATGTTTTGGCCTCCTAAGCTTTTCATCTTTTGTTGCTGCTTAGCTGGAATTGCAACAGCTTCAAAAGGAAAAATAAACAGAAGCGGCAAATAAGAACAAAAGTGGAAAGAAAATGTTTCTAATAAAGTTGTTTCTTCAACTTTTTCCAATTCAGCAGGGGATGGAATAGTAAGGAAACTACCCTTCTTAAAGATTGGGGGGGTGGAGGGCTGTATTATTTTTATTTTTATTTCCTGTGACATGGAAAGAATATTCTAATCTGCAATAAAGTGTTTCTTGCAGCTTCAGTTTTTCTTGGCATTGTATCAGTCTACCAGGATGTTAATATCACGTTGCTAAAGCTTGAACAAGGTTATTGGTGTTTCATCAGATTTATAAAGTGGGATTCTTTTAAAAATTATTTCTTTGGACATTGTTTCCTAAATAAGCCTGTTTTGGGTTTAAACTTGTGGATGAGATAAACATACTTGAAATATCTGGCTACATTAGTAATACTGTTTTCTGAAGCAAATGGCCCCAAGACACCATTTTTTAATCCAAAACTACGCCTAGGAAATGTGTTGTAAAAATTCTGTGAGTAAATCTGTCTCTCTGACATTTTTTAAAAATCTAACAAAGGAGGGGGAAACAGGGATTTGTTTGATGAGCTAACATTTCATTGCATGAAATAGTTGATTTCTTGGACTGTTTAAAAGAGTCTCATTTTATTTCCTAAGGTATGCAGCTTCCAACAGTACTAACTTAGATTTAGAAGGCCATGTAGTGCTATATATATTTAATGGGTATTTCAGTTGCTGGGGGCTGAAAATGTATTTGCAGTTACAGTTATAGATTTCACCGCATTTTACTCATTTTGATGACACTGCTTTGTATTTTCCATCAACTGATACCTGAGAATTAAAATTTCATATGTTTGCAGAGTACTTTTTTGATGATCAGGGGACAGAGGAAATACTGATATTAAATGATATTATTTAAAATATTGTATTTTAATCCTTTGGTTCAGGGATTCTACGTTTCTTATGTCTGTGGGCAATTGTTCATCTTTTATTTGCTATTATAATGGAAGTAACAGTCACAAAATTATTAATTTCTGTAATGTCATCATTGATACTGTCACTAAATAAATTTAATACTGGATTTACAAAGAAAGGGGTATGTTTTCTTTCCTGTTTGCAAAGAACTAAGTACGTTTCTTGCTATTCTTCAGCGTAAAAAACCATTACACATTCTGAAACATTTTGGGTAAGTAGAGAGTAAAATAGACTAACATTAATTAATGAGAAAAAGTGGGACATAAAATTGTATTGTTAAGACAATAACAGGGAGGCTATGCAAAATGGAAAAAATTAAGAAAATGGAATATAAAACAAAAGGATTTTGAACATAGTCTTTTAAAGTACTAGCTTGCAATCATAACTTGCAAAAATGAACTCAAGATAAACTTGCCCTGAGTACATTACATAAATTTGGTATCAGTTTAGTGTTTGTAGATTAAATGGTCTCCCTCCCATTAGTAGCTCTAATGTTTTTCTGTCTTTATCCTTCTGCTACTTTTTGCCATAAAATTGTTTTAGCTGGTGCCATTCTTCAATGCACCTTGACTGTGCTATCCTGCATGCCAGCAAAAGAGGTTCCAAAGAAAAACCAAATCAGATGAAATAATCACAATGCATGTATACAGGGAGCAAGAATGAAAGCCACCTGCCCAGGCATAAAGCTGGCATTTTTTAATTCTCCAGTGTTCCTACTTTGCTAATGAATACTTTCATGTTATGTTTAGTGTCATAGTCTTTTACGGAATAGTGAAATGGTAGAAATGTTTTTAAATTTATGCAGTACACCCAGATGTGATTACAGTGCACTTTCATCAAGACGGTGTATCGGGAGCCTCGCAGAAGACATTGTATTCGAGGAGTCAGGGATCTTCAACAGGCCGTGCCTGCTCTATTGGGCCTCATGCTTAGGGCCTGAGAAACCCATATGTCACTCATATCACCTGTAACTTATAATATATCTTTGGGAAATGTAAACTGTGTGTGGATCAAGGGGTGGAATGTATTGATGCTGACCGAGAGGCCACTGCACATTTAGTAGGGAGGGGTCCCACACAACAGTTGACCTGAGCAGGCGCCGGCCGGTGCTGTGCTGCACCAGTCCCATGGCCGCGGGATAACCTCAGCCAGCTCGACTGCAGCCGCGGAGCCTGCGAGCAGCTCCCACGCGGTACCGTGATTACGCCACCTCCATGGCATTGCCTTTATCTAACAGCACAGCAAGAAGTTCTCATGAGAACGTCCTTTGGGAATAGAGTTATTTTCTTGTAAGGGAATTATATAAGAGCACAAAGGACCAAAAGGGAGAGCTTCTCTCCACGGGCAGCATCTGTTCTGCTCTACACAGTGTGCTGTGGGAAAATCCATTCGGGCTCCATGTGATGCTGCATGAACATCGGGTGCCCAGCATCTGAAGGGATGCAACATTTACTTGCTATCTAAACTCCTCTTCTTTTTCTGTCTTATTAAAGCAGTTATCATATTAAGCCATTTGTTGTCAGGCCTTTTTGTTATGGAGAGTCAGAAAGAACCCTGCACCTTCTCTCCCTCTCCTCACCCCCCACCCCGGCACAGAACAGAGGAAGACGCCATACTGTACAAATTTCCACCACTGGAGGTAGAACGCTTGCAACATAGGTTGGAAACAGATGATTTAAGACTTCACAAACCTCGCAGAGTGGTGTGGCAGACTGGACTTCTTTCCCAAGGTAAGTAAGGTAGCAATAAAACAGGAGCTGGGTGGTCCTACCTTTTACAGAGCGTGTGAAACTGATAAGCAATTTCTTCAGCCTGAAGTAGGAGTACTGCGATGCCCTGGAGTCTGGGTCCCCAGGGGAGCTGACAGGGGAGGGCAGCTGCCTCCAGTGCCTCTTTGCTCACCTCTCACACCAGACGTGTGAGGTGCCGCTGGAAGCATGCCCATATGATGTACGTGGACCCTATGCCATACAGAGGTGATGTCCTGCTGCGGGAAACAGCTGCAGTCTCGTCTCTGGCCATGGTCTGGAGCTGGGGGCTCAGTGCAAGCACCGCTCAGGAAGTGTTAAATCATAATACCCCTAGTGGGAACCGTCTGCTAAAATGCAGTCAGGTGGTGGGTTGCCGGGGCTATACGTGTTGTGACAACTGCCCCATCAGCTTCCAGATGTGCCCACTAAAGTCTCCTGCTGTTGCCTTGTTGATGGGGCAAACCCTGGGTTTCAGAAAGTTTGTGTCTTTAGTTGTTTTGGTAGACTGCCAAACCTTTCTGAGAAATAAAATCAGCAGAAGGAAAACGGTATTTTAAGCACTATAATTAAGCTAAAAATGAGCAGAATTTATCAGAAAGAGGAATTTCTCTATCCAGAGAGCTTTCACACTGCTGAATTTTAAGAAATCTCAGGGTTTTGCTGCAAATATTGGAGGTATTAGAAGCAAAACAAATAACAAAAAAAGAAAACTACTGCACAATAGGTTTTATACACATTCTGCTATTAATTAGAAAATTCACAGCACTTTCAGCTGGAGAGTAGGAAGAAACAGCAGGACACCAATTGCAGATTTTTCCTCATTTTAATACCTACAGTGTTTTGATTTTGTAAATTCTATATCCTTGAAATCTTAATCCAGCCTAGGGTGGTGAAAGCAGAGGGAAGGGGGCAAGGAAAAAACATGTCAAGCATTAATGAGGATAAAAAAAAAAATAATCATTTTGCTTTGTCCTCATTCTCTGTAAAATGAGAATTGGACCTGCTGCCCTGCAAATGGTGAAGGGCTAAACAGACTAAGGAAGTGCTAAGTCAGCCTGCAAACTTAGGTTGCCATTCCAGGGAACCCGATGCTTAGTTGTCCACTGTTAGAGGACTCAGCTGTGTTGTGAGAAACCCACATTAAAGCCTCAGTGCTGGCACATGCAGAGCAAGAACTTGTACCTGGGCTTCCTAGAGCACAATTAAGTACCCTTTTAACCTTTTTCTTAATTTAAGAAATTAAGTAACAAAAAGGAGATATCCTAAGAGAATAAAATGACTGATTTATTTTGTCCTTCAGGAAAAACCTTCAGCTTAGCTTCAGGCTTTGTTTCCAAAATGTTTTATATCACATGACACTAAAATGAAAACATAAACTCAGGTAAATTTGCCACAAAATCTAGTGGCAAATTTGATGGCACGTTTTGATAGTTACATGCCAACATTATCTATGTGCTGAGTCTCTCAAAGAAGCAGTACAGCAAGTTATTCAATATTCAGCATCACTAGGATAAGAAGGCATTCAGAAGAAACTAATAAGGTGCTTTGAAAGCATAGGATTGACAGAATTCCCATCTCAGTCCTAGTTCAGTGAATTGCCACTCTGGTAACATCTTAAATTCACTGTTTCCTCCTAGTATTTCCTTTCTTTCTGAGATCAAACCACAAACATCTGCTAGAGCTTTTTCAGAAGTTAGGAAACTTCAGATCTTTTTTTGATATCTCACTCCATGGTCCCAATCTGACATGAGGATTTGAATTTTTTTGCTTGACCAGCAATGGATGCACACCATCTGTTGGTAGCACCTGGAAGCAACATAAATGTTGCAATAATAAAGTGTTTTCTTGCTTTTTTACATTAGTTTAAGTTGCCTCTGTCACATCCTCCTATTCCTCACTTCCCAACTCCTGAAGATTAAGAGGCAATGAGCACCTCACCTCTTACCCCTACACCATCTCTTGATACCATCACATTTATCTGAAGACCTCCATCCAACACCTGAACCAGCATTACTGGTTTTGCCTCCACAATTTTTTCACCTTCTTGCTTTGTAAACATTTTAGTGTTCTTGAAAGAGGTGGGCTGGGTTCAGTGTAGCTCCTGTAGAAGCTCCTTTGCTGCCTCTCATCTCCCTGATAATGTCTGCTGCTACCGTATTTCTGTAGGGCTGGCTCGCAGTATCACACCTACTCAGCATGGTCCCCAAACTAATAAATCCAAGAGATCTTTGATATTAGTACATCTCACCAGTGGAGTGTACATCACTGCTTGGTAACTTGCTTGAGCGAGCTGACTGATTGAATCCAGGATTGGGTTACTGAGAACGATACACACAGAGACGTGCAAAAGTCAGGATCATCTCTCTGTACCCCATCCGTTTCCAAAACACAGAAGTTGCCTTTCAGTGTCTCCAAACACTTGCGTGTTTGATTGTTATTATAAAAACTAGGCACTCAAGATCATAGCACTCTTGTGGGAAGGATTTGCTAACAGAAATATATGAGAGTTTGGAATTGTCTTTTAAGGTACATGCAGGCTTGGAGAGAGGCCAGCATTAGATGTGTTCACATTTTTTTTCTGTGAAAGGTGACTAAATGCCTGTCTTACAAAAATATAGATACACAGCCTAATTTTAAGTTTAATAAATATAGCTACTAAGAACAAATATGGCTGTGTCAACTCCAACTATTCAAATCCACTTGTTTTGAAAGATACATTGTTTCTAACTGCTGATTCTAATAAAAAAGAACAATGCTGAGTTAAAAAGGTTCCTACCGATAATGCATTTTCATGCTTATAATCCCTAAGAACCTAAATCCCTTTTTGTTCATTCAGTGCCATGGGCTTTCATGGCTTAAAGCACTATAGCTTATAATTAGCTAAGCTATGTCAGATACATGGCAAACCTCCAAGGCCAGCCTGAACATAGTAAGAACTATGCTGGTATGTTCCTCATTAATATGACAACAAAGTGGTAGTTTTGACTTCATTTGTCAGTCTGCAGAGCTCCAGATTTCCTATTTATAGCAAGCACTATAAGGAGGTATGATGCATGCTGGAATGAAATTCAGTGCAAGACATCAGTAAGTGAAGATTTTATCAAGGACAGTATAAAAAAACAGTCTCAAAAACCAAGGCAGCAATTTAAGAAAAGAAAATAAAAGCCATGGCTATATTCCAAACCCACTTTGTTATTATTGATAGGTTTGAAAGATGCTGATGGCAACCACCAGAGCATAATAGTGGTGGTGGCCTGTATCCCACAACTATAAAAAGCTTCGCTAATTCCAAGGAGTGTTTCAAGCACTCTTGGGCTCAGTAAAAAGCGCAATTAACAGAAGGCAAATAACAGAGGTAAGAAACTCACAGTTTCTTACGAGTCTCTCTGGTCTGGTGAATAATTGATTATTTAGATGGAAACAGTTCTCTTGGGAACTACTGAGAGACCCCCCCCAGACCAGAATTAACTGCAGGCTGTTGGTCAGGTCAAAGCTAGGACCTGGGCCACGTAGTCCAACATTAAGAACCCACATTCCCCACCCCACCCTTTCTTCTGTTCAACCTATTATCTAAAATAATCGCATTAATGAATTAACCTAGAGCTTGAGGATAAGTTATGAATTTGAATCTTTAATTTGCAACAATATGAATCAGTTTAAGTATGAAAATTCACTTCAGTTTCAGAAGGAAAATTCTACCTCTATTTGTTTTGCCAATATAGAATTGATATTCCTTTTATCTTCAAGTCATAAACCCCTTAAAATTCATAGCCTACATGGCAACCAATATCAAGTACAGAAACTTACAAAATAAACATGTATTTCTATATTATATAACATACCTGTGCACACACTTAAAGAAAGAGAGAATATATACACTCAAAACAAGAGACATTTTAGAAGTGCAAGATTATTTTTATATTTTATATGTCTAAAACACAATAATACACTCAAAATAGAAAAGATTTTTAAACATGCAGTACATCCTGCATAGATGGATTTCTCTATAGATCTTCTCCATCTCCACAGATTTTGAAAACATGGCTGCGAAATGCTGCTATCCAACTAATTTAATGTAATCAGCACAACAACCTGTTGCACACATTTTGTCCTGAGGTCCATTCAGAAAGGGTGCCTTATCGAAACTTGAAAGTAACAAATTTTGCATTGGAATCACTTATGATATTTTTATTTAGTGTTCATATTGGAATAGCTTTCTGAGATTCCATTTGCATCTGCCTACTATAAAATAATTTGGAAAGTCACAGTTTTTTCCCATAGAGTTTAGAAGATAAAACTAATATTATAGCATATAAAATCTGTTAGCTATTTTAAATATGAGATCTTAAGATATCATAGAATCATAGAATTGTTCTGGTTGGAAGAGACCTCCGAGATCATCAGGTCCAACCATTAACCTATCGCTACCAAGTCCCCCACTAAATCATATCCCTTAGGGCCTCATCTAAACGTCTTTTGAATACTTCCAGGGATGGGGACTCCACCACCTCCCATGTGTGCCGTCAACTTATGAACATATGCATTAGCTATCTGATTTTCAGAAAAGCTCCATGAGAGGTTGAACTAGTGAAGGAATAGGAATGAATATACTGGATCTCACTTGAGAAAGGAGAAAAGAGAGTTTTTTAAACGTTCTAAGAATTTGCTTTTCTAAGGTATGATTGAATTGTCCTTATTCAGGAAACAATAGAATATAAATATCTACTAAAGTTTTTACACGATCTATGGCTTTGAAAATTGAAATAGTCCCCTTCTTAATGCTGGGCAAATAATATTTGTCCTTCAGAACCAACTTCTTTCCTAATGAATTTAGCATACAGCTAGCAAGAAGACAACATGCAACATTAACCTGCAACTATTTATAACTTTTATCTACACACTGTAAAACAAAAAGACTAAGACTGTCCATTAGAAAATAGAAAAGCTTAGCTCTAACAGTGAGTGCCTTGGAAATACTTGAAGTAGGTGTCCTTTGCACATCCTTAAGAGGATGGAGTCAGATAGCATAGCCTAGTGATAAGACCAACTCAAGCACTGTTTTGAGAGAGCTCTGCCTGCATTCTGTCTTTGAGATAGGCCCATCAGATACACACCGGAATGACTTTTAATCAGTAAAGATGACTTTTGCTGACCCACCCCAGAGGGTGGGTGTTTCCCTTAGAGTTCACCCTCAGTCCAACAACAAGTTTCCTGAGCTTCTGCCAATGATATATCCCCAGCCATGTCCCTAGAAAAAAAGCCTCTCTTCCTCCCATTGCTCTGGTCTGGACACGCATCCCACTCTTTGTTTTACTCAATTTGTGTCTCACTCTCCTGATGCTGTGGGCTTCTTGGCTTTTTGTCTCCCAGCCTCTCCCCTATCCCACTCATCCTTTGCGGCTCTCTGCAAGGGTAGAAAGTCCCCTTTCTCCAGAGAGCTTCATCTATTCAGTGTGAAGTGGCTAGAGCAAGGTGAATGGGCAGCCTTCATTCCTGCTGTCTGGGCGCAGAACTTAACACAAACAGGCAGTAAATCACAACCAATAAAACAAATCATCCAAGACATCTCATTTTCTTTAAAGAAGAAAAGAGATCTCTCTGTTCTTTCCAACTGAAGTTACCTAATTATGCTTCAAATACTCACTGACATACTGGACAGCTTTTCAAATGTCTACTAGCTATATTCTTGAGAAAAATAACGACATCTAGTGACAAGACAGAAAATCACAGCTCTGTCTTCCCTATGCAGGACTGAATACATGTTCACCTCTACACCTGTGGCAGCTATGTACTCACTGCAGCTTCAAGATTAACTGTTTCTTGTATTAAAAATCAGCAGAAATGATAAACCAAACTTGACTTAAATTGTCTGGCTTGCTTGGATCTGTATCCAGCTGCATTTTAAATGCACAGCATTTTAATTACGCACGTTAAATGTCCCTCTTGCTTTACCTTAAGATCTTATACACCAACATGTTGAGAAAGCAGTAAACTATTACATACACTTGACAGACATTTTTGTAAAAAACAGCAAAAATGAGTGTACTATTTATATACTTCCTACCCGCCCCCAATATTGATGCTACACCAAGAAAGTTCAGAGTTTTGTATTATTCTGCTCGCAACATAAAGAATAACATAAAAGCTTGGTGGTAACACTGTAATTCTAGATTAAAATACACAAGTTCAGGCACTTCTAGCCTCTATAATCTTTTCTGAATAGTTGGGGTTTTTTTCCCCAGAGGGTATTATTTCCTTCCCAGTGTTCAAGACAGTGAATGAATTTCTGGGATATAAAATTTGCACTCATGTTTCTGCATGATAGTTCTTCTTAATATTGATCTTGGCCTGCCAATAACTTCCTATATTATGTATCTTTTCCAGCTTTTACTTTACCAACTTGACAACATTACATTGTGTAAAACAATATTTGTACTATTTAGCAGTTCATTTTATGTTCTATTAATTACATGATACAAAACAAGGCACTGAACTACATCATGTTATTGTAATGTAATTGGCTCTATTGTACCATTCTGGACTCATTTCCAGCTGTCCTTGATTGGAAATTTCTTATAGAAAACCATAATTCTTATTTTCACAGTAGCTACATTACCTAATGTGTCCTATATATCATCTTATGGTTCTTTCCTTTCTTCCTGATAAACATTAAAATTCATCTAGAAGGCTGTTTCAGTAATGATACAGTAATTTAATCCTCTATTTCCTTGTTAAAGAAAGATTGCACATGATTTACTGGCCCATTTTAGTTCAGAAAAATACTGGAGCGTATTTCTGCAACATATCCTTTTATCCCAAAGGCTCAAGTATATATCTGAATTCCATTGGACAATTATATAATTTAGACATATTTGCAAGTGCTGTTCTGAATAGTAACACAAATCAAAATGTACTCAAATTTTGTGCTGAACTTAGATCATCATTGTCCTTTCACATATGCAAAGAACAATGTTGGAAATTCCTAAAAACAGGCATTTTGAAATAAGAGATTTATTTATATGTCTACTTATTCCCATTAATAGAAGTGGGCAGAGATGTTTTTCCTTTTAGGTCTGCACCCAATTTTAAACAGAGCAACTCTGCAGGGACTGAGTGAATTGGTAAACACGTCTCCTTTCATTTTAGTCCCATGCTGACTCCAAGAGCTGCGCCACAGAATTTCAGAAAAAGCAACCAAAACAACTACATTAGTAAACTCTTATTATAGATGATGCTTGTCAAAATATAGCTTCTAATTTAAAGACTTCTCCAGCTGTTCTGTTTTTTCCTGCCTAAACAACGAACATTTAATTACTAATAAAATTATTAATAAGTTATTAATAAAATAGATTGCATAATTAAGATACAAAATATATTGTTTCTCATGATAATGGAAAATCTGAACTGCCAACTTAGTTGAAGTTTATGATGATGATAAAATAATATAGTAGTAAAAACAACTCCAGTTTGCCTAATAACAAAAAAAAATTTATTAAAGTAGGAGGATTTACAAGCAATTATGCTATAAACCCCATCTGGTTTTCCACATAAGGAACAAAATATGAGTTATGAAGAAATTTGTAATTGGAACTGCAAAAGATGAAATGGCTTATTTAGTTAACTGGTCCATATGGTTGTTCAGGGTGATAACAGCTATCTTAAAAAGAAACACAACCCATTTTTATATACAGCTGACCAAATTTTACATTTCTGAAATAAGCACAATTTTTCATTCATTTCAGAGTTCTTCAAGATAAGACCCCTGTTATGGTACTGGTCTGTAAAGAATATAACAATATCCTCTTTCTGTAAAACAGGTTAGCAAAATCAGCAACCACAAAAAGCTCGTTACATGCCCACAGTTGAAGGATGCAGCTACATTTTCATTTTAGTTTCATTCAGAAGTGCATTTTGAAGCTAGTGCACCTTTACCACTTTGGTTTGCATAGTGGAGAAGTCCTGGCACACAAACAAAACACAAATGAAGTGAAACCAGAAGGTGTGTACCGGGACTATGTACACAGTGCAGTGTGGTCATTACCTAACTAGAGTTAATATCTGAAGTATAACCCCTGAAACACAGGCAACGTAGACACTGGTTTCTCAGTAGACTGCTTCACGCTGCAGTATCCCCCCCGTTATGATACATAATTTGCCAGTTAAGATACAGCCTAAGAGGTCTTTAAAGATTACAATCCCTCTGAGCAAAGTTCGAACAAACATTGAGGATGTCTATGGTTGCACTGTTCGAAATCACTGGTTAATGTCTGGTTTATCATATACCATCATTGAGATTGACAACTTCTTAGTAGAAAAGTCCCTAATACCTACGCTGGATGAAGTGACTTTTCCAGTCTTCCTCTATACTGAACCTGGAACATCCAAAGGCATCTGAATATAGTCTCCTTCTCCCACTTTCCAGGGAGAGCAGGTCATGCTTTGAAGACACAGGCACAGAAATGAGTTCCTGAGGGATGCCTGTGTGTATGCTTGTCTAACACGGAAGCTGCTCTGCAGTGAAACTCCAGGAATCTTGCCCAGAGTGAATGTGGGGAGGGTAACAAAAACAAACAAACAAACAAACAAACAAAAAGTGAGCTTTCCCTACAGTAGTGCCTACCTCAGTGGTTCAAATCTTCCACATATACAAACGTATCTATACAGTTAATGCACGTCTGTGGGTCTCTGAATGTGTTGCTGCTTCCTAAGGCAGAACGTGCGTAGTCATGTATCAGTTGCAGGTAGAAATGAAAATTGTCATTTTCTGTCTTGCACCTAGCAAATTTTCATAATTTTCTGTTTCCTAGTATGAAGCAGAAATGTAACATCTGACAATACACTATTGTTTTTCATGAATGTTTAAGCAGCTCATGTACCTACATATAGTCCAGAGAATGATTCATCAGAATTACTGAAATGTAAAGGCTCCTGCTTTACGGTAGGCTGAGTGTTTCAGCTTTCACTCAGGTCTGCAGGTATTGCAGTTAGTAAAGACCACAGAAATTTCATCATTGTGCAAGATTTCTGTGTATCATTTGGGTCACTATATATTCAAAGATATCATTGTATTTATGCTTTAGATCACAAATACTCATATAAATGATAAAATTACATATATTTAACAATTTCCAACCATCCAAGAATATTAAAGTGGTTTATAGCATCTGTTAATTCAAATGTATAATTTAACCTTGCAAATTAGACATTAGTAGCCTTGAATGTTGCACAGCAATACTCTATTTTCTTTAAAATAAGCCCTTGATATAGTTTGCTGGAACACATCACTAGACACCAGAATATCGATTTCTGCAAATTCTGGCCAATCCTGAATGCCATATTTTTCCACTGAACACCATACGACCACTGGGTAAATAGTTTGTATTCTGTCATTCCTTAAAAATCTTCTTTGCATAAAAGCTTCAAGAACTTTGGAGGAAAGACCACAGAATCTCATTGTATATGTATTGGTTTGTTGCTATAAATCTTGATGCAGGTCTGCAATTTATTTTTTAAAATGGCAGCATTCAAGGTAATTCATCTGACTTCACATTTGCAGTAAAGTGAGAGTAATGTGCCAATATCATCCCTAGTTGAAAACACTGCAATTAAATCATCTGTAGGTTTTCTTACCCAAGTTCTGAATACCCAAAAATTCCACAGAAGTACCATGAATATTGCCTAGGTTTGCACCGATCTAAAGCAGCACATGTCAGAGAAGAGGACAAGAGTACACTTTTCGATGTATTCCTACAGATCTCATGCAAAATCCAGAACACAAACCAGAAAATTCCATTGCACGTAATGGCAATTCCCGACGAGTTAAAAATGTCAAGACATTAAAAGATTTTGTGTGTACTCACTGGACATATGAATTCACAGAAGGGCACAATGCAAACACTCACCAAACTATGTACTTCTTCATAAATGGTACTTACCTACAAAGCAAACAAACAGAAAAAAACCCTTAAGTATCTATACAGACACACATGTATATTTTAGCATCCTAAAAGACGTCAAGGATCACAATACTGTACTCACTTCTACAAAAGCTTCCAGTCAAAACATATTCCTAGATTTACAACTTACACACCACTGGCCACTTATAGTTACAGAAACTTGGAAAGGGTTCTCATATCAGCTTTATTTTGCGTTTTTCCTTCTTAATTTTGGAAAATCACCACTTTTAAGGTCTACAAAGAATTGCAAAGTTTTGCTACCTACCCTATATTCAAATTTTAAGAATCACTTACTATGCAAAAATATGTTAAAAAAGTACAAGGTTTTAGCTACAAAAATAAATAATACAATAATAACAGCTGTAAGAAGAAGAATTAGCATATTCCTAAGCAGGTTATTAAAAAGTTTAAAAGTTTATCTTTTTTACATGGCTTTATGCTTTAGTTTCAGATAATGCTACTCTGAAATTTCAACTATTTCTAATATCACAGCTCCAAAAATTGTTCCAATATTATAAATTTTTAGCACCAAATAAAATTGCTTATTCATAGGTCTGACTCTTCAATCACATGTGTTGCCTACCTTTGATAGAGTAAAAAAACCAACACAGCACATAACTGTCTTGGCCAATTTCACAAAAATCAGTCAATAATCAGATTGAAATAATACTTTAGACCTCAAATACCCAGTCATGTGACATATAATGGAGAGTGGATAAACATGATTAATCTTGCCCTTTAGAGTCATTTCGTACTATTAAATTATGAGGCATTCTCTTTTTTTCAGGTCTTTCAGAGGAGAGGAGAGTGGAAAAAAAGAAAAAAAACACACCACAAAAAAACCCCAGGAGAAATTTCTGAACTGGTAGGAATTTCTGAGCTGTGAATTTCTTGCCTGTGCTTAGACAAAGGTCACCAGAATGCGATTGTACTCTACAGTTGTGTAAAATAGGTGCTAAAACACTGTATGCATATGTATACAATGAAAAACCAAACCAAACGAAACCAAATCCCAAATCAAGCTTCATGCCCAAGTACTGGCATTACTGCATACGGTTGGTCCATACACTGGTACAGTTGTTCTAAATTATTTTGTGCTGCTGCATGCAAATGTTTCCATACCTATGTGTCTGCAGGCTATAATAAAATCAGTCATTTCTAGTATTCCACAGGAACAAAGACGTCTGAGCATTTGTTAGCTACGGAAAGGTTTCAGTTTCTGTTCAAACTAGAGATAAGAATGAGAATTGATACGAAAGGTCTGTTATGACACTGGCAAATGTGAGACTGCTTAATTTGTTTCACATCATGTTTTATTGGTTGTGAGCTACTTCTGCACAGCAAAACACAGTGTCAGGGCCTACATCAAACTGGGCTATATTACATATTTATGAATTAGCAGTGAAGCTGCTGCACTGGGTGTTGTAATGCTGTGCCCAGTAACCTGGTTACAGTAGTAATCGGCTTTGCTTTTTCCTCTTCCTTATCTAGGCTCTGTAACACAAACGCTCCACTTTTGCCAACCTAGGAATTTTGTGGTTTGAGCAAACATGCCCGTCTGTGCATGATGTGCACGACAAAGCGGGAAAGATGTGTGTATATTTTCCAAAGAAAAACCTCTTTGCCTTACTGACTCTCCTCATCACAGTCACGATACACAGCCAGAACAACAGCCAGAAAACCATCAGACAAAGGTGACTTTTGATAAAGCAAAGATGTTATCCCAAACTCAAACTCAGAACAGCAAACATATACATCATAGACAAACGGTAGGTGGTCCTGCTCCATACAGTCTCTTTTTATTGTAATCATTGTGATAGCATACACTTGAATTGGAAAGGTATTGGAGATACTTCCTACAGACATTTGAGTTTAGGAAGGCTTGGAAAAGGCATTGTAATTCAGAATTTTCCATTTCAGCCATTGAAAACCTGTTAGCCACTGAAAACTCTTCAAATGGAAGCTGCAGGAGTTGCAGTTGCCCTCAAAATGTCCTTGCTCCAGGTATTAAACACTGGGGGGGGGGGGGGGGGGGGGGGGGCGGGAATCATACTATAAATGTTCACGAATGCCTTTGTTCTTCTAAATACATGCACAATTTATATAATTCCTCATGAAAGAAATATCAAGTTGAAATTTCTAATCTATGTCTATTCCATTTACATGATTTTTCTATCTCAGTATTAGTTTTTGAAAATTATTTACATCAAGCTAAAGAATAATGAAATGGAGGCTACATAGAGCATGACATGCTCTAATAGAAAAAATCCCATAGCATTCAAAGATTCCTAGAAAGATTGATCTTACCAACTTCTTCAACATTTTCCAACATATCAAGCCCCATAGCAGACTGATAGGTGTGCCTGCTGCATATAGCTGTGGAAAACGCCACCTATATTGTGGAAAGCTCATCTGCAGAGGCTTGGAGATGATCTAATTGCTCATGAAGATCAATTGTATTACCTCAGTACTTTTTACTGTCCTGCCTGAAGTCTAAAAGCTAGTTCACAGTCAATTGCATGAAGTGCTCAGTACTGATTATTGACTATAGCCACAGATAAAAAAAGTAATTTTTTTTTTTTTTGATACCAAAGGAAAAAAACAAACCCTAAGAAAATAATTTCTCCTCCATCCCAGTTGTCAAAAACCTGAAAATAAAATTGGAGACTCCAGTCAGGTACTTGTCAGTCTTGAAATATCCAAATCCAATTGACCCTGCACAGAATTCTACATGAGTAAAAAATCACATATCTACCTGACCACACTCATATGCCTAGTAGCACTGAAACCTTATCACGGCTAATTTAAGTATAAAACAATGGCATTTTTTAATACTATATAGTCCCAGGATTTTTTGTTGGTTTTAGTTGATTTGTGAGTTCAGTTTATTGCAACTGAAATAGCTTAAGAGTGTGTCTCAGTAAGCAATGGCCATTCTACCCACACGACTGTGCCAAGAAACCTTACTTCCAAGCTGCAGGTCTTCTGTCAATTCACTTTTGTATCATTCTAGAGAACAGAGCAGCATGCTCTGGGTTTATAAGACAGTATGAATGTTTTCAAAGATTTTTAAATATGAATTTTTGAGGCAAAGAGTACTTTTTCCACTGTATGTTATATAGTATTAACTAAGCATTTAAAATTATTAGTAATTCAAAGCTGCAAGTAAACTTGCCTCATGGCTGATACGATGGGAAACATTAGAATATTATCCTCCTTTCATACCACCCCAAGTGTTGTGTGGTGGATTTCTTTGTGGCTGCTCTATTTTTTTCTCTTAAACGCAAATCTTAACTTTTCTAATTTCTCAAAAACTCAAGAACATTTGCATTTTTCCTGTTAGGAAACAACATTAACAATAATCCAAAACAGAATTTGGAACATTAGAAGTCTACAAGGACTATGAGAAATGAGACTAGTTTAGCCAAATGATTCATGTTCATTTCGTGGCATTAAAAGGACTTCAAAATTCTTTGCAAACTGCAGTTACTGATTAATTTAGTTGTATTAGGATGACAGAATTCATAAAGAAATTAACTAGAAAGCACAAGCACACATTTTCTGTATCAACTGGTGCAAGGTTTTTTTTTTTTAATTTTAGCTTTGAAAACATTATAATTAATGCTTAAACATAAGAAAAACAGATATTTACAAAGCATACTAAAGTTTACAACATCAGGAGACATGAATGTGAAAGTCTGCCAACAAAATGACAACCTAACTGTGCAATGTATCAGACATTATGCAACAGAAAAAGAATTATGAGTTTAGTCTATGTAAAGGACTAATTCTACTTCATTAAACTTAGGCTGTTTGCTTTCTTATGAATTATTAAAACTGGAAAATATGCTATAAAAATAATGCAAATACTCAGCTGGAAAATGACATGTTCAAGGAGTTATTTCCTCTCAGATTACATTATCAAGAGCTTTATAGATACTATTTATTCATTTTCCCCCTTATTTCTAAAATAAGTACTTCCAACTAGCCTGAGGCTGACTGACTACCTACTAAATTTGCAGTAAAATACATAGGAGCTGAGAAGCTACTACCTGTCCTCATGCAGTTTGATGAGAAGAGGAGCAAAGTCCTGCACCAGGGGAGGAACAACCCCAGGCACCAGTACATGCTGGGGGATACCCAGCTGGAAAGGAGCTCTGCAGAGAAGGTCCCGGGGGTCCTGGTGGACACGAAGTTGAGTGTGAGCCAGCTCTGTGCCCTTGTGGCAAAGAAGGTTCATGGTCTCTGGGCTGCATTAGGAGAAGAGTTGCCAGCAGGTTAAGAGAAGCAATCCTTCCCCTCTGCTCAGCACTGATGAGGCCATACCCCGAGTACTGTGTCCGGTACAAGAGAGATATGGAGCTACTGGAGACAGTCCAGCAAAGGACCACTAACATGATCAGGAGTCTGGAGCATCTCTCATATGAGGAAAGGGCGGTAGAGGTGGGACTGTTTAGCCTAGAGAAGACAAGAGAAGGCTCTGGGGTATCTTATCAATTTGTACAAATATCTGGAGGGAGGTTATAAAGAAGATGGAGCCAGGCTTCTCCCAGTGGTGCCCAGTGACAAGACCAGAGGCAATGGGCACAAACTGAAACACAAGAAGTTCTCTCTGAACATCAGGAAACACTTTTTTACTGTGAGGGTGAGCACAGGCACAGGGTACCCAGAGAGGTTGTGGAGTCTCCATGCTTGGGCATACTTGGAAGCCCTCTGGACGTGGTTCTGGGTAACCTGCTCTAGGTGGCCATGCTTTAGCAGGAGGGTTAGACAAGATGACCTCCAGAGGTCCCTTCCGGCCTCCACCATTCTGTAATTCTGTATAAAAACAGACTGAACAAATAAGTCTAATTTACATTTAACAGGGAATAATTCATCTTCCTTGTGGGAATAGACTGATAACTTGTTACATCGTTTTAAATGCTCTTTTCACAAGACTTCTTATGCTCATCAAAGAGCTTCTCATTTTTGGCATGTATTTTTAATATTCATTTTAAATAAGTGACTCAAAAAACCATTCTTTGCTTATTTTAAAAGGAAGCACGAAAGGATTATAAACCATATATTTGTTCTTTAAATGATTGTTTTTTAAAAAACACTGATTATTTTTTTCCTTCATTTATGTCCTGCAGTCTACTCTACGCATTAACTGCGCATTTTATACATCTCTTTCTTCAACAAATTCATTTTTTCTAGAATATAATTGCTCTGTGGTCCTTTTGGCATTTCTAGAATAGTACTGTGACCCTTCTGGCATTTGTGTAACAGATGAAAAACAGTCTCAAATTTGACAAGGGTAGATAACATGATCAATCACTTTCACAAGTCTTTTTGTTCTTTGTAATGATATTGTTATTTCCATCCTCAGGAACAAGTAAATACAATCTGTCAGTTACATACAGAATGTGTTATTTTCTCATGTTTTTTCTATTTCAACTATGAAATACAAAACCACCAAGGAGATTTTCATCAGAAAGAATCCACACTTAAAAGTTTGAAAGTTTTTCAAAAAGCACTTTACTTACACATCTTATACATACGCTTATAAGATGTTTCTCAAAACACGTCTCCTATAACACCAAAAGAACAAGGGATAGTAGGAGGAAGAAAGTTTACAGTATGGTTCCACACCTTATGGTATGTTTGCTACACATAGATGTTCTGCCTCAGAATCTGCCCTAAATTATTGTCTAGACCAACAGGAAGTTGCCTTATTTCATTTTTAGCATTTCTGTATGAGACTACTTTTAAGTGTACTCAAGACAATATGTAGTTAAATGAATATCCTAAATTAGCAAGGCGTATTATCTTTCATCCGATATTATAGTAGAATGATTACTTTAATCACAATAATGGACTAAAATATATATACAATAATGGATTTGTTTCAAGTCTTTGTTCTGCTAATAATAGGCACTAATTGCCTTATCCAAAGAAATCCAAGTCACAGTTAAAGTTCCTTTAAAAGTTGTAATTATCATCTATATTGTTTCATGACTCACTTTTTATAACATAGTGCTGGAATACTGTTGCTCAGCAAAACTGAAATTACCTCTATATAGTATTTTCTTTCCTTTTTCCACCAGTGGTCAGAGAAAGCCACATGAGACTGCTTCATAGGTAAATCAGCTTTGGGGAGGTAGGACCTCACAGGCAAGCTCAGGTAACTGGGCTCAACCCAAAAGCTGAGGAGTTTCTCATGCTTACCTACCTACTTCTTTCAGGTAATTGTGACAAAGCGACTGATGACTTTTTCTCTCTTTCATCAATTTTACTGAGTCTGACGCTGTTTGTAACAATACATTCTACTACTAATGCATTGTATTACTACCACCACCAAAAAGCAAACATTCCACAATGTGACACCTTTACAGATTAACTATTTTAAAACATCTCTAAAGTCGCTAATCTTGTCTTTTACATCCCTGAAGCCATTTGCAGAGAATGTATTTATATGCGTAACAGTGTCTGATCCCCTTGAAATTCCTGTTTCAGTTGCCTGTTGTAACTTCTTCCAAGATAAGTTTGTGAACCATCATACTGTGGTCTCATTTCCATTGCACTGGTAGCCCAAATGACAAATTGAGCTTTGCTCTAAGCTTCCATCCACAATCACAGAACCCTAGGCTAAGTTCTAGGATGCTATAATTCAAAGTATCTGGCATGTCAGAATGTATAAATAAAAGTTCTAGTTTTGCTGGGGCTCCGGCCAGCAAAGCGGAGGCAGTGTGGTTACTAAAAACCTCCAGAAACGCAGACAAGTCTCCCTGGAATAACAAGTTTTTACAAGTTTATTGCTCTGTGTTTTTTGCTCACATGCTCATTTTGCAATGCAATAGATGTGGAACAATGCAATATAGCTTTTTTCTTAGTGAAAGAAGAGTAAGTTCTCACATCAACCAAGGCACTGCACTCAGGATGGGTGATGACTTTTTAAATGCACCAACATTGGTGGACTTGCCCAACAAAACCACACTTTTACCAAGGATCATATTTCTATGATACTTTTGGTTTGGTTTTGTTTTTGTTTTTAAAAAAGAAAAACACCCCCCCAAAAAAACCCAAACCACTCTTTTTCTTTTTTCCCCGGGAAGCTCTTTCTTTCCTTCTAATTTACTGACCTGCTCCTCTGCCAACACGCTCTCCACGAGAGATGGAACATAACTCAGGAAGACTTCAGGTCTGCTCTGCAAAGTGCAATGAGAGTCACTGCAACCCTCTTGTCTTCCTTCAGCCCTCACTAGAATTTCCCATTCTTGCTTCTTTCTTACTTTGGACTCAGCAGACTTACAAGAAGGCTGGAAATCTGCTCTGTTCAAATGCATTTCTCAGCAGAGTAAGAAGGAGAGAGTGAGGCTAACCCCTATCACGTTCTTCTCCCTAAAACTGGAGGAGAGGGTCCGTGCAAGCAGCTACTCTCAGAGGGGGCCAGGGAAGCAGTGGCAGCGTAAGACCAAGCAACACTGAACACAGACCAACTTCCGAAGAGCTGCACAAAGCACAACGCCACACTGGTACCAGAGGTGCTGGTTTTGTGGCTGAGTACTGCTGTATAGCTTTATATTGTGTAAGTATGCTTCAAAGGGACAGCACAATACTGGAGCATGGGGCATCAATGACAAACATACAGAAAGCAGGGGACATGCTGCAAATTCACACAGTAATCTACTTCACCATAACATGAGCTGAAGTCATAACAGCTCATCAATTGTTAATTTTTAATCAAGTGTTAATTCGGATATTCTGGTCTGCTAATAAATTTTTCATGTGTAGCCCTTTTTTCAGGATCTCTCAATCCAGAATATCCTACTTGACGTAATCAAAATGGATTAAAGAGGGTATGCAGCAGCTAAGGCCATTTTATCTTCCCATTCATTAAAACTGTGAACATATGCTTTTTATATATGTACAAAGCTACAGTTCTATGAATCCATAATTCAGCTGAATACATTTCAACCTCTGGTTTAATTTCTTCTACTTGACATATTTAGCCCACACTCTAATCCAGCTATAGATAGTCAGCTGAAGAGCCTTAATTTGCCCCTAAATATGCATAAAATATTAACAGAGAAGGTGCAACATAGTTGATAAAAGTGATATAATTTAATAAATGGTACATATATGTATACATAAAAAGACCTGAAATCTTTCCAGATGAAAGCAGATAGAAAGTCAGTGAATTAATTTTCATTTTCCATCCTTAAAAAACTATGCAGAATATGAAAGAGTTGTAAAGTAATAATTTAATTTCATTTTTATGCCTTCTGCAGTAGACTAAATCTTGTGTTATAACATTACCCCAAAATGTCCTTTAAAGAGAGAAAACTCGTGATGAATACCTTTTCAGTAAAAGAAATATTAAAAACAAATAAACAGTGATCAGAGAAAATCTCTACTGGTCTCCAATCATCTTCAATCCTCTCTGAAATTCCTGGGAATGGTATTTTTACCTGACAGCATACCACTGCCTCCCTGCTTGCTGGTCTTTAAAATAAAAAAGCCTGTTCTTTGCCTTACACATTTCTGATGCATGTCACACACATGCTGAGCTAAAGCACCATGGAAAATAACAGCGGATTTTACATTATTCTACAAGAAAACCATTTTTAAGAAGAAAAAAAGACAGCAGCCGTCCACACCGTATGTAATTGTTTCTTGAACATTCTTAATCTAACTCTATTGTATAACAAACAACAGACATTTAACAAAGGCAATGTAATACTCCCACATCCTAAAAATCATAGTGATGGAATTATAAATATTCTTGAAAAATTTCTGCTTTGTAATTATTTAATGACAAAAACAAAAAAAAAAATAGCCTAGGCCAAAGGGACAGCATAGTATTTTCATTTATTTTCTGCAATATCAAAAAAGGGCTAGTTTTAGCAATAAAACAAGAAGAAGATATTCCCAAACGTCTACAAGTAGCCTTAGCAGTGTTGTATAGTTCCCCCCGCATCCCTGCCCCAAACCTCTATTAAGTTCTTGGGCTTAAACACAAAGAAACTTATACAGTCACATTTCAGGATGTAAGTCAATCCAAGTAAAAGTGATAAATCAAATCAATCAAGTTACCAAAGAGCAAAATATTTAAACCAAACCTTACCAAATTGTTTGAGTTTCTTGGTAAGGGTTTGTTAAATACCGTCTTAAGTTACTATGTGCGCCCTTTCTTTTCCTTTTCCTCATCTCAGTTTAGTCAGTGTTGTTATAAGTAACAAAGATCATAAGACATTATATTGTTTCCATTGAAAGCAAGTGCAAAATCCTTCAAAACAAGAAGAATTAGCCAGTGTTCTCTTGGGACAAGCAATGATGTTAATTCAACAGAATTTGAGCCTGATGCAATACTGTCTAGCAAGCCGATAAACAATATTCTGAATACATGGAAATAACTTAGTCAATTCAGGTGAGCAAGTGAAGTCTTCACAGGGACCATTACTAATTACTGAAAAGCATTAAAAGGAAGGGAGAGATTTGTTGCCTCTGATACAGTCTATTTCCACACAAGTATTGGTGAATAATTTCAGCCAAAGATGACAGCCCTGAATTCATACTATCAGCTCTCAGAATATTTTTTTTTTTCTAGTTGGGAATGCTCCAGGTTGCACAAGTTGGATAGAGACATACAAACAACTCCCCAGTCTCACACACACACGCAGATACAACCTCTCTGGGTTGGACCGTAAGTTCACCCAGCTGGATTTTTCACTCTCTGACAGAGGCCACTAACAGATGCTCACAAAACAGGTGAAAATACTTCAAGAATAGAACGGCATTCCTCTCAATATTTCCTATCAAAATATGGCAAGCTGAATTCATGGTTGAATTCACATCATCATTGTGTTGAATAGCTCTCAATAGACTTCATCCCAGGATTTTGTCTAATCATATTTTGAACTCATGTGTAGTTTGGCATCCACATAAACAAATTCACTGTGCATTCTGTGAAAAAATACTTTGTTTGAAACTTCCTGCCTGATTTCACTGGGTGACCTTGTTCTTACATGAGAAATAGCAAGTGACTTTTCCTTATAAACATTTCCTCTGCTGTTTACAATTGTATATATTTTCTCATAAACCCAAGCTCCTAGTCTATCCAATCAATCCTTGCAGTTCTCACTATTTCTTTTCTTAACAACCTGAGTATCTTTTTGACTTCTCCTTAGCACCAAGTTGATATTTTCAAAGGACTACCCACAGTGATTGCTAGAACTCTCTCCTCAGGGGTATTTAATTTAAGATCCACTGTTAGCTATGCATAGCTGAAGTTGTTTTTTGCCTTATGTATTCATTTTTATTTATTGTCCATGAGCTTTCTCCAACGTGTTGCTTCCCATCGAATCAGTATTGCATGACAGCTTTCTCTCTTTAGGATCTCTTAACAAAGTACATTTTTAAAAGCTATTTTGAAAGCCATATATAAAAAGAACTAGATCATCTTTACTCATGTTTGCTGACTCCTTAAAAAAAACCCCAAATCATCCCCCTCCCCAAAACCAACGAACCAACCAAACACACACAACTGAAGAAACAAAACCATGCCCCCCCCAACCACACACATACCCCCCCCCAACCTCTAACCAGTTCTGAAGCATGCTTTTCTTCTATAGAAGCCCATTTCACACTTCTCTATTTTATCATATGCACTAAAATGTTTACTTTCACTCTAGATGTTTCTAGAGTTCATTCAGTACAGAAATCAGACATGCTTGCTTACAGTTCTCTGGATTCTCCTCCTTCTCTCTCCACAAACAGTTCTTTTAAAAATCCAGTATCAGGTTTGCCACCATCTGATTTTTTGGTAATAACACCGATCTCACTGATAGATGTAAGTAATGGTTTTACAATTTCATATTTGAGTTATTTTAGAAATCTTGAGTAAATAACATCTGGACCTGGAAACTTACTACTTTTACCTTAATTTTTTTTTTTTTTTTTTTTTTTTTTTAGAGTAGACATTGGTCTCTGCTTGAAGCAAGCCTTGAACTCAACACTTGTAAACAAAAGCTTTAATGCAAGACATAGCCTAAGTTATTTTTTAGTGAACCATGATAGGAAAAACATTGTTTTGTTTTTCTGCTGTTGCTTTGACTTCTTTGAATACTCCTCTTATCTCTCAATCATTTATCAGCTGATGTACCAAATGTTACACATACAAACATGGAGTTCTTTCCCAAATAAATTATAGAGTGGGCTAGAAAAAGCCCATTATCTACCTGCGTGAAACCACAAAACCTGAAACAAGCTCTGACCAAATGGAGGTGTGTGACCAGCTTTCAGGTGTTACACGATACGCTTTATTCCAAGAGGTAATGTACGATAGAATTTAAACAACTACAGAAGTGCTAATACTGGCCTCTAACACTGGGAATTAAGCTTGATCAAGTACAAAGCACGATACAGTTAAATTTTGGCTATTTAGAGAGGCATGGAGGGCAGGAATCTAGAAATACACCAGTAGTGTATTCTTTTCCACTGACTTTGCTGGACTGAAAAATAACACTTGCGGAAAAATATTCTTTTTGTCCAGACATGAAAATATTCCAAAGAAGCTTTGACTAAAAAAATAAAACTTTACTTAGAGATCATGCATTATCAAACAACATTAGCCTCTATTCTACAGCTGTTTAAACAGAAAGAGCTAGTCTTTGACAAATAACCTGATCAATAGGACAAACTTTGGTTTTATTGTTTGCATTGCCAATGTATTAATTTTTTTCTTTCTTTTTTTTAGGACACTTGACACAAAAAATAGCTAATTTCCATTAAATTTTATAGGATTCAGTTGTCTTTCATTAAGACTATTAATTTTACTATTTTTAATAAATATTTTGAATTATAAATATTGCAAATATTTAACAGTCCAAGACAATACTTCCTGCTTTAGCAAATGGCATAATATACCAACGTTTGCCAGGCAGGGAACGTATCAGTTATTCAGACAGGATATTAAAAATTGCCATTCTGAATGTTGGAGTTAGCTCTATTTTTCATTGAAAGCACACTGCTGATTAACAGAACTGAAATAGCCCTATATTACTGAAAATTTCTCTCTTATTTGTTCTGCAGTATTGTATTATACTGAAATGTAGTAGCACTAATCACACGTTAGAAAAAATAGACAGTTAATGGGTTTACCAATGTTTGCCTCCTAAGCTGTTCTGCTCAGTGCAGATTCTGTTCTGACGTATCACACGTATCAGCAGGGGAGAGCTGGGGCAAGCTGCAAATGTACGAGGCCATTTCGCTTCAGTTTCCAGGCAACACAGAAAAGTGTAATGACTGCGCGGCGTGCTGGTCGTTGTTTCAAAAGGTGCTACAACTCATAATTATTGGGGGTTTTTAATTTTAAGCATTTCTGTTTCTTCCACCTCGTGTATTCCAATCCACCTCTTTTTTTCTCTTTCTTCCCGCCCCCTCCTTCCTTTCTAGTCATCACGTGTGGAGGACATCTTTGTTCTAAAATATTGTCTATCTCTATAATCAGTGTAGCGACTCCTTGGAGAAAGTCCTTCGGTAAATGTCTATTACTAAAATGATACAAAAGTCAAATGCTATAACCATGTGACTTTGCCAGCTCTGGAACTTGCCCCTCATTTGATCCGGAAGGATCAGAGAATGGAGAGGAGGTAGGATTCTAACAGAGGGCATCTAGCAGCTTGAGCATCAACTGTTTCACAGAAGACTTAATTTAAAGGGGCTTACTTAAATTATATTGAACAGTAATAGGGATACTCATCCTGAGTTACACTAGTCTTGCTTTATTTGGCACAACTTACCTCCAAAATAAATAAATAATTTAAAAAATAATTAAAACTATTGAAGTTATAAAATGAGAATTTGAACAAAATTAATGATTTTATTAGTGATCAGTTAAAATTAACCTTATTAATTTTGATTTACTTTCTGGAGTGTTCCTGTTCACTCCTGTAGGCGCCATACAATCTCCATCACTGGCAACCAGAATTTTTCAAATCTTTAACAAATCTTCACTGTTGCAGATCTCCTGCAAATTTAACTGTGTTGCTATTAAAAATCGTAGAATATTTATTTCTACCCAATTGCAACAGGTTTTCAGTCACTACATATGTGAAACGTGTATTTACGTAGTGATACACATTTGTCACTTTTGCACAACACTACATAAATACATGAATGTATTAACGTATAAAATGCTGTTAAAAGAGAACAAGCAAAGCTCCTACTTCCTCTCCCTAATTAAATGTGCAGTTGTATGACAATGATGAATGCATCGAGAGACTTTATTCCTCAAGCACGTGTAATTTTGGGCTCAGCCCGTGGGAGGAGGCCTGCTCAGAGCCACGGACGTGGTATCACACCCTCCGGGCAGCAACACTTCGCTGCAAAGTGATCTCTAAGCTGAGCAAACTCAACAGCCAACAGAATTCTTCTGACAATGTACCACCCACACCCTTATTCTACATGTTCAGACCTGGTCTTTCTCTGGCATCCTTGGTCTCTCACTACCGAAAGCAGTGCAGTTCAAAGAACAATAAAGTCTCACTGCTCCAGCACTTATCCCCTGTTCAATGGCTAGGAAGAATCAGTTTGCAAGGAAATTGTTTATTTTGTTGTGTTGCTGTTAATTTTATACATTTGTTCTCCCCTCAGATAAAACAGAACTCCTATATCGGTCATCTAAGTTGGTCAGAAACAAGCCTATATAGATTGTGTTTTCTGAACTAAATTATTGTTATAACTGGTTGTTGAGTTTCCAAATGGATGGATTATTACGATAAACAAAAAAATAAATTCAAAGCTGCACAATGATATACTCACGTAAATTTAATATACACAAAAATAGTCTCATGTTAAGATTCACTTCAACAACAGCAACAAGCCAATTTCCTTTAATTACGCTTCAAGATGTAAATGCTTTACTTGTGCTTTCTCTCTCTCTTTTTACATATTTATTTATTTATTAAATTTTGCACTTGTCTTCCATTCCTGACATTTTTATTATTTTAGTCAAGACGTGTTCATTTCACCATTGCATGCGTGTCCTCCTGCATTGGCAGCAATAATTGTTCATGCATTTGGGACTTTTTGTTTAAGATGTAAAGAAATGTAACCTACATTTAAGAAAACAATATTTACATTTCCGTTGGACTTCAGATATGGAAAAAGCTTATTTACAATACAATACTCTTGGCAAAATTAATCCATTATCATTTCTTTTAGCAAAGCTATCATAACATTTTAGCCACCCTTCCCTCTACATTTTTCATGTTAAGGGAATGGCCAGCATCACATTAATTTCATATTTTCTCTTACTTTTTTTCCCCAGAGTGCAAGAGCAAAGAGAATTTGAACCACATTCAAGTTCCAATATCTAATTCAAGTTTGTTATGTTTAGATTTTTACTTTTTTCTTTTTCTTCACAGTGAAACAATTTTAAAACATTTCACCTCCTGAAGAATCTCTATAGTTCACAGTACTGTAATATTTGCATTGCCCTAGCTTCAATTATTCATTACGAAATATTTCTTTGCCACCATACAAATACTCCTACTTTGCACTGGAAGAAAAATATTTTGTGCTTCTAATATCAGTATAAAAACTATTAGAATGAGAACCTTTTCTTTTACTTTCTTCCCCACTTGCTGTTGTTTTCAGAGCTGTAGAAACAGAATAATTTCTTTATACAATTTCAGTGAGTGCTCTGCACAGACTTCAGAGGTCTTACAGGCCTACAGGTGCAAAAGTAGCACATGTGAAGGTGTCAGGAAAGTTGTAACCCTTATAATATCCAAGAGGTATCAGACTGCAAAGAAATTGTTTACTTTGCCACATTGGTCTTAACCCCTTATCTACAGAATGAGTCACCACTCATATGACAGACATTTCACTGAAAGCAATGCCATCAATGACAACTGTGGACTAATTGCCACATTTGTGATTATGGAAAAATATATAAAGAAGAAGCAAAATGTAAAATTAAAATTAATTAAAACTCAATATATAAAGACATTTAGACTTTAAAATTCCCAATTTAAATTCTTTAATAATTAAATTGTATGTCTATTTTCTGAAGGTGATTTTTGGGTTCAGATCTTCAGTTTAGCAGAGAAAACAGAACACTGTCCCTTACAAGTGCAAAACTTAAAAAAAACAGCTTTAGACTCCAACTAATCACCCTAGCCCTTCCAGCTGAGTCACTGATAGGTAATCATTATAGAAATATGCCAAGATCAGCCAAGATTTCTTTGCTGGAAAAGATCCACCTTTTTTTGATCCCAGAGGGCTTAGATTACTTTTAGAGTAAAAAACATTATATTTAAAATGGAATATTTAAATTGGTTTGCTCAATAACAAGCTGAACAGCTGGAAAATGCAATCCCACAAATGCAAAGAAATGCATTATTTCTGCAATGCTGCCTGTTAGACAGCTACCAGTATTTTCTAGATGGATTAATGTACTTATTCAGGTGTTATGTGGCTCCAGCATCCTACCATTAGAAAGTTCATTCATCTCCCTGTCAATCCCTCCTAATACAGGTATGGAAGGCCAATACAGTACAGCTAAGCCTGCAGAAGAGTAATGAAGGAGACATCATAAAATGATATAAGAATCTTTTTTGCATTAAAAACAAACAAACAAACAACAACAAAACCAACCAACCGAACAAAAAACCCCAACCTACACTCAGAAATTGCTTACAGGAAAGGATATACTGATTTAAGTGTTCCTCCGTAGATTGTTTATTTAATCAAGAAAATATTGCACAAATGTTAAAACTGTACTTTACAATTCACCTTGAAAAATTTAGAGGTACCCAAAGTTCATCTCCTACTATGTTGGTCAAGTCACCTGAATTTGTTTCCTCCTCAAAACCTTTTAAGCAGTCAATAATTAATGAGTAGATGTTATAATTTAGTACTCTATTCAAATAAATGAATGGCACAGAAACAGGTTTTATAGAAATGCTTCCCGATCCTCACTCAAAGATTTTTACTCACAGGAGTGAGTCACGAGGTAGCAGCTTAAGCAATGTTGTATCAGTCTTTTTATAGAAAGGCTAGACTTTTCTTTTTGCAGTTAGAACCAAGGAAATTATTTATCCAGAAAATTTATTTTTTGTGGTAGTAATTTTATTTTTCACACTATTAAAAGTAATTTTGAACCACATCACATTTTATTCTAAATATGATACTGATTATTTTTATTATTCATTGCATGAAAGTGCAGAAAGATTCAAGTACCATTACTTTAGGGGCAACAAATCTTCTGAAAAGCTAAACCAACTTCAAATTAGTACCAAAATCACTCATGTAACTATGTCATCATGTAACTATGTCAGGATGAGTATGAAAGCAATTAAGAAGTTTGCTAGAGAACTACTGAGGAATTCATTTGCCACTGTTGGCAAATAGCACACAGAAGAGGGCTTTGCTAGAGAAACAGTCATTATTTCTCACTCTTTAGATGGGGTGATAATAGGCAAACAACAATGGTGTTCCTGTTCAAGTAGTCTGAAATTAGACATTTATAATACTGTACGTGGCCTGCATTATAACCTATTGGTCAACATACTGAGGCGTCATCAGTCTTCAATAAGACAAAAAGGGAGCCAGACAGTTTTAGTGGCTTTCAATCAGATGACTTTCATATAAGCCCCATCATTACGATACCTGCTTTTCTCCAGCCCTTCTAAGCCTCAAATCTTAATGTTGCTGACAAGGCATTACTACCAGCTGGTTGACTTTTGCCCTTTACTCTCACCCATGTAACTTCATCTGCATTCAAATGCTGCAAAACCAGCTAGCCTGCTACTTCCAGGCATTCATCTCAAATTACTTATCTAGGACTACTGTTGTTCATGAACGCTTTACCTTATTGTCTGCAAAGTGTAATATATTTAAGCAGACTACTTCTTTGCAAAAGTACTCTAACTTTCACAGTAAAATTGGGTGTTTCCACTACAAAATTATTATATGGATGGAATTAATTATGCAAAAGCTATTCAATATTAGTTACCTTTGCAGAATCTATATAATGAGCTAAGTCTAGTCCAAGGTCGAAACATCCTTAAAAGAACTAAATTACGTTTTATATAACTACTTTGTTTTACGAATGAAGACTGTATCAAAGAAAAAGTAAATTCTCCATTTGTAACTACATCATCCTTCTATTGAAGTATTTTATTTCTTTCACTTTATATACACTAAGGTCTGGAAGAGTCCTAGCCTTTTCTGACACAGGCTTCATGAACCTTCCAAGCAGGTTTCCTAAGTGTAACTTCTTACCTAAGCTACCATATGCCACCCTATTTGTTGGTAAAGAGAGGATCGCCTTTATAATATTAGAGGATTTCCACTTCACAGTCATTCTTTTTTGTCTTCTGTATAACTTCCTCTATGACAACTAAAGTATAACCTTGTATTACCAAAAGGATGTGGATGGAAACTGCAACTATTGAATAGTTCCAGCTCATAGCACAAGCTTATATCCAAAAACTGCTACCAAACAGCTTTTACACATCAAGGTCACTTCATGTTTTTACCTGCCCTTACCTTCTCTGTGTATTTTAACAATTGTGTGCATTCAAATAATTGATGACATTTTTATAAGGCTTTTAAACATCAATAAATTTCTTTTATTTCTTTTTTCTTGGTGATGATCTTTACACTTCGGACATGTAAGTAGCAGCTTGTAGCAAAGCCACAACACATGAAGCATTTTTTATTGTCTAAGGTATGTCTAGAGCAACTTTGTGATTCAATGCAGCATGTAGTCTGGAGAACTAGATAGCTCCAAGAATATATGGAGGATGAAAGATAGAGGCTTTCCTCCTTGGACTCAGCTGAGATTTTGTTTTTGTTCTCCACCACATGTGAAATAAGCTGCACATCAGAAAAGGAGCTACTCGGGCTCAGCATATCAATGCCATTTGCAGCAAATGCTCCAGGATTGTGAAAACCCTTTTCAAAGCTGTCTATACAAAGCCTAGTTTAATTTAAAAATTCAAAATTCTTAGTAATGAATCCCATTTCTTAACAATTCATTGGACATTAAGCATAAAACTATTTTTGTTTGGCAGTTTGAAAAAGAGCTGATAAAAAAAAAATTACTTTTAGTGATACAGTTCCAAAGGTTCATAAGGCATGCCCTTTAAATTCGTCAGCACTGAGATCAAATTCTACATTGTAATATACCCTCTAAAGAGAGCACAGATTAAATCATCCTCTGAGAAGCCTTATAATTAAAAAACACCACAACTGTAACATGAAGAGCAGGACAATGAGATGGCAGATCATTTGTACTAAGGAGAAAACGGGAGTTGGAACCACTCATCCAAAAACAATCTTGAGAAAGATTCTGAAGAAAAGATTTTTAATTGTAAAGACAGGTTTTCAAGTTGTTGTGGTATATATTTACTTGATAGGAACACTGACAAATTGTATACTTGGGAAGTACATACTTTTAGAGGCTGTCAGTTTACAAACCAGATTAAGAGATTCCTGCATAAGTTACAGAAAAGGTAGAAAAGGTTAGACCATTGTCCCAACAAAGTCTGCTGAACACCAGGAAAATATTTATGTTTTTTCTTACAGAAGAACTTCCATGTAATAAAATATAGGATATGGAAGTTCTGGAATAATGGGTATCAGACCACCATTATGAAGAGACAACATTGTGTACGATACTGTTTCAAGGAGCATTTCATGAAGGTCTATTCAGATCACACTGAGGTCTTTAAAAAGGGAAGGCTTCCAGATTGGAGCAAAACCCAGCAAAACAGATCAGAAAGAAATTTTGATAATGTAAAAGGAGAAAATAGAGAATAATTTGCAGATATGGCCATGGAGTATATTGTGAATTTGCTAAAAGCAGAGAGGTGGCTTAAAGGAAAAGAAGTATATATTTAGGACAGCAATAATGTCAGAACCTGCTGTTGGGTCATGAGCTATATATGTATGATATATAATGCAAGATAATATAATTGTAATACATGTATAATGTAATATATTTATTATTCATTGCCAGCTATCTGAACAGAATACGTGATACTGTGATTTGTATCTCACCGCTCAGTAGAACTCCCTCCTGCACAGCCTCCGGGTGAGGTGAAACAAGGCATTCATTCCTTGCTCTCAGCAAGTACTTGGGGGATGGGGGATGGGGGTGGGGGGGGTGGGGTGGGGGGGTGGAAAACTCTGAAGTATTTCAAATTAAATATTTCAGGCACAATAAGTCAGTATTTCCCAATACTTTATTAGAAAATTCCTCACAACCTCTATCCTGAAGTTCATGCCTAAAAATCTTTTTTTCTGTTGAGATGTTTTTTACACCCTGAAAAATGCCATCCAGACTTGCACTCAGCATGCTTCAGCCTTAGTGTTAGTTTTTAAATTGCTAGCAATAATCATATGACGGGATTTAATTTTTCTCATAGCCCATTTCTCCCACCCCCGCAATCAACATGTGTTTTAATATTGTTTCTCTTGGCAAGCTATTGTTGATAAAAGGCCAAAAGCTTGGTCTTGTCACAGCTGCTTCTATACTAGTGCCACCAGATATCACAAACTGTTGTGTGACTACAGCGGCAACAACTCCTTCTCCAGTACATATACCTCATACAGTCACTGCAGACAAGCAGAGGGCACCCACAAGAGAACCACACAGAAGTCTCCAGGCTGCGACTATCACAATAAGTAAGAAATATTTAAGTACACAATTGATCTTAAATAATCATTTTGTGGCTGGTGTATCTAACTTAGCTCTCTCTCACATACATTGCATTCCTTGGAAATGAGTGATACGTACTTGGACAAACACTGTTGTTTTTAAGTTTCAAATATTTCTTCTGCAGTAAATTATTTTTTATGTAGGGAATAGAGCTCATTGTGCCATCAGTTCTTAGGCCTTTTAATGAATATTTTTGTGATCTTGCTGGATTTCCACATTTAATTATGTGGTCTAATCTATTTCCCATGACAGCATGTATTTACACAAGTCATTATTCTTCTTCTTGATTATGTAATGTGCTACATGCTATGATTGTAATTAACACATTTGGTGAATTCAATCTCTATCATGTGAATGTGCATAATAATGAAGAGGTCCAAGAGGTAGATGATATTTTAAAATAACTTAGATTTTATTGCTTATGACTGTGCTTATGAAAGTACAGCAGATTTTAAAGGTTTACAGCTGCACAGCAAGGTTGGAAATAGAATAGCTAACTTTTCTGATTCATCATTCAGTGAAACTTCCCATCCCCAAAAGAAAACAACATATGTTATCTGTGATTGCATATGTCTTCTAGAACACAAAATAATATTTATGGTAATGATCAAATAGATCAATTATTTATTTGAATATAACTGAAATGCCTCCTTTGACTTCTTTAATATGGAAATATATATTGTTCAGATAAAGCTGGAAAAAATCTCACAAAATCTATTCTGGATAAAACTTCTTTGCTGTCTTTTCTGGGGGGGAAATGAATATATAGACAGATATTCTTAAAACATCTTGTGGAGATTCCTTCTCTAGTGCGCTGCTACTACTTGTTCTGGAGATTATTTGTCAGGCTCAGCAGATGCAGATTTATCACAGAAGCCAAATAAAACATACACCACAAAACCCCACACATATACACAAAAGCCAGTTTACATGTTCATTTAATGCACCTGCAATGATTTTTTTTAAATTATCAAGGTAATGCTATCAAGAGATAATCCCAAAGACAAATTCATGCATTAAAGAACACTGTGAAAGTTCCTGGATATTCCAGATAAAGTTAGTCTGGCCCATGAAGCTAATGTATTTAATTGTACATCATTCATTCTCACACATTATTACACCTTAAAGTATTCCAAGCTTACTTGAACAATCCATTGTCCATAAAAGTCTGTGACTACTAGTCTACAATAATCAACCTCAATGTCAGGAGCATACCTGTGGAGCACTTGTCACAATGAGATTCTGATTAGTTCTATCTGTTACAATAAGAGTATTTAATAAGTACTGATAAATTTGGTACACTGAAGAACACAGAAGAGATCTGATCACTGCCTAAGAAAAATACAGTCTAAGAGGAAAACAGGTTACAATTAAAGCATTATGACATGATCACAAGTGTTACTTTATAAAGCAATTAAATGAAAGAGAGTATGTCCTTCTTGTCTTATATTTCACCCCGTGCATGCACAACATTTTACTTTTTTGCTATATTAATTCTGTACATATTCTTTTTTTAAAGAACTGAATGCAGAGGCTTAGGAAAAGGAAGCTGTTGAAAATAACGGATAGAAGATCCTGAATGTTTACTAAGAGGGGAATAGACAACTACCAGAAAAGAAGTTCTGTGCTAACACGAAGTGTTAGCCATGTAGGGTCACACCATGCCCGAAGGAGAAAGAAGATAGGAGTGCTTGCTGAATTTTGAGGGTTTAGAAAATGGAAAGTCAACGCCCTATAAATTTATTAAATGTACTAATCTACATAGTATAAAGAGTAGAGGTTTTACAAGATTATTTCCTAAAACTCTGCAGTGAGGCAGGATGCCAATATTGCCAATTTTATCTAGTGACCAAGGTCAAACATTAGTTGGGCATGAGTGAAAGGACAGGTCTGGCAGTGCATCCTACCACAACAGAATGACCACACTACTGCAGACAAAGTCTAAGCACCAGTAACTTGCCCCAGCTAGAGACCAGTTCTAAGACTGGCCATCTTCCCCAGATCAGGGTAGAAATAAGTCCTCTGCTAGCAAACATTTCACTGCACTCCTTTATGAATCGGAAGTCTGCCAGTACTCTGCCCTTTGACAAAGTAAAACTTGCTAGTTTCAGTCAACAGTTGCTCCTTATGGGACTGGTAGCTTGACCGACAGAGATGCTGAGACCCCTCTCCCACTCTTGTTTCTAACTTAAATGTTAACTTATCTATTATTGGAATGAACTCTTGCAAGTTTTAAGATCAGTGTTCTCCTGGACCACCAGTGGAAAAATCATGCTTGGTACTAGATGAAACAGAAGTATAAAACCCCAAAAAGTTCATGAGATACAGAAGAAATGTCACAAGAGCAAAAAAAATGGAGTAATTCATACAAATCCCCCAAAAGATGAACCTCTTCAAGAATGTATGAAAGGAAAAGCCAGCTAGTTGCTAGACTGCGCTAAAGAAATTTTAAGAATATCTATTCCCATAAGAAATATATTTATTAACAGATATGAATTACTATGAGAAATCAAATCAAAAAGGAAAAGAAACTTCTGAAGCTTTTATAACACGTTTGAAACTTTGAGGTTATGTATATGGAACTATACAATATGAAATCCTTAATTTAAGGCCAAGGTACAGTGGAGTCTTGAGATTCAAAATGGAGGAAAAGGCTACCATGTGATACTGATTTCAGCTTGCATAAAACATTGAAAATGTGTCAAACTGCTGAAGAAATAGACAGGATTGCACGGACTGGGGCAAGAAAAAATAACCTGTTTTAGAAAACCACAAATAAAATAGTAATATACACATGCAAAATGAAAGTGAAGATAGCAAGTTTGCAAAATGAGTGATCCAACAAGGGGCAACATGGAAGACTGCTTGAGTCTAACAGGCTTCCCAAGATGGTACACAGTAAGCTAATAAAAACATTCTACAAAAACTACTGGAACTTTTTAAAAAATCTTTAAAAAAAACCCCAAAACTTAAGGAATTCAGAGAATTTATCATGTTGGAAGGGTACCATTGTTCAAACCTTTGCAGTCACACATAATAACTTGTGATACAATTATAGTAAGATATAATAAAAATTTGCGGATGCAAAAGCACTCTTGCAAAGCAGTTTTTGCTTTTGAGGTAACTACTAAACAAAAGTAGAACTATAGGAACTCAGTTCCACTTCTGCTAAATTATTTAGAATTTCTCCTAAATTCTGTCCAAGACAGAACAGGCTGTTAAAGACAACAGATCAGACAATAGCATGGACCAGGCAAAGCACTTCAGCTATTAAAACTGATGAAGAAATATCAGATCTACAAGGCAAGGAGGTCATCCACAAGAGAGAAAGGCCCAATGAAAATGGTTGAGACACATTTTCTTTTGGAAGAAAAGGACAGATGCAACAGGTACTGCTATAAAAGAGAACTCTTGTACTAGCAAATCTAGCTAGCCAAATCTATTGGATTTTCTCCTTTACATTGTTCTTCCATACTCAGTTATTTGTCCCTGTACAATAAAGACTTAGAATTTAGTCTCTGATTGTTCATTGACCTTTCTGAAGTGGTTTGGGGTTTCCTTTCTGATACCAGGATCTCTGCTCTAACATGACTCTCATCTGGGAAAATGAATCTTTGCCTCTTCCTTCTTTATGGTGAGATGAATTTTGTCCTCATCTGTCTCTCCTCGGGTTGGAGCTGTGGAGAAACAGTAGTATTTCTCTCTGGTAAATTAACTTGTCAGTAGGTAACACCATTGTGCAGCAGCCTCAGCTTGTCGCAAGCCACTCTGTAGATACTAGACAGCATCATGTTCCCCTAGCTCATTCCTTGCCTCTGCCCCACTACCCCATGCATATGTGTGCACAGATCCCATCAAATACACATACTGTCTTTGGAAGCCTGTTGCCTGTTTGTATACAATCATCCACACATGCATGCCCCTCTTTACAGAACAGAATTTTAAGAAAAGAGTGGATATGTGGATTGGTTTATCTTACACATTTGTAGTATGTCTCTGTGACAGTATTGTGAATTAAATTATTTCCTGGGAATGATTTACGCATCTATTATGAATATCTTTACATTATATGTGGAGAGGATCACATACTAATCCAGAAAAGGAGTAAGGTAACCCATTCTAAAACATCTTAAAACCAATGGAAGAGAGTCCTCTGTAATATGCCAGTTGTTACCTTGACTAAAATCTTATGTAATATTTGGTTAGCTGATTTAGAAAGTGTGAATAAAACTTGCGTGAGAAAAAGCAAGGAAGTAGTGGAAAAACCTCATTTTCTTAATTGAACAGAAACAGATAAGTTGCAAATGTGCAACTTATCTTCATCTTACTCAAATAATCTTCTCTTCCTAAACTTTACATTTTACTTTAATAGTTCCAAAAGGATGTTTTTGTTAATTAAATTTTATTGCATCTGTAACCTGATTAAACACTGCCTTTAATCTCATGAGTACATGCATCTAATTAAATCAGGAAAATGTGCTGCAAGCTGGCTTCTCTTTGAAATATTCTTCCTTAACACTCAGGTTTTTTTCCACAGAAGTTTGAAATACTCTGCACAACTGCCTAGAACATTTCAGCTGTTAGTATGGAGTATACATACATAGACTGTAGAGACTATGAATCCTGTCCTTGCCTGGTGTTCTTAGCATAGTCATCATCCTACTCTGCTTTAATGGATCTTCCTTTTGAAATGCTTTACATACACCAAATTGTAATTACTTCAGTTCCCTGAAAAGCACTGAGCAGTGAAGGAGAGGAAAACATAGTCAGGCATTAAAAATCTTTGAAGAAAATATATATTGAAAATTGGAAGAAAACAGTAGTGAGAAAAAGTCTATAGTTTCAGTTTGGTATAGCTTCACTATAGTTTAGTAGTTTCAGCATAAATACACTGAACCAGGCAGTGTAGAACCACATCAAGTTAAATATGTTGCTCTTCTGCAATCTACCTATAACTAACACTTGAGGTTTTATTGGTTTTTGTAGTTAGTGCTAAAAGTACATGAAAAGATATTGTGCAATAAAAATAAATAAAGACCTGAGTTTATTGGTATCCTTATGTCAGTTACATTCCTGAAACTTAAAATGGCACACCTTACCCATATCTATCTAAACTATTTCTAAGGCATCTATCACTTTCATATCTGAATGCCAAAGTCAATGTAAAACTATTTACTATGGGTGGGGACAAAGGCTGGCTGAATTCAGATGAAAGTACTCTATATAACTGAGCACATACTTGCATTCTTGCAGTCAGTAATCACATTAAATGGTCGGTTTGGGGGTGCATGTTTTAAAAAAAAAAAAAGTCTAAAGAGTAAAAACATAGACCCCTTGAATATCACAAAGTACTAAATGAACCCCAGAAGAGCTGGAGAGGGGACAGAGATCACAGGGGAGGACTGACAATGGACTCATGAATAACAAACCCACTTTATATAATGAAAAAAATGTCATATATCACTACTTGCTGTATCTGAACACACACAAATAAATCACAAAGGCAGCAAATATTTTGTCCAAAGCCATATACAACAGAGAAAAAATGACCGTTTGAACATTTTGTGTTCACTGAGAAGTATGAAGGCAGCAAATAATGAAGGCCAAAAAAATCAAGCACATGCATGACATGACTTCATACTTCCAATTAAATAGATACAATTTAGTTGCTATGTTGCACTGACCTTACTATCTTGCTCCAAATATTTATGCTTCTTGCTTCTCCTCCCTTTCCTACAGAAAGGAATTTTTCATGGAAAATAAAGGAAGGCTGACTTCCCACATGAGTTAACTAAAGCTATATGATTTAAAGTATCTAAACATCCTTCCACAGACCTTTGGACATGTCTCACAGACCGTGGCTGTTCACACAGCTGGGGAACTGACAGCCTCCTTCCCTGGAACTGAAGGCCCTCTCTTCTCACAAATCCCAGCAAGTACGATCACACCCTCATGATCTCTCCTGCCAAACTGCACTGGGGTAATAGGCAGCTTAAAAAAGGCATATGAAGAGCCAGCCAAGACAATCCAAAAGCTGAATTGGTCAAGCACATACCAGAGGAGTTAATGTATCTTGTCTGTGTCCCATTGTAATACGTGCTGCCACGTCACTATATTGACCAGATCTTACAGCATTATGATTACTTTTACAGTAATACAATATAATGCAGATTTCTGAGGAACTTGAATTGGTTTTGGCTAGAATATATTTGAATTCCTGGCCACGAAGCTTTGGAACACTTGTTTCTCTTCAGTTGCTATGGTTGTTTCCTATAGACTGAAGACTGACATTGTCTATAGACCGAGAGTGATATAGGCTGAAAGTTTGAGATAACTTAACTAGTTTTAATTTCACAGTTATAGACAAGACTAGCTGTAACACTCTCTGAAGCTATAAGTTATTCAGAAATTTCTCCAACAAAAATGAAGACCACTTAAAACCTTCTATTTCAACTCACTCGATGATGTATTTTTCCCTCTCTAAATTCCTAAAATTAGTAGTTTATGTTTCAAGTGTTAGAATGAATTCAGAGTTACAGATGGGGAAGGATAAAGAAGAAAAGAAAGGAGAGAAGGACTCATAAAATGTCTAAGGTTAATGGCTAGTGATGAACTCCGAGTCAAAAGAAATATTGGCAAATTTTCCATTACGCTCTTGTAAGCAAAATCGTTTTATAACCACATTTTTGAAGATAGTGCATGGAAACCTCCTATTAAAAACAAGTAAAAAAAATAACCTATTAAGTCGTGCCTTCCTGAACACAAATGATACAGAGAGAACAGATTTAAATAAATGGTTCCATCAGTTTCATAAGCACTCCCTAGTTTAAGGCTCGGTTTGTGTACAATTTTCATGATGATTTTTATGCAAGATGTGGTTTTCAGAAGACACAATGGTCCAACTTTTCTAGAAAGAAGAACCATAGAGCTTCTTAAAGACGTCTTAAAGGCATACATACTACATCACCTTTTGTAATCACAAGTAGTTAAATGCCTTTTACATAATATACCATTGTCCCACTGTGTAAATGGACACGTATGTGAACTTTGCATCCTATGATTGTATACCTCATCACATAACGAAAAAATGAAGGCATTTTGACAGCTCACAATGAGGCCATTTATGCACTTCTTACAAGAACCAAATATTCCTGCCATATGACTAAAAATGATGACTCAATTATTCATGTGAAAGGATAATAGTCACATGATAAAGTAAATGCATTTTGGTGTCAACAGTCCTACATCCCAGGCTATTACAAGGGGAGAGCTATGGGCCTTATGAAAGAAAGGGGGAAGAACCGGGTTGCCAGAACAATTCATCAGTCTGACGCCCACTTCCTGACTGTATCTGAATGCCATTTCGAAACCTGGAAATCAGGGAGTTAGCTGCAATCCAAATGAGTTGTTCTGGTGCACTGGATCCGTGGTGGCTGTATTTGGCATCACTGCAACACACAGCAATACCTTTAGCGTTATACATGGAGTTCTTATGCTACCTATATATATAAACTTCTAATCATAAGAAAAACATAAGAAAATACTAAATCTATAAAACTAGTGGTATTTTGCAAAGTCAGACAGGACTGAAATATTAGCATGGGTTTATGAAGGGCAGGTCCTGCCTGACCAACCTGTCATCTCCTTCTATGACATGGTGACCCGCTTAGTGGATGAGGGAAAGGCTGTGGACATTGTGTACCTGGACTTTAGTAAAGCCTTTGACACGATTTCCCACAGCATCCTCCTGGAGAAACTGGCTGCTCATGGCTTGGACTGGTGTACTCTGCGCTGGGTAGGAAACTGGCTGGACGGCCGGGCCCAAGGAGTTGTGGTGAATGCAGTTAAATCCAGTTGGCAGCTGGTCACAAGTGGTGTTCCCCAGGGCTCAGTACTGGGGCCAGTCCTGTTCAATATCTTTATCAATGATCTGGACGAGGGGATCGAGTGCACCCTCAGTAAGTTTGAAGATGACACCAAGTTGGGAGGGAGTGTTGATCTGCTGGAGGGTAGGAAGGTGCTACAGAAGGTGCTACAGAAGGTGCTACAGGCTGGATCGATGGGCTGAGGCCAATGGCATGAGATTCAACAAGACCAAGTGCCGGGTCCTGCGCTTGGGTCACAACAACCCCAGGCAACGCTACAGGCTTGGGGAGGAGTGGCTGGAAAGATGCCCGTTGGAAAAGGACTTGGGGGTGTTGGTTGACAGGCGGCTGAATATGAGCCAGCAGTGTGCCCAGGTGGCCAAGAAGGCCAACGGCATCCTGGCCTGTATCAGAAATAGTGTGGCCAGCAGGAGTAGGGAAGGGATCATCCCCCTGTACTCGGCCCTGGTGAGGCCGCACCTCGAGTACTGTGTTCAGTTTTGGGCCCCTCACTACAAGACAGACATTGAAGTGCTGGAGCGTGTCCAGAGACGGGCAACGAGGCTGGTGAAGGGTCTGGAACACAAGTCCTGTGAGGAGCGGCTGAGGGAACTGGGGATGTTTAGCCTGGAGAAAAGGAGGCTGAGGGGAGACCTTCTTGCTCTCTACAACTACCTGAAAGGAGGTTGTAGAGATATGGGGGTCGGACTCTTCTCCCTAGTAACAGACGACAGGACAAGAGGAAATGGCCTCAAGTTGCGCCAGGGGAGGCTTAGATTGGATATTCGGAAATACTTCTTCACCAAAAGGGTTGTCGGGCATTGGAACAGGCTGCCCAGGGAAGTGGTGGAGTCCCCATCCCTGGAGGTATTCAAAAGATGTTTAGATGTGGCGCTAAGGGATATAATTTAGTGGTGGACTTGGTAGTGACAGGTTAACGGTTGGACTTGATGATCTTGGAGGTCTCTTCCAACCACAACGATTCTATGATTCTATGATTCTATGATTACATGAATGGCTTTCCAACTTATTGGTGGCTTGAATAAGATCATGTTATTAAAATTTTTAATGCCTGTGTGAACGATGGGCTAAACAAGAAAGATGTGTACATGAATTCAATGACTATTCTTAAAGTACAAAACAGATTAAATGAGAAACACAAGAAAATTAGAGCACTTACAGAGATGGTCATAACTATGGTGGAACAAACTATACGCACTAAAACCAGAATGGATCCTCTATAGTACATTTTGGAGTAAGCTTACAACTACTCCAGTCTCCAAAGCACTTTTGTTTCTATAAGCTGCCTAAAATGGATTATATGGATATGGAATTAAAACCACTATACTGCCTAGGTAGCCAAAGCGTCTAAAAACCACGTCTATCACACAGCATCTCAGTTTTCTAAATAGATAACCAAGTGAAGACGTATCAGTAGCTACAGACTTGATGGGATTTGGCAACAAATACATTTTGTAAGCACACGGTAGTGCTTCTGCTTCCCTTCATACGCTTGTAAGTCTGATCACATGTATTATTACTTAAGATTAGTGGTTTTGTCCTCCATCTTCACTTGTGAAATACTATTCTTCTTTGCAGGTTCTCAGGTTATTTATTGTAACTCTCTGCTTGACTCTCTACTTGCTGAAAAAAAAGTGCTGCTAAGATGAGCCAGTCTTACAAGTCATTTAGAATTAAATATGAATTGTTCAACAGCATTTTACGGGCCTGGTATTTCACATACTTGGGAAAAAAACAAGCATTTCCTATACTCCATGTCATACTGAAAAAGGCACTCTGCCCAAACTCAAAACTTTCTGAAGCCCACTAGAGGAAGTGTGTTTAAACAAAATTCCAGTTTTTAATACTATGACAACCTTTGCCCTTTCATGTTGCCCAAACATGTTTGTTCACTTCATATCTGTCCCTTTTAATACCCTTCCTTTCTCTATCTTCTTTAACTGTCTACAATAACTGTCATAACACATACATAATCACACATGATAATTTCCCTCTATAAACTTTCACAAATTCTTATTTATTTTCATCTTACAATGCAAAACAGCCCTGCCTGAATTTTTTTTTATCCTGCATGTTCTTATATATAGACTGTTTTATAAATTATTTAAAGCAGACCAGCAGTTACAGATCCTTAATGTTGTTGGGATTTATGCATTACTGTTAAAGGAACATGAAATATCCTAATTTCATTCAGTTTTTTCTGTTACACATGCAATTTCTGACCAGGTACACTGGTTTCAAAACAAACATTCTTTAAGTATAAAGGCACACTTGTTTTTCCTCATCCTTTTCAAGGGTAAATATATTATTTTATCAAAGGAGTATTTTAGCTAAACAAATATATACATAGTAAAGACTTTGGCACACATGTATACAATATGCAATGCACACACCAGTCACATAGCTATGGTGTAAATCTAATTTCAGACAAATAAAGATAAACTTGAATAGCATATCCATTTGCTGCTTGTAATGCATGACTCACTTTCTTTGAACATTGACCTCCTTTCTTTATATTACATTTTTATTTGAAAATTAATGGGGGAAAAAAATCTCACAGGAAAAAACAGAACACGTCAAGATCTCAGGACCATCAAAGCAAACAGGAATGTATTATTGAGTTACAATAATCTTGTATGTAACATTTTAAAAAAGAATAAATTAAGCAATGAAATTATGCTGCTGTTTTGCAGAAGATGGATGCAACAAAATGAATGTCTTTTATAGATTTGATCACAGATGCATGTCTAAGAAATGATCGAGTTACAAAAAAAGTAGTACTAGTGAATCATTTAACAAGGGGTTCCCTTTCCATCTTTCCTCTGTTTATTCTAGCAACTGCTTTAATAAAAATCAGTGTTTCATATACAATATGTATTCCCACTATCCTTCTCTATCATGTCCTTCTTAATTTCAGTGCTATTAAAAGACAAACTTGTGCTATTCTGCTTAGGGGCAGAGGGGTCATAAATTGGCAATAAATGAATAAATAAATAAAATATATTTAAAAGATACATTAAAGAAAAAAATTGGCTACTCACTCTGGCCTGAACAGCACAGAATGAGATAAGTACTTTTCCTTCTTAAGACCAGTTTTTATTTCTGGGGGAAGGGAAGAAAGGAATTGTTACCTAAGAAATCAGAGGAAATAAAGTAGCTTTTGTGCAAGCAAATATATGTTTTCTTACTTTATATAAATTTCTATTTTAAACTTCAGGTCTGAAACTATCTTGAGTCACAAATTAAAACTGTCTCTTTCAACCAGAGAGATTCATGCAGAGAGCAAACCTACAAATATAAGCACTGACATCGAGGAGATAAATGCTCTATGTGAAAAAGTTAATCTGACATTTCATGACAACCTGCTCAGTGCTTACCAGGTATGTGCCACAGTGAAACGCCGCTGTTTTGGTATGTTGCTATTCAAAAGCATCCTGCGTAAAAGCCTTGGAGAGTTTCGAGGAGAAATAACTGGAGACAGCCGGGGAGAAGCAGCTGAAGATTTTTTAGGTGTCCTGGACTTTTCATGTTGCAACAGGTTTTCCCTCAGTGTCTTCACAAGATCTTCATTTAACCATGGACTTTGACAACGTCTGTTATCCACTTCAGGAACAGCCAAAGTGTCCGGACTTGTCTGCTGAGCCATGTTTCCCAAGTAAGTTTGTTATTAAGGTCTAATACAATTGAATATTGTCTTAACTGCTTAAAATACTTCCTTTCTAAATCAGTTCCTAAGAACTGCGCGGAGCTCCAACTCCAGTTCAGCCTATGCTGTTTTCAACATGGTGTCGCCTGCCCTCAGCGTCTCTCTATAGATAATGATCTACAAAGAAAAAAGCAAGCTAACTCCTCCACAGAAACCTATTAAACATTACCACTCCTCTCACAGCCCTGCTGCCAAAGATCACTTACTAGCTATCATAGCAAGTGAGCATGGGAGGAAGAAACTGCTTTAGTACAGCCTTTGTCAGAGCTGTAAAGCTGCCTGTTAAACTATTGGAACTAATGTGCTGCAGCTGCTTGAGTGACTTCTGGTTATGTACATAAAAAGTGCTGGAGGAGGGCTTAAACATCAGATGCATGCCCATTTTGTTTCATTATTCTTTCCGTTTGCTTATTCCTGAACCTTCAAGGATGCCGAAAAGAAGGGGGACGGCTAAATAACCTCTTCTGTTTTTTCCAGGATCTACAGTATTTATCTTTGTAGTCTCTATTTACAAATCAAGATTACAAACTTTTACCTCTTAAGCTAACTGGCAAATGCTACAATTAAATAATGTAAAACGGTTTAGGTACTGCCACCCCCCCACACCCTCCCCCCCCAAGTCAGTTTATCACAACCAGTTTTCAAATGCATTTAGCAAAGGCGAATACTCGTTACCTTACATTTTCCAGAAAAACAAAACAAACATTTAAGATCTGCACGCAAACTGAAATCAGACTATGACAGCTACTGGTATCTGTTTAATGAGATGTTCTTAATTCAGTATATCATCATATTATGATCACTGCTTGAATTAAGGAAGTGCCTTTTTTCTATTCACAGCTGGTGGGGAAATAAACTATTGAAAGATATCAAAAAAGAACTTCCGAAATATAAAAAGGCAAAAGTACCTTCATTTATTTGGCCAATACATACTGCTATTAAATTTCATTTTTAGAATATCTTTTTTCCATGGCATTATGCAAACAAGATATTGGTGCAGTTTTCTGATCCAACAAAACCTCTGTCAATCAATTCTGAGATTTTTCATTTTTAATTAAAATAGTTCAGTTATTCTGAATGACAAAATCTTTATAAACATGTTCAACTTTGTTCATAACTCACTGATAGCAGACAAAGACCTGTAATAACTGGTGGTAGGCTAATATTTGCTTAAGCTTGGTACGTTCATTTTTACAGCAACAACAACAATAATCTTTTCAGTTATAACCATACTTCCTGTTCATCCTACAGGAACAAACCATTACCATTTTGTAAGAGATTTCTTTTTAATGTCAGAACATTGGTTATATATAATTTTCATTGGTGCGATACATTTTTCCTCTTTTACTTTGTCTTGCAATCCAGCTTTCCTTTGCGAATGAGAACTTCCTTTTGAAGCACACACAACGTACAAGCTTTCAATGACGTGAAGTGTGTTTGACCACAATTGTATGACCAAATGTGAAAGGCAAATACTGTTTTCTGTCTTACAGCAAAATCAGAAATCCTGCAAACGCAGCCTTCTGTCACAATGGCGAGGAATCGCCTTTGTACTTAGCACCGAAGCCACAATTCCTGATGAGGATTATAAAGCGAATATCATGATGCCGACAGAAGTAGAGCAGAACAGCAACTGAAAGGTCAACTTACATTAAGAATGACATTGCTCTCAGGTGTCAGCCCCATTATGTTGACAAGTTTAACTGTACTGCGTCATCTGTGAAATTTGATAACAATGTATTTACAAATTTAACTCAATATTGAATAGCACCACAGAATGCAGAAATCACTGTGCATTATGTTTTTGTGTATTTTTCTAAAATTTTATAGAAGATTTAATCACTATGTAAAAACTAACACCGACCAAATATAGAATAAAGCCCAGATATTATTATAACTACAAAAACAAATTTTTAAACTATGTTTTGTTAAGAACAAAATTTAAACTGGAAATGAAGTGTTAATCCACAGGCAGAAAAAGACATTGATTAAATCACAACTAACATGTAACTAACACAATAACTGTTTCTACTCCTTTTTGATTGGAAGAGTACTACACACAACACTGGTCCTCAACAAGCAGACAAAATAAAAGCATAATATATGAAAATGTTTATTTTATATCAATGAAGAACAAACATATCACCTCTCTATTAGTCTATTATTCTTTCTTATTTATTAATAAACACTTGCAATTCCATATGACTCCAAACATTTTTTTCAAACAATACAGTCTGTATAATGACAGCTATGTTCTTTCATGCTATGAAATACTGCCATCTGATGTCCATTCCAAAGCATGGTCTTCAGATAGCTGCAGTGGCTTTATAAAACTAGACAAACCGACCTATTGGAGATCAATGAATCAATGATGTCAATAAGGCCATTAACATTTATTACAGTGGGCCCGGGATCATGCTTTAAGTTGCACTATGTTACGGAGATAATTATAGAAGAGGAAAGTATTAGTAGACAGATCAGCAGTTTTATTACCCTTGTTCTTAAAAATATTAGAACTAAGTCAACAAGGACCATGAGCCTGACACCCTGCATTACAGGTATTGAGTGGGTTTGCCACATATTCAAAGAGGTAATATGTAATGTGTATAGAACAGCAGGATAAGGCCTTTTAAAAGGAAAAGTGAACTCAGTCATTACAAAGTAGCACCATTTGCACGAATACCCAACTAAAATGCTTTTCCTTACTTGGCTAATGGGTTAAATTCCTGAATGTAGATGTTCCATTCCCCCAGACACCTTACTTTGACATAAGCCTGCCTTTTCCTCCTCAAAAAAAAAAAAAAAGAAAAAAGTCTGGGAGTACTAAATGAGATTGTCATGTGCTCAGAACCACAGACCAATAATTTTGATTACTATGAACAGTCTCACAATATAAATTATTTCAGAATCTGTTTAGCTAATCTATGTAGTGCCTAGCACATATATAGAATCATAGAATGGTTTGGGTTGGAAGGGACCTTAAAGGTCATCTAGTTCCAACCACCCTGCCATGAGCAGGGACACCTTCCACTAGACCAGGTTGCTCAAAGCCCCATCCAGCCTGGCCTTCAACACTTCCAGGAATGGGGTATCCACAACTTCTTTGGCCAACCTGTTCCAGTACCTCACCACCCTCAGAGTGAAGAATTTCTTCCTTATATATAATCTAAATCTACCCTCTTTCAGTTTAAAGCCATTACCCCTTGTCCTATCACTACACACCCTTGTCAAAAGTCCCACTCCAGCTTTCCTGTAGGCCCCCTTTAGGTACTGGAAGGCTGCTAGAAGGTCTCCCTGGAGCCTTCTCTTCTCCAGACTGAACAACCCCAACTCTCTCAGCCTGCCTTCATAGGAGAGGTGCTCCAGCCCTCTGATCATCTTCGTGGCCCTCCTCTGGACTTGCTCCAATAGGTCCATGTCCTTCTTGTGTTGGGGGCCCCAGAGCTGAATGCAGTAGTCCAGATGGGGTCTCACGAGAGTGGAGTAGAGGGGCAGAATCACCTCCCTCAACCTGCTGGCCACGCTTCTTTTGATGCAGCCCAGGATACGATTGGTTTTCTGGGCTGCGAGCACACATTGCTGGGTCATGTTGAGCTTCCCATCAACCAACACTCCCAAGTCCTTCTGCTCAGGGCTGCTCTCAATCCATTCTCCACCCAGCCTGTATTGGTGCTTGGGATTGCCCCAACCCATGAGCAGGACCTTGCACTTGGCCTTGTTGAACTTCAGGAGGTTTGCACAGGTGCACCTCTCAAGTCTGTCAAGGTCCCTCTGGATGGCATCCCTTCCCTCCAGCGTGTTGACCGCACCACACAGCTTGGTGTTGTCAGCAAACTTGCTGAGGGTGCACTCAATCCCACTGTCCATGTCTCCGACAAAGATGTTAAACAGCACCAGGCCCAATACCGACCCCTGAGGAATGTCACTCATCACTGGTCTCCACCTGAACATCAAGCCGTTGACCACAACTCTTTGAGTGCGACCATCCAGCCAATTCCTTATCCACCAAATGGTCCATCTGTCAAATCCATGTCTCTCCATTTTAGAGACAAGGATGTCATGCAGGACAGTGTCAAATTCTTTGCACAAGTCCAGGTAGATGACATCAGTCGCTCTTCCCTTATCCACCAATGCTGCAACCCTGTCATATAAAGCCACCAAATTTTTCAGGCACCATTTGCAGTTATTGAAGCGACGTTGGCTGTCACCCATCACCTCCTTATTTCCGTGTGCCTTTGCATAGTTTCCAGGATGATCTGCTCCATGATCTTGCCGGGCACAGAGGTGAGACTGACCAGACTGTAGTTCCCCGGGTCTTCCTTTTTTCCCTTTTTAAAAATGGGGGTTATGTTTACCCTTTTCCAGTCAGTGGGAACTTCACCGGACTGCCACGAGTTCTCAAGTATGATGGAGAGCGGCTTAACTACTTCCTCTGCCAGTTCCCTCAGGACCCACGGATGCATCTCATCAGGTCCCTCATCAGGACTTGTGCACCTTCAGATTCCTTAGATGGTCTCAAACCTGATCTTCTCCTACAGTGGGCAGTTCTTCATTCTCCCAGTCCCTGCCCTTGCCTTCTGCGACTTGGGCAGTGTGGCTAGAGCACTTGCTGGTGAAGACTGAGGCAAAGAAGTTGTTGAGTACCCCAGCCTTCTCCATATCGCAGGTAGCCAGGTCCCCTGTTTCCTTCCAGAGAGGGTACTCAGTTTCCCTGGTCTTCCTTTTATCACCAACATACCTAGAGGAGCTTTTCGTGTTGCCCTTGACATCCCTGGCCACATTTAATGCTATCAGGGCTGTAGCTTTCCTAACCTATGTTAGGAAACATATGTACTATGAAAACTCTTAAGCATGCTCATGAAGTTAAATGAAAGCCTTTGGACTGATTTTATAGACTAGAAACATGAACAGCCTTCACTGTAATAAGAAGAAGGGGTCTAACATCCAGCAATATCGAATAACCACTATGGGAGTTAGACAAAATGCGTATCTTACAGTCAGGACTGGGGAGAAGACAAGGCAGAAAAAGGGCAGTAGCATGAGGTAGCCTACCCAGGTGCTAGAATAAAGCCTTGAAAGACAACTATTCCATAAGGAAAAATTATCATTTCCAGTTTAATGTGTCTAGCTACACATTAAAAAAAAGACAGCAAAGTACAATTTTTTTTTTCTATGAAGATTCTGATTAATTAAGGAACAGCCCTACTTGACTGCATTTTAATAAAGACATACCTAATTACCCTAAAAAGATCACCACAATTATTATTAAAACTGGAAAACATTGTCAGTTAGTCCTTTGAAAAACTTCTTCAGGTAAAAACCACAGTATGTGTTTTACACACATTAAGAAAGGAAAGCATAGGGTACAATTCCAAAAATTGCTGCAGGGTTTTTAATCAAGATTACAAAAAAAGTACTTTTAAATGTTTTTTTCTGATGAGTTAATTTTCTGGGCTCTTCCTCAGTCCTACTAGTGAAATGAGATCACTGAAAGTGGTCTGTGAAATTCGACCAAAAAAGATACTTACTGCTTCTTTCAAAATAAGAACATTTGAGAGCTGATACGTATTACATTTCCAAAAGGTAATACTGATAGTGCTTTAAGCATGTCCATGTTGCATGTCCTAAGTGCATTTGATTCACTTTCTGATTAAATGTTCTAATTTAAGGCACTCACAGTTAAATCTATTTTTTCAGGTTTTGCTTAGTCACAGCTGCATATGTAAAAGTTATATAAAGATCAGATTTAATTCTGCCTGCTATAGATTTAACTAAATCATCATAAGGCTCAGCACAAAAGCAGAGGACTAGAATCTCCTTATAACAGAAATTCAGTATTACAAAAATCTAGAAGTGCCAGTAGCTTCTATTCTCTACCAGTGACCACTTAAAGATACTAAAAAATGAAATGCAAGCATTCAAGTCTTGTACTTTTCTTAAACTTTCTTATGAAGTATGTATGTTCCTTATGATAAATGTACTTAAATATTAGAGGCTTAAAGTGCTCACATTTGTGTACATCATGAAGAATAGAAAGAGCTACAGCATACAGAAGAGAATAATAGGTTCTGCAGGTAATACTGTGCAATATTAGACATGTATTTGATCTCACATAAAAGAGACTAAACAAGGATTAAAAAGTAATTTCTGTGTTACACTACTTTGAACACAGAGTATGACAAAGTTACTTTAATATTATAACTACTAATCAACACATAAAATATCTTATGCAATTGTGGCTATTTTAAATTACCTTTAACAGAATTTTTCTTATTAGACCATAAATTCAGTTACTCACAAGGAGCAAAAGAACTCTTTCACATAAAATATGAAGAGGAAAAATTATTAAAATATCTTACTTGGGACCAAGTAGAGTATTCCAGACACATAGGAATGCAAGCGAAAGAACAACCCTCCGATGTGTTGCTTCTTTGAAAGCAAGCAGATCAGTATCACAGGATCATAGAAGAATTCAGGTTGGTAATGACCTCAGGTGATCAAGTCTGGTCTCCTGCTCAAAGCAGGACCAGCTGTAAGGTCAGACCATGCTGAGGTACTAGAGCACCTGAGAATGGTGCAGAAGTGGAGAGAAAAGAAGACAAATTCAGAGGTGGTTGTGAAGAATAGGTGCTATACCACGGTTTAAATTCCTGAAGCAAATAACAGAATACTGAGGATATGGTGTGATTGAGGAGAATTCTAATTCTAGATAAGGTAGAAAATAAGAATCTTGGATGACAGTGTGATTCTTATTTGGAAAGAGAGGTTAATGCATGAATTGAGCAGCATCGCAGTCAAGGAAAAAAATAAGGATAAAACAAGAAATTAATAGGTGACAGGAAGTCTTAACAAAATGGTATGTACCAGCAAAATTCACAGTATCATTTTAATACCTGCTAATTGCCACATTTTCAAAGAGCTGATGCGGTATTTATGGATTTGCCAAGTGCAGGGTAGTCCTTATCTGACTGTTTTCCTAACAGTTACATGCACAGCCTGCTGGGGAGACCATAGGTACCATGGAGCTGCAATAGGTGACTAAAGAGAAGATTGGTTGCACTTAGCATAGAAATGGCAGGCATCCTCTAATAGATAAAACTCTCTAATAGACAAAGGTATGGAAAACACGGGCAATTCTAAACATTTCAAGGAAATTGCAGGCTGCTGTTTACTCTGCGCATTTGATCTAAGTAAATTTTCAATAATATCCTAATGGAACAATGGTACCTACAATGGCATTAAAAGACCAAGTCAGGTCAACTTAATTTTCCAAATTATAGTCACATAAACATACATTTAGAAGTATATTTTCAAAAGTAGAACAGAATAAAGTAAGAACAGCTTGTGGTACACCCAAAATTGGGTATGGTATGTTTAGCACCATCAACAAAACACTTGCTGTACTTAAAATTTTAGAGCACTTCTATTCTCGAGAAGTTCCTAATAAAAACTGTTTTCGTAATACCAGCTCAGATTCACCTTGCAATTCAATAAAGTGTGTTGTATTTAGTCAGTCACTTCTTTAATTATATTTTTTGGAGTGTTTGGAAATATTGTCATGATTCTATGAAAATACAGTACTGTTCAGTTGCTGATTCCCCCAAATGAGCTGCTGGATTTTTGTTCTCTTTTCTGTGCATGGCAGAAACAACGGAAGTAAGAGAACACTGGGTGGGTATATGATAATAAAAGAAAACAAGTAGATACAACAGCTACATATTACAATATGGCCAGAGTCCATTCTAAGAAAAAAGAGGAAAATTTTCCAATCCATGCACAAGGACTTCAGCAGTATTGTATGCAAATGTCAGAGAAAACACTTAGTCTTATACTTTCAAAATAATTTGCTAAATGGAATACAGACCCATAACAAAACTTCTAAAAAAGCTCCAAACTTTAAACAGAACAGTGCGATGTGTTTCTGAAGAATGAACTGAAAATAGAGATTCTCTGAAATCTTTGCCAAGTTCTACAGTTCTTTCTACAATTCATGCTGCTACAGAGAATGAATTAAGGATATTTTCAGAATATAGTTTGTTTCTGGAATAAAACTCTATAAATTGAGTGCTGTTGGGGGCCATCCACTGTTGTCCCATAAATAATACAGTAAATTCTCTGCCAAAGACCTCCAGCTTAAAAACACGCATTGCCATACATGCACACAAGAAAACAAAATAAATGAAGTGGGGGAAGCGGTCATCTCAAGAGCAGTCTACTTAGCATTTCATTATAAATGAAATCATTATGTCAACACTGCATAGGATAGCCTGGAGATTTCCTTCTAACAAGATCAGATACTCCTTAACGTAAAGAAAAGGATTAAGAAAAACTGCTTCTATAATCAAGAGCTTCCATTAGAAAGGACCACACAAAGAAAGCTATCAACATTTGAAAATAAAATGCCTTTACTATACCAACCCTTGGAAAAAAGCCTCAGCCAGTGTGACCTATGTTAGAATATCTAACAGATACTTCATAAATATAAAAGCAGCATTTCTTTAAAAAGATTATATTCGGAGTGGTAAGAAGCTTGTCTTGCCAGGAAAAGATAGGCAGATGTATCATTCCCCACACATATGCGTTAACATAGAAGTGAATGACCTCATACGACAAATAAGAATAAACAGAGTAGCAATAACGGTAATTTCTAAACAATTGTGTAAGAAAACACTTCCTGGGGTAAGATTAAGGGAAATTAATGTACTTTACACAATTACATCAAAGAACAGACAGGAGCATTAGGCAGAATTCCTGCCACTGCAACGCATAAAGATATCTGTTAACTGTTAGCTAATTGCAGTTGAAGGACACGGCCCACATGAGCAGAAAACAATTATAAGCATAAATTGCTTTGCAGAGCAGTCCTGAGGAGAGGGAAAAGGAGAGCACAGTGGAGAGGACAGGGCACAGAACAAACTAAGCCGAGTCCCACATCCTCAGTCTGTATTTAATACGGATATAGGCTTGATGAAAAAGTACAGCAGCTAGGCAAGCTGTGGTTGTAATCTTAGATTTCTTAGGGCTAGACCTGTGACAGATACTGTTAGAGCCTTTGGAAAATCAATTAGCTTAATGATGAGAGCATAATTTTGCCTGTTGATGTCAGTGAGTGCATGATGGCTTTGTAAAAATCTAAGGATTATAAAGTATCACAAGTACTTGGCAAAAAGCATATCGACATTCCAGATTCCCAAACTTCAGAGTTTATTTCTGAAGCTAGCAGGAGTAATAGCTCTTACCAAACTAGACTTAACCCAGGCCCTCCAAGCATGGTGGTTAGCCAGAGTATAATGGACAAATAAACAAGTACATTTCTCAGACGTCAGACACATGCACAGAAAGTTTACTTAATAAGGAATCTAGCCCATCTGTTATATTTCAAGTAATCTGTTATTTTGACCATGCATTAAAAGCTGGAAGGAATTCAAAGAAATATTTATAAAATCGAGAGAGGTTAGAAAATAAAAAAAAATAAGTCTACAAGTCTACAGTAAAGTTACATAAATAATTCATTGTCTGGAAATGGACTACTACTTGATGGCAAAAAATCAGTGCATTAAAAGAGAAATCACAGCTACTGCATTAATACCACAGGATGCTTCAGAGTTTGGAGATTTCTGCTTAGACTGTTGAACTTACGAATGGTTCAATTCAAGCTTGTTATTGTAAATTGTTTTTTAGAACTTTCAAGTTACTAAAATTTTGCGTAGATAATGATAATATACCTTTTAAGAAACCCATTCATACAATTCACTTAGAGTCACGTCTGTATCTTTTCTATAGATGCTAAAATGGTCACTTTACGTATTTGTAAGAACTGGAATTTAAACAACACAAAGGATTTGCTTCTACAATGTTAATAAGAATTGACAGAGTGTATTCCCAGTCAGGTGATAAGGCTCTCTGAACAAGTTTGCGGGAAAAAAGTTCCTTCCTTGCACGGAAAAGCTTGGGATTGTGATACTATGAACATATCACACTTTTTCCTTTATAAAGTTCCCCAGAAAGTATGATTTTCATAAATCGTTCTGGAATCAACAGTAGGTATTTGTGTGTTTGCCAGTTCTGTAGTGTGTTTCTCTCCATCTTAAGAAGTAGGACTTAAGTGGTTTCAGGCAACTGTTTGTGGATATAAATGGAAATTTAATTCTACCCTGCAGAATTCTACCCTGAAGTCTTAAATACTGTTACTTTCTTCTCAATGTACAGAAAAAAACCCTTCAAAACTCCTTTTGATTGCATATGGCTTATAAACTCTGTTTTTGTACAAGCAATTTTATTTGTTCTAATATTTGCTCAAAGCTTTGGAGAAGTTTTCCTTTAACTTTTGCAAGGAAGAAACTAGGAACCAGAAACTAGAGCACAATGCACAGTAGAAAAAGGTAGTATATAACTAATGCATGAAAAGAAAATGGTAACAAAGTTGATTTTTTTTAGTGCATCTAATTAGAGACATCCCAAATAATTTACTGAAGTACACCATATGGCATATCTAACTACAAAGGAATAAAAATATGATTAATTATGAATGTGAAGTATGGCTGCTTTCAGATACTCCAAAGTACTGCAACAGCATTTAAATAAGAGGGTCATATATAGTCTATCAGGTAAATAAAAGTAATATACTTATGATAGAAAGCAAACATAATTAGCAGATCTTTAAGATCACCTTATAGCCTGCTCAAAACTAATACCGTAGAGAGGTTTTGTGTCTGAGCCTATGTCCACTGACTTCAAATGGGGACAGAAACAAGCTCTACAAGTAGAACAATGAAAGAAGACATCATCAGTCCTCTGTCACCCTCTACAGGAAAAATCCTAAACCAGAAGCAGTTTTTAATACAGAATTATACACATCTGTGCCACCAATTCGTCACTAGTTTAAGGGACACTTCTATTTTCAGAGAAGTTAATGTTTCAAACGTTCTTGTTGGATATAACTGTAATGAAAATGTCCCTTTTTTTCATTTATAAAACTGAGGGCAAGAGAAGTTATCAGATCATTATAGAATATGTTAAACATTTGTATTATATTAACATCCCTGAATTACTGACTGAAACCAAACCGACATGACAAAAAATTATGATGTGAAATATTTGAGCTGCAGTTGCAGAATCCAGAATTCTAAGCTGAATTTTAAACTATCCTTTCTGTGCTTAGATAAGATATTCTGGTTTTAATGTTAACAAAGAACACATATCAGAGCTCACTAAAAATAACGTTTACCAGCAAGTGGAAAAGGAACTAAGGATTCAGAGGGATTTTTATGCATTTGAATGTAAAACATGAAATCCTTTAACTGAAAAAGAAAATCCAAAGGCCAGACGATGAAGCAGCTTAGTATTTTTTTTAGTTTTATAATTCTGCTGTTTGGTGCTCATTTTCACAATGTTTGTGTTTATTATTAGATTTTAGATAATTAGATAATGTCCTAAGATTAACATTAAGAATAAACACTGAGTCTATTTATACCTTGTCTCTAAAACCAGAGGCAAAAAAAAAAAACCCTAAAAAGAGATAAATTCTTCCTGAGGTTATATTATTTCCATTGACTAAGGCAGTGCAGCATAATGAGACATAATTTAATTTTATGTAGTAGGAAGATTTACCTTTCCACGTTTTATTATCCGTGTTGCTTAGAAAGAAAACATTTTACAAGTGGCAGGCACTTGGAGCTTGCCGGGCCCTGAGCACACTGAGAGGCCCTGGGTCCACCCTATGCCGGAGCCCCATGTTTCTCCTTAACCTGGAGAAAAGGAGGCTGAGGGGAGACCTTATCGCTCTCTACAGCTACCTGAAAGGAGGTTGTAGAGATATGGGGCTTAGTCTCTTCTCCTAAGTAACAGACAACAAAACAAGAGGAAATGGCCTCAAGTTGCGCCAGGGGAGGCTTAGATTGGATATTCGGAAATATTTCTTCACCGAAAGGGTTGTCGGGCATTGGAACAGGCTGCCCAGGGAAGTGGTGGAGTCCCCATCCCTGGAGGTATTCAAAAGATGTTTAGATGTGGCGCTAAGGGATATGATTTAGTGGTGGACTTGGTAGTGACAGGTTAACGGTTGGACTTGATGATCTTGGAGGTCTCTTCCAACCACAACAATACTATGATTCTATGATTCTATGATCAATACAGAATCAAAGCAGTGGAATACTACAGTCTGGAAGAAGGTGCCTGAGGACAGCCCATTTTCTTTTTAGGAAGGTTGGGCTACCTTAAAGATTTTAATGTGCCTCTAGAATCATTTGTAGAATGCTTAATCTTGTCCTTTGCTATCAAAGGAGATTGGGACGGGGTTCCTCCTTACGGAAGTAAGAGATCAGGACTGACTCTTGAAACAAGCACGTAATCACAGAGCTTTATTGAGGATATTGGTTGTGTAATGAATTATTGTCATAGAAATGCGCTCCCTCTCTGTCAATCAAGACTCCTGTAGATGTTTGGTGGAACGAAAAGAGGATTAATGGAGTCACTAGATTTTTGTTACACCTGATTAAAAATGCTGGTGTAGAAATTAAGAGTATCAGAAAAAATATAACTGTTCAGCCAGAGGATTAAGGTGCTTACATTCCTTTTTGAACACTGAGGCCCCGGCCTATCTGTTCCTTTAGTGGCAGCAGTTTGCATTAGTGAAAAAGAAACTCGCATCTCCTGTGTAGATCTTTTAATTGTTCTTTTTCTTTTTTAATATAGTCATATGAGAAGTCATTTTTTGCCAAATGAGAGTGGCAGGATCCAAGACAGCAGACCTGATAAATAGTGTCACCTTAACCAGTGACAGAAGATGTCCAAAAATAAGCATGATGAACCTAAGGAGAGTGCTAAATACCACAAAAATAAGAACCATAGTGGATCAGAATAACAGTCCATCTACCTGAGTACACTTTCTCTGACAGCTGCTAAGAGTAAATAATAATTGAAGAGTCAAAGACAAGAAGCATGCAAGGACACTTCCCATAATAGCCAGTTTCCAATAATTTGCAGTGTTTGGGACAACACAAGCCACATGTTGTCTTTTTACTTAACAGAAAAAATCAATGGATTTTTCTTCCATATGTTTGACCAGTTATTTCTTGAACCATCTAAACTTTTAGCATCCACAATTCCTGATACAAGGACTTCCACAACTTCATTAAAAGTTTTGTAGAGAGGAATGCATTTTGGTTCATTTTGAACCGGGAGATACTGATAGGAAAAGGAATGCATAATTATATTGGATTCAAGTCTGTGGGATCTGCTGGCCTCAGTGGAAGGCTTTTTTAGAAGGGCAATTCTAAATTGCTTGAAAGAAGGAAAGATAAAGTGAAATACTTTCTTTGCCCCAACCTCAGAGTTGGAGAGTGGTGGTATGGTTCAGTGCTGGGATGTTGATTATACCAAAAGGGCAACATTCTGTTGCAAAATAATATCCAACTAAGTGGTCCCAAAAGTGGCCTACTAGAGAGCTTTGGATATGTACCATGGGGGGTAAGATGTTGCAGAAGAAGTGTTTCTGTTTCCTTGAGGAACTTTCTCTTGGAAGCTCCCTTTTGATCACATCTTGATGGGTACAGAGAAAGATCAGAAGGCATTACAGAGAAGATACGGGCTAAGAAAAGCAAGAGGCTGAAGTGCTGTCTCTTTCCAGTCCCCAGGAACCTCTGCACAGCTGAATATTGCAATTCTAAAACTATTCAGTTGCCAATGTTCTTCATGAATCCCATTTTGCAGAAACTATGAGGACTCATTAAAAATGGTCCAGAAACACCTCTAAATCTCCCATCTCTAGAAGAGGACCTGGAGGTGGTGTGTGGTGCTCTGAGAAAGCACATGGCACCAAAGGAAGATGAAGCAATTCAAGAAACGAACCAGAAAATGCACTCTATGTGTACCTTCTTACTTTGTAATGCTTAAAATGTTTGGGTTTTTTTTACCCCTGCTCAACTGCAAGAATGCATATCTCATATTCAAAACAAGCTCTCCTGACAACCAAGGTCAGACAGTCTTGTAGTCTACATGGAAAGAGCAGAAACAGGAAAACAACCTCTGTGTCCTGCATATGTGTCTGAGATCCTTCCGTTATCACATAAAGGGCCCTTACTGGAAGATGAACATCTAAAAAAATGCTACAATGAAAAATTATCTAACAGCATAACAAATATGCTCCATAGTGTAAATGGGCTTTCAGGTAAACACTCAAAGGAAAAAATAAAGGTACAAAAGAGAAAGGGTACATAGAAAAGGGCACATGAAGAATGGTACACAGAGGAACTAGAAGGAATAATCTGGGGGTCTAAGAAATAGCACTGATGGTGCAAGACCAAAGTACCGAAAAGTTAGTTCTGCCGATTTTGCTAAATGAACAGTCAGTTCTCTGGAAACTTTTATCTCAGAGGAAACCAAAACTCCGGTTGGACATGCGTGTCATTGTCTATAGATTGTGAATGTCGTTATGCTGATAAAGAGCTTTACAACTTCAACACTATAAATTGAGAACCCTGGAGAACCATATGTTCTGGACAAAGAACGGTGTGAGTTTCCGCCTAGCATCCAGTTTTCAGAGTCATTATGATGATGTAGCAATCCCATTCATCCACATAGCCAGAACTCTCATCCAGAAAATCATTATCTTTCATCCTTTCTCCTGGCCTTGACAAATACAGTCTTGTCAGCAATTCAGAACACTGCTGACAAGAATAATTTCCCCAGCCAAACATTCTGCTATGACACTCTACTCAATTTTATCTGTCTCTTTTCCCTTTTTGCTGATGTAGACTCCCTGCCTTCACTTCTAGAAGTCTTCTCTGATTATTCCACCCTACTTCTTTTCTTTCATCTTGCTGAAATGTCAGCTTCCACTTAAGATTCCCATTTCCTTCAGCCTCCTGTCATTACTAAATGCCTTCAGGCTGTCTTCAGGATAGTCTTTCACTTAGGAGAAGCCAACTATAAACATATGCAAACTTTATCTCATTATCTACCTTCAAATTCTTTGATGCAGTGACTTTACAAAACTGACACACTAGACTACTGAAAAGAATACTTACTGTAGTCACATACTCACTTTTAAATCTCTATATCGATCTGCTGCTATATGTTGCTTTAAACTGCAAGATCTCTTTGGCAAGGAATGTTGGTTTTGGGATATTCTTGTGGGTTTTTTAATTATGTATTGCTTAGAACTTGGGACAACATAAACAATAAACAAAAAATGACAGTAACAAGGAGTACTTGAAAACCCAAGTCTATGGTTCTCTTAATATCCACAACAGACAATGATCTATAAGTGCTAAAGAGATATATGAATATCAATTACCATCTGCTGTAAGTCAAGTCGATGCTAGCTACAAAGCTTGCAATAAGAAAATGCTCAAAATTTACTAAATGGGACACTTGTAAACATTTGGGGAAATACAAGCAGAAACTCTCCCTCTAGTGGACTTGAAGAAGTATAGAGTTACAGTAAACCCAGGCAAATAGAGTTAACAAAAAGCTCTTTTTTTACAATTTGCTACTAATGAGTGACTTTTTAAAAAATTATTTAACATCTACCCTACTGCTGTAGCTCTGAGCCATAGCCAAGAACTACAGCCCCACTGGGGCAGATTCTGTACAATTACAGAATAAAAAGCTTCAGTAAACAGCTTACAATTTAACAGAAATCATAGTGAAAAGAGCAGTAAAACAAAGGGAGAGGAAGAGTATAAGGAAACAGAATTTTTCACGTATAAGTTAGTGATTTGTATGCAGTAGTAACTTCTCAGGATTTTGAACAAAAGTTCAAAGTTTTAAGGAGGATTTCAAGAACACAACAGGGAGGACCCTGGGAACTACCGACCTGTCAGCCTCACCTCTGTGCCTGGGAAGATCATGCAACAGATCCTCCTAGAAGCTATGCTAAGGCACATGGAGGACAGGGAGGTGACTGCAGACAGCCAGCATGGCTTCACCAAGGGCAAGTCCTGCCTGACCAACCCAGTGGCCTTCTGTGACGGAGTGACTACATCAGTGGACAAGGGAAGAGCTACAGATGCCATCTATCTGGACTTCTGTAAGGCCTTTGACACGGTCCCCCACAACACTCTTCTCTCTAAATTGGAGAGAGAAGGATTTGATGGGTGGACTGTTCGGTGGATGAGGAATTCGTTGGATGGTCACATCCAGAGGGTAGTGGTCAACGGCTCAATGTCCAGATAGAGACTGGTGACAAGAGGTGTCCCTCAAGGGTCAGTACTGGGACCAGTACTGTTTAATATCTTCATCAACGACCTAGACAGTGGGATCAAGTGCACCCTCAGCAAGTTTGCAGATGACACCAAGCTGAGGGGTGCGGTTGACACACCTGAGGCACAGGATGCCATCCAGAGGGACCTGGACAAGCTCAAGAGGTGGGTCTGGGTGAACCTCATGAGGTTCACCAAGGCCAAGTGCAAGGTCCTGCACTTGGGTCAGGGCAACCCCCAGTATCAATACAGGCTGGGGGATGAAGGGATTGAGAGTAGCCCTGAAGGGAAGGACTTGGGGGTACTGGTGGATGAAAAGATGGACATGAGCTGGCAATATGCACTCGCAGCCCAGAAGGCCAACCGTATCCTGGGCTGCATCAAAAGCAGCGTGTCCAGCAGGTTGAAGGAGGTGATTCTGCCCCTCTACTCCGCTCTGGTGAGACCCCACCTGGAGTACTGCATTCAGCTCTGGGGTCCTCAGCACAGGAAAGACATAGACTTGTTGGAGTGAGTCCAGAGGAGGGCCACAAAAATGATCAGAGTGCTGGAGCACCTCTCCTATGAAGACAGGCTGAGAGAGTTGGTGTTGTTCAGCCTGGAGAAGAGAAGGCTCCAGGGAAACCTTATTGCACCCTTCCAGTACTTAAAGGGGGCTTATAGGAAAGATGGGGACCGACTTTTTAGCAGACCCTGTTGTGATAGGACAAGGGGTAATGGTTTTAAACTAACAGAGGGTAGATTTAGAGTAGATACATGGAAGAAATTTTTTACAATGAGGGTGGTGAAACACTGGAACAGGTTGCCCAGAGAGGTGGTAGATGCCCCATCCCTGGAAACATTCAAGGTCAGGCTGGATGGGGCTCTGAGCAACCTGATCTAGGTGAAGATGTCCCTGCTCATTGTAGGGGGATTGGGGTGGATGACCTTTAAAGGTCTCTTCCAACGCAAACTATCCTATGATTCTATGAATCTATGAATTACATGTATCTTTAGATGTTCTAAAGATAGCTTCTGACAAATGTGAGGGGTAGAGACAGAAGAAAATATAAATACTTTTTAGAAATCTAAGAGGAATGCATTATAGGCTCGTCTATGGACTGATGAAAGCCAGTTGCTCATTTCTTGCAACGGACATCGTTGGTGAGCTGGACAAAAGTAATGATGAGTTTTGGAGGGGAAGACAAGCAGCTGTTTTTTCATGTAATAGAGAAGTGAGAGTTAGAGGACTGGTGCACAAAACAAGTGAACATAAAGCAAACCAGTCCATTGTTTTCACACTTTGCATGAATGGATGTAAACAAAATGGTTTTACAGTTTCCAAGTCTAGAATTACAAAGACTAACACAGCATGATGAGATTTAGTTTAAAATTTCATCATCGTTATAGGAAAACTTGTATCTTTGAGTTTTTGTTCAGCTTGAAGGATTTTGTATTTAATTTTCTGGAAAGCCAGCAGTTAAAGTAGTGTTCGGATTTTGGTTACTGAAAGCTCCAGATGGTTGTGCTTTCTGGTCAGTCACAGTCTCTTTCTCTCCTCCCTCGTCCACTCACACACATGATTACAAAGCTCATTCCCACTCTCTTCAACCTTCTGTTCGTAATTTTGGGTTAATTTCAGCCCCTTCCCTATTCTAATTTTCCATGCTGCAGCTGCCGTTTCCCCTGTTAATTTTTGCCTTCTGAGCATAGATAGAAATTATAACCTGCAGTCCAGATGAAGGGAGGCACAGCTGCAAGTCCTACAGTCTGGAACAAGAGAGAGGCTGGACTTGATTAAAAATGTGATCCAGGGTTTGGAGTGGAGGAAGCAAAGCAGAAATTATAAGTGGTAGGTTTAGCTTGTTATATCTTAAAAGAAGAGTGGCAGGCAAGAAAACCCTGTGTTTACTGAATGAAATGAAATCCTAGAAGAGAGTAAAATTACACACAGAGTTGCAAGGTAGTCCCAAATTAAAGGAAAGTGCAGGGCCTTAATCAGATGTAGTTAATTCAAGTACATCTCTAACATGACCAGTTAAGCTTCATTCCAGTTGAACCATATCTGCGTGTAATCACTGGTCAGTAAAAAATGTTTGGTCAGTACTTTCCATCTGAAGGGGCACAATTTGTACATTTCAGACAGAGTTAAACATATTGCGCACTGTCATACTGGCTATACTGGGAAGCATGGAATGTGTCCAACCCTCAGTTCTTTTCCTCACAGGAGGCTAATCAGCTCATAGAACTTCATTTTTTTTCAACTGATGAAACTGAAAGCACCAAGAGTATAATTTCTTGTACACAAGCTGACAAAGTGACTGGAGGATGGGAGGAATGACTTATCAGCTATGGGAGAGGCAAAGTGGCAGGCACTAGGCTGAAACTGAGAAATCTGCTTCTAGCTGAGCTCCTTTGAGTGCACTGTAAACATTATATAGCAAACACGGTAGCTGCAGAGGCAAGCCAATCAGGTATGTATGGCACATAGGATCCCAGAGTGAGAAAAAAACTGTGGTACCTGAAAACTCCCTAACACTCCTTAGCAACATCTTTTTTGCCTTTTTCTCCTCTTGCTTTGAACTGACCTTAGCAAGCAGGTACTCTCTTGTACTTTGTCAGCATTCAAATACAGTTTGAACATTCTTTATTAGTCAAATTTCTAGTATTTTTTTGCCAATAATAAAAAGTTGCTTTCTTTGTTCAGACACATTTCATCTTGAGCACTCACAAATCTGACTTTCTGTTTTTCCCCTGTACCTCCAGGCTGCTACTAAATCTGAGTTTTCTGTGTCTGCAATAGAGACCCGCAGTTGTGACAACACCAGACTGGGGCCGGTTAATGTACTGGAAGGCAAAGCTGCTATTCAGGATGTAAACAGGCTGGAAAAATGGGTGGACAGGAATGCCAGACAGTTCAACGAAGGTAAATGCAAAGTGTTGTAGCTGGAATAATCCCAGGCAATGGTATAGGCATTTTTCTGTCTAGCCAGAAAACAGCTTCCCAGAAAAAGACCAGGGGTTCCTGGTGGATAACAAGCTAATACGTTTCAGCAGTGTGCCCTTGCAGCAATGAAGGCCAACCACATACTGGGCTGTATTAACAAAAATGTTCTCAGCAGACTGAGGGAAGTGATCTTCCCTGTCTTAAGACCACGTGGAGAATGCCATGTTGAGTTTTGGGCTTCCCGGTGCAAGAAAGACGCTGACATACTGGAGTGAGTCCAGAGAATGGCTACAAAGATGAGGCTAAGAAAAGTGGGTTTGTTCATCCTTAAGAAGAGAATGCTAAGCAGAGATCTCATTGCTGTCTGCAGCTACTTAATAGGAAGGTGTAAAGAAGATGGACTGAGTCTCTTAGCAGAGTTGTATGGATATAGGACAAGTGGCAGCAGATAGGAATTGGAACATGTTAAATTCTGACTGGATGTATACAAAAACAATTCCCATGAGGGTGGTTGAACATTGGAACAGGTTGCCCGGAGAGGCTGTAGCACCTCCATCCATGGAGACATTCAAAACCCAGCTGGACATTCCCTGAGCAACCTGCTCTAGCAGGAGGCTGCACTAGACAGCTCAGAAAGTCCCTTCCAACCCGTGCGACTCCCTGAGTCTGCATGCTGCCCTATCACTCACTATTATGGAACAGAGAATGCATTTTTAAAATTAATTCAGGTTTTCATAATTAGGTTAAGCCCATGATACTACAGTGCAAATTTGTAAGAAAACCAGAATGTAAGCAAATAAATGCAGGAGAGGCATACCCATCTATACGATTATGTATAAGGAAAGGGGATAGGCTAAATACTTTGTTCTGTTTTCTGATTTGAGAACTGGGTGTAATATGAAGCTACTGGGGATGAAGTTCACAGATAAATAACTTAGTTCTTCATGTAACAAAGAGCTGAACTGTGGAACTCCTTGTGAAGAGCTGCTGTAGATAACAAAAGTTTCTATGAGCTGAAAGGCACACTAGGCAAGTTCATCGAAGAGAAATCCATTTTATGTTGTTAACTCAATAGGACTCACATCCTGCTCAGAAAGTCCTGCAGCTGAAAATGAGTGGGAGATGAAAAAGTCTTAAGTAGGCTTATCATATATGCTTGCACTGTTCTTATACTTTTTCTTAAAGACTTGCTTATGGAGAAAAACAGAGTCAGAAACAAAATACTGTGCTTGATGAACCATTGGCCTCTCCCCAAACAACTGTTCTTAGCGAGAGAGAGAAAACAACACTCAGCCAATTAACAGTTAAAAGACACCATAACACGCAAAAGGGGAACGCTAGTGGAAAAGAATTTCTGAAATGGAAACTGCGCATAGATTTGAATATGAGCAATTTCAGTTTTAGCTTCATGTGAAGTGGAAAAAAGAGAGCGAGCAATTGCATTCAACCATATGTTTAGGAACAAAAGGAAAAACCTCAGTTGAACAATAGCAATGGACTTGTTTCAACAACAGTGTTTTGCATATTACAGCAGAGGGAAAAATGGGCAGACCAAAAGAAAACAGATCACAATAGATAACTGAAGACATCAGAATAAGTATCAATTTTGCTTGTGGGATCAGAAAGTAAAAGTAAGGAATTTAGAAACATGCTTTAAAGAAAGTAGAGAATTTTAAGAGTGCAGTTTTGAAAAAAAAAATTGACCACAATATTGTAAGCCTGAAAGACTAGATATGCTGAAGTACCAGGGGAGAAAGAGAGAGTAAAAGCAAGATAAGTATATACAGTTTTTTTGAAAACCACAATGAATTGATGAAAATTTATAGTGATGACCCCCCCAACACCAGTTATTGCAAATCCAATTTCTTACAAAGGTGCTGGTTTTTAGTCATCTTCAATTCTGAATGGACTGAGAATAGATTTAAAAGTGAATCTGGACCTGAATATAGATCAAATGAAGTTATTTCAAGGGAGAAAACACTACTGTCTCTGCTTGCATAAAACATGCTTGTTGGTTAAAAAATAACAATAATGCAATCATTCTTGAGAAAACACAGAGGCTTTTAGAGACTTCTAATGACAATGTTATATTGTTTTCAAAACACCACTTGAAGCTAAAGCATTATAAAAATCTGTTTTCCCCTCCCATAATTGCCATTCTAGAGAGCACTGCGCAGCAGGAGAGAAGTCTGACCTTTGAAAACGTCTATAAAGGACTGCATTAAAAATACAGAAATATAATTTAAAAGTCTTTTGAATGCACTTCCTACAATATTGCCTCAGATTCTTATGTACTTCCTATCTTCAACTGTTCTAAGTGTATGGTAACCCAAATCTCATTATTGTGTCGTAAAGGGACAGGATATTCAGATAGTTTTGGCTCAGGCTAAAAATTAAGAAAATCCCATTTCCTGCTTCTATTAATGGGGCACATAATACAGTAAAAATTCTTTCATACCCTTTATCAAGAAGTTCCAAGGTTTTCATACTTAAAAGAGACAACAGATCAGTAAGATAAATCCTTCTCTTTGCATACCACAAAGACTGCCTTTCACAAATACCTTTTTATTTTTTGAAATAAAATCTGGATCATTCAAAGGACTTCTAAATACATCTAGCAAGGTTCTCTTTACTGGATCTGAAAATTTGTGCAGAGATAAGGAAATTGCCTTTATAGTGTTAGAACATGTCTTAAGAAACCCTTTTATTAGCACCAATGAAAGGACCTTTAAAGTTCTCACTAGTTTAAAAAAAACACCAAATTGCTGTCATTAAAACCTCTATGAAACTGATCCAGAGAAGCCCCTCTCCATATCTTCAACAGTGTAATTTCTGTAGATTCTTCATCAGTAATTAGGTAAGTAACCTGTACCTGATGCGTCTCTTTTCTTTAACAGCATCAGGAAACAAAGTTAGACTTTTTTTTTTTTCAGACACCAGTGTAAAAACCTGTCTCTCTGACACTCTGTGCTACAATTAAATTTCTTTTAAAAAACGTTCATTTTTATTTTAAAAAGAAGCTGTTATTCAAATACATATTTCCACACCAATAAATAAAATCCTGAAGCCTGAGCAATGTCCCACAGATGGAAGTACAGATGAAAAACAATAGTGGTCTGAAGTTCTGCAGCCAAAACATGCAAGCTATAGAACTGACAAGCAGTGCTGAACATGAAAACAAATTTGAGATCATTTCCTTAGTTAGGTCACAGAGTCTTGTATGCTGTCTTTCATTTTTCCTGAAACTATACAGATTGTGACCACATGTATAAAATGAAAATAGCACGCCTCATCTTCACATATAATCCCATGCTGTATTAATGAAGAAACACAAAATTCAGAGATCTTGGCTACTGCATTTTCTTCAACCCTCCTATGTCATCCTCTTTATATTTGCTCTAGTTTAAGGGAAAAAAAAAAAAGCAACAGCATATACTCCTTTTGAACAGTAGAGGGAGCCCACTTCCTTAAAAAAGATCAGTTTTATGCATTGACAAAGTTGAATATAATGTCTTTCATATTACTCATCAAATATAAAAAGCGAAAAAACAACTGCAAGTGTATTATGGAAGAAAGTTGCTGTGCATTGAAAATAAACAGAGTTATTTTAAGTCCTAACTTGAAAAATTAGAGAGTTCTGATTTAGTGTGAAAACTCATCCTAATTTTACCGATTTACATTTTATAAAAACAGCTTCAGAAAGACAGTCAGAACAATAAAAAGGAGGAAAGGCTATTACAGCATACAGCTACCACTACCCACCCAGGATAAGAGATAAGTGTGAGTTTCCTATGCAGTGAAGAGCATAGAAATAGAAATTGTAGGGGGGTTATCGGTGCGGCCTGAGAAAGCTACGTGTGGGAACCTGTGCTCTGAGGAGACAGGAGCTTCATCAGGACAGATATTTGTGTTGGATGGCAGTACAAAAAGAGCAATGCATGGTTTAGAAGACAATGGAATATGCTAACACGGGGAAATACTTTTAAAAAATTGTTTTGATGGATGATTTTTATTTCTACTTCCTAAAGCTAACTTTAAAACAACAGCAACAACAACGATAGGGCACAGCACCAACTACAGTGTTGGGATATATTTTGGAATGTGTTTTGCAACAGACTCAAATTCCTTCTTACTACTATTTTTGCTGAAGATAAGAATGACAAGGAATTACAGTATTTATTTGTTTCTTAAGTAATCAAATGCAATTTAAAAATTATTAAATACTGCCTTGAAGTTATGATGATTGTATTACAGACCACAGCCAAAGCTTAGCAAAATCATAGGAAGTCTTTTAATTGATTTGTTCAGCTGTGGGTCATGCTCTTCGTAAGTTGATTCATGAACATTAAAAGTAAGTAAAACCACAACCCCATATTCTTTAAGTGAGCTCAGTGGCACTGTAATGATGAAATTAGTTGACCATCCAATCCCACCAAAGATTCATAGAAATCTTTCTTTCCAGTTCTTCCCACTGAAAATGTAAATAACATTCCATAAACAAAACATTGCAATTTCTCATTTTTCTTTTTCTTCTTTTTTTTTCCCTTGAATTACACATACTGAGGTAACAGTCTTTTTATTTCTCTATCATAATAAGTAGTTTTTAACTTTATGTTAGCTGACCTGTTTCCTTCACCATATATTTAGGCTAATCCTATACAGATAAACACTACATTTGCTAAGTTAGTCAAGTTCCTTTGGCATCAAAATTTTTAAAAATAGTGACAATGGCATGTATTTTATAATAATAATGGAATCTTTTTGGAGCTTTTTTGTGGGTGGGGTGTAAGATTCTTACAAAGAATATTTAACAATGTTCAAAGAATATTTAACAATGTTTAAATTATTTCACAGAAGTGCCTTGAAAGCTCCAATGAAGCATCAAAAAACAGGTTACAACAAACAGTGGTGAGGTATATTAAAAAAACACCAAAAAAGGGCTTCAATATAATGTTAAGCAACTTTTTATCTTAGGAAATCAATAAGGATAACATGCTAATGAGTACTATCACTTGTGAAACATCACAATTAAAATGTAAAAGATTTTGTCCATATAAAAAAATATTTTGCCTCACAATGCATTCAAAAAAATATTCTTGAATATCTGTTTGTTTTTTTTCATTTTACAATACACAACAACCTCTTTCTGGGGCACTGTTCAAAGTTATAAGTGTTCAATCTACAAAGTTTCCACATGATTTTCTCTTCAGTCCTCACACAAAATTAATTTTACAAACAAAGCTCCATAGATAAATATATATGCGGACATGCACAAGGTGGTTAGGGAGTTGAAAGCAGGCTTGGAAGAGATTTGTTCGCACCACCTCAAGCTCTCAGAATATGAAACAACAACGAGATCTTATGAAAGCAATTAATTTTTTATATGGGCATCTATTAGACATTTCTTACAGAATGTAATAAACATTTTTACAGAAACGAAAAAAATCCAAAACATTAAAAATCCAAGTAACCTAATTGCTTTGGAAGTGTAAAATATTTTTGCTGTAGCCTTGCCACAAGGACTAAAAGAAATGAATTGAAGAAAAAAGAAGTAGGAGGAGATATTCCACAGCCAAATGCCAGAATGATTGCATTAAAATAATAATTTAAAAAAAAAAAAACAACCAGGGAACGGAACTTTTTTATAAGCTATGGAAGTCAACTGTTAAGCAGAATATTATCTGTTATAGATACTCAGAACAGCATATTTCAAAGTATCTGCATTGCGGGAACCTGGATTCTTCTGTGCTGTAATTGGCTCCAGACAAAATTCTTCCCTAGAACTGAGTACTGGTAAAATAGAAAAAAATTACACAAAACTGAGATGCTCAGAATGCTACTCCTCTATAGATGAAGCTGATCATACTCTGAAATTCGGTCTCCTCGCTCCTCAAGCCGTGTATTTTTACCCTTTCCTTTGAATCAGCACTATCACTTGTATGGTAAAGTAGGTGAGAAAGCTGAGTCAGTTGAAGTTATTCCCACCAAAACCTCCACAGAATCCCAATTAGTTTATAGGTGCATTAAATACATAGCTTAGTTTATTCTACAGCATCTGGAATAAAGGAGGCAGCTGGAAGCCAGATTTATTAAAGCTGCTCTGAAATGACAAGAAAAGTTCAAGAGGGTCTATGGCTGTAGTTAAACAGGTTTCCCCCTTTGCGAACTTAAGTTTAAAAGAAAAAAAGTTTCCTAACATGAATATAGTCTTAAATTTCTACAGCTGTGTATTTTTAAATAGCACTATACCTTCTTTTGACAATTATGAAAACTTGTATTTTTAGGTTTTATTCTTGGAATATTTTCTATAAATTAAACTTTGCACTTTGAGATAAAAAATAGTTTCATTAATAAAAGTTTAAACAAATCCTTTAAAGAAAACTTTTTCAATCAACATTATCAGAAATAAACCTTTGGCTAGAAAAAAAAGAGCCTCAGGTTAAAAGATTAAATATTATTCCACCAAAAATTTCTGATTTGAGTCTGATTATGTTAATTTCTTAAGGAAATTAAGCTTTATAGCACTATGTTATTTTCGTAGCAACTTTGGAAGAAATGGACCAATTAAAAGGAAGAAAATGTAAAGATAAAGAAAGTCAAAGCAACACTATTTATTGATTATAAATTCTGCAAGACACCTATGCAAGGGAGAAAAATTATGTTTGCAGCTCTACTAAGCAGGGTTAGTGTGAACTTTACACCCAAAGAATACACATAGAATAGAATATTGATAAATGTCCCAACTTCATTTAAAAGATTCATTTTGAGAATGTACCACTTCAGACACCAAAGTCAATCAACCACAAGACACCAATCTGTAGCTAAGCAGGCTCTCTTAGTTCTACCGTTCATTAAACTTATGTTTCAAGGCTAGAAAAGGGTAGTCCATGGTGTTAATAAGGTATGCAGTCAGGGCTATGGATATTCTACTTGTACCATTGGCCCACATTGAAATTGTATTAGTATTTATCTCTATTTCTTAGAAAGAAATTGAAGTTTCAATAATACTACACTGCTTGCTAAATTCGCATATACTCTAAACCATCATGAATATCTGTAGTAGATGTTGCAGACAGTTCAGACGTGAGATCACAGATCTAATTTTTGGAAGTCAGGTTTAGATCAGTTGGAATGGTTACCTTGAACTGAGATACTTATCCTAACAGAAATATTCCCACAGTGTAAGAATTGTACAATACAGCAGTTGTATTACAAAATGTTGATTAAGAATCTAAATCTTAAAATCTCAGATGCTTTTTTGAAGAAAGACTTAAATCTTACCAGATCTCTGTATAGAGGAGTATAAAATTATTTATGCTGCCAATATTCTAGGAAAGAGATGGACTGCATTCTCTTTTGGCTTTACCGAGTGTTTTCTCTAGTTGCAAATTCAGGGATGGATCAGAAGTTATATTTAATGCAATAGTTTATTGGTTAAATATTTCTTCTAAAGAGTTACATTTGGGGCCAATTATCTACTTTCTAAAGTAATAGTATTCTGCTGTCATTGCTGTTATGCTTCCTGATCCAATTTAAAAGTATGTTCTCTGTTCTCTACTATTGCTTTTTCAGGAGAATTGCTAAACTTAACACTCTTTCCTGGCCTCAAAGGGAATCATGCAAAGCACTTCATATGCTGATGTTTCTTCTTGGAGTGGCCTGTATGATGAGAAAACTACTCCATGTACCTTGTAACTGAAAACATCTTTAAACACAGAAACTAAAGGCATAATATGGTAAAAACAGTTTATTAGCAGGAGAAGATACAGGTGCTGTCTTGTTGCTCAATTTGCTACAGTTTGATACTGAGCTTGGACCTGCTTCTGTTTATTTGACGGCAAATTATATTTGTGTCATTGAACAGTTTCTGACCCATTTTAGATAAGGAATAGGGATATTTCTCTTTTGTAATGATGAAACACTTGTCATTATTTTTTTTGAACTCTGCAGTTTAAAAAATTCCTGCTGTTCTTTCGTTCGTTTTCTTTGTTTTGTACATGACATTAAATAACAGTTTCCTTGAGGAAACTGGTGTTTACACACATGATTACACAAGTATGGCTTTTTATGACAAATAACAACTGTAAGAAATATTTTCAGAGCATTCAGCATAACAGGTATTCAGCATAACAGGTATTCAGCCCGCATACTCAATTCTATGCCCAATGTTCCTATTGTTCCCAAGGGAGTCCTTCAACGCTGAATAGATGTGAAAACAGATAATTCAGTTGGGTGCCTAAAGCAGACAAGATTTCTCTTGAAAAGTCCCCCACCTGCCTCACACTACTGTGGCCATAATCATCACCAGCTGTTTGCTAGTGAACTTTAAAATATAAGTATATCTGAATGAAAAAATAATATATTAGAGTTTAGGACATTTTAGAGGCTATTTAGATATTTTAGAGAATCTCTAAATACTGAAAAATTTTGAAAAGGTGATCTCTTCAAAGAAGTGCCTTAAAGTAAATAATTAAATTCAGACCTGTTTAAAAACCACAAGCCAAAACCATAATTATCATAAACAGCCTTTATGCACAAGTTTAAGGAGAAAGAGAAAAATGAAGGTGGTTATCTAAGGCTGTGCCTACATTAGCAAGTAGTGGGGCCCAACAGGAGCATACCTGAAGAGTGAAATAGCAGATACAGGAGACGCAACGTCTGTGCTATTTGTTTCAGGAGCTTTAGCTCAGTCTGCCTCTGTTCTGGTCCCATAGACAAAATGCTTGTCAGTGGTTGGAGTGCCAGAGAGTGTGCTCTAACAGCTTCTGGGTTAGGTTTAGAATATGAGAGGACTTAAACTAACGTGTTCCAAGACAACTACTCAGTGTAAACAAAAATAATATAAGGGGTTTATCAGAAGTTTTCTAAAAGCACAGCCTTGATCCAATCTAAATTGCTTAAAGTAGACACACTGCCTCTCTTGGAGCAGACGGAGTGATAATATATAATAGCTCCAGTAACTGAGTCAACCACAGTTTTTCTGTATTACATATGCTTACCTTCACATTCTGTTTCTGAACTACGTGCATTTTGTCACCGAAAGAAAACATGACGCTAGGCAAGAAGACTGTCATATTCTGATCAGGCGGAGGCACTGGTCCGAATACCATGATTTTCTATGTTAATGACTGGCAAGAGAAGTTTGTACATCAGCATATCAATGTTTATATTTTCTTCATACACAGACATACACAACTACCAAAAAAAGTATATTTCTATTACAAAGAGAGCTTTACTTCAAGGATGATTTACTTTGCTCATATAAATACGGATCAGCAATCTTTAAACTACTAAAACGTTAATACTGAGGGCAGGCATTCCTATTGTGCATATATGACTGTGTCCACAGATTGTAAACCACTGCTGTGGCAAAATGATCACTAAAATGTCTCAAAGGCAATAAACAACAGAAAGTGGAATAAACAAAACAGAACATTCTTCTGTCCCTCTTCCCATGACTTAACTGGGCAGCTGAAGCTCATACACTTTTTTAATAATGAGAAAAGATATTTAAAATTTGGCAATATCTGCAAGTAATCATTTCCATGTAAAGTGTTCCAAACTCATTTTTAAGTAAGCTGGAAGAACAATTACTGTTAATGAAAAATGAAATGTTGTAGTGCACAACATGATCTCATAAGATAAAAGTGTTTTAAATGGCAATAAACACAGTCTGGGGGAATGTGATGGCGATTTTGTTACAATACATCTGTGAAGGTTCTGCTTACATATAGAAATGATAAATTATCATTTCAATTTGTTCTGTCAGGTTCCTGTCAAACAAATGGCAGGTTGAACACCAGGGGTTAGAATCAAAACTTTAGTGAAAATGATCCTACACAGAAAAATAACAATGACCCCCAGCTTTTTTCAGGACAACTGTATTGTCCCAAAACCACAAAAGTTTCAACATAAATGTAGCAAAAATTACCAAATTGCACTGTTTTATCCAGTTCAATATCTTTACCTCAATTCCACCAAAAAGAATCCAAGCATACACTTTAAAGTAAAAAACGTTTGTCCTTAGTAATGTTTCTTGATAATGTTTCTTTAACGATGAGGAAGTACAGCATAGGCTTAACTGGATTACCATTATTTCAGTGTTAAAAAAGTACAGCTGTAAGTGAAGAAAATATTAAAATGTTCTATAGCCAGTATGGAAAAATTTGTAGACTCACAACAAATATTGTTCACTACAATTCTGCCTTTTTATCTTGCTCAAAGATTTTCATACCCGTCTATGTTACCTATCGTCTTGATTTCTACATGTCTGTCCTTGGATTTTACCATTTTAAAACCTGGTTTTAATTTTACTGTGTTCTAGATCACTCTGTCGGACCCTGCTGATATTTCATCTTTATTTATGACTTCACAGTTTTCTTAATCTCATTTACAAACTATTTGTCCAAGCTTTATTTTTTTATCTCCAAACCCTGTGTAAACTAAGTCAATAATAAAGTGATGTGACATCCTTCTAGAAACACCTGCGTCGAAGATTCTCTACCAGAAATTACTTTTTGACATTACTAGTTAGGTCTTACTCAGTGCTACAGTGATTTTTGCACAGACTGAATTTACTAAATCAGAGTATCACACAGTTCTAAGTCAAACAGCTCAAGGAATTTGAAGATTTCAAATAGCACACTTTGGTAGCCACATTTATAATCTCATTTTTAAATAATATTAAATATATAAATATAGAAAGGAAAATAAAAATGGTGAATATGTATCATCAAGTACCAATCAAGATACACTGAATATTCCACAGAAGAGAGTTAATAAATCAGTAACTCAAGTATGAAAATTTCCTCAAAGAGATTAAATCATAGACAAAAGTTTGCAAGATAGCAATCTTCAAAGGAAGACAAATAATTACCTGCAAGTGAGTTTATATTTCATTTATACAGTATAACATCACTTTAGCTATCCATTCTGAAGTATCTCAACCTCTAAGTACTAAGATTTCTAAATTGTACTACAATAAAAGCATTATTTTAAATTAACCTGAAGTACAAATTACAATTCTGTGTTCCCATTCCCACCAGATAGAATTCTGCATTTAGAATACTCCTCTGCTCTCTAGGGAAACATATGGTCTTGAGTGCTTAAGAAAATCTGAGTCATACAATAGGTTGCCTTCTACAGAGCTGCACATATGAGTTTATAGTAAAAAATATTAGAATCCAGTATTCTATAGACTTCTGTAATTGCAAATATATTGTATCATCACTCTTCCATATACACGTATTATTAAATTTTACAAATGTCTTATTACCTGATGTTCCAGACAAAGTAACATTTTGATGAAAACTATAAAAAGGCCTGGGCAAAAAAACTGTATCTCATTTCACAGTTTAGTATTTTACAGTTTTATTTTATACCCTGCTATGGGATGCCTAGATCAAGATGTAAGATACAGAGCTTTCATTAGCTTTTCAAATTACCTAAGGTGGTAGAGCAGTACTTAAGCTAACAACCTAGTTACAAAAGTAGCCTCTGCCATAGCTGTCTTCCTCTGTAGTTGGAAGCCTAGAAAGCTTTTCACAGGAGATTTGCAGAATTTGTTTCATTTGAATAATATGGTAGGTAATTTGATTTTGCAAAAAGCAAAGCAATGAAAGGTGTTCTTCTAAGTAAGGTACTTCCTCTCTAGTCTTCAGGTAGCATATCCTCTCCCTGTACTATTTAGAATACCTCACAGTATGCATTACTGTATCATTTGGCAAAACTACCAGTAAAATAGGATAAGTAGTGGATTTCAGTCCAAACACATAACTAGTTCTGCATAATTTCATAGAAAAGGTGTCCTGTGATTAAAAAAAAACCAAAAAACCCACACAAAATGGAATACACATTTGGGTATCATAATATATTTCAGATTTTGGAAAGGGACAACCCCACTCTCTCTTAAAACTGTTCATCATCTCAGAAACTTTATCATCTAATCAAGGTGACTTCAACTTACCCAGCTACAGTTAAATTGTTGGTCAATTTCACATTAAGCAGCAAGGAAGTGAAGAGTGATCAACTTCAGGGTTTACTATCAAAAAACAAGGTACAACTAAGAAAACAAAACACATTCATAGGTTGCAAAACTGGCCATTCATCTCCATTTTTAAAAGAGTTTTGTGCTTCTAGTGACACTAGTGGAAAAACACTGAAGATAAATCATCAAGACCATATTCAAATAGGACTGGGACTTAAAGTTTAATTTCATATATGCCTAGAGCCATATACAAATTGAATAATAGCTAGCTTGACAGAACCTCTGTTTGATAACCATTCTCTGAGTAGATCTCTTCTATAGTCTCTAATGTGAAACTGAAAACGTAGAACTGATATATGTTCCAGTTTTCTCACTACTTGTAGGAATTCATGCTGTAGGTTTAAAAAGTAAGACTTCCCTCTTTCTTGCTCATCACTTTGTATGCTAAATGACCAAAGCAGGGAATAGAGAAAATTCCAGTATTTCCCCAACTTACAAGAAACTCATTTTACAACTATATTTATCAAACTGGTTATTTATAAGGTAACTGCAAGAATAAATTATATATATGGTTTTAAAATTGAGCCCCACAGAAAAAAACTTGGTTTCACTAGACTTCCCATCTAGTGAAAGTGTAGAACTTTTATGTCTGTTAAACCTAGTGCTCTATAAAGTGTCTACTGATTTACTTTATTTCAGTTATCTTACTACTGTATTTTCTCATGTTCATACTTAATCTTCATTTTAATCAAGGTGTCACAGTCATAATTAATGTACATTGCTCAGTCTCAAAATATTTTGTATTTAATCTATTGAGTATTACTGAGTCTACACATTTCATTAAATTCTATACATAGAGACAGTAGAATGTCCCTGCTTCATACAGACGCAGACAATGAAAGCTGTGCAATGAGCCTTAGTATTAACACAGAATAACTGTTTGTACACACATAACTTACTTTTACAACCTCTCTGTTGCTAGTCTTTTTATCTATTTTCAATAAATCACCAGAATCACACATGCACATGAATGTTCAGATGATATGTATACATATATCAATATTATATATTCACAGAAATATCAAATAATAATAACAGATGGATAAGATACATTCCAAAATTTCCTGCCAAGCCTATCTACCCAAATATTATATATTTCAAGATGCACTATATTGAAAATTATCTCAAAAGATAGATAACTGCCAAACAGCCCAAATTTCTGACCCTTTTTTTTTCCATTTAAATGAATGCAGTGCTTATGAAGGTGAAGCGGTATTTATGTGCTGAACAAAGTCTGTATGAATAGTACCACATAGAATTACAACTAGGTATCAAAAGCCTAAATATCTGTTATTTAGGCATTGCATAAAACTGTATTAACTAATTGCTAGGAATTAAACTAATATATAGGGTTTATATTGCATTAACTACCCCAAACCAGCTCCTTGTTTTCAAACTAACCTCATAGAAAATGTGGAGTATCGTATTCCTCACTTGCAGTTATTCTTCAATTAGAGATCAAAATTATAATCTCCTCAGTGAGAAATTATTCTGTCTTAATTCTGCAAGAAACTTTAAATTTCTACACAAGATTAAAATCTTATTTTGTGTGACCTTCCATTTTAGTTGGCCATCCTTGTGCAAGTAAATTTTTCTGTCTTCAAAATGGGAGTTTTGTGAGGGCTTTATGAATAATTGAAGTACTTTGCATGCTATAGCCTCTGCTGTGTGTGGTAGAAAATTCTAGGTTTGTAATCCCACTTCAGGCTACAACACTGTCAATAAGTTATTCGCATAACACTGTCAATAAGTTCTTTCCCCAGCCAAGTGTGGGGAAGTACATTTTTTATTATATCAATATCGTGAAAATTCACTTTCATTTCCCTAATGCTTTTGTATTTCCTCTCAGAAGTTTTCTTATTTTCAGTCATGATCCTTGTAAAAGATGGATCTATTGCCACTTTTTAGAAAGCTGAAAGGATCTACTATGCACCAGAACACACTCCAACCTTTAACTTCACATTACAACCTAGCATACAGGTTCAGACTTTTTGGAGTGCATCCCTCTGCATAAATCCCAGCCTATTTCCTCGGTGTCCTGGCTCTAAAGCAAGCAGTTGAAATAAGTTTTATGTCTTTCTGAAGTCTGAGTTTTCATATATTTCTATCAAAATGAGTAAAATAACCAATGAGACCTAATATATGTAACATATTCAGCTTGATTTAAGTACCTCCCTGAAATCCAGAGGTGGCAAGTAATTCAGAATTAAGTTCAAGTTTTCCCCTCTTTTTCCTTTATGCATAAGCATTATTGATTTTAGGGTGATCTATTTTACGAAATTAAAAGAGAAAGGGTGGCAACATTACACTGAACCAAAAATCCACTGCTTATATCTGTAAATACTTGCACATATTGAATGCAGAGGTGACTTCTCTTCTCAGTGTAATATATGACACATGCCAACAATGCCACAATGCCAACAGTGACACCAAAACTCTAAACTGAAACTTGTAGGTCTACGCCTGGACTCATTGGGCATGGATGGCCTTCTGCACTGAGGGTAGCTTAAAAACCTTCATTATCCATATATATGGGATATAAAAAAATACACTGCTTCAGTCAGTTGACACGTAAAACTTAAATTTGAGTTCTGCTGCTAGATTTGTGTGGTTTCTGTCTAGCCACAATGTTTGTTTGAATAGTGATGTAAATTGCCCTGCTTTGACAGACAGAATGCAGTCTGATAGCCCCTTGAACTCACAGGGCTATACCCGATTCCTAGCTGACACTAACAAACATTCCTACATTTATAGAACAGGGCTATGAAGGTTTTCCTAAGCAAAAAACTCCCAGTTCTGCAATTCATTTCTTCATTTATACCAAAACATCACGAATTCAAGCAATTACACAATACCTATAGACAAGACCTATAAATTTGGCTTTGGGACAACGTCTGCCAACTAGATAGGGAGGTTACTGTTCGTTTGTTTGACTGACACCTGTGCTGGGCAGAAATGGCTGTCATTCATTGTGAACTGTCTTATGAATGTCTTCTTAACTTGGCCTCTATAGGAAAGTGGCATATGGGTATGCAGACACATAAAAAAGCGATGGGATGTAAGCTAGAGTGCTCACAGCACGTCATCTATTCCCTATAGCTACCCAAGTGTCCTAAGCTAAACAAGAAGTAGCTTCATCCTCAATAAAATTTCCTGTGATGGCACAGCGTACAAGTATGCAATTATCACAAAATAGCTGAAATTCAGCCTGCTTATACGCACATAACCTGCTTTAGGGTTTATACTCTTCACTAAATAGGGCAAGCAACTGCAGCAGCTGTGAGTTCACTACCAGATGGGGTCACTACCTCTGAAAATACTGTACAGTCCTATATTTACATAGCAACAGTAATTTTGCAAGCAACATACACTTTGGTAGGGCACAACCCTCAGGAGAAACTGAGAGTTTAATTCTTAACCGTTTATCTTGATTTTTGTTGTTCTTTCAATTAACTCTCTGTGCTACAATAATATAAATTTCCATGTAAACTATTTGGCCTGTGGTTTCAAAAGCTGGCTGTTGCTTAGTTGCCATAGGCTTCCTGGAAAATCACAGCCCGAATAGTAAGTAAACACACACACGCACATATACAAATAAGATACTTCTGTTACACACCCGTGACTAGCTGGTATCTTTTTAATAAACTTCCTACCATATAATTTTATCATATTGCCATCTTCTTGTTACGATAGACTTCTAGCAAGTGGTCTGAAACTTTATTAGCCTACATGTAAAGCATATCTACTTGTCAGTTATATTTTTCCTCCTTTGATTTAAATATATATATATTTGTCCCTGATGGCCCAAAGTGGATTTTGAATTATACGTACCTACAGCTTCAGGCAGAACCTATTCCCTCTTAATAGAGACATCATATTTCTTAATATCTTATTACAAAATTATAGCAGACATGAGCCTAGAAAATTAGTGGCATTGAGTAACTTTGAAAAAAGCATGCAAGTACACTTTTTTCATAAAATAGAAAATTGACCAAAAAACATGTGTTGAGAGCTAAATTCATCACTGGAATCTGGTCAGAAAATATTTGAAACCAGGTACATTGCAATTTGCATTCAATTTGTTACATTACCATAATTCAAAATATATTAAGCACACTGTGGCATCAAGTTACGTGTGAACGGTTACTGAATTGCCTTACTTCAAGTATTGTGATGCATGCTTTTCAGTCATTTTTACAACTATGTTCTGTTAAGAAAGAATGGGAAAATATCACTGAGAGCAAAGAGCAGTGCAAAGCAAAAAAATTTAAAAGGAAGCACAGAAACAAAACCTTTTATTACGGTTCCACAAATACCTCTCAAGGTATCCCTTGGATAAATCGAGTTCATTAACTTCCTCTGATTATTAGGACATTAATGCTAGCAAAGAAGAAGCCATGGCCTAAAAGAGATTGTTTTGATGAAATAATGAGGATTTGCATTTGCCATAATGTAATAAAATGTATTAATGTAGGAGTCTCATTCTCAGACAGTTGAGTGAGCTAGTTCAGCACAATCACCCACATGTTGCTGAAAGAACAGACCTTCCTAGCAAAATGAACATAGTTTCACTGGAATACCGCACATGCTATGAAAAAATCTGGAGCTACGTTTTTCTGTTACTAATAGGCACGATCCAGACATTCTGGGAGACACCCCTCAGGGCTTTTTTCATATTTCACTTACAAATGGATAACAGGTTAAGTACCATTTCATATTTCTCTAAAACCATGTTATAACATTCCTACCGAAATACCTTAGAAAATAGAAATATTTAGAAAAATATACAGGATATGAAATACATAAAGTACTAGAGTAACATACATATGATCTTGTACCTATAGAATTCCCAAAATAAAGTCAGATGATGCACAACTTCTCTATACATGTTGAAGTTAGATGGTGCAAGGAACTGAACAACGGTGAATGTAGCTGTATGAGTACATTTTGTAACTGATACTGGTTCAGGAGTGTTCTGTGCAAGGTAGTAAGTGCACACTGAAAAGCAAAACCCATTTTCCAGATTTTAGATGCAACTTTTCCTATCCATCTGCAAAGACAGCACTAACATCCACAGTCTTATTATTTCATATCTCCTTTATTGACCTAGAATGCTACTGCAAAGAAAATTACCTAATTAATTTCTTCAACATCTCTTGTCTCCCTTGGTGTATTCCCGTGCTGTCTTTTCCCCCCTTCTATAGCATCAAATACAAGCTGCTCCTTCAAGGCCGTTCATTAGTTACCCCCACCTTATTTATGTCTTATTTCCTGTATGACAACTCCCATTTCCAAATCAGCTCACAATGCCAACCCTCAATTAACACTTGTCAAATTTTCAAACAAGCTGAAAATGTTCTTTTCTTATTGCTAGGAAGAAATCCACCAGAAAATAATTTGCAAAACTAACCCATTACTCTCTTTTAAATTCCACTGGAGTGGCTGCTTTCCCGTGATATTTGCAAAAATATTGATAATATTCTACATGAACATGACTTAAAGTTATTAAGCCTGACCAGTCAAACAGTTCAGTATGGGATCAAGTACTGTAGATTTAATTGCAAACCATACATCCTGCCACACATTAAGCCTATTCAGATGACAGGTAATATCCAGTGTTAGCATCTCACACAAAATAATCCTTCAATATCAAAAGTAAGGGCTGACATCTCCTGATGAAAAAACAGAAACAGAAAAAAATATTGAAGTCTTTTAAAACAAAAACCACTTAAAATTAGCATCTGCACCACTTGTAGCACACACGAATTTCACTGGTGTTAAATTTTAATATTTTCCCAAAGGTCCATTAAGTTCCTTCTAAGTAATGGAAAAAAAGGTGATTTTACCTGGCTGCACCACCTTCCTCCCACTTAGATGCCCTTCTGCTTGTCCCAAGAGAGAGAAGTGCTGACAGATCATACAGAAATAAATAAAACTCAGAAGCATTTACAAAATCTGTGGAAGCAGAAATGGAAGTTCATATAATTTAAAAGCTGCACCGTGCAGGTACAGTGCTTATGGAATGACTTGGAAATATGCTTCCTTCTGAGAATGAACATAATGAGAAGGCGCTGCTTTTTCATTATCAACACTTGTTTGGTATTTTACAACTACACTGCTTTACGTAACTGCTAAAACATTGGTTTCTTGTGCTGATCCAAAATTCCAAGATACTCCAGCTGAGATGCGTGTCTCCATAGATTTAAGTGAGCAAGAAGCTTCATATATGGGAGGAAATCTTTTTAGGACACCTTGGAATTCTGATCTAGGTTAAGCTGTCCTTACTGTCTACTGTACAGCTGTACTACTGTCTCTTTTCCATGCATTTCTGCATCTGCAATCTCCTATTATATACCTAAATTTTAGGATCTTTTCAATTATTGCTGGATGGTTTGATCTTTGGAATGAGTCATCACTCTGTTTGAGGCTTCAACACTACCAAAACCAAGGCAATGATGACATGATAACAATAACAGATATACCGCATAGATATAAATAACCACTTTGTGTCTGAGTCAGTTAGTAATACATATTTTCTGGCTTTTATAACTTAATATTGTACCTCAATAAAAGAATGCTTTATATCACTTTCAATCACCAGCTACATCCTATTCATGTAAAATGAAATTTATTTAATGTCCACAAGACACCATGCATATCAGAAATCAGTTTTTTTTCCCAAGAAAAAGGAGAAAAGTTTGTGCTAATTTTGACACTTAACATCTAATAATGTAAAAGATACAAATAATGCTGTTACATATTTTTAATTTCCATCTATGTAGCATTTTTATTAATCAAAATCACCACTAAATGCTTTTCATCAGCCATGGATTTATTATACTAGTTGTTCTATACTGTAAATAAGTTATATAATTAGAATACATAAATATAAATAAATCTTGATTTATGTAGGATAAAGACACAACACTCTATATTCTCTGGATTTGATCCAGTTCCTTCCAAATCCACCAAAATAACTTTATCACTGTATTGGATTTTATTAATGTGGATTTTGGTAATTACTCGGAAAGCAGTTATTTTGCCTACAGTTTTCAGATTTGTTTTTTTAAGTTTAAAACAGTATTATAAAGATAGAATTAACCTCTTTAAAATAAATAACATAAAATCTAGGAAGCTTAATGATGAAGAATCAAATTTAATACTATATAAATGACAAAAAGAGACATGAAGTCTGTTGAGGATGATATAATCACAAGTGAAATTATAGCTGAAAGATCCACCTGGGAAATTAAGTATCGTGAAAATAACATATTCTTTTCTCTCTGCTAACATACTTAATGTCAATATGACCCACGTCATAAACTAAAATATCTATGTAAGTCCCAGAACAAAGTCATTTCTTAGAAGAAAGGAAACTGGTGTACGTTTAATGCACAATTGGTTAATCATCATTATTACCTAGAATAGTAGATAGGAAAGCAGAATTGAACACTTCCAAACTATTCAAGAACCATCAGCTGTGTTTTGTTTGTTTCATAAAATCTGCTCAAATGGTGTACTTCTACATGTATATCGTGGTAAGAACTTTGAAAACAGAACAGTAACACTACCTTAGTCTGTCTTTTAAACATCTTTTATCATGCTGAGGAATACATAGTCACATACATATTTCATAGTCTTACTGGGTTTTCACATATGGGGTAAGAGTTGATACAGCTGGACATACCCTCCCTTATGGCCAAGAGACTATAAAAGCGGGGAGAAACATTGAGGAACTTAGCTCCATTCTACTGAACTCTCTGCACTTAGGAAATCAACATAAGGCACAGGATGCCTTGGCATCTTTGGGTTTTTCCTGCTGAAAACGGGACTGCAGAAGGGTGGTCTACACTTGAAAATGCTGTGCACTTTAAACTTATTTTGGCAAATGAGGGAATTTGATCCAGGGTTTTTAAAATAAGCACTTGCGAATTTCAGAATACTTCCAACTCTTGGGAACATGAAGAAGTTTGTCTGGAGATAATCATTACTGATTTTCACTAATGATTTTAATTTGAAGTTGTGGGTGTTTTTTTCCATCTAAAATAATAATAATCTCTATTTTTTTTAAGCTGCACGTTAGGGTAAAACTGGAGCATCAAAAATCTACAAGACTTAAATAAAAATTCAGACTTCAGTACATTTGAGATATAGCAAAAATGGGGCTAAATTGGTATTAGAATTTGATATCCTACATATCAAATGTGTGTTCAGTCCACCATATCACATTGCTAATGACTGTAATCACTACTGTCACAAAGCAGCATCTTCAAAAAGCATTCAGCTTCTTATCTGAATAAAACTATACAGCTCAAAAATGTTAGGACTGTTTGAACTGTATATTGCATACCTCTCTTTTGTTTCTTTTTCTTTTAGTGAGAAGGGCAAACAAGTCATAAAGTTGAATTTGAGCAATGTTAATGCTCGTATTAAGCCAAAGATCTTTTTAGTACTAACAGAAGAGTTTTTCTCCTAATAAATAAGCTTGTAAAGACAGCAGTGCTCTGGGATCTCTCCACCTTATCACCTTCCTGTTGCAAAGTCTAAGAAGGCAAAGTTCAATGAAATTCAGACTTCAATTAGATTATTACACATTGCTGCTGGAAGGGGAGGCAGAGGCGGAAGCAGAAGCGTTTCTCTTTCACTATTTCATGCATGGTAATAATGAGTAAACTTAAACTAAAGGTGATGTATCTAAAGTAAGAATCAAAGTGATTAAATTCTCTGAATTGAAATTAATTGACATCTACTTATGTGTAATTTCTCAGCTAATTTCCTATTTATGCACCAGTGAAAAATATTGTATGGTTGGGAGGGCAGAAAATGTACATGTGGATTTCAGTCTGCTCATTTCTATAGGTTTCTGTACCAGTTTAATTTTGTTTTCTTTCAGTTTTGTTACAGCCAACTCAAACAGATTTTTTTTATTCTTCTCACCTGTGTTTCAAATTACACTTTAAGATTCTTTACCCTTACTAAATGCAAAAAAAAAAGTATACTTTGATAAAAGAGGGGTTCTTTAAACAGAGGTAGAATCAAATATTAGAATTCACATTTTGGGCTTCAAGGTCTTCTAAACAACACAAAAAATATTTGCCAAATCTGATAATTTTCTTCTTCTATTCTTCCTGGATTCAGTCATTAATTTTTCAACCACGTTTATAGTCATTAAAAGTTAAATAGGTCAGAAAAGATCTAATGTACATCTGGACAAGCATATAGAAAAAGTTTACAATAGAAACTTTGCTGATATAGTTTTGCTTCTGAGTGTGATCCAAGTAAAGATTAGTCAGTTGTTTCCATTCATGTGGATTATGCTATACTGCTGCATTATTTAACAGAAATAAGAATTTCACAATGAATAATTTAATTATTTGCTGCATACTTCACCCCAAGAAAAGAGGCACTTAAAGCTACTTCCTTACCTTGTTTTCTTTGAGTATGCATCTGTCAGTAAAAAAAAAACCCACTCTATATTTTGCTTTTATACTACACTACACTTCATATTACACTAACACTTCCATTACTACGGCATCAATGTTTGCTTGTTATTTCAATGGGACTATCAAGTCACAAGCTTTTCTTCTAGCTGTTTATAGAACACTAAATGTTGCATCAAAAGTTTTAGCAATCTAATGGGGCTTCCTACTGACCCTATACTACAAGTTACATTATGAAAATAAAGATGTTTTGATTATAGTCATTTTTCGTGCTTCATGAGCTCAAGGAAGTACTTGATCTCTAGTATTATATGGTTTGCAGGAACATACAACTGGGGGAAATTGCACAACTGCAAGATAACAATTAGATAGCAGTTCTGTTGAAAAGCATTTAGGGTTACTGTGCACTAGAAGCTGATTATGATACAACATTGCCATGCTGTTAGAAAAAAGTCAATCATCAAACTAAGATAAACAAACAGCAGCATAATTTGCAGAACACTTAAGTTATGCTTCTGCACTATCGACTCTTAGCGTTTCCTTAGCTGAGGGCTTTGATCAGTTTTGGACATGTTACATAATGAAAGATACTGGTAAGAGTGTAGAAGAAAGGAGCAACTAGATTAGAACTCTAAAAATATGGAATAAAAAGAAAAAAATAAAGAAAAGAGGAAAAGATCTGTCACGGGTGTAACTGATTCTGCTATGAGATCTCTTCCAGCTTTATGATTTTAAGACGATAAATAGAAAACAAGGTATTTTTGCCATACAGCTTTAAAATGTAAAAGGTCTGCTATGGCTTTCACAGAAAGTAACTTGTAGTTTTTCAAATATTGCAGAACTTTTCCAGAAGAAAAATACACTGTAAATACGAAATCCTCCTGAATCCAAGGAACTCTGCTAGTCTTCAAAGGTTCAATACAGGAAACTAGCTTATTTCTATTTTCACAATGACACCTAGAGTTTCTGGCAGTATGAGGTGGGAGGAAAACTACTTTGCTCAGAACTATCTCCTGCCATACACCTGAACTCCTCTGTTGGCTACCCTATCAAAATCTACATTTTCCAGGTAACTACCTTTCTTATTACTGGTTTATAGTCAGTAAGCATGAGTGTAAATTTGTTTAGTTCCTAAGGAAAGTCAATGAATGACTGTAGAGATAGATTGATGGAAGCTAGTCAGAAACGTGGTCAAAAGATGGTGAGACTTGCCAGACGATTTTAGTGACGATTTCATGTTGGGCTTTGTTTGCTCAAATCAATTTCTAGCGCTCTCATCCAATATCTTTATTTCTTAGTGTCCTCAGAGTGTTATTATTTGTTAAAATTACCAGTTTCTTTTGTATTTTTGTAAACGACACTAATGGAAAACAGAAATTCAAGTGACCACTTCAGTAATTTTTTATGGTATTCAGTATTTACTCCTTGTTAACTGATGAAAATAAGATGGATCTTCAGTGAAATTTCTGTAATGTTAAATATCATGGAGGCATTCTTCTCCTCACATATGGGAAAGCCTATAAACAATGTAGATGTATCAAAACACCTATCTTAAGTGTAAACTGTTTTTATTCTCACAGCCAAGCACAGATTATGCCTAAAAATTCCAGGAACATTGGTGCATAGAGAAATGTGAGTTGCTAATAATCTAAGGTTTATAAGTGGACTGACGGAAATGAAATGAATATCAGTTCCTGAAGCACGTGTATACATGTAGCTGTCCTTTATATCATTATCCTACCATTAGATGGGATGTTACTACTGTTTTATTTAATGATGTCTCAAGTGTCTGAGAGAGAGAGAGAGCACACACAAGTGCATCTGCAAAAAAAGCACCTCAGCCTTAAATTTGTGCTATTTTTTTATTTGATATTGTAAAAACGAGTGGAACATTTCAGCAGAATATTTATCCTCCTTCCATTTACTCCCATACTTTCTTACCAGAAGCACCTGTATTCACTTCTATAAAAAGTCCCTTCACTGTTTCTTGAGAACTGTTGCCTTGAAATACATGGTGCTATTTCATTTTCTACGTGGAGAGAAAAGTAAATAAATAAAAGAAGTTGATGAGTTTAACCTAAAATTATGAGTTTAGAGCTAATAATTGAAAACAATGATGAACATGTCCAAAACTTGAAAGGTAATTTTAATAGCAGCTGCTCTCACTTTCATCACTTTTTATGGTCAGCTGCTGTAAACAAGTGAACATAACCACATCCCAAAACATAGGTGTGATAACCTATGGTGATAACTGAGTGATATCCATCCAGTGATTTCTCAGTTCCAAAATTTGACAGGAAATTTTCATCCCTCTATTACAACATATCCTAGAGGGCTGGAAAATGCACTTTGCCTCGAGAACTGGCAAATCCCTTGAGCACAGTTTTGCAGCCCTTTATGTTCTCCTGAAACTCTGCTCTCTATATTTAATATAAACTTATATTATTAATTGACCCCCCCTAACTCTAAATTCAACAGTTGGACTTACTTCCCTATGACTGAATGTGTTTTGGTTATCTTTGCATTGTGTGTGTTTAAATACACATCCAAATACCTGTTTACACATAGATTTTTAATGTGGTGGTTTTGATTAGCTCCCCTCATGTATGACTAAGCGCTCATTTTACACATTTACTTCCCTGTGGAAATGAAGCTCTAAGACTGGTTCAGGAGGAATAACAAATATATTGAAGTTTCTGGTAATTGTTAAGACCTCAAAGATGGTAGATTTTTGCTTTTCTTTCCTCTATAGCTTTCTGCTGTTGTTTTAGACGAGCTTCCCAGCAGTTTTTCTACACTGTATGGTGCAGAAGAAATGGAACATCTTTTGGAAGAGGTTATAATGACAGCAGCACAAGGCCCATTTTGCAATCTCCAATCTTCATGGCATCGCATCGTGTAATGCTCTCCATCCGAAACCTTAGAGTAGTAGAAGTAACGGAAGGTGAAGCTCAACAGTCAGGGGCATAGGTTCACGTACTGGACTAGGGACTTATGCATGAGTTTGTTCTGAAGTGTTTTAATTTCTGTAATTGGAGGGAGGGCTGGTTGCCCCAGGAGCAAACCATTCTCATCATGCCTATTTTTCCTGACTGGAGCTGGATAGCCTTAGATCAGCTTGGGCCAAGGCAGGAGGGGCAAGAGTGGCAATGTTCATAACATCTCTGAGAGATACTAAATTCCCCAACAAGCTATTTGATAGGAAGGCACAGTTCTTTTTTTCCCTCTTTTTTTCCCCTGACTATTCTTGCAGCTGAACTCTCTCCCTGAAATGTGAGAGAAAAGAGGCTACAGGTCCCTCACAAGGAAAAACAGAGTGAAGGGATCGCCTATGGAAACTAATCTACCTAATCATGCAGCCGTTTCTAGAATTGTGTATCTAATAAGTAGCAGTGAAAAACAACACTTCCAGCACTAGACTTTCCACTAGACCTGTACTCTTCTAGCAATGCTCTTCTTTTCTAGAGCTGTAATATACCTCAAACTGGTTAAACTAGGAAAGGAAAGTTGACATTCCTCATGTCGGCACATACCAACCTTCTTTCAAATCACTCTATCAAGTGACATGGAGTGGGGTGTGTCTAACACGCTTTCTTCATGAAACTCTTGCCTTCCACTAGCAAAAAAGTCAGTCTTGGAACTTGTCCATCAAGACGATCTATTTAGCAGTCAAATGGTTCTCCCTTGTTTTTGGACCTATACATTCCCAGCTTCCTCTCACATTTACAGTTTTAACACAGCAACGTAATCTCACAGGTTTTCCAATCATCTGCTAGCTCCGAAGTCTTCTCTAACAGAGGAGCACCATGTAGTCAAAATGACTTAACTCCATTTAAGGTAACTTCTATAAGAAATTCACTGAGGTTCTTTTAGTGTTTTACATAAAATTCCCATATAAATTACCCCTCAGCTGTGCACCTAGTGTCCCAAGGAGAGATGTTTAGAGCATCAGCTGAGTGCCGCAGAGCTGACACCATGAGTCTGTGTGTTCCTTTACATAACCACTTCTCGGACAGGTATCTCTACCAATATTTAAATAATAATGTCGCTATACTAAAACCTATTTTAAAAATACTAAAAGAAAAAGTGCATTACATAGTTCCCATTGAGAAATACATTAAACAGTTACGTTGATAATTTTAAGGTAGAACTTTACATGGCTATGTCTTTAATGAAAAGTGTTTAAGTCCTGATTAATCTCTAGTTGATTATGATGGGCTTGTCCTTCTAAATTACTAGGGTTCTATACTCACTAAATTAGGAAATTGGCATAATCCATTTCCAGCAACATTCATACTAAAATAAATGTATTTGAATATGTGAATTTTAAAAGCTAATATTTTTACAAATTTCAACAGCATGAAAATCAATGCTACTTGTGTTGTTCAGGTCACACAACTCTAACAATGCAAAAATGTAAGCCTTTTGAAACATGAAAATAAGGCCCTTACAGTCACTTATTTAAAACATTTGACAATATGAGTTTCTTATTTAATTTATCTTTATGGACAATTCATAAAGAACATTAATCCAACAATGTTTACTAAGTTGTAAAAATTATTTGTATCTTTGAGGGAGGGATAGCATATGCCAATTATTGTAACATCTTGGGTGCCAGTACCACTTAGTAGTAAATAAAGCAATAAAACACTGCCAGACAAGTAAACAACAAAATTCTTAATCAGAGACCGCTACTAAATTCTGAGAGCATTTTCTATTGGCCTGTAAGTTGGAAAACACTCATCTTCCTTTTCCTTAGGTTGTGTGGAAGTAGTTAGGACAGAATAGATCGAGAGCACCTATTCAAACCAAGCAGGAGAACGGAATGGGTTTTAGGATGGAAAGAAGGGTGCATTTTATTGGAGTACACAATAATAGACTTTTGCCAAGATTTGCAAAGGCACCATTATTTTTCCAGGTGCTCTATTTGTAGCTACAGAAACCAAGGGCTTATCTGGCTAAATGATTACAGTTTTATACAGTATCCCAGACTTCAGAAAGTCAAGAAACTAACACATAAAACTCCTTTCTTCTCCTAATAGTGAATAAAGCCTCTGAGCCACTGAAATACTACACTGCATTCAACACTGGATGTTATTTTGGCTTCTTAACCCTTTATTGAGTGGTATAAGGACAAGATTGACACTTCAAGAAAAAAATTGATACCTTGGAGCAATCTGCACATGTAAGCAGTGCAGTGGTGGATGCTACCTGGTTAGACCTAGTCCCATACGCGGAATGGAAAAGGAGAGGAAGCAGATCTATTGACAGCAATTAATTTTAATGGCCACTTACCAAAGTACATTTTTAAAACAGACAGCATTAGGGAACAAGCACCACGATTACTGGATTGCGAAAGGCTAATGTTTCCTCACCTTTGTGCAGCTGCTTATGTACACAGATGAAAAGTTGGTTTCGTGAAGAAGCCTAGACCTGTAAATCACTTGAGAGAAAATTTACAGGAGACCTATTGTAAAAAAATGAAAAACCTGATACAGAGAAGTCTAAGGTCTAAGAGATTAGAATATATCTTAAGGATACAACATCTTGGGGAATTCCATGACTAGTGGAATTAGAACTGATGGCATTTCTTCCCTATTTTTTCCAGTGTGAAACTTCAGTAGTGAAAAATAGAACACAGAAAGATGATATGGCAAGATGATTTAATTGACATATGACTAATGGCCTTTAAAAATGCTAAGGTTTTTTTTTTAAACAACTATATTCTGAATATAGACTATGCAATAATCATAGTTATGTGAGAAGCAAATAGAGGTACCTGAAATTTTTGAAGATAACCAGAACATCAGCTCCATTTATTACACTGAATGTTTTTGCACTATTGACTGGAAAATTATTTGAGTCAAAGTATTTATTTCCCAAGTCCACTAGTACTATTTATTATTACATAGTACCTTTTATTCTGTGATCTAAAAATCACTTTAACATAAACCTGTAGTGACTCTATTTCTGTTTTCATTTTACACATGAGAAAACAGTGCCAGAGAGAGATTAATTGACTTGTCCAAGACCACGCAGTAAACAAATGGCAAATAAAAAAGATCATAGGTAGTCCCAGCTATCTTCTTGACTCCTCTGGCTTTTGTATAGCTCTTGTGTATATAAATTCAAAGCACTTACCTTCTCATTTGAAAATATAGGAATAGTCTTGACTTTTAAGAAAAAGACATCAGTCAATGATTCTGATACATTGTTCTGTGTATTGAAATGCTATTGTATTCCTTGAAAGAAATACAGCATAGTACTAAATAAGTTGTGTACAAAGTTATTGATGATCATATAGAGCCAGAGTAAGCATTAAAATGGTTATAAACAATACTTCATTTTCCGAACTACAAGCGCAGTGTGTTTTTCAACTAATGCAGTTCAGAATTTTTGCTGGTTGATTTTGCTTTTTAAATGTTAACTCTCTTCAGTCTGGATACTGAAGATGTACTAGTCTGTTCTAACTCTAATTTTAATCTATGTAATGCCTTCTTCTCATTTCTTTTGAAAAATATAACTGCTACATATTTTTAAGTTATCTACAAAACTTAAAATAGAAGAAACCTCAAAGCTGTGTATTTGGCTTCTTAAGTGTTCCTTTATGGTTTTCATTGAGGTTTTAAGAATTAGGATATTTTCAGAGCAAAACAAAACAAATTCTGGAAAAATAATTCTAAAGATACAATTTTTGCACATTTGAGCCATTAATGTTTAATATTATCCCTAATACATGATGTGTTTTCTGTACAGTTCTATACACCATTTTTCCCACCCTCTCATATTCAGAGTAATCTGGGGTTTTCTGAAAGACAAGCTTATCACCCTAGACGATAATAAATCCATGGGAATCCATTAAGAAATGTTCCTCTGACAAGCAGGTTAAGTAAGTGAGAAATATTAAAACATCTTAATATGAAAAGGGAATGGAAATACTTTAAAAAGGACTGGTGTCTTTTTCAAAAGTACTGGGGTTTTTTTGCAAGTTACTGGTTTTACAAGAATACTAAGAAGATATTTTGCTTTGCTTTCCATGAAAAAAAGCAGTTGACCCAGAACTTGGAATGAAAGTCCTGGAAAGACCAGCTTTTTCTGATATTTCTTGAACATACTCATAAAGCAATTTGTTATGGTTCACTTTGTGTTTCCATATTATAGTTGTTCGTTTCATTCAAAATGTTTAACTGTGAGAATTTACTTTTGCTAAGGAAGTCATGGAATGGTCAATTTTATTGAGCTTCTTACTCTGCTTTGCTTTAGTACTTCCAAAAAAGAGGCACATCTGAAGCATTTTTACCAATTCCATAAAATGAAAATAAAATCCACTGACCCCCCTCCCCCTTAATTTTAAAGCAGCATGTCTTGTCAAAACAACACTGTTTTATGAGTATAAAAAGAATGGAAGTTTAAAAAAGCAAAATACTGTTCATAGAGAATTTAAAATTCCTATTTAAACAGGCATCATAAGAATTGTAATTTAAAATTTTAAAATGGCCCCAAAACCCTAACAAAAAATAATATGTGTGCTTTCCCTTCCCACCTTGACTTGTCATCCCCTCAATAACTAATCACTTACGGAATAATGCTGAATATACTCAAACCAACCATTACGATTTACAAAAATTAAACTTCTTTGCATTCAGAAAACAGAAATGCATCAGTCTTAAAGACCGAAAACCCTAGATATCTAGTGGTTTTTCTATAAAAGAAACAGGAATGTATTGAAAAGAGCATTAAATTGAACATTTGTTCATTTTTTGAGCAAATGATTTGTTCTTTCAAGTCTTACATAGTGAAAAATTAACTTCGGACAAGCATGAGTTCACACAAGTGATAAAAAGGTGTAGCAACAGAATGGCTGTGTGAAAACCAAAGATACTAAATGACTGATTTTAAAGATTACTGATTGAAAGTGTAGTTCTAATTGAGAATTGCTGAACCCCTTTTTATTTCTCAATTATATACGAAGTGGAAATGAAGCCAATGTTAGGTAGAAATAGAGCAAAAACTGCCAGAGAATATTCAAGCATGTCTTGCTCAGATTTATGGCCAAGGCTCCATAATAAAGAATACTGTATGTACCACAGAAACACACAAAGCAATCTTTGTTCAGAAAGGATTCTACTATTTATTCATCGAGCATATCATGCTATAAAAATCTGATTATCCAGGAAATCAAAAATCTACAGAGTAACTGAGTGTTAAGTATTGTCTCTCTGCCCACCATTCTCTCCATAAATCCTTTATTCACAATGTCCGCTTAATATTCAAATACAAGCGTGTGGCTTTCCACTAAAAGGAAGTGGTTCCAGCTACTAAAAATGAAGACCGAATAATAAATTGATCGATCAAATACAATATCCTGCTGATTTTGACAGAGAATTTGTTTTTAAAACAGATGCCTGTGATAGCCATCAAGGGCAAAATAGGCATTGGTGAGCTACACGCTGCAAAATAAATCTACAGCTCATTTAACAGGGAACAATAGACTAGTAGATGACGGACTCCTCCCTCTGGCTAAGAAACCATTAGCCTATTTTCTCATCTAAGCCCATTCAAACTAGCAGGACCCTAACCCTGGATTTGCCAGACTGCCTTCCACCTCCCACCGCTCTCATTATTTTAACTTTGTGAGAACAGCACACGAATTGCGTCCTTCCCTCCCGGCACCAGCGCTGCAGGTTCCCGGGGAGCGCGGGCAGCGAGGGCAGCTCCAGCGAGGAGGGGCAGGCGGGGCGGCAGCGGAGCGGAGCGGAGCCGGGCGGCGGCGGGAAGCGGGCCCGGGCGGAGCGCAGGGCCCCCCGCTAGCCGCCCCGCTCACGGCTCCGTGCTGGCACAGACGCGGTCCCGCTCCCACCCACGTGTTTCGCGATTGCTTTTCCACCCGCAGACAGGCGTGTGTAGGACGACGTGCCGCCGCCAGTCCCCGGTCACGCCCGCTCCAGCCGAGCCCTGCCCAGGGGCGCTGGAGAGGCGAGCCGCCCCGCTCCCCGCAGCCCCCCACCCCGGGCTCCCCAGCACGGCAGCCCAGCCCGTCCCCACCTCCCTTTCGGAGCCTCCACAGCCGCACGGCGTCCCTTTCTTCTCCTTCCCGCCGCGGGGAGCGGGGTCGGTCGGACGGGGGTCCCGCCGTGCCCACACCTCAGCGGCCCCCGCCGGCTCCCCTCCCCGCGGTCGGGAGCAACCATGGCGGGCGGGAGAGCGGCACCCGGCCGCTGCGTCCCCCCCGCCCCCCCCACACGGCCGGAGCGGTGGGCCAAGCCCTCTCCTACCGTCTGAGTCCCTGGAAAGAGGAGGGCCAGGACATCCGCGACTTCTTCAAGCCGGGCCGGTGGCCGGTCTCCACGGCGTAGGAGGCGCGGTCCATGGCTCGGCAGTAGAGGTATCGCTCCGTGTCGGAGTAGCCGCGGTGCCTCACTCGAGCCCCGGCCAGGCAGCGGCCCCGCGAGGCGGGCGGCGGCGGCGGGCCGGGGGGCTGCTGGTGCTGGAGGAACTGGTGCTGCCGCAGCTGCGGCGGGTAGTGCTGCTCGTGCCGCCACAGATGCTTGGGGGCTTTCAGACTCCCGCTGCCCCCGGCGCCGTCGCTGCCGCCGGCGCCGTCGCTGCTGCCGGGCAGGGCGGACAAGCCGCTGCCGCTGCCGCGCTCTGCCTCCATGCTGCCGGCGGGCGGGCGGGCTGGCGGGCCGGGCGGGCCGGGGCGGCTGGGCCGCCTTCCTCCGGGCAGCGGCGGGGAAACTGTGCTGAAAAGTTGGACAGCTCCTGCCGCACCGCCCCTCGCCCGGGTGTGGGAGCGGCTGGGCCGCCGCGCCGCCGAGTCCTCCTGGCCACTCGGGAGGGGAGGCGGGGAGAGGGGGAGGAGGAGGAGGAGGGGGGCTGGCTTCCCGCTCGGAAATATTTAAAGCCGGGCTGGAGCCAGCGCCGGGGAGAGCGGAGTCGGCAGCACGCTGTGGTGAGCGGGGAGAGGGCGCTGGGGTGTGCAGGAGGCGGGGGAGGGCACGGCGGGGAGCCCGGCCCGGCCCGGCCCAGGGGAGGACCAGGACTAGGAGCGAGCACGGAGGGGCTCTCCCTGCCGCGGCTCCAGCGCGCCTCCTCCCCGGGCTCTCCCTTCCGGACGCCGCGGGAGCCGCGGCACCGCACCGGCGTGTCGCTGCTGGCCAGAGGTGGCTCCTCCCGGAGGGACCCGCACTGCAACACGGCGGCAGGTGACAAAGTTGCTCACGCTCCAGTTCACCGAGAACTTTGCAGTGGGTTAAAAACGGGTTCTTACTCCCTAGACTCCTCCTCCCGCCACCCCTTATTCCCTGTATCATACGTTCAGTCTTTGCCACATCAGGTTCAGAAATCGTCTGTTTCCCAACTTGAAAGCTTCCCCTGCTCTGCCATCTTCGCCTATGAGTAAGCTCTCTCCCCCCTGCGAGTAAGACTGGCTGTAAATCAATGCGAGGAAGGTTTAATTATAGCGATGCTGAGCCTACTGCTACAGAGAAGCTTTTATAATATGAACCAGTAGTTTCAGGAGTTTGTAACTGCTGCAGAAAAAATAATTTAAAGTTAAAATTTACAGAACAGGAACTTCATCCGAAAAAGCGTTTTTAAAATTCGTTTTACATTTCAAATTCTTTTATGCTCATGTACAATCAATAATCCAGGACTGAAGGAAGCTGCATTTTTTTTAAGTTGTCTTTTTTTTCCCCCTTGCATTATTTTAAGTAGAATTCATATTTGTCCTGTGTAGTAATATTCTAAAATCTAACACTTCTTATTCATGACAAAATTGTAATTGCTAGACTCTTGACAAAATATGAAAAAGACACATGCAGTGTTCATTGGAAAACTATTAATATGTATTTGTCTGGTCCTTTCACTCTGCCAGAATATTAGTACTAAGCAAGAATGCATTGCAAAAATCTCTCTCCTACAGTATCTTTACAAAAACATCTATTTTCTTCCAATCAGTGTTCATCTACTCATTAATCTGTCCTGATTAGCTTCATGCACAACTTCTACTTCCTCAATCACAAAATTGCTCTTGCTAGCCTTTCTCCCTTTCCACCACAGATCTGCAATCATTTTAAACCTTATAAATCTTTTTAAACCTCTTAATTTCTTATTAATGGAAATGTACACCTATGTCAACTCTTTGATGTGTTGATGCATGTTTTTCCATTCTCCATCTTAAAAGTCAGCCTTCCTTCCTAGACACACAGTGTTCCTAAAATCAGTATTCACCCTCTAACCATGTACATCCAAGCTTCTGTTGGGCAAAACTCCCAGTCCGCATTTTTCCAAGCCAATAGTACTTTCCTAGATAATCCTGATAATCATCCATCATCCCTTTATTTCTTCTTTCCTGCCCTAATAACTTTTGGTTTCACCCACTGATTTCAGACAAGATAATAAGATGTGATAAATACTGTAAATACTGGGAAAGAGCTGAAGTAGTGCTTCCATTGAAGGAAACTTGAGCTTAAACTCACACATTTATCAAGTTCTGATTCTCCTGCTATTCATTCAGACACACAAGACTATTTCCAAACCAGACATCTTAGATGCTACCACTTGCCCAGCTGTAGCAGGCTGTGACAGTTTTGACAGCATGTATAGGACACAGAACTTGGAAGTGAGACAAGAGGAGAGAATGATATCCAAAATGAAATAAACAATACGGATAATTGCAATGTGGGATATAGAAATATTGGATGCAAATACACGAAAAACTCAGAGAAGATAAACAACTTCTTCCCCTCTCTTTACCTCCATTCCCATATTGCAATGGGACTGTATTTCACATTTGCTAGTTTCCTCTACTGTCTTAAAATTAGACACGGCTTCCGTGACCAATCTTACTATAATTTCACAGCATCATAGAACTGCTGTTTGGAAGGGCCCTCGTGAGGTTGTCCAGTCCAACCTCACACTCAAAATGGGACTCTCATCAACACGAGATCACACCAGCCACGGCTTTGTCTGAATCTCAAAAAACCTCCAACGACAGAAATTCCCCAGCTTCCGTGGATGACCTGCTCCGGTGCTGCACCACCTTCCCAATGAAGAAGATTTTCCTCATGTTCAGTCTGAACCTCCCCACCAGGGGCCCTTGCCCCTCTTTAAACAGCATGCCACCCCTGAGAAGACCTTAGATCTGTTGTCTTTTGCAACTCCCCTTCAAGTAGCTGCAGGCTGCCATTAGGTCGCCTTTCCCCTCCTCCACAGCAGACTAAGCACGCTCAGCCCCCTCAAGCGCTCGTCACTGACCATGTGCTCTGGGCCCCGGCCATCCTGGTAGCCCAATCCTGGGCTCCCAGCATTCCCCTTAACCCACTAGCTACGGTCACTTTGGCGCGTAGTTTGTTTTACTTATGATGAAGAGCGCACTGTTTGGCTGCTGTCCGCCCTGCAGTCCACTGAAGCCCCCAGGTCCTTTCCAGCAGGGTCGTCACCCAGTCGGTCACTTGCCGGCCTGTGCCGGTGCTTCAGGTTATCCTGTCTGGGTGCCAAACTCTGCACTTCAACATGGGCTCCAGTATCAACCCCTCATGGTGGTGGGCTCATTACCAGCCGCCAGCCAGATGCTGAGACACCATTCTCTACACTTTGATCCCATCTAACAGTCTGTTCATCCAGTCCAGACTTCCTCAGTTTCCAAATGAGAATGTTCTGGGGGTTTGTTTCAGAAGCCTTGCTAAACTGAAGGTCTGTTACACCCGCTGTTCGCTCTTCCACACAGTCTTTTCATCATGGGAGGCAGTCAGGTCAATCAAACATTATTTGCCCTTGGTAAATCTGTATGTTGAGTAGTCCTGACTATCTTCATGTCCTTTACGGGTCTGGAAATAGATTCAGAGATGTGCTTGGACCTTTCTAGCAACTGAGGTGAGGCTGCTCAGTCTGTAGTACTTTCATCCTCCTCCTTCCCTTTCTTAAGGATTGGTGTAACATAAACCTTTCCCCAGCTGACAGGGACTTCCCTTAACCATCATAACTTTCCACAAATGAAAAACAGCAGCCTCACAGTCACACTGGCATTGCCCTTTGGATCAGTCTGATCTGATCTATGTACTTGAATTTATAAGGGCACTTCTGATATTCCCCATTCAATCAATTATTTTCAGAGTACACCTAATGTTTTAGAGACCAAGTACAATTTGACAGTTAATCAAAGCATATTAGCATTCAAAATAAAAAATATTAGCTCCGAGAAACACAGAAAAAGGCAACAGAAGTACAACCTTATCTATATTACACTGCCAATACTTTTGCAAGTAGAATGGAAAGTACTGCATCAGAATTCATCTAGACAGCTAGAATTCTTTTCAGACAAAAATTGGGGGGGGGCGGTGGTGTAATTGTGTGTAAGGGGGTGTTTCTTTTTTTTTCTTGTACAGAAACCTAACTAGCTTCATGCCAATGAGACTTGCATAAAAGTAGATAAACTTTCACTAGGCTATCTTGTTTGAATTCAGGTCAGTAGTGTAAACTGCATTAGTGTATATACTGATGTAACCTAAGATAGATTTGCTGACAGCCATTTTTGGGAAGAGTCCATCCCTGCTAGTTTTCTTCTGAGACTGGGAAGAAGGAAACCACTTAGACACATGGATAGAGATGGTGTGTTATAAATGAGCAACTTTTAATTCAGAATTAATGGAGTTTTCCAGTCCTTCACATAGGCCACATGTGACAACTTTCAGTCATTATGAACAAAGACTGGTTAAATATAGCTAAACTAGTAACTTTCTAGTTCATAATCAGTTTCCTGTCTTTCTTCATTTCAAACTACCCCGTATTTCTTTTACCTTTTCACCTGCCCTCGGTTTAAGAAACAGGTATGCTGTCAATCTTCAAGGATATTTTGATATGAAAAAGAAAATAATTTTGCAATATCATAACTATATAACTGTTTCAAACTGTAATCTTAATCCGTAACCACAGATGATATTTGTAAAATGCAATTTAAACTGTACTTATAACTAGGCTTAATGGACTAGCAATTTAAAATGAACAGAGTATTAGAAAGTCCAGCTCTAATCTGTTAAATCTTATGATGACAGTGACTAATTGAGTGGATTGTTTTGAGAATGAATAAGATTTTTGTGTACTTTGAGACACATTTTACATTTTTTTTCTGTAGTAATGCTACAGAAAGACATCTGAGTGAAATAATGACAGTTGTCATATACTTGAAATAAAAATAAGATAGAAAGGCAGGTTGTTGGAGAGAGATGACTGGCATCAGTGGCCAAGACAGTCTGAGATCCTTCCTCTGCCACCTGTAATTCTTACCATGCAGCAATTCCTTACCTCCTCAGGTGTGGCAGAACAACAGCATGCAGAAGCTTGCTGTGGACCAGATCACTAACTGGGTTGTTTCACAGATTGCTGAACTGATCTAGCCCAAGTCAGTGATCTGGTTTACAGGGCAGCATGGCATGATGGTGTTCAAACACCCAGAAAACTTTGCTTGACAAGTGTCACAGACTAAAGCCTTAGTTTTACATTGTCATGTAGCATTTGTGATCAGTTTCTGTTGCTGACTAAATTAATACTTATTTGTAGTGATTATAATTGCCAATACAGAAAATAATCACCAAGTTTCTGGAAGTGAAATAAATGCTCCAGTTCATCAATACTCATGGAAAGTAACAGAGGTGTAAAAGCAGACCATCTTAACTTTTATTAATTTTGTAGAATTTGTTTAACCTAGCAATTCTGTGACTTTCAAAATTTTCCAGACATAAAGAAGCCAACAGCTAACAGTTTGCTAACAAGCTATGATGGAAGTCTTGATTTTTTTAAGATACATTTTGTTTCTATCCTCCTTAGGATAGGAATTTTTATTGACTGACAGAACAGATCTTTCAATTTATGGCACCATACAAACAACATGAATAAACTCACACACATGCATCCTATGGCTCCCAAACCTTTCTTTTACGAGAACTCTTAACAATCCTACCAAAACCTAGGATACAAACAGAAGTTACTTTAAATTTGTATTGGAGTGAGACAACTCCTGACTCCATACAGAAAGCAACTAGGTTGGGGTTTTTTTTCCATTTTTTGAAAATTAAAAAAAAAAAATATTTTGAGCAAGGAGTGCTGATTACTGCAGTGGCTTTTGGAGGATGGAGAATAATTTCTAGCAGATTTAAGATGAAACACAGACAGACACATGTCTGGTTTTGGAGCCTGAGCCCTGTGCTGGAAATTAACTCACAGTTTGACACCTGCTTTCCCTGGAGAACGCAGGCTTAAATTATTTTTTAAAATTTTATTGAAATGTCAGGGTTCAAGAATTAAACTAACTATATATGAATATGTTTTTTCCCACATTGTAAGCTCTTCAGGACAAAATCTTTAGGGTTTTGTTTGTTTGTTTGTTTTAAAGCTAGCATACAGCAAGCATTAATACAAGTAAATTAAAAAAAAAGAATACATTAATCCTTTCTTGCTAACATTTCCACTTTTGAAGATCAGTATAAAATTTGACATTTTCCCAGTTACAGAGAGAAAGGGTGAACGAACAGTGGCCAAAATAAACTGTCCTTTTGCAAAACCTCTCAAATAAAAGTCTATACCATAAAGATGCTTAGAACCAAATGTTTTGCTTTCTAGTCAGTTGTTAAAGAACCCCATTTCTGCATAAGTACATTTGGGAGATTCATGTTTGCTCTCAAAGGCTGAAAGGAGCACAGGATGGAGAAAGAAAGTTAGATGTGGTTAAAATATGCCTAGCTAAGCTTAGCTCAGAACCTCTGGAGGAATGATTTTATCTCTTTAGAAGTATTATCTGCTTCTCCACTTGGAAGCTTCAAAACCTTCTCTGAGCCCCCACCTACAAAAACAGGGTTCCTATAGAGTAATGAGGTTAATTATTCTAGATGCAGTACATCCACCTTAACTGGCCCAGACCATCTTTCTCTCCTCACAAACTGCAGATAATCTCTTCCTTAGTTCTGTTGGTTAAACGGTTCTTCTGACCACTCTCTCACCCAGTTTTGTGAATGACGCACCCTAAAAAAATTCACACCAAGTTAGAGATCAGTCAAGCCAATAGTTTAACAGACCATAGAGATGGTAACCTCCAATGGAAAGGAGGTGATAAGACCTGGATCTCAGAAAAGCCAATCAGTCTCTGTGACCACACCCTTATTCAATACAGGCTATGGTGGGTTGACCCTAGCTAGACACCACGTGCCCACCAAGGCCACTCTATCACTCCCCTCCTCAGCTGGACAGGGGAGAGAAAATACAATGAAAGGTTTGTGGTTCGAGATAAGGACAGGGAGAGATCACTCACCAATTACTGGCATGGGCAAAACAGACTCAACTTGGGGAAATTAATTTAATTTATTACCAATCAAATCCGAGTAGGATAATGAGAAATAAAAACTAAATCTTAAAACACCTTCCCCCCACCCCTCCTTTCGTCCTGGGCTCAACTTCACTCCCGATTTTGTCTGCCTCCTCCCCCCGAATGGCACAGGGGGACAGGGAATGGGGGTTGTGGTCAGTTCATCACACGTTGTCTCTGCCGCTCCTTCCTCCTCAGGAGAAGGACTCCTCACTTTCTTCCCCTCCTCCAGCATGGGGTCCCTCCCACGGGAGACAGTCCTCCACGGACTTCTCCAACGTGAGTCCTTCCCACGGGCTGCAGTTCTTCACAAACTGCTCCAGCGTGGGTCCCTTCCACGGGGTGCAGCCCTTCAGGAACAGACTGCTCCAGCATGGGTCCCCCCACGGGGCCACAAGTCCTGCCAGCAAACCTGCTCCAGCGTGGGCTCCTCCGTCTCCACGGGTCCACAGGTCCTGCCAGGCGCCTGCTCCAGCATGGGCTTCCCACAGGGTCAGAGTCTCCTTCGGGCATCCACCCTGTGTCGGTGTGCTCCCCCTCTGCCCCCTGCTTCAGCCGTGGCCACCAGTGGGAGCTGAGATGCCCACATCCGTCTTATGCTGGACTTTGGGAGACTGATGGCAGCACAGTAGCCAAGGCCTGTCTGGAGCAGAGACTCAGGCATCTTGCTGGTATGCAAGTATGACTGTAGGCCAGTTGTGTTACTCTATAAATAGTGGGCAGCCCAGGGCCCATTGAGCTCTCCTGCGCGGCAGCGGGCTGCACGCCAGGATCTCCCTTTGGCAGGGACGCCTCTCAGGGTTACTCCTCGAGGCTGGGAGATTCCTCGCCGCAACAGATCCTCAGTAAGTGACTAATAACATGCTAAACTTTGAAATCTTAGCTAAGTGATACAAAGGATTGATTGCGCATGTGTAATCCTTTAGACATTAACTGTTGACCAAATCTGGGACTAGGACTGGATCCACCCACACCTAGACTCCTCTCTAAGAAGAAGTTTAGAATGCAAGGGGGTCCCTTCTGAACCTCGTGACTCAACGGGAGGGTCTCCCTGACAGTTTTGTCTGACCCTGTCCTCTGTGCAGCAAATAATCCAGTGTACCTTGCCGTTGAATCTTGTTAAATCACTGTTGCATTTACCATTGAACTTTGTTAACTCACTGTTTTAGATCAATAAAGTATATTGTTACTTCTCTCTTACGCGTGAAGTGCATCTCAATCCATCCACGACACACCTGCTCCAGCGTGGGGTCCTCCATGGGCTGCAGGTGAATATCTGTTCCACTGCGGACCTCCATGGGCTGCAGGGGGACAGCCTGCCTCACCATGGTCTTCACCACAGGCTGCAGGGGAATCTGCTCTGGCGCCTGGAGCACCTCCTCCCCCTCCTTCTCCACTGACCTTGGTGTCTGCAGAGTTGTTGCTCTCACATATTCTCACTCCTCTCTCCACTGCTATATTCCTGCAGAAGGGGTTTTTTTTTCCCCCTTCTTAACTATGTTATCCCAGAGGCGCTACCACCGTCGCTGATGGGCTCAGCTTCAGCCAGCGGCGGGTCCATCTTGGAGCCGGCTGGCATCGGCTCTGTTGGACATGGGAGAAGCGTCTCGCAGCTTCTGACAGAAGCCACCCCTGTAGCCCCCCCCCCCCCAAAACCTGGCCACACAAACACCATACACAGGCTTACCCAGATTCCATTTTAAAAATGCTTTATAATAAAGAAGCGTAATGCATGTGTATTGTAATAGCTATATGTTAATTATAGCATTGGTGTATTCCATTTGTATACCTATTTTATAATTAGTAACAGTATTCTGTGTGCTGGTTTCGGCCGGGATGAAGCTAATTTTCCTTCCAGTAGCTACTGTGTTTTGGATTTAGTATATGAAGAATGTTGATAATACACTGATATTATTAGTTGCTACTAAACGACCAAGAACATCTTCCAGCTTCCCGGGTTTTGCTAATGTGCAGGTGCAAAAAACTTGGGAGGGGTATAGCCAATACAGCTCATCCAAACTGGCCAAAGAGAGTATTCCATACCATAGACATCATGCACAGTATAAGTGGGGGTCAGCCGGTGAGCCAGTCCCTTTTTCCCTTTTTTCATTCATTCAGCTGTTTGTTCCCTCACTCGCTCTCTCTGGAACTTGCTGTTCTGGAATAGCTGCTGGGGAATATTCCTGTTCCCTGACTGCTGCTCAGGACGGGCTGTATCAGTTGTCGGGTGGTGAGAAATTGTGCATTGTTAGCTTTATATTATTCTATTATCATTATATTTTTATTATTATTAATAATATATATTATAATTATTATTATCTTTTTCTTTGCTGTCTTGGTGAACTGTTTTTATCTCAACCCATGAGTTTTCCCTTTCTTTCCAATTCTCCTCTCCACCCCACTGCAGGGCAGGGTGGGGGGAGGCAGTGAGCAGCTGCGTGTTATTCGGTTACCATCTGGGGTTAAACCATGACATTATGTTATTAAGAATAGTGGGGTTTTGCATTTACATAATGGTTTTCATCCACTTCATCCAAAAAATACAAATAGGATGTTGCTACCTGTATTTTACACAAGTGAAAACTAAACCACAGGGCACAAGACATGGCACAGTATTAAGGCAGATGTTCAATTACAGGTAAATATCTGAATTCTGTTCCAGTTACCTATTAATCTTTATATTTAAATTTTAAAAAACAACATGTGTATGATCAGTTGTTTATTACACCGGTGTGCTAAGACACTGCCAGAACATTCTGTTCCTAAAGTACAGAATATTTACACTTCCCTGCAAAATATGCTATAAATGGGACCTAGGAGCTTTATCTAAAAAAAAAAAAAAAAAAAGTGTATGGTACCTTGATACCTTTTTGTCAATACTTCTTATATGAAGTCAAAGCAAATTTTTTTTTCTTATTCACCTAGCTTATTTCACCACAGAATCCTCAAAAGTACTAAGTCTGCTGAAGACTCAACAGCAACGGAACATTCTACGTTTGAGAGCTGTAACTGAAAATGATTTTGGAAAAATACATTTCATTTTCCTGGAACTTGCCAGAGCCTCCTCACAGAAGACTGGAACCTCCCTAGTGAGTTGAGGCTTGAATATGAGAACTACTGCTCCAGCCGTACCCACCTATTAGCCTTGTATTAGCATCTCAGAGCTTTCCGCGTAAAGCACACCAAAATGTACAGAGATCCATAAAATAAAACGTAACATTTTACCTCAGCATAAAATTCCATTTTAAGTTAGCTAGGATTCTTAACCTTTCACATCTCTTTTTAAAAACATGTCCTTGCTTTCAAGAAATACTTAGAAAAATAGAAAGAATAGTGTTCAAAAAATAACAATTTTGTTTGCTTTTGTATCTTTGTTTACAAAGGTTTTGACAGTATTTTCAAAGCTCTCTTCCGCTGATGGTGGTAGCATTATCAGTGTACTAGATAAACTTGTATCTCTTACTCCTTCAGAATGGCACTGCAGTTGTTAACAGATATCTATGATGATACTGCAGTGAAGATAAGTAATTCTGACATACAGAAAATAATTGGGAGCATCTTATTTTGTCCTTTCATTTCCTGGACTAACAATGACATGCAGTCCTTACAAACCACTGTATTTTATTTTTGGCCTGAATATAAGGGAAGTATGTTATCTAAGTGCAATGGTAATCATTCAAAATTGAGCTAAAAACATGACATTGAAGGTCAATATATTAAGGAGATACCAAGTATAACTGGATCAAAAAAGAAAATACACGGCAATTTAATTAGGAAACTAGTAATGTCCACCCATTTCATGTCAGAGAAGATATTTCTGTAATAGTTTACATACCTTGTGGTATGGTAAAGTGAGAGAAAATCACTTGCATTGTCTGTACAAGAAATGAACCAATGCTAAAACACACATGTTGAATGATGATACATTTTGTTCACTAGTATTCACCACTGACTACAGCATTGATAATAATCCTGTTATAATTCAGCACAATGGCACTTAAGAAACTGTACTATATTTTACATACAACCATAAAGTTTCACTGAGTTATTTTAAGTCTAATAAGGTTGAATTTCAGATACAGTGGACAGTCACTAACTGGTCATATAAATTTTTTTATCATGTCTGACTCATGAAGCAGAAACACATTCCTCCTGCTGGCAATGGAAAAGGAATTCAGCAGATCATCACTCTATAAATCAATTGAAAACATGAATTATTAAAGAGGAAAAAATTAAGTGCTTTAAAAAGTACAGGTCTGATTAAATGTAGAATATGTTGTTAGATGTAGAACTACAAATCATAGAAAAAGAAAATATTACAAGAACATAGAATCATAGAATCATCAAAGAATAGTTTGGGTTGGAAGGGACCTTTAAAGGTCATCTAGTCCAACCCCCCTGCAATGAGCAGGGACATCCTCAACTAGATCAGGTTGCCCAGAGCCCCGTCCAGCCTGACCTTGAACGTTTCCAGGGATGGGGCTTCTACCACCTCTCTGGGCAACCTGTTCCAGTGTTTCACCACTCTCACTGTGAAAAACTTCTTCCTTCTCTCTAGTCTAAATCTCCCCTCCTTTAGTTTAAAACCATTACCCCTTGTCCTATTGCAAAAGGCCCTGCTAAAAAGTCTGTCCCCATCTTTACAAAAGGCTGCAGTAAAGTCTCCTCAAGCCTTCTCTTGTCCAGACTGAACAACCCCAACTCTCTCAGCCTTTCCTCATAGGAGAGGTGCTCCAGCCCTCTGATCGTTTTTGTGGCCCTACTCTGGCCTCACTGCAGCAGGTCCATGTCTTTCCTGTACTGAGGGCTCCAGAGCTGGACGCAGGACTCCAGGTGGGGTCTCACCAGAGCAGAGTAGAGGGGCAGAATCACCTCCCTCGACCTACTGGCCAAGCTTCTTTTGATGCAGCCCAGGATACGGTTGGCCTGGGCTGCGAGCGCGCATTGCTGTCTCATGTCCAGCTTTTCATCCACCAGTACCCCCAAGTCCTTCTCTCCAGGGCTACTCTCAATCCCTTCATCCCCCAGCCTGTATTGATACTGGGGGTTGCCCTGACCCAGGTGCAGGACCTTGCACTTGGCCTTGGTGAACCTCATGAGGTTCACCTGGGCCCACTTCTTGAGCTTGTCCAGGCCCCTCTGGATGGCATCCTGTGCCTTAGGTGTGTCCACCGCACCACTCAGCTTGGTGTTGTCTGTAAACTTGCTGAGGGTGCACTCGATCCCACTGTCTAGGTCATTGATGAAGATATTAAACAGTACTGGTCTCAATACAGATCCCTGAGGGACACCACTTGTCACCGATCTCCATCTGGACATTGAGCCCTTGACCACTACCCTCTGGCTGCGACCATCCAACGAATTCCTCATCCACCGAACAGTCCACCCATCAAATCCATCTCCTTCCAATTTAGAGAGAAGGATGTTGTGGGGGAACCGTGTCAAAGGCCTTACAGAAGTCCAGATAGATGGCATCTGTAGCTCTTCCCTTGTCCACTGATGTAGTCACTCCATCATAAAAGGCCACTAGGTTGGTCAGGCAGGACTTGCCCTTGGTGAAGCCATGCTGACTGTCTCCAATCACCTCCCTGTCCTCCATGTGCCTCAGCATAGCTTCTAGGAGGATCTGTTGCATGATCTTCCCAGGCACAGAGGTGAGGCTGACAGGTCAGTAGTTGCCAGGGTCCTCCTTCCTACCCTTTTTAAAAATGGGTGCAATGTCCAGTTTTCCAGTCCCCAGGGACTTCACCTGACCACCATGACTTTTCAAATATCATGGACAGTGGCTTGCCAACTATGTCAGCCAATTCCCTCAGGACTCTGGGATGCATCTCATCAGGTCCCACAGACTTAGGTATGTTCAGGTTCTTCAGGTGGTCACGAACCTGATCTTCTTTTACAGTGGGAGGGACTTTACTCTCCCAGTCCCAGCCTTGAGGTCCATCCACTTGAGAGGTGTGGGAAGAGACGTTTCCAGTGAAGACTGAGGCAGAAAAGCTGTTGAGTATCTCAGCCTTCTCCTCATACGTTGTTACCAGTTTGCCACTCCTGCTCATCAGTAGCGGTACACTTTCTTTGACCTTCCTTTTCTGGCTGACATACCTGTAGAAGCCCTTCTTGTTATTCTTTGCATCCCTTGCCAAGTACAGCTCTAGCCGTGCCTTGGCCTTCCTGACCTCATCCCTACACAACCAGTTAAGGAAAGCGTCCTTAAAGATCTGCCAGCTCTGTTTGCTCCCTTGTCCCTGAGGGCAGTTTCCCAGGGGGTCCTATTGACTAACTGCTTGAAGAGCTGGAAGTTTGCTTTCCTAAAATTCAGGGTCCTGACTTTACTCTTCACCTGTTCCATATCCCTCAGGACTGTGAACTCCACCAGTGCATACCCATATAAGTCTCACATAATCTACTTGTAGAATGTATTCACATTAATCATGAACTTCTTTACCATTGCAAACAAAGGGACAGTTACGGTAAGAGCACTGTATCTGTTTCAATATATATTCTGAAATCCTACTGCAGAGAGAAGTTAACAATCAATAGTTTTTTTTGCTGAATGCCTTTTGTAAATTATGGAATGGCTCCATAATTTAATTCTACTGAAATTACTGTTAGCATGATGAAAGGAGGATTAATCTAGAATTGTACAATTATGCAGGTTTGATGCTTATCGCCTATTACGAAGACTACTTTTCCAGTTTGCAGAAAGATATTCCTGCATGTAGCTCCATGGGGACTTATTTTTGATACAGTTTTTTAGTGAGGAATCACACTTTCCAGTTTTGAAAAAACCCCAACACTGTAATCTTATTAGCTATCTAGTGCCTTCTATACATCAGCATAATTAAAATGTTTAATTTATTACCCTACAGATGATATTCTTGAGTGTTCTCGAACATTCCCTGTGTTGAGTCACAACTGATTTAAAGATCTACTTTTCTTAGAATACGTGTGGTATAAATACCAAATTAATTTACAGTATAAAGTAAAATAGAAATCATATCCATTTAAGTATTTACTGCAATACAGACTACTACATGGCTTTCAAAATCTGAATACAAACCTAAAGCTAACAGTTCCTTGTGCACATACAGTTTCTGTTTCTTACAGAGTATGTATGCTAGAAGGATATTTCTTTGAACTTACCAAAATTTCAGTTGCAAGAGCATAGTCTTTCTGTATAGATTGTATTCTTGTTCTGTATATTAAAGCACCGAGTTCAGTCCTGTGGAATACATTCATCACAACCCATCCACACAGAAGAGAAATATCCTGACACACAAAGCCAGCCCTCTCCTCTTACCCAAGTAATTTAAAATCTGTCAAGTATGTAAGAATCATGTGTTTGATACTGCAGGTACCTGAACAGACACAGCTAAAGCTTGCGCTTTGACACTCACAGGCTGATGCAGAACTCTACTGATGAAAAGCTGAGCTGACTGAGATGAAAGGCATTTTGCACCCACTAAAATCACAATTTCGTGTAACCTCCCACTTGGAGCAATGAGCAAAGACTCAGTCTATTTCCGAAGCACACTAAAATCCACAAGCTAGATTCTCGCTAGTGCTGTATAATTACTGAATGCAAAAGGGGGCAGATCTTAAAAACATTCCCTTGACTGCCTTGATTTGCAGCTGGAGGAGGAAACAACAGCAACAGTTATTACATTCCCAGTTGGATAGCACAGGAGCAAGAGAGGAGGGATTTAGCACAGTTAGTGCTCTTCCCACTACCTCCTCTTCTCCACTGTACCACAGCAGCAGATTAAATGAAGCATAAGCCTCGAGAGAGACTCTGTGGAGTTTCTTCCTTTTGTAGCAATAGGGGATGGTGCCACCTTGATTCAAACTTTGTTTCCAAAGTAGTTCCTGAATAATACAACTACACATCATCCATTGATCTGGAAAAATCACAAAGTGAGAATCTAGCCCATTTTGAACACGGTCTGAAGTACAGAGGTACTTCTCCAGTTTATTTTCCACTCTATCAGTTGAATTATTGATCTGCTTACTTCCAGCAGAGGGACGTGGGTGGCATCCAAGATATTTTATTAAGGGGACACTTATATGAACATAATGACTTCAGTTTGCAGGGGTTTAGGAGCATTTCATTCCTGTAAGACTTGCACAGCGTTAAACTCTCTTAATTTTACTCTGACTTCTACAAACAAGAAAGCCTACAAGTTAAAAGCAAACCTCATTCAAGCCTAGTTTCACTCAGTTCTCAGTGAAAAAGCATAAAACCACACTGGATTAACAAACACTAGGAAAAAATTTCCAAAACAAACAAACAAAAAGAACTGGAGTGCTTAATCAAACTCCAAGGCAGGTGAGTTTTGCATGATTTCAAGTTTTATCAATCTCTTGAAAAAGGCGCTAGAAAATTCAAGACCATTCAAATTCTAATTGGTAAAGATTGTGCTTTTGGATAAAGCTGGATAAGATGTTTATTCAGAACTAGGCAGTATAATTGTTTGGCTCCTTTATATTAGTCAAACTATATCTGAAGCTTGCTACTCATTGTCTTAATTAGTTCCATAATTTCTAATGAGGGTTTGGATTACTGAACCCCCCTCACATCTGAAATATTTCTGCTATTTAAGTTCTCTTACAGAGACAAAAACGGCTACTAGATATTCCATTTATTCAACTGAACCAATATTTTTGGTAGGGCTAACCTTGAAATAACGCTTTTGTAAGTAGATACTTTTCTCTTTACATCCCCTTAATTTCTTCAAGCTCTCACATAAAAGAGCTTTAACAGCTTTCTCCAACTTTATCAAGCAAGATAGAGAGTAAAAATAAAAATGCTTTTAAAATAAGCTTTAAAATAGTCACTTTGCAGGAAGAGCAATACAAGTATTTCAGTTGACTGTTCCCAGTTAGTAACGTAAAGGCTCATGCCAATAGATTTCAGTTAATTACTCTCAAAGCCTCCTAAAAATATTTCTGGATTTTTTTTTTTTTTTTTTTTTTTTAAGTAAAGCAGAAGATCTAATCACCATTGTTGGAACGAATAATAGAGTTTATTTCCTTCTTAGAAACAGCATTCAAAAGAAAATTACCTTCTCCTGTACAATATATTTCAATTACTGCACATCTTAATTAACATGTACCTAATATTAACCTTGTCAGACACAGACCAAAATTTAAAAATACAATGCACTGAAACTAATTGAAGTGTCGAAATCTCTAAAATAGCAGAAACTGCATATTTTTTCATTAGAAAGTTAGGAATCCATATCAGTCATTTTTTCAATAAATTATTTTAAAAGAAATAAATCATATAGATGTAAATTATCTTAACAAATGATATTTCCAGTCAAAAGTTTCTTAATTACTTCCTTTTGGTGACTCAAAAATATTAAAAGTTTTAATAGTAAAATGTAATTTTGCATGTCACTGGATTACTTATTATTTAAATGAAGGATATAGGGGAAAGTAGCATTCATTAATGCAGGTAAGTGAGTGTGAATATTGCCAATTTAATTTCCCATCTGTAACTCTCCAAAGTAAAGGCCTTTATTGAAGGATATTAACTTGAGATACAAAAAAAGTTTTAAAGTGTCATTTATCAAAATTGTCATTTGTTACTTGTGCATCTTATACTTGCTGAAAATATCCTGGTGATATTAATGGCTTTATTTACTAAGCTTAGCTCGTTTTGGTTTGATAGTCCTCCAGCTAGAAGCACTAAGAGGTTTTTCTGCTGTCTTCATTGAAACTTGGATTGTTCAGCTCATATTTGAGCTACAAGTGAACATTACTTGAATTGCAATATTTGCCTGTAGCCTGTATAATATATCAGTTTTAGTTATGCTCTGAAAATATGAAATTCATTGGCTGGAAATTCTTTCATATTTGTCAAATGAATCACTTGCATAAGAAGAGTACTGCCCTCCAGAGACAAATGTGAAAGATCTCATAGATAACTGTTTGCACAGTAAAATGCCATGTTTTTCAAGTTACTTATTTTACAAAATTGTGGAATGCTTTGATCCTATCTTAGCACTTCAGCTAGCACCCACATTGTTCTCTTTAACCCTTTCTTTCCTCTCACCAGTATTTTCAAGCAGAGAAAAACAGAGAAAGAGTAAATGATTAAAAACTACTTTTCACTCCTTAAAAAAAACCCAGAAGCTGAGCTTCTGCTTGATATTTGCTGGGTTTATAAACCTTATAGGGATGCTAGCCAGATTGTGACTATCCAAGGCAGCAAGCACAAAGAGGAGAAACTGTGAAACCATTCCCAGCTGTGTCTCTCTCGAGTCAGCATTCACTGAAGTACTGTCGCCCTGCTTCCCCTCCATCTCACCAAGGAAGCCTTAGAGAGGCAAGAATAGTAGACTTAGACATTATTACCTCTTTTAGCCCAGTGTGACTACATGCTGTTTGTACTAACATGGTCCAGTGCAATCGGAACATGTTAAATTTGTACTCCAAAAGGGATTAAGATGGGGTCAGAGATACTTGAAAATATCAGTGCCTGGCTGTTATTGTTAGAATGTGATTAACATCTCAGTATTAATGGGGAATACTTGTAAGATTTTATCTTTGCATTTTTGTTACTGGTGCTTTGGAGGTTGTGGGTCTCAATGTTTTTTTAAAAGTGAACCCTTCAAAGAAAGAAATGTTCATATGTTCAGTATCATTAGGGTGTTCATGAACAATACAGCAACTTTCCATACACGTTAAAAGTTGGTCATGAATACTTTCCCCAAAACTTGTGTAGTCTACATCCTTGTAGGAAACAAGGACTATTGCAATAGCTACCTACAGAATAAATTAAGTACAGGTTTATTTTCTTACAATCTGCTAGGTATCATAAAATATGGAGCACTAAGTTCTGTCCTCAGGTTCTGCAAACAAGCAAACAGCTCATACTTCAGGGAATCAGGACTTTGAGTGCCACAGATCACTCAGGCAATGAAATCATCTGGTTTGGATCCTATTCATGATGGACAGCTAATATTCATTTAATGCTGAAGGAAAAACCACCACTTGTAGCTCAATACTTATGATTTCTCTGACTGAGATATAGTACTGGGTAAGAAATCATAATCTACTTACTGCTTCAATTACTGAAATAATTGCTGACAGTAAATGCTGTCAGAAATAGAAAGTGTTGTGCTCTTTCACTTGAAATCATTGAGAGGAAAAAAATGCAACTATATCCTCTAAGTGAAGTTCATATTCTTAGTTCATACTCTTACACCACTCTACTGGTAGGAACAATATTCCTGCTTTTTTTTTTCTTTTATCCATGCTACCTTTTCCACAGCTTTCTGCATTCTTCAATAGGTTGTGACATACCCTCTTAATTCTTAGTTAAGCACATCATATAATAGATATGTTTATGTTTAAGTAACTATGCAGCTATTAAGCATCATAGAGGTCATAGAGGTATGATGGTAATTTAAACAGTTTTAACAGCATCATTTACTGAGTCTCATCACAGTTCCTTGGTACTCCGTGTTACTTCAGTAATACTCCACTCACAATTTTTTAGCCTTGACACAAGGTGGAAAACTGGTAGCATAGCTTTTCCATGAGATTTCTTTTCTTGTCGTCACTGTGTTTCTTGGCAAAATCCTTACCACAATTAATCTTGGCTTATAAATTTAACTGTGTGTTTTGCAGAGTAAGAAGATTTCTCCAAATATCTTCAAAATTTTTTATGGAGTGTAGGGTTTTTTTCTAATAACCTTTGTAAGCTATCTGTATTTTTTAAAGCTATTTTAATTTAGAATTAAACAAACCAGACAACACTTACTGAATTCGCTGTGTTAAAGCTGGCAGTCCTACCTCCTGGAATCGCACTATGATCAGCAAAAAAAAATTTATTATTCGATTTCTAAATAGGATTCAAAGCCAACAGAGAGCACCCAAAGCAATTCCTCTCATTGTAATGCTAATAGCATCTCATGAATTGGTGCAAAAGACAGTAGCAATTGCTACTGCTGTATTATAGGACTACCATGAATATATCTTCTCTTATCCTGCACTATCATCAGGGCTCATTAGAAAGCATTCTAGAGAGGCTTTGCGAATTTTTTTTTACTGGCTATGCTGGCACTCTGAGACTAAAAAAAAATGTATTGTCAATTGCACTGCAGCTTTTCAAAGGTCTAAATTCAAATTAAAAAGTTTTAGGCTTGGATCTCTCTGACTTCAATCATTCAACCTCAAATGTTCTTAGAAATAAACAAATAAATATCTTGAAAAGGTTAGTGTTTACTTTTATGGATTTTTTTATCATAGCTCAAGAAGGTCTGTTGTTCGCCTTTACTTGGTCTTTGGTAGATTGCTCTCACTACTATTTTTAACAGTTGTTTGGGATATTTTCCAAATTCAAGGTATCTCAAAGATAGCCAAAATAACCCAATATCGAAGTTACTGTTCTCAAATCTAGGGAAAGCTCTTACATCTAGCAGCTCCTAGCAATTCCTCACCTTTCTCTCAAATTGCAGATTTCACATCTGTCAGCAAGTGTTGTGTAAGGGCAAGCACGTATTTCCAAGAGCATCTAAGGAATAATGGACCTTCCACTCAGCCTGTAATTGAAACGCCACTTACATTTGAACTGGGATTTAGGATGCTTAGGTTCAATTCATGGCTGTAACAGAGATCCCAAAAAGTGACAGCAGGAGCCATGATTCCATTACTCAGTAGTGCAGTTGGCAAGAAGAAAAATTCTGAGAGGTGAGGTCATCAGAACCACAGAAAAGCTTCTAATACAAATTCAGTACTAACCAGTGTTGAAAGAAACCTAACTCATCTGCAATGATGCAGCTGATTTTCAGGTTAGCAACTTCTACTTTATTTTGTGTAACTCTTCTCTAAAAAACGATGACAGAGTACATCTAGCCTCTAGTTTACCCAGGAAATCAATGACAATCATTTGAAATACAAGCATGTTAATGAAGAGCTTAAAGATTTTTAAACTACCAGAGAAATCCACACTGCTTATTTTATCTTAATGCTGGGATTTTAAAGGCTTTTTCTACACCTCCTTCATTTTTTGGTGATTTCCTCCTCTACTACAATAAAAATGTCATAATTCTGTAAGTTTTTAAATAATCGTTATTTACTTTAAGCTAGCATGTCATTTATACTTAACAGAGAAAATCGTAAGATCTTTTTTTTTCCTCTGTTTTCAATTAAGGCTAAATTTAGAGAACAGTCTCCAGAGGAAACCCCAGACTACTGATGACTTTACATTAATCTCCCACACAGCTTTTAGTACCTCTGTGTAGGCCGCATCCTGTCCCCATTTAATTAAACAGGATTTTGCCACCATCTCTCTGTGCAGAACAATCAGGCTTTGCAAGTATATTTGACATCAAGAAATTTTAGTGTCAAACATAAAGATGACAAAAGCTTAGCTGTTGTCCAAATTTATACCAATTAATCTGTGAATCAAAAAGCACAATTATATATTCACATTTGATGAAGAGGAGCAATTGCTACTGATTCATCCATACATAATAAATGAAGCATCTCAAAAGAAACATTTAGGGCTAAGGATTATTTCATACATTTTACTTTCACAATTATAAAATCAGATTAGACCTTTTACTGAGGAAAACTACCAGGATGACATCGAGTTTTACTACTGATTATTGAATATCTTGCTGTAGTTCTCTCTGTATATACAAAAAAAAGTTGTGCTATTCACACCTATATTTATGTTACCCAAGAAAAAACTGTCAGTTCTTTTTCCAGAATTGCATAAAAGTTTCTATAATTTCATTGTCATAAAATGGCTTGGAAACCACAGTGCTGAATATCGTGTAAGTTACTTTATACATTGTATAAGTTATTTGACACCGTCTACTCAGCGTTCTCCATCAATCATGCACGTGTCCAGTGGTGATAATTTCAAAACACATTGAACCCAGGTCTTCTGCCAAAGATGAGGAATAGTTACAAAAATGATACAGAACATGAAAGACAACTATCTCACATTGTGGCAGACCAAGAAAAGCAGAATATGTATGATTAATAAATGGTTTAGACAGTGACAGAGATTATAATAAACACCTGTAAGCATCTGAAAGGCGTAAACATCTGGAGGAGAAAGGAGATATGAGCCAAAAGAGTAACAGAAGGAAACTAAGGAACGAAGTGTTGCAGCAAGGTTGCAGTCAGAGAAAGACACAACTCCCTCAATTTTTTCAGACAAGGTTGTCATAAAAATCCAATTGTTCAAGTATAAAACTAGATAAAAGCAGCTGAAAATCCACAGTACTCATTCGTCTCCATTGAAAAGTCTTGATTTCTGCATGTTCAATGAATTTCAGATCATACATAGCTATCACAAATTATCTTATTGCCATACATTTATTTTCTGTTAGGGACATGCAGACATGTCTAGCTTGTCAGACCTGATAAGGCCACAGACTGTCAGAATGAAACCTTTTATTGTAGAGCCTGTGAGATTCTGCAGCCACCTAGTCACACACTTCTCATTGTCAAACTGTTGCATTTAATCACCCTGTTACCTATACCAGAAAAAAGACCGGAGTTACTTTTGAATTAAAGAAAATTATTGTTGAGAAGGGATGTGGCAAGAGAGAACAGAATGAGACCATTACATAGCCATTACTTGAGATTGCACAGAAACTTATTTTGTTGAAAGTAATAGCAGTCAACCAGATCTTACTCTATCACATGGAGTAGATCCTCTGATAAGGCCCACATTTTTACTCTGTGCTCAGAAGTTCTCATAAAATTGGTTCACTGCTGCGAAAGAGGTAAAACCAGAGTTACAGCCTTTCATGGCTTGGCTCTTCTATTTTCTTTGCTGTTACAAGAAGTAAAAATTATCTGCCCGTATATTTTTGCAAGGTAATTCTGAAGTCCTTTCTTTTCATCTCCACTTTATAGACATTATCTCTTTTAAAGAAGCCCATTTTAAGGAAAGCAAAAATTATGGTATACTTAAGTCCCAAGAGGATCTGATCTGTTTACTTTTCAGAGAACTAATGCTGAGCCTTCATCTGAAGTGAAAGGGAAGACTAACCAGGATGTTTAAAAGAATCAGAAGAAAGTTTGGAGGCTTTGACTAGAAACAGAAAGTCAGTAGATAAGTCAATGCACTTAACAGGCTGTTCTCAGAGAGTACACCTAATGAAAAATGTGTATGTGGAAATCACTTTCTGTGCTTGATCATTTTGAAGTATCATTTTGATTACAATTACGAAGAAATCAACTTCCTCCTGTTTCCAGAAAATCCCATTTATTCCCCTGTATTCCAGTGTGGAATACTATTCATGGTCTGCACTATGAATTTTCCTCTTAGCTTTTTTAACGGGAATCAAAGCATCATCTCAATAAATTCAAATCTTACTTTCTGCATTTGAGCTTTCTATTTAATAAGAGACTGTATTTTTCAAATCAAAAAAATTGTGCCAGAGTGAAGAGAAAAAATAAGTTCCATCTGCAAGAATACAAATATTTTTTTCTCTAAATAAAGTTTCAACAAAAAGTTATGTCATTTAATGAAATAGCATTTTAATAAAAGTGTTGCATTATAAAATGTTCATTCTATTTGAATAGTGGGCAATCCTGCAAATGAAATGCCTGATCACCGCTATCTAAAATATTCTATTATGTATTTGGATGTGATATTGTACACTATTTAAACAGCAACCCTTAAAGATGTTAAATGTTCAATTTCCAAAGTGAGATTTGGAATCTGCATTAACTGCGTCATTTGATAGTAATGTGAAATGTTATTGAAAATACATTCAAAAAATAGAAATTAAATTTGTAATTCTAAATCTGTACTCACCCAGCCATAAAACAAATGAAGGCTTTACTATGCATATGCTTATGTACAGATATAACTTTATTAGTAGGGTTACTAATGGTCTGAACACGGATGAAAATTCTGCAGAATCAAGTTGAAGGAATGCATATTTTTAACAGATGACAATGGTCTAGAAAAGAGAAACTATTACAGTCCATTTCATGTGACAATGGACGTACTTAGCCAGACCAATAGTATAGTAGAGGGGAGGTGATTCTGCCCCTCTACTCTGCTCTGGTGAGACCCCACCTGGAGTCCTGCGTCCAGCTCTGGAGCCCCCAACACAGGAAGGACATGGACCTGCTGGAGTGGGTCCAGAGGAGGGCCACAAAAATGATGAGAGGGCTGGAGCACCTCTCCTATGAAGACAGGCTGAGAGAGTTGGGGTTGTTCACCCTGGAGAAGAGAAGGCTCTGGGAGACCTTCTAGCAGCCTGCCAGTACTTAAAGGGGGCTTATAGGAAAGATGGGGAAAAACTTTTTAGCAGGGCCTGCTGTGATAGGACAAGGGGTGATGGTTTTAAACTAAAGGAGGGGAGATATAGGCTAGACATAAGGAAGAAGTTTTTCACAATGAGGGTCGTGAAACACTGGAACAGGTTGCCCAGAGCGGTGGTAGAAGCCCCATCCCTGGAAACATTCAAGGTCAGGCTAGATGGGGCTCTGGGCAACCTGATCTAGTTGAGGATGTCCCTGCTCACTGCAGGGGGGGCTGGACTAGATGACCTTAAAAAGGTTCCTTTCCAACCCAAACTATTCTATGATTCTATGATTCAACAGTCTTTCTAGACAATATCCTGTAACCTGTACTGGCCATAAGCAGGTACCTGACAAAAAAAAAGAACAGAACAGGCATAGTTGATATGCTTACCAAGGCAGACCTTCCCAGGTAACCTCCCTAAATCCATCAACTTGCTTCTCAGAGGATTTCCTTAACCAGGTATGTTATAAATAGAATAAGGCTATAAAGTAGCATCCAATTTTATTACGAATTGTGTGTACTAATTGTTAGGTTATGCGATAAGATGTTTGTCTCCACACAGGATTGTACTGAAGCAAGAGAGGTAAGGAATGCTGATGACAGCTTGATTCACTACCTAGCCCAGATCCTTTGCCTGTGCACCACCTTGTCGCTTCTGCTGATTTAGAGAAAGGAATGCATGAGAAAAAATATAGCCTGTAATCAGCCTTAACAGAGATGATACAACAGTGACTGTGCACACAGACCCATGGAAAGACTGGGTTACATAAATGCTCAGAATTAATATGCTTCTACTTTGATTCTCTCTCCCAGGTACGCATTGACTGCTCAGATGCTAGGCACCATTCTGCACACAACCACACGAGATGCCTTTGAGCTGCTCTATGCTCTCCTTCAACAGTTCACCATGTCCTTCCAGGCCAAGACAGGTTGGATGGAATTGTCCTAAAGGCTGGATTCACCCATGGCTGCTGGCTGAATCACCCTCTTGAATTGATTCCTATCTTTCCCTCATCTTTATGCGCCTGTGACAGTCCACTAGGTTTCTTGTTCCTATTTATAAGCTGCTGCTGTAGGGATGATTGAAATGCAAATCAGGAAGAGACCAAGACATCTTCAATAGTGCAGCTAATCTAAAGTGACAATTTCCAACATGAAAAAAATCCTCATAAGGAAGACACTATGTATTCCTCTAATTGGATAAGCTTTCTGATTTCTTTTGTCATCTCTAAATTGACATTAACATGACATAGTGAAAAAGTATATATTAAGAGATTATTTTGTTATGCATTTCTTTTCACACTGCATTTTCAATAGTGAATCAAACACCGTGTGTAGGCTTGGGTTTCGCTGATTGCCCGAAGAAATATTTTAACAAAATAACTATTTTACTGGTTAAACGCTCAAAAAAATAAGACAATACCTGAAAAGTATAAATCTTTTAAAAACTTAACATAATACCTCCTCCACTTATGGTACAGAAAGTAAAGCTGATCTTAATGAATTCCCAGCTTTCCTCTACATCACTGCAACTTCAACCAATTATGATTAGAAGCAGTCTTTTACTTCTTGAGCTTTCCCTTGCAAGGTGAGCATTGCAGCTGTAGACCTTGGCACCAGTAATCACCTAAGCAGGTAAGTGAGCAACAGACTAGGAATAATCATCAGGAGAAATCATTTAAAGAGATCACTTAGCAAATGACCAGACTTTTTATACCTACAATCAAATCAGCTATGACACAAGAAAACAGTCTCTCCTACTCTATTTAACACAACAGCACCAAATTATGTGAATGCAAAACCAGAGAACAGAGTGTAGTCACATTAAGAAATCCCTCCTTTTTACGGAATGCATACAGGATTGTAATAATAATTGAAAATTAAAATAATATTTCATCATAAAAATGCTACATAAGCAGCCAGTGACTCACTTTCTTGTAGTATGCTGGATAAACTCTGATTAAGGTCTTAGAAACAACAGTAGGACACCAAATTGGCTGAACAGGGAACTCCTGATAGAGATGAAATGTAAAAAGCAAAAGTACAGGAGGTGGAAGAAGAAACACATTTCCAAGGAGGAATATGGAAGTATCACCTGGCTTTTCAGGAACGGCATCAGTAAAGTCACAGCTCAGCTGGAGATGAACTTGGCAATGGAGATGAAGGGAAACAAAAAGGTATATCAAAGGCAAAAAGAAGAAAAAGGAAAATGTGAGCCTGCCACTGAATGGAGTAGGCAACCAAGTGATGAAGGACATGGAAAAGGATGAAGTACTCAAGCCCTTCTTTGCCTTATTTTACTGGCAAGGTCTGCTGTCATGCCTCCCAAGTCACCTTGTCCAGAAGGAAAGTTTGGGGGAGTAGAAGATACCACGCACTGCAGGGAAAGATCTTTTAGGTTCTGCTTAAGTAAACCAGTTGTGTTCAAGTTCCTGGGACCACATGGGATGCATCCAACAGTGGTGACAAAGCTGGTCAATGTCATTGTGAAGCCATGTTCTATTTATCATCTCTGAAAAGTTGTGGTGATCGGCAGAGGTCCCCAGTGGCCTGAAAAGGTTTGATGGTAAGACTATCTTTAAAAGGGAGAGGGAGAGGACCCGGGGAACTACAGGCTGCTCCAGCCTCATCTGAGATCCTGGGAAGGTTATTGAGCAAGTTCTCTTGGAAGTCATTTGTAAGCATATGAAGGACAAGAAGAGATGGGGAACACTCAGCATAAATTTACCACGGGCAAATCATATGTGACAAGCCTGATTCCCTTTCATGAAGAAATTCCTGGCTCTGTGAAAGACAAGAGCAGCAGCAGCAACGTTTTTGACAGACTTTCACTGAAACCTTGCAGCCGAGCAGGAAAGATATGGACTAGATGCATGGACTACAAGGCAGACCATAAACTGGTTGGACCATCAGGCTCAAAAGGTAGTGGGCAAGTGGTTCAAAATCTAAGCAGCAGCTAGGTAAGAATGGAGTTCCCCAGGAGTTAATATTGGAGCCAAGACGGATTAACACCTTCAACAACTATCTGTACAGTAAGATGTAATGCACCCTCAGCAGGTTTGCAGATGACACCAGAATGGTGGGAGCACCTGATACACTGAAGGGCTGCCATTCACAGGGCCTTGGCAAGCTGGAGGAATGCCATGACAGGAATCATAAAATTCAGCAAAGGCAAAAAATAACCTCAGCTCAGATTATTATCTGCTGTTACCTGACTTTTAAAAAGTTTATCTCAAATTTTATCTGCTAACTATATAACCCTGCAGTTAAAGAGGGCTATACTATCTTTTAGATTTTTTCAAATATATCTATTGATTAAAAGTAACTATTTCAAAATGCCTATTTTAAATAGTAGTTGTACATTTTTTCTTAAACTAGAAAATACATGCACATATACACTATTCCTCCACAATTTACAGTAATTTCTGTTTCCAGTTTATGCTATATAAATAATGATTTCAAAGGGCAAAGAGGTCATTTTTATTATGGAAAAATTAGAAATTCTACCACTGCTAAATAAAATGGTAGCATTCGATCAAAATTCTGATTTTTAAAAAGGATTTCCAGCTAATGCTGGACTGGACATAGTACCTGCTGTCCTCCACAGTCTACCTCAGATCTAAATCATCCACTCAGTGCTAGGAATAAGTTAAAATAATCCTTTTCTTTGGGAGATGAGGGGCTGGAGATAAGTGTGACATCTGAAGTCTTCCGCAGGTATTAAGAATTACTATTATGCAAGTATTCTGGTGTGGTACCTGCCATCTTCACAACTTCCTTACCTCTCTTCAGCACCTAGTCAATGCAAGTCTTGATCAACAGAATTATTTTTAAGTTGTTCTCCAAAATGATTCCAGGATACATATAGCAACATAGAAATTGTTGACGTCACCAGAACAGAAGTCTCTCTTAAAAGCTAAGGCTTGGATGCCACAAAACATTGTCTTCTAACGTCCACTTAACCTCACAAATTCCCATAGATTTTTCCCACTGATAGATCTGAGCTTAACTGCTGACTCAATTTTGGTTTCTGCAGTAATTAAATATGCTTTTCTTTGTAACAGATACTGCAGTCAGATAGAGTTCGATGAGACTGAGTCAGTGCGATACAAGCATAGGTTCAGTGTGAGTCCGGATGCATAACAACAGTTAAGTATTCAACTCCTACTAATAACAATTAAAAACCTTCTCAGACCTGGTCAGTAAAATTCTCCTTGACATATGAAGTTTATTTTTAAAGGTTGATCTAAACTTGCATCTTTTGTTTTTCCCCAAGCTCCATCCTCAGCTTTCTAACAGGTCATATAGGCTAGACACAAAACCAGGAGCCAAAACCTCTTGAATTCTGTTCATAGTTTGATTACTGGTTTGTTCTGTAGCCTTGGCCAGTTGCACTACCCCTTTGTGTGCAAGTTTTCCTACGCATAAAATGAAACTACTTGCTCACGAACTGATCTCTCAAAGGTAACATGAGGATTTGCTCATGTTTATAATGCTTTTAAATAAAGAAATGTGCAATAAAAGTGCTAAGAATTATTGTGCTGTTCTTCATTATTCTTAACTGGCAGGTGAGTCAGGGAACACAGCTGCTGTTGAAAACAGCGTAGACCCATGAGAAGCTTCCTGAGATGAGTTACAGCTTGGTAGGCCCAAGATCATAATTCTGAGTTAAAAAATAAATGAAATAGCATATTTTCTTTTTTTTTTTCCTCTTTCAGCAGTATGTAAACTATAGTTCCCACTTATTTTCACTACATACACTACCCTGCTGAGTTGTAAATAAATAAATCTGAAGAGCAGCTTTTCCCCAGCTTATTACGTGTTACTCTGCTAAGGTCCAATCTCCTTGCTTTCATCATCTCTCTGTAACACTCAGTTCCTTAAAACAATAACCAAAATTTAGAATTCTAGCTGTTTTTTTAAAAAATACTTTGCCAGTATAGTAAGTGAATAACTGCAAAATTAAGGCTCAGAATTCACACATTTCAGCTGTTCAACATTTGAAAAACCATTTCTTGCCCTGACTACAAAAGACAAAATCTAGTCTTTGAGGTATTACTCTGACAGGGGAAAACACTGAGCGAGCAAGTGGTAGACATTAAGACACACTTAGTTTGAAATTAGGACCCTTAGTCTATATTGCCGTAGTATCAAACTTATACTGATGATGCTAATAATTTTCTAATATTTCCTTTCAAAAACAGATACTAAAAAGTTTAAGTGCATCTTTAAAGGGCAGAAGGAAAAAGCTGGGGATAATTTTAAATCAAGTTTTTATCTGATTTCCAATATAGAGAGTTTTCATTCCTTCTTTAATGGGTAATAAAACACAGAAGTTTTTAAGCAGTACAGTGCCTATCTAATCCACAGAACTTAATTTAAGGAAAAACTGATAAATTAAGACAGAAGGAACATTGCAAAAAAGATACTTCAGAAATTAACTATCACGTAAGTCATTCTTGTAGCTCCCTAGAGTTTCATAAACACACTAATATACACACTTTCAGTTGTATATAAGCAATATGGAAGCAATTTAAAATAGATCTTATGTTGTACAATTATAATAATCTCTCCCAAATGATGTTTGAGCAAAGGATAGCATAAATAGTAAGAAGAGACACTATATATACTGAATTACAGATAACGAAATGGAACACAAAAAATTATTTTATATATTTTTGTACTGAAAGCCTCTAACCACATCTCAACTCCAAAATAACTTTTTGCTTTCAAATAATCCTTTTAATGAAGTCTTCAAGTACGTGATATACTCTTACATTTCTGGAGTTTACATCCAATGAACATGACATTTCCCATCATATTATGTCAGTCAGCTGTATTAAGAGGACAGAATAATCACAGCAACAACTGGAGTAGTTTGCTCCTTTGTCACTGAAAAAGCTATACTTCAAAAGGAAAATAAAAGACTACATAAGCCTCTGACACCTTGGATCTGTACCATTGAGAGCGGGGTATGTATATGTGCCATTGCACTTCATAGTGTCCAACAAATGCTGGTCCAGCCAGCTCAAGAATATCTATATCCTATCCTACCTTGTCCTATGCCATCTCTTCTTCTCAGTTAAACAATGCGAAGAGATAGTTTCCATAACAAAGGTGACTGAAGAGACTTTCATCATATTTCACGAGGCTTTGGACAAATCAATACCATCATTACATATAGAGTTGACTAACTGTCCTAAATCACATCCAAGTGTTTGAAGAAAGAAATAAAATTTATGGTATCACACTTACTATCATAATATAAATATTTGCTTGAGTATTGAATCAGGGTGGGAGCTGTGGCTATTGGGCAAAACAAATATAGAGGAAAGTAAACGTTCTTTGAAATAGTTATTATGAAGGGGGTAAGATCAACTACCTTAAATCTCTACAAACAAGTAAGTTCCCATGTATAACACTCCCCCACCCTCTTAATACCAGCTGTTTTGGCAAAAGCAAAAGTATTCTGCTGTCAATCCCTTCCTATCTCTGCATCCCATCTTAAATGGCATCATAGTTGTTACCTTAAAACTATTGGTAAACTTAGTTACAGCTGTTTGAGGAAAACTGGCAAAATTTAAAGCATGTGGTCACATGCACGCTCCAAATATCCTAGCTATCCTAGTTTACAGTAAAATATCACATTCAATATTTAATATATACAGGCTAAATATATTGCTTATTAAAAAAAAATAAATAGAAGAAGAACTGAAACATCAAAAGCAACTGCATGCCTGTTTCTAATTCTCCTCATAGAAGGTCTGGCAATTGTCACATTTCAAAAATGTAACTGTTGCTACCAGCTGCAGACTCAGTCTATCAATTTGCAAGCACTTGCTTTTATAGCTGATGTTAGCAATTTTGCATGTGAAACTTCAATATCAGACATAAATCCTTCATCTTAACAACAATCATTATTATTGTCTCAGTTTAACCTGGGTGAAAAAAATGAGAATCTGGCTCCCTGTATGCATGGAAAGAAATCAGAAGGGTGAAAGGAATGACAAGACACTGTGATGTCCCCTTAGAGTCAGAAGAGTAAGAGTTTACAAAGTGTGAAAGATTTAGAAAAACATTACTGCATATTTACTTTCTAGTTTTTCATCTACTCTGCTGATTTTCTAAAAAAAGAGAGAAGCTTTGTTTGAATTAGTGTAGCTCTTTCCTCTACAAAGCTAACATAAACTCAGAAACAATCCTGAGACATCGTAAAGAGAGAAAAAGGCAGTGAAAAAGGGAGTGTGTGTGTGTGTGTGTGCGCGTGCGCATGCATATATGCTTGTTTAGGAATAGAATGCATATTTTGTTTTAAAAACTATATCCACTGTCACTGCTTTTAGTTTTGCACATTCCAGGCATTTAAATCACAGCATAAGATGCTTTATAATGCTATCTTCAGGATCTTTTAGCATATTCCTCCAAAAACATCCATGTGTAATTTAAGGTGTTTTCAGTGGTGAAATTCTTCTGCCTCAGAATGCATTTCTATGACCCAAATGCTCTTCTACCTTTATGTACCCACTGAAGACAGAAAATCCTCCTGTCTCCCACCCACCCTTTGGTTTCCTTTTCTCAGCTGCACATTTCCATACATTCGAAGGCAATGGAGGTAAGCTGTATTTCCACAGACATAATAGGTCCCCTAAGTTTGTGTACTTTCATGCAGACAAGAAGCTGGATAAAAGGATAGCTTTCTCCAGCTGTTGGCTGGCATTACAAGCATGTAAACAGGAAATGCATAGCTGCTTAAGAGAGCTAACAACTGAAAAAAGGCACTAAACACCTAGACAAATTTAATTTCCTGAACAATATTCTTCCTGTGGCAGAGTAACTGCTCTTTAGCTAAGAAAGAATCATAAAGGCTAAAGATTTCCTATTACAAAGAAACATCAAAATTATAATTGCTTCTGCTGTTGTGTTCAGTTTGGGTAGGTTGGTTCATTTGCTTAAACAGCCTGGCAGCTCCATTCAACAATCTGTAAATTTGCTGTTTCCCTGTCACTCTCAGGAATAAACTTACTTGTAGATAAATCTTGTTTTGTCCGGTTTCAAAACACATTCTACCAACCACAGGAATGAATGGCACAGGCAGGATACAAAGTTAGATCTCTTAATGCCCAGGACAGATTCTTAGCCTCAGAGGAGCCTCTCACAGAAGTGATCATTCTCTGAGTGCAGTAGACAGCTATCCAAAATAACCAGTATGGTTTAGGTTTGTTATTTATTTGAGTACCCTTCAAACTGTCTTGCTCTTGCATATTTCAATCCAGCCTAGAAAATAATGCAGTCTCCAGAAATCTATGATCACTTAGACTTTTTCATAGGAGAGAAGTAATGTTTCTCATTCTGCTTTCTGACCTTCTACCATATCAGGAGCATACTTTTTTTTTTCATTCAGTGTTACTAAAGCTAACAAAACACAGAGTGCCTCCTGTGTATTACACAATTTACACAGGACATCCCAAATACTATTGAAGTTTCAAGGCCAAATACTCTGAAATTTAGAAAGGCCAGGAATGTGAACTGTAATCTTTCCACCTATCCTTATTTTCCTTCCATATCTCAGACCAATCTTCTCTCCAGCCTCCATGGATAGAAAACAAAAAAATCAAGACACCAATCTGTCTTCAAAATTTTACTAAATGATATTATATTTATCTCTCCAAATAATATTTATATTTGTAAACAATCTAAATGTTCACATGCTTTTATGGGTGTAGTCAGTGTTTCTATGAGCAAGTTTCAATAACTGGTCTCACTTATTCCAAAAATAAAGATATCCACATGGAAATAAGATTTGGGAGGTGATATTAAATTTGAAGTTAGCATTAGATGTTTTTTGCCATAGCACCCTAATGAATACTTATGGTTTTTCTCATGTACTACAAGTCCTACATTCTTGTCACAGCTATATTACTCAGAATACAGTATTCTCTCTGAAGATATGTCCAAAAGTTCTTAAGTCCTGCATTTTAGCTCTCAGTGTGTTCATCTTTCCTTTTCCTTACATATTCTCCAGTTACCAAATGGCTGCACTGCCGTCACCATTGTAAGCAACAATTTCATACTGCACAATTCACATTTTGGAAAATAAAAACAGAAAATAGGATGGTATCAGAAACATTTAAGAACAGGAAACGTTACTCTGGAAAACATGCATGATATAAGAAGTCACATATGTAATATGAAGAAACTATAACACAAATCACTACAACCAAATATGTTCAACTATTTACATTACAAATAATGTAGATACACAGGAGCAGGCAAAATCCTCTCATGATTCATTGAAACTTGTTTTGAAACTGTATCATGTAAAAAATTTTCTGTGTACAAAAAGGCTCCTATCTATCTTTATTATAATAAGAAAAAATGGTTATTCAAGCGTCCAGCAGTCTTCTTTCTGAATATAAATTATTAGTAACGTTCAGAGAAAATGTTTTCTAGTGTTGGTGTTTGGACATGACCAAAAGGTTTACAAGCAGTATTATCAAGCGTCAGCCACAAATTTACATATTAATATTTTATTCTTCTTTTTCACGTATTTAGGGGATTTAGAAAAGAAATCACTTCTGTCCTAGAAGCAGCATCTGCTGTTCTGCACCTGCCACTGAAAATGTTGAATCAAGAAATTTCTGGACCTTACCTGCTGGATTCGGCAGATGTAATGGCAATCAGAGGAGGAATCCTCAGTGGAAGAGTTGTGGGCCTTGAGATAGTCTCGGTATCATTCTTTTTATCCCAGTCTGCCTGTTCTAACTGCCTGAAAGCCAGGGGGGGAAGCTGGATGTTACGGGATGATAATCTCCGCACAAGATAGGGCTCCATTCCCTGCAAAGACTCTTCGTCCTCGGTGCTGTGATGCAGAGCTTCTTCTGAAACCTATGATCAAGGCAAAAAAATACCCACCATGTAAGAAAATACCTTACTTTGATAACTCTTTTAATTCCTTTCCATAAGCTAGTTTCTTATAAATATTATTTATACTTCACTATCATTATTCAGAAAATGAAAAAGACAGAAAAAATGCAGTAAAAAGGTTCTAGGGTTTAGATAATTTGGAGTTTTAAAAGCAAACAGAAAGCTATTTTATGATGAGATTAACACACTGCTATCTAAAATATGTACTCATATCTGTATAGGGGACAAAAGTGCTCTGCATTAGACGAATTTCTTTCCCACGATATGCTTGCCTCCCTACAAGTTATCTACCTTTTAGAAGAAGTGAGAGTCCAAATACCAATAACAAAATACAATAAAATAAAAGTAGTAGTCAGAGATTTGTAACTATACACCTCTCAACTGAAAACAGGAGAAAATTCGCCTTAAATTCTCTCAGCTGTCCCAACTCTCATCTTTCTCTCTTGCTCACAGTAATTTCATGATAATAGTAAGTGATCAGTACTTAAAACAACCACTGCAGTGCTCAGAAACAGTGAATAATTAGAACCTCTGAAGGTCAGACCCTAATGAAATCTTAAGTCTAAGCATTAGTAAACATTATTTTTAATTTAATCATCTAAACCACTGGTAATATTCTCTGCATCACGGGAAAACGGTAGACAATCCAGGAAAGAAATCTCCAACTGATATTGATTTAAAGGGGAGAAAACTTCTTCAGAAAGTTTTTGGAACTTTTAACAAACAGCTCACCATTGTGAGAGAAAATTCTCAAAGAATTGCTTTTCTGAGAGTACTTATATTCTGAGAAGCCTGTTGGAATAATGAGAAGAAATTGGTTTCTATTCTCTCCATGTCTTACACAAAGACTTTTACCATTACTTGATAAATTCCCCAGCACAGATACCACTGTCTGCACCTATTGCCTTGATTACTTTCATGTGGAGAAACCCAAGTTCTGAGCGAGTCTGAAGATTTTCTACATCTAAACTAAGAATAAGCAATACAGCTATATACAGCTATATATTGTTCCATCTAGGTCAGGTATCAATAGCTTCATAGTCCCAATACAATACTTGAGACTGGTACACTGAGTATTTGCCTCTGCCAAACTAGACTTCACATGTATATTATGGTATACATGGTATACAAAATAAAGCAAGCTAGACTATGCCACAATTTACAATCACACCTCCAGTTACAGTGCAGACATGGCCTTCGGTTTGACCTGTCTCATGAGGACTGATGCACACCTGCAAAAAAACCTTCCACGGCAATGTATTTATTCTGTGTGCACAGGGACATCTGTTAATGAAACACCTTTCATGATGAGTAATATTAATAAGCTCAATTTATACTCAGAGCTTGAGCAGTTGCTGTGAGCAAACTATTTCTAATTAAATTTTTAATCACAAAATCTAAATTCATAATTTAGCTATTTTTCTTAATCTAGCTGTAATGTAGTTTAAGAAAACAAAGACTATAAAATGGTATGTATTAATGCATGTACTCTGAAGCAAATCAACAGCAAAATCAATCACTGTGAAAATACTACAAGAATTAATGTATTACAGTCATCCAGGGAGAAGTTTAACTTCAGGCTTGTATTTTCAGTGTGTGCATAGTGAATATTCAAGACAGCTGAATAAATTTAAAAATAATAATGAAATTAATTATAGCTCCAGAAGAAATGAAAAATGCTGATGTGAGAGATAAAAATAATCTGTCACATGAGATTATTTGATCCACTTCATCAGCGGATTATTTGGGCAGCTCTGAAAATCATAAAAATCCTTAAATTGCATCCACAATCAGAATGAGATAGCTGAACTGAGAAAGTGAACTCACTGGGCAACTTCTACTTCAATTCATATGCAAAAATTAGAAAGGTAGAAGATCATGGCATGAAGAAAACCATAAGGGAAAGGGAAGAATTCCAACCCAAATCTTAAAGCCAAGCTGTGGAGAAATCAAACAATAGGCACCTAATTTATATTTCCATGACAATGGAAAATTAAATCAATTTGTGGAAAAACAGGCCACTGATTCAGGTACAAATAATCAGGCTTCCAAACCAGAAAGTGTTGATAGTATTGGTTTTACTCATCTTGGCAAAAAGGAAGAAAAACATGCATTGCTAGTTTTGCCTTACTTGTGAACATAGTTGTAAGGAGCATTATTTTTACTCACAGAATCATAGAACTGCTGTTTGGAAGGGCCCTCGTGAGGTTGTCCAGTCCAACCTCACACTCAAAATGGGACTCTCATCAACACGAGATCACACCAGCCACGGCTTTGTCTGAATCTCAAAAAACCTCCAACGACAGGAATTCCCCAGCTTCCGTGGATGACCTGCTCCGGTGCTGCACCACCTTCCCAATGAAGAAGATTTTCCTCATGTTCAGTCTGAACCTCCCCACCAGGGGCCCTTGCCCCTCTTTAAACAGCATGCCACCCCTGAGAAGACCTTAGATCTGTTGTCTTTTGCAACTCCCCTTCAAGTAGCTGCAGGCTGCCATTAGGTCGCCTTTCCCCTCCTCCACAGCAGACTAAGCACGCTCAGCCCCCTCAAGCGCTCGTCACTGACCATGTGCTCTGGGCCCCGGCCATCCTGGTAGCCCAATCCTGGGCTCCCAGCATTCCCCTTAACCCACTAGCTACGGTCACTTTGGCGCGTAGTTTGTTTTACTTATGATGAAGAGCGCACTGTTTGGCTGCTGTCCACCCTGCAGTCCACTGAAGCCCCCAGGTCCTTTCCAGCAGGGTCGTCACCCAGTCGGTCACTTGCCGGCCTGTGCCGGTGCTTCAGGTTATCCTGTCTGGGTGCCAAACTCTGCACTTCAACATGGGCTCCAGTATCAACCCCTCATGGTGGTGGGCTCATTACCAGCCGCCAGCCAGATGCTGAGACACCATTCTCTACACTTTGATCCCAGCAGTATTCTGCCCACCTAGCAGTCTTCTCATCCAACCCAGGTTTCCTGACTGTAATTCAAACCAGTGTTTTTTAAGAGTATGGTCTGTTAAGAGAGATTTGCCACAATAAAGGGGGCGAGGGGGGAGAGGGATCAAACAAATCGCAATCGCAGACAGAATGATTCGGAAATCCATAATATAAGTAAATAAATAAGATTACTTTTGAAGTTCTGAGAGCTTCAAAAGATACCAGGGGAAAGAGCGACAGAGAGTAAGAGACATTTGATGATGCAAAGGGCTTCAAGAGACATCCAAAAGAGACAACATACATGTACATCTATACAAGGATGAGGAACAGCATGCTGAGGACAAAGGACATTTTTCTTTGGACCCAGACGCTGTCTTATTATGAGGACGATTAGAAAGTCAAATAGAGGCCAAGAAGCTCATATTTGTGTACTCCTGTGGAGAAGATGGAACAGATCATGTATCTCAATGTACATATACTTAAAATGGTATCACTATGTGAAAGACAAGTAAAACTACTAACCACTTTGACTTAAATTACACAGCATGAAGTTACATGGGGGTAGAGATGATACTTTTATGAGCTCCTAATTATTAGATGGGTCAAGGTAAACAGCAAACCATGGAACATCAAAATCAGTTGTAAAAGAACTGAATTGTCAGAAATGCAAGAAATATATGAAAAGCAAAAGAGTTGGTGTTGGTCATCTTCATGCTGCCTTTAATGCATTTACTGAAGTATAAAAATCAAGCCACACAGCATCAGCACATAAAAGACCTTTCAGCTCCAACATTCACAGCAGTAGCACATGAATGTGAGATAGACGGGTTGTACACATACATAAAATATATATTAAGGTAGTGTATCATAATATGTCCTAATACCACCTTTGTGATAGAAAGAAAGAATTTGGAATACCTCATAAAATTATTAGGGCAGTACATACTTTGAACTGTCAACATAAGGATGATTAAGTAGGAATGAAAATTCTTGTTTTAGTTGGTATTTACAGTTTTTCTTCTTTATTTAACATGGATATGGAAATAATACAAAAATTTCAAAATTCTTAGGAATCAGTGAATTTACATATTTTCTGTATTTATGATCTACTGAAAAATTGTGGTTTCTGAACTAAAGTCAGAAAGAAATATAAAAACATAATGGTGAGTGTACAGATGCAGGACAGGCCAGTTAAGGGTTTCTTGTAAACCCATTTTAACTGTATGTGAACTTATGACTAATCAAGAAAAATACAGACTCATAACACTGAGCAAGATCTAGAGATTCTCCATGTAAATAATCCATAAGAAGCTTGCCTCTTTCAACACCAGGAAAGCAGCCTTTATGTTTGCTTACAAGAACTGAAGCGTGCTAATTAGAGAATTATTTATATCAAATTGTGCATACTAACCAGGTTAGACTCTGCTTTTTTACTCTGTGAGGTGACAGGTTTTATGCTTAATCACAAGTAAAGCCTCATTGCCCTTCAACCTTAGTGTCCTCAAAGCCCAAATTTTTGATATCTTTTTTATTAGAAGCATAAGGTGACCTTATAATTCACCCAAAAAACCTCAAATACTGACATAATCCATTTCCTCTGAACTCAGTAATTTTTTTCTTCCTTTTAATTTATAAATCTTTCTTTTCACCTATTTCTCTATATAATAAAGACTTCTTCCTTGGCTTTCTCACAGACTTACACTGAAGGTGCTTCACTGGCTGCCTCTGCTTGTCTCTGGTTCTTTTTGTGACTGCCCATTATCTTGCAACTTAGATTTTAGTCAGTCCCTCCAAAATCTTCTTACTTTCACCATGTTAGTACTTTCATAGGTTCTCCCACAATATCACTACCTTGATTAGTCACTTCTGTTATTAGTTGGTAGATGCTCTATAAAGCACTTTTAATTGCTTCTTTCACTGAGTAGAAGACAGCTACGATATCCAGTAAGCTCTGCACTTACTGATCAACAGATCAGAAGTACAACTGTTGGCAACTACCACCCCTGTAGCCGTTTTCATAAGTAAGGCTTTTCCAAATATTTAAGACAGAGCACAAGAATGACTTGGCTTTGGACAGAACTGAATGTCATACAGCAACAGAGAGAAAAATCTGTCTGCACTATAATTAAAACTGTAGTACTAATAATAACTACTTCCTCCCTTCAGAATAGAGTACACAATTACATTATTTTGTAAAAATAATTTAAACTACAGTCAAAAGCTTCATTTTAAAACTACAAAAAACTAAATAAGGTCACAAATCAGCCCTTCTGAACATTCTTTTAGACCAAAAAACTCAAAGGAAAAAATTAATTTCTCTCATATGGCATGCTTATACAACATAAACCAAAACCTACAAAAACAACACTAAGAAGGTTGCAGAGTCGTACACCTAAATATTAGAAAATGGCAGATTAACAGCCACGTGTGCTACCTCAATTCAATGTTCTTATGTTTACACATTACAAAACAGTGGTTAATCACATGATCAATATGGCCATATTTCAAGAAGATCTTTGCCTTATTTATTGCACAAAATTGACACTTTTCAACTAATAAGTAGCTATTTAATATTTTATTTACCCTCATTGTTGACTGTGACTACATGCTTTATTTACTACACATTACACAAGTCCTGGCTTGCACACACAATTATTATAATTAAAAAGAAACAATAGGAAGCAGAAGTCAACTCATTTAGCAAGGGATGAAGAAGCTTCTCCTAAGATGGAGCAGGAGAAAGAATCAGAAGAGGCAGCCTGTTCTGCAGCAGAGCAGTCACAGGAACAGGAGGAGGAAGGGATGGAAATCATAGATGAGACAGAAACCACCCGATCCCTATCTCTAAGTGAGCTACGATATACGTGAAAATGGTTTCAGCTGTCAACCAGATGAGCAGATTCTCAGCTGGTAATTCTGATGCTAGGATATAGGAGCCAATAGTTAGGAATTAGACGGTAAGGAATCCCAGCAGCTGGGATCCCTTGCTAGGGATAAGGCCATTGACAAAGGGATTGTAAAAGGGGCAGGAGTTCTCAGTCTTTGGAAGTGACTCCCATTGAGTGTGAAGGACAGGTATCCCTTTAAGGAAGATCTTGCAAAATCCCAAAGAAAATGGACCACCATTGAGGGAGGTATCCAGTATCTGAAGGAATTAGCTGTGGTGAAGGTGACCTATAGCAACCTGGATGACAACCAGCTATACAAAAACCCAGATGAAACCCAGTGCACATGGTCCATGTGGCAAAAATTTGTACAAAGTGCACTGATGTCATATGCCAGCATCCTGGAGATAATGAGCTGGACAGACGTGGAGGTACCAACTGTGGACGGACTCGTCAGCTAACTCCGAGAATTTGAAGAGAATCTCACTTCCTCCCTACAAGCCTGTATCTCAGCTGTGGAGAAACAGACCCAACATTGCCCCAGTAATCCATAGGTCTTCCTCACCCACACTGACCAATGTCTCTGCTATTAAAAGTCAGCCTTTTGCTGTTCAAGGGAGAAGGTACCAGGGGTGCACACCACGTGCCACCCTGTGGTTCCATCTGCATGACTAGGGGGAGGACATGAGGAAGCAGAACAGTGAACCTACGTGGAGACTAGAAGCTTGGGTACAGGAGCTGCAAGAAAAAACAGCAGCCAAAAGGCATCCATCCAGGAAAATTACTGCTCCGGTGTCTGTTGGGCAGAGCAGAAGGGCTGGTAGTACTTTTGACCCTGATGAAGAGACTTCTGCTTTGCAGTTACAAAAATCAAGTAATGAATACTTCAACCAGGAATAGAGGGGCCCTGCCTTCAGCCAGGTGGAGGAAAGGGAGAACCAGGTTTACTGGACTGTGTGGGTTTGGTGGCATGGCACATCATCCCCACGGGAGTATAAAGCTCTGGTGGACACTGGTGCACAATGTACTCTAATACCATCAGATTACAAAGGGGCAGAATCCATCTGTATTTCTGGAGGGACAGGAGGATACCAAGAACTGTCTCTGTTGGAGGCTGAGGTAAGCCTAACTGGGTATGAGCAGCAAAAGCAGCACATTTTGACTGGTTCAGAGGCTCCATGTATCCTTGGCGTAGATTACCTTAGGAGGGGGTACTTCAAGGACCCAAAAGGGTACCAGTGGGCTTTTGGTACAGTTGCCTTGAGTATGGAGAAGATTAAGCAGCTGTCTAGCTTGCCTGGTCCCTCAGAGGATCCATCTGTGGTGGGGTTGCTGCAGGTTAAAGAACAGCAGGTGCCAATTGCTACCATGACAGTGCACCAACAACAATATCACACCAATCGAGCCTCCCTGGTTCCCATCCATAAACTGATCTGTCAACTGGAGAGTCAAAGAGTGATCAGTAAGACTCACTCACCCTTTAATAGTCCCATATGGCCAGTGCAAAAATCTAAGAGAGAGTGGAGGCTAACATTGGACTATCGTGGCCTGTACAAAGTGACGATGCCACTGAGTGCTGACATACCAGACATGCTAGAACTCCAATATGAACTGAAGTCAAAGGCAGCAAAATGGTACACACCAACTGATATCGCTAACGCATTTTTCTCAAGCCCTTTGGCAGCAGAGTGCAGGCCACAGTTTGCTTTCATGTGGTGGGGTATCCAGTACACCCAGAATCGACTGACCCAGGGGTGGAAACAAAACCCTTACTCCAAGACTGCCCCTTTTCCCCTAGACCCTGCAACATGTTGCTGTACATGGTCAATGTTATGTTTTGCAAGGGACTATCACAGCTTTACATAGCAGAAATGCCCATTCTAAAGGTTGCAGAGAATACATGGAATGTAGTTTCTTCTTGGTGAGAAAGTATACATGCCATGTCCTGTTTCCCCCACTCCTCACGGATAAGTAGCCAGAGAGCATCTTGCTGGAGTAGTGTTGCTAATCATATCTGCAGTAATAAAGAATGTACACGCTCCTGGATGCTTCAGTACCATGTGTTTTCCACACGAACATGTTACTTTTCAAACCTAAACTCAGTTTTTCCTCTACTTCCTCAAAATTTATCAAAATTCTCTTCCCTGTTCATGTTTCTTCTTTTGCCCTGCCTTTTGCTCTTGTCCATTTCTTGAATTGGATAATTATTTCCTTTTTATTTTCTTAACATCAGCAGAAGGTCTCCAAGAGCCCAGGGAGGGCAGGGGAAGAAGGCAGACAACTAAACTGATTTTTGTAATTTGCTTTGGCATCTGTACTGGATCTGGCTGGGATGGAGTTACTTTCCTTCGTAGCAGCCCATACGGTGCGACATTTTGGATTCGTGACCAAGAGAGTGTTGCTAACACACCAATGTTTTAGCTATTGCTGAACAGTGCTTACACAGCATTGAGGCCTTCTCATGCTTCTCTGTTTCTCATGCTGCACCCTAGGTAGTAGGATGGGGATACATAAGAAGTTGTGAGGGGACACAACCAGAACAGCTTACCCCAACTGACCAAAGGGGTATTTGTTGCCATATGGTGTTGTGCTCAGCAATAAAAGCTCAGGGAAAGGAGGAGGAAGATTGAGGGCATTCAGGGTTATGGCACTTCTCTTCCCAAGTAACCATGACACATGCTGAGGCCCTGCTTTCCAGGCAGGAAGAATATACTTCCCCTCCCCCGATGTTTATATTCTGACTGTCCCTGTGCAAATTTTCACAAGGATGGCAACAGATGCATCTGTGGTGTGAAGTGTAACAGTGCTAAGTTATTTGAAAGAAAGTTTACCATCATATTTTAACCAGTGAAAAAGCCTCATTCTTGTTAACAATTGAAGTATCTTGAGTTAAGAGTTGTGAAAATAATTATCCTGAGAAAGACAACCAATATAGATAATGTTATCCAAGGCTGTAATTAAGGCTTTCCTCAGTCATAAGCGATTTGTACCAGTATTTCATTATGAAATTGCTGGGCAAGCGTAACAACAGCCAGTGCTGTCATTACCACAAAACCACCAAGAATGACAACCGAGCTTTGGAAGGGCAGGTATCTAACTTGCTACATAAAGTGATCCAAGATTATAATTGCTAATAAAAGCAAAGCAACTCCAAGAAACAGTTCTGCTCCTGACATTTCTGTTCCCTGAGAATGTACATACGAGAAAGAAAGTTCCTGTAAGGTGTCCGTTAATAAAATCAGTCAAATAGAACATTTTAGACTTTCTTTTTTACATTAGAGGTCTGGAAGACTCTCTGTTAATCCCTGCCCTGTAACCAATTAATTGAATTCTAGAACATGACATCCTTTTAGATACCAATTAACCTACTTCAGCTCTTCTTGTATAGAGCAGACTCCAGGCTGGGTCATTTAAAGTATCTGCCTCCTTATTCTATTTCTTGCTTAAGTCCCTCTACTAATTTGATGAATCATTTGCTGGCTAACTTAATGCTCATGAGATCATTCGCTAGCCTTCTAATTAGCAGGTATGTTTCTTAGTTCTTATCAGTAATTGCTCATTAGTAGGCATAGATTTTTGTGCAACAATAAATGATTGTGATCTGAGGAACAAAAGTCAGCCACATACCACAAGCTTGCTAGAAAATAAATACAGCCTGAGAGAACTTAAAAAGCAAAGAGTGCCGACATGGAAATATGGATTGGTTTTTGTTGCCATTTCTCTGCAGGCCTCTTGACAGATTATCTATTTCTCACCTTCCTTAGCTTTTCTTTGAAAAACATTTTTTAGAAGTATCACAGTATGCATCTCTAACAAAGTAGCTGTGTAGTGCCAGTTCTTGAATCATCCATAACCAACCCACCCTGACACACCCTCCCATTCCTTTCCATCTGCTGCTCAATCTTGTGACGTGGATCAAATGACTACTGACATCCTGAAGTTTATCCATTCTCTTCCAAGAACAACTAAGAAGACTTCCAAGTGCTTAAAAAAACCCAACACTGCAGTCATTCTTCTAACGACTCCGACATGGCACCATAGTGCTCTTTCAAACAATACTAAAAAGGTACAGCTTCTTAACCTCTGTGTGTGTTCTTGCATTACCACGTCACAAATATACATCATTCCCACACAACAGTCAAATTAAACTAGAACGTAGCTGAAAAATAGGTAAAAATAATCACCTCAGTTTGTTTATTTGCAGCCCAGAGGCATACTGAGTACCAAAGAGCCAGAGGTCACAATGAAAATTCATTTTGGAGATTTGACACATGAGGCAAACAATTTCTCCTAATGAATGATGAGATTGTTTCACCTACAGACCATCTTCTTGACTCAGCTCTGTGGTTGGCTTGAGTCAGAAAATAATAATCTCTAATAATTCTACCTACTTCTGTACAGAATAATTCTCTCACTTGCACCAAAATATTTTGAGTAAACTGCCTAAATATTTGTTTTATACTTTAACTTAGAATAAGTCATTATTATTTTATGCTTTACTAGAAGTTGACATAGTAGTATTTTTGATAACTTAGCTTTCAAACAGTTCATCTAAACAGACAGTGGGTGGGTACTGACTGTTTTAAATGCCAGTAATACATTTACAGGACACAAAGAATAGGTGCTGGCTTGAGAGTATTAATATCTGGACTTTCTTCTTGGCTTTACTATGGATGTTTGTTGTTACACTGGCAATTCTTTCACCATCACCATGCCTTAGCTTCTGTACCTGAAGAACTGATAGAATTATTCCTGTCTAGCTATGAGTGTGTTTGAGATTCACTAGCACTGTTTATTAGCATAGCTATTTTCGATCTAGACTAAACACACTATCCTTCTTTCAGGCAATTCTCTACTCTCCATTCCTACATATTCTCCACTTCTTCCTCACCAATAAGCATTTTAATACTTTGAAAATATAACCCAAGGAAACTATCAAACCAGTAAAATGTTCTTGCTCTTGGATTCTTTAATTTTTATTAAAAAGTAAGTGAGCCTATATTATTCACAGACCATTTCAATGCTGCATTTCACTGTGACTAGATTCATTGCTGCTCATTATTTGTACTGTGGAAAAAGAGAAAATGATGATTCATACTCTTAATCTCATAGTTAAATAAAATGAACTTATATACAGTCAGGCAATTCTTTCCCTCTTTTGTCTATCATGCAAATATTTTTAGCAGAAAAACACCTCTAAAACACGTTCAGAATAAATTTGCTATATGCTTCTTCAAGTGGTTTAAAATAATTACATCATTTAAAATGTGATTATGTATCTCAGCACAAGTTAAGAAGTATTAACGTACGTAAGAAAATGAACAATTCTTAGTGATAGTATAGTAATTAGATGGAGATTGTGGATTTGTTAATGGTGCAAGAAATACCCATGTTTATTTTTGTTCTGTATTACAAAGGATGAAAATGGTTTACTCAAACCAAATGAAGAGGAAGTACTTTCCACGCCATTAGTATGGAGAGTTTTCTAAGAAAAAAAGTTTTAAATCAGCAGATAAAATGATTTCCACAGAAAAACCCTAAAAAAGCTGGCAGAGTCCTTTAGCTTTTCTAACAATAACAAATCCTGGAAAGCAAGGGAAGTCTTATAGGACTGGAAGAACACCTGTTCTAAGAGAACAAATTAGATGACCCAAATTCCAACAGAAGAGCGAGCCAACCAACATCATGAAAAGAAATAAATCATATTACTATAAAGATGAAGAATAATCCAGTGAATCTGACTTACAGGAAACAGATCTTCTCAAACAAACCATTGGCATTTTGGTTGTACATACAACAGAGTTTTGTAAGGCACTGACATGAAACTGATGACAAAAATAATGCTATACAAATGTCTCTGAGGCAGATACCCTGGAACTTGCTACAGGACTTTCAGACTCCCAGTCCCATTTCCATGAGGTTTTAGGCTTCTTAATTTAGCAGAGAACTGAGCTCTAGCTCAGTAAGCACTCCCTGGTCCTGAGCTTTGTTCTTAGAATCATAGAATCATTTAGGTTGGAAAAGACCTTTAAGATCATTGAGTCCAACTGTTAACCTGTCACTGCCAAGTCCACCACTAAATCATGTCCCTAAGTGCCACATCTACACATCTTTTAAATACCTCCAGGGATGGCGACTCAACCACTTCCCTGGGCAGCCTGTTCCAATGCTTGACAATCCTTTCAGTGAAGAAATTTTTCCCTAATATCCAATCTAAATCTCCCCGTTTCCTCTCATCCTATCACTTGTTACCTGGGAAAAGGCAGGGTAGGTCTATCCCAGACATATAAAATCCAAGGCTCCAGCCTCAGGACTGTGCATGCACTTCCAGCATCCTCAGCTTAGGTACTTATTTATCAGACAGCTTTCCTGGTCCTGCACTTCTTCAATCAGAAATTTTCCTACAAGCTCTTCTTTTTTATCTCCAGAGACTATTTGTCTGACAGTATAAGTTGTTTGAAAGGATGTCTGCAGTCAGGCAGATGCTCAGCAATGCAAAAAAAAAAAAAAAATCATGCCAAAAGGAAGAAAAAAAAATAACCAAAGCAAGTTATTCAAAGTCATGGTGATGATATAAACAGTTTTGCATTTCAGATCAGTTCAAATAGGAGACTATGCCAAAAGTACTGCATTCTCTGCTGCACATATGAAAAACTGTAGGTATACAGACTTAGGTTTTCTGGGCTTCAGTAAAGCAGAACTACACTGACTTCATGTCAGTTGCGTAGGAGGACCTCATTCAGCAATAATCTCAGATCCTCTGGAATTCAGTAACTAAGCTAAGAACGTGTCAGGCAGCTGCTGACATACTTGTCCAAATGTTTCAGAAACAGTAGTACAAGATTTAGCCTCTTAATGGCAGTTAAAATATCAAGAAACAAAGGCTCACCCATATTAGCCCTAATTGTTTGGTATCTGTTGTTATGAAAAAAATCAGTTTGTTTACTGTTACCTGGACTTCTCCTGCTAAGTGTACTGAAGTAGATTGCCCTCTGCATGGGAAGGAAGCCGAGATGACACATGCGAAAAAGCAGAGTTCCTAAAATGGACAAATACTTCTTCCACTCCTTTTCATAAGGAAAAGAGTTATGTGGCATCACAGATGTCAAATCTTTCAGGATAAACGAAAGCTTTGAAACAGATACTTGATGTACTGCTGTAAATGCACCTTTCTGACAGGGACATACAAGAGGAAGCTGACAAAAAATTCATGTCAACATTTTTCTTTCAGCTCCTGAATCTCTGTTTGGGCATTTCAACAAATAGCTTGATTACCAGAAGTCCTCGAACAAAGTCCTTTTATTGATCTCATCCAACTTCTGGAAATAAGGCTATTCGTTAGTGAGTTTTTTCCAATAAATGTCCTGAAATAAGGCCATGACATTCCAAGCACATTACAAAATGTTGGGGAACCCTGATAGTGGAGCTTGATTGTATGACATGGCCATAGCAAAGTAGTGGACAGAGGTCCTTCATGTCATTTGTGTTCCAAGAGGGAAATTCATCTTTTTTAATGCTAGTCCAGATACAACTCTGAGTATAGAGCTTTTCCCAGAAGTCTTTACTTCCTACTTTTCACCTCCAAAAATCATAGTTATTTAGCAACTCGTATGATCACCTAGGCGCACACACTAAAATACAGATTTGGCCTCTCCATATTTCCAGTATATGTTTTGACATTTTTCAGGCTTAGATATTGCCAAGTTTGCAAAATCAAATCTATTTCAGTTGAACACTGAGCAGGTATCAGATATTAGTCACTGAGCAAGAGTAATATCAGAGAAAATCTGATAACTCTCTATTAAACTTCAGGCTCCAGGACCCCAGACAGTCTTCCACTCCAAATTCTTTAACTTCACAGACATGTAACTGTAAAAAGGTATTTACAGTGTGCTTACACACCGCTATCCCAGCATTTAAAGGCATCTTTAGAACACTTCCAAGGAGTTAGCCTACCAAGTCTGGTAAACTATAGGACTGAGTCTTCCTTTCCACCTTGGATTTTGTCTTTCTTACACAACCTCTCTTAGAAAAAAGTTTTGGACACTTAAATAATTTTTAATATCAATATTTCTGGATTATAGTCTTCCAACCATGCAGCTATTACATTGCTATCATAGAGAAAAAGGATGCCAAGTTGCTTTCTTTCAAATAGCTGCTATGGTTCCTTTTCCTTTAACTCTACATATCTTTGGTTTTGAACTAAAAAAAGATAAACAAAGATTTCTTTTAAAATTGAAGAAATGGTAGATCCATTAACCAACAATATGTTTTACAGACCTAATACCTAAACAAAAATACAGAAGAGGGTATTTCCAGTTCAAGACTAATAAATACAAAATAGTCAAACAATCATTACTAAAAGTTAATGCTAGACCCTACAGATTTCTGCATGCATATGTCACACATACATCATATTTTACCTCCTATGCTCCTGTACATAATAGACAGAAATACTGAACTTTTGCACAAGCTAGAATTAAACTTAGAGAACACTAAACAGTCTTCTGCAGAAACATAATTAGCAATGGAAATGAGTGAGCATGTTCAACCAATTCCTTCCTTATCTGTGCATTCTGCAGATCATCACAGACTCTGCTGAAGAAGTATTTTACATCAAGCTTGTGAAAAGTTTCTACTCTTTTACCTTTCTGTAGATAATGAAGATAGACACAAAGGGGACACAGAGGGAAAAATTACCAATACACTCTCTCCATTAGGGACTTTATAACCATTATTACATTTTTGCTTTTTTGTTCTTCCAATAGAGACATAAACATAAAAAAGGCAGATAAGGTGGCAGTTAGGAAAGAAGGGAAGGTAGGCGCACTGTAACATTGTAACTATGATTCAACGAATTACTGTTCATCAAACAGAGGAAATGATTACATATGTACTCTTAGGTTCTCACAAATGCAAAGTAAAACATGTTATCCTCAAGGTCAGTGAAGTCAGTTTTGTCTTTTTTTGACTACAGACACTACCTTTGTTCATTTCTTCCACCCTTGCTACCATGCAAAAATTGCATGACTGAGTTTTTCAGGACATTCACACCTCTGAAAGAATCTCTTCTCAAAATTTCCTCAAAGATGTTGTTTCTGTTGACCCAACTTTTCTGTTGCCTCAACTAAGAATCTTGGCAAAGGTTTCCATCACCAGGACAAGAAACCAGCATGTTTTGTGAAAGTCTGGCTGAAGAAAAAATGTATAAAAAAATCTTCATTCCACCAAGAAAGGAAAGTGAAGCTAGTTCCATGGTTATCCATTACATGCAACACAAGCTTAGAAACTTAACTCCCTGGACAAAAGGAACATTTCTTGTACAAAATCTATGGATTCTTTTCTGGAAGTGAGTTTTACTGAATATGTTTTTTGACTTACCTACGCAAAACTTTGTTGAGTTGTTACTTCTCTTTGTACAGAGATGACATATAACCCACTACTTGTCAAAAGTCTGTAGAAAGCAGTATCACACTTCCAAAACGTTCTTTTTTAGTGTTGTGAGACTACAGGTGGTTCATAGGCTAGTTTCTGAATTAACCTGGTTTTTTATCCTCTTTCTGTGAATGGAGCTGAATAACATAATAAGCCTCCTAACTTGTAGGGAAAATAAATTTTAGAGGGATAGGAGTGAAATGAAATAAAATATCCTATCATTTAAAAGAAAAGTTATAGAAAAGAGTAATACTGAAGAATTGTATAACAGAATGATTTACCACTTTGAATAAAGACCTCCAGTTGCACCAATAGGAAGAAACAATAGATTCTGATCTAGACATAATCCAGCTCAGCTACATCCACCCTTGCTACTATGCTGCTCTAGGAACTTGCAAACTAAAATTTACTTTTATAAAATTTTAGAATTTTATAAATTTTAGCAGACTGTAAAAAACAAACAAACAACAAAGTTTAGGTAAGCAGATGATATCTAGAGTTAGCTTCCTTGAAATTTTTAATTTTCTTAAAGAAAAACCTATCAGAGGTCATTGAACTAAATAAAATAACACAAAACAAAATAAAAGAAAATAATCTTCTATAGTAATGCAACTAGACATTATTCCATGCTGTACTTTAACAAGTATTCCTGAAAGATGCTAAACTATAAGTAAGGAAACTTGAGTGAGAAGCTTCTATATATCAAAACTGAATTTTTCAAGTGCTATTTTCCAAGGTATTATTTTATTATAATCTTTTAATGATCAGGGACCAGAGCTGCCTTGAAGCAATCCATTTATTGTCTAAAAGGGAAAAACACTTCATCCTACTTGCTGGGACATAGCTCTGGCATTTCAAGTTGTTTCTAAGCAACTTCATAAGAGGGACAATACTAAACTTGACTATACGCAATTTTGGAGGCACGACTGTACCTTTAAATGTGTGTTAATAAGCAGTTCACTTTATCAAGAAAAATTAAAAGAGAAAGATGTTTCTGAATTTCACACTAACAAGAAATGCATTAAGGAAGCTTCTGAATGTTTCAGTGTCCTTTGAAATTGCATCCCAAGGTACAGACGCCATATCCTTTTAGTTCACTAAGACTGAACTACTGCATGAACAAGGCTTTGAGATATTACTTGTTTACCAGCAATGGCTTCAGTTTTATTAGGGTGTTCTGTTTGTGCACCAAAAGTAAACGATCCACACCAGAAAATCTCTATTCAGAATAAATAAGTATTTGAGAGTGCTATTATATATCCAGTTTAAGTTCTACAGTAAAACAAGGAAATTTGATATCACAACAGTTTCTTTATCTTGTTTATCCCAGGGAAACATGGCCATACAGGTTCATATTAATAGTACTCCTAGCCCAGTATCTTCTCTGATGACAGCTTGAAGGAGATGGTTAGGGAAAAAGTGTTTGAAAAAGGTCAAGAGTAAAAGCAATCCACCTCCCACTTTGATAGCTTCTGTTTTCTTTCAATCAACAACTTTAAGACTTCCTTAGGTAGGGGTTTCATTTGGACTGTTGCATTTAATAGGCATCAATAGAAATTCATGGTTAATTCCATTAATTTATGTACCTTTTTTTGAACCTATCTATATAATTTCCTTTTACATTTTGCAATTTTTAGTTCTACAATTTAATTATATTTTCTGTCAAAAAATGCTCCCTTTTCCTTTTAAACAGATGCCTGGTAATTACATTATTCTCTATGCCTTTCTGGATAATCCCCAATATTCTATTTGACTTTTTGACCACTGCTGATTATGGAGTTGATTTTTGCAGGGAAATATCCACAATAATGTCCAAGAGCTCTATTCTTAGTTGAAACAGATCACCAAAAAGCCCTTACTATGAATATATAATTATTTTATATTTCCAATGTGCATTTGTCAGTACTTGTCAATACTGCTAGTGAAAGCATAGAATCTTTTGAAATGTCTTAAGACCAATTCAGTGGAATTATTAGGCTTAAGCAGTTTAAATTGGTTTTTTCTCAGCAAATGAAGAAGTAGCTTTTATTTTTCAGCACATTACCTTGCAAACACGTATCTATAAAGTTGCCAGTTAAAGATACTTGAGAACAGTCCCTGACAAAGAATCTTTGTTTGCACCTATAGGTTCAGACTAATTTCTTAAAGGAGAGAAACTGCAAAGCCAGGAAGTTCTTCTATTTCTAATCCTTAGGTTGATAGGGAAATAGAATGTCTACAGTTGTATTTAGGGAAGACTTTGAATAATGCTGGTGTAGGAAGACAGACTGGGAAATAATTTGCAATTTATTTCCTACAGAATTATCAGCAATCTGACAGGAAGCAACAGGTTGGGAATTTGCTGAAACACTAGCTAGTAAGACCATTCAGCTCAAGTTAGATGTTTATATTCTTTTAAGTGATAAAGAGGAAAACATTTTATGGTGTATAATTGTAAAAACATAGCTTGACAAAGGTAAGTAAAACAAACAGTGCACACAACACAATGAAATCAGAATTTCAGGATGGTCGTCCTGTGAGTGTTTGTAAGGCATGATTTAATTAAAAAAAAAAAAAAGGAAAACCCAGGGATTATTAACCATATCCTAATAGCTGATCAAAAAGGCTTACAGAACAAGTATATGGAGAGTTCTGCTAAAGACATATTTGATAATTAAAAAGGCACTGTCGTATTGAAATACTCAAAACAGAGAAGACAGAAAAATGAAAAATGAAAGAAGGAGAAGAAATGAAATTCTAAAGCCAATCCCAGTGTGGAGTAAAAATCCCAACATCCACGCAAATACAGGCCTCTATGCATAACCCCAAGAGTATAAATTTATTTCTATAACCATCTTCTCTCCACAAATGCTTGTCTTCATTGCAATCAAGGTACAGTTTAAATACAGTTTAATTCTGGCACTCCCATCTACACATAAAAACGTCCAACCTGAGTAGAATAATGATTTAAACTCATCTCAGTTGAACTGCCAGGGTGTGGACAGAAATTCAAGTGATAATAACATTCAGGATTGTAATCTTACAGAGGAGACAGATAGGGCTGCAACATCTCTGTGTTCATGCTTCACCATGTGATTATTATTGCTTAATTCAATTATAACTCACACTAAAAACTCAGTAAAAAACAGTTCCATAAGAAGGACATCATATTGACATTTTACATAACATTGCACAAGTGCACTTTCTTCCAAGAAAAACATGGCATCAAAGTTGAGTAGTAAATTGTTTTTCTACCCTGCCAAACTGTTCAACTTCAGAAATGTTCCTGTTCCATGTCATATGGAAACAAACTTCTTTCAACATTTTCATACAAAGCGGAGTTTCAGACACATGTTTTCTCCCACCTTTCTCCTAATAGTGAAGTAGTCCAGGACACAGCACCATCTCCTGGAAAGCAAATGAACCAAGCTCTCTTAGGTTCACATCAGAGAATCATCTAATCACTGAACCTGGAAGGGATCTCTGGAAATCATCTGTTTCAGATCCTCTGTTCAAGCAACCTCAGATAGTAGGTTGCCCAGGAGAGTGTTCAGTCAGGTTCTGGATGTATCAGCAGAAGGAGACTGCACAGTCTCTCTGGGCAACTTGGTCCAGTGTGTGATCACTGTCTCAGTAAAAAAAAGGGGGTTTTGTTGTGTTCAGATGAAATTTCATGTGGTTTAATATGTGCCATTGCTTCTTGTCATGTCACTGGGCACTACTGGGAAGAACCTGGTTCCATCAGTAGTACCACTCCAAGAGGCATTTATACATATTGGTAACACCACCCCTGAGCCTTCTGTGCTCCACAGTCAACAGTCCCAGCTCTCAGCCTCCCCCTGTATGTCACATGCTCCATTTCCTTAATCACCTTTATGACCTTTCACTGCACTCATTCAAGAATGGTCATGTTTTTCTTGTAGTGGAGAGCCCAGAACATGACACAGCACTCCAGATGTGCTTTCACTAGGGGTGAGTAGAGGGAAAGGATCACTCTCCTTGACAAATTGGCAGTGCTTCTCCGAATGCTGTCCAGCATGCTCTTGGCCTTCTCTGCTGCAAGGACACACTGCTAATTCATGTTGAGTTTGTTGTCCACCAGGATGCCCAGGTACTTTTCTGCCCAGCTGCTTTCCAGATGGTAGCCCCCAGTGTGTACTTCGAGTAGTTTGGTGTTTTCCCTGTCCTTTGTCATCAGGTCTCCTGACCCATTCAGCAGCAGACCCCCATTTTCCCTAGTCTTCCTTTTGCTGCTGATGTACCTCTAGAAGCTTTTCCTGTTGCTCTACACATCCCTCACAGGATTCAACTGCAGATGGGCTTTGCTCTCCTAACTCCATCCCTGCATGCTCAGGCAGTATCTCTGTATTTTACCTGGGTCACTTGCCCCTGCCTTCACCTCTTGTATGCTTCCTTTTAATATTTGAGCTTTATCAGGAGTTCTTTCTGCATCCAGGCAGGCGTCCTGCAACATCCACTTGACTTCCCCTTTGTTGGCATGCACTGTTCTTGAGCTTGGAGAAGGTGATCCTTGGAAATCAGCTAGCTCTCCTGGACCCGTCTTCTCACTGGGGCTGTATCCCATTCCTAGCAGATCCCTTAAGAGGACGAAGCCTGCCCTCTGGAAGTCCAGGGCTATGATCCTGCCATTTGTCTTTTCCCTCCGCTCATAAGCCTGAACTCCACCCGTCTCATAGTCTTTGCAGCCAAGGCTGTCGCCAACATTCAATTCCTCTACAGGTCTTCCTTGTTTGTTTAGTATCAGGTACAGCTGAGAGCCTCTCCTTGTTGGTGCCTTGATCACTCATGTCAGGAAGTTGTCATCGAATCACTCCAGAAACCTCCTAGGTTGCATGTGCCTTGCTGGGGTGTTCTTCCAGCAGATATCAGCGTGGTTCAAGTCCCCCATGAGGACTATGACCTGTGAATGTGAGGCTTCTTCCAGTTTATCTACTCGTCTACTACCTCTTCCTGTTCAGGACATCTGTAGCAGGCCCCTACCACAACACTGACGATGTTGGTCTGCCCACTAACCCCAACCCTTGAGCTCTCAGCTGGCTCATAACCTCTCCCTATGCAGAGCTCCTTGTTTCCAGCTGCTCTCTTAAATGAAAGGCAATGCCCCTCCTCACCTTCCTGGCCTGCTCTTCTTAAAAAGCCAGTATCCATCCATCACAGCACTCCAGTCATGAAACATCAGGCCTTCACTCACCTGCTGTTCTCTCAGATGGACTTCACTAAAGTATTATTTGAGCTGGGGTAGGTCTTTCTCAATTTCTCCTGTTGAAATAGATCATTACCTGTAACTAATTGCTTGCAAGGTAGGTGGGAAGAGACTCATTCTTCATCTAAGTAGACAAGTTACTGGCTAGTACTTGTTCAAATTAAAAATAAAATAGAACAGCACAATGCATGTGGAGAGGAGAGAAGAGCAAGGAATTGAATTCCTTTAACCAGAAATCCAGTTCTGTATCTAGGGTAATCCTCAGTAAATGACTCGCCAGATCTCTCTTACATTTGTATGAAAAGTTTCAGTCTTCACAAATTGTTTACTAATGATAAAAGTAAATTAAAAATCTCACCACATACATGTTACAGGACCTTGAACACACAAACTGATACAGTCAGTGTCTACAATAATGAGAAGGAAGTGTTATAATGCAGGACATGCTCTGCTGCAGTGTAAGTTAATCAGTTTTAAACTTGTATGCAAAAGACCCAGGGTAGTCTCTCACTATCTACAAAATGTTGTATACAGCAACAGCAGCTACAGTAAGACTCACTAGAGACGATGATTCAGCAACTACTCCCTGCAGTAGTAATTTCTACCAGAAAAAAAAATTACTTTTTTTTTTTTAAGTAGAATTCCATAAGGAGGAATGAGCTATACTGCTCATTAGAATCCGTTTTCTAAGAGAGGCAAGCAACTCTGATCATTTTTTTAATTTGTCATACAGTGGTCCGAACAGCATACTGCTTTGTAGTTCTGACATACTGAGTTTGGCATTAAAAACCACGAAGATTTGTTCATATCAGAAATTGCTGTAGGAGCTGATCGTCCATAATGTTTGTAAGCAGGAATGAAACAATGATACAGTGGGTGCTTCACTGGGTGTCGGTATGGTGGGCAAATCCAGCCACTTCTACTACGGCAGCAGAAAGAACATTGCGCGGTCACAGCAAAACTGCAACTTTCATCACTGTTCAGACAAGACCGGATGGAACGAGTTGGACCAGCATTCACATTTGCAGGCACCAATAAGCCCCCTTCTACCTTGCTATGCTGTAGTTGTTAGAGGCCAAAACAGTGAAGGGAAGGAAAGAAAAAGTGGCAAATATGATACATCAGTGCTTGAATTTTCTGCAGCACTGGCATGGCAGGATTTTATCAGGGCAGCCTCACTAGTAGTGGTGGGGAATCCCTCCCTTCCAGTGTCTGTTCGCTGTCTTTGAACCTTGCCTAGTTACTCAGGCCTGGCAAAGGCATGGGATAGAAGAGAAGAAAAGGGATTTCTCCGTGTATAATAGAGAGCTACCCTGTGAGGAAACTGTTATGCTACTGGTATGTAAGCATGTAGCTAAGAAAGGAGAGTATCAGAGCAGAGCCCCATGAATCCTCCAGTGGAAGACAGGTTCAGCTTTTATATATTACACTAAGTGACTCAGCTCAGTATGACTCCAAATAATACTACTGCTCTGACATATCAAGGTAATAAAATTTATCATCATTTTAGGTTATAATACTTTGATATTTTACATTAGACTGCAAAAATGCTTTTATATCTCTTAGCATCCACTGGCAAAAGTAGTGTGCTTTTTAAAGATCATTTATAGTTATTTTCTGAATAATCTCATTGAGTTCTTTGGGGTTGCATAAAAATTCTAATAACCCATCTTCTTAGGCACCTATGCATATGTCACACTTCTTTTTGTTTCTAATTTGTATTTTGCTTCTGAGGTCCCCTCAACCGAAAATGCATCAGCCTACCCCTGCTGGAAATCTGTACAATTTCTCTCTACTGCAAGTCTCTTTCTTCACATTATTCACTGTGCTGATATTCTGAACTCCAAAGCAATGTAACAGATGACTCACCTTCAGCTATCAGTCACTCTCATCTATTCACTTTTTGAATTTTGAGTTTCTTTATTAGAAATTTACACTTGACCTCTAATTTAATCTTAATTCACATTTTACATTATTTCTAATTGATTTTTTCCCATGTTCATGATTAAACTACCAATATTTTATTAGAGTTTTTAGCTAGCCCATGACCTTGAATTATTACTTAAAATCACTTATGTCACGAGTTATTATTGTTTATTTATAAAAGCCACATCATTCACCTGCATTCATATTTTGAATGCATTTAGGGTGCAGGAGTACTCACAAGACACCCTTGCCACTAGGCAATCCTGCTGTTTCTTCTGTATACAAATTCATCTTTTGACTTTTTCATGGAGAACAGTCTGTTCTGTTCTAAAACTGCTACAGTGTGCAAGCACCTTTCACTCTCATTTTGTCTACTTGTTGAACACTGCTCTTTATATGCAAAAAACCCCATAAACTTGCATTTCCTGAGCCTGATTTAAATAACATGTAAGAGAATACACACATATATTCCATTTTTGTGCCCTGTCTCCTGTAAAACTCAATGACATTCCTTCTCTATCTGCATAGTTTTAGAGACATGCTAGATTTTTCTCTCCAGTTCCCATAGTAAATATTCTTGTGGGAGTAAGTCTTATACACCCAAAATTATTTTGTCACATATCAGTGAATCCTTAAAATTAGCAAAATTACAGCTTACTGACAGTGTTCGAAATTTCTGACATTCCAGACAATATTTTCTTTTCACTCTTATCTTTTCTGAAAAGTTTCTCTCTTCACCATTTCACTCTTTTGTTATACCATTTATGACTTTATTTATGATTTTACCAAAATTTTTCATGCTTGCTCTTTGCTTGGTTCCAAACTGACTACTGCAACAGTTTCCAGTAAGAGAATGAGACATAATCTTTCTTTTCTTTCCTGCACAACATTGTTAATTCATTATAGTCTGAATCTTTCCTCCACTGTATCTACATATGGAAAGTATTTTTAAATTATAATTTAACTTTTTTTTGGGTGGTCTTCTTGTTAATTTTGTTTAACTATTTCAGTATATTTTTCAGGTCTTCCTTTGTTCTACAACCTCTTATTCTCATACTGTTTCCATCTAAATTATAACAATACTATGCATTTTCTTTTTAATTTATAGCTATGCTCTTTGTTGACTTCAGCTTGTCAGGCAAGAAGATTTTAACTTTCTTTCTATTGCTGCAATAGTGCCATTATTTTCTCCTGGGCTATCTGTGGTGCCCTATTTTGGTACAAACTTATTACTTGGTTCCTTAAATCACTAAAAATGTTCAAGATTATAAGAAGGAAATTGAAAGTATTTCTGTAAGTCCCAGTTACCTTCTGGTCACAGACACTCCATCCAGCCTTTCACAATACTTGTGTTACTAGAAATGACGAAAAACTACTGGCAGTCATCTCCTTGCCACAGCAGTAAAAGGATATATAGAGTAGGACCCATAGCAGCAGGTCTTAAGGCTTCCCTTCTTCTCAGGACTCTGTCCACAGCATTGTATAAGGAGAAGAAAAGCCTTATGTATCTCAGACCTCAGCCCTTTATCAATATTTTCAGACTGCATGTGGATGTATTTCAGTCCAAGAACTGTGTTTGTAAGTGGGAAGCCTCTACCTACCACTGATATCATGTCTGAATGCCTTTTCTGAGAGCAACAGAAGCTGTCACAGATCTTTTTGATCTGGTAGATGAGGACTTTTCCCCCTTGAACATTGTTTCTCTGAAGACAGAAATGAGAGAACCTAAGGAAGAAGGAAGTCCCATTGAGTTAAATCAATGCTCAACACATTTTCTCCACCTTGGACAATAATGAATGTGGAAAATCCTGTCACCCCTCAGTCCAACGGATGCTGAGACCAGAAAGAGGGTAAATTCTTGCTTTCTTAGTACATCAGACTGCTATCATGTTGTGGTCCTTCTTGTCATTAAAAAAAAACCCCACAAATTAATTCCAAATTCATATAAATAAATCCAGTACAATTTTACCTTTGTTCTATGATACATTTAATCATTAATACAAGACATTAAATCCTTCTGTGATAAAACATACCATTTTACTAATATTTGCCTCACTATAAGATATGCTTAAGAATATCCCAAATTATGGAAAATAATAGGTTATTCTGCAAAACTAGAAATGATAAAATCACATATTGTATAAAGAAATATTCCTCCTTTATGTTATTTCCTAAATGAAATTCCCTTTCAAATCTAATTTTTTTACAGATGCACAAATAGATTTGCCTGTTCTAGACGTGGATACTGATCTGGTCCTTATTAAATCAAGATGATCAAAATTATGCTAATTTGAACGCTAACTGCAGAGACTAACTCATCTGGTCCTAGCCTAGCAGAATGCAGACTGAAAATGGTTTTGGAAGGCTCTGCCCTAGTATATCTTGAAGCCCTAGCAATGCCTTGCAGTGTTCCATAAACTTACATCAACAACTAAACAGCTGCCCCTATACTTTAAAGACACAATGCTAATGCAAAGGTAATACACTGTATTCCAAATGTTTAACTATATAAGACTGTCAATATTCTTCAGTTGTTATAAAAAGGTAGAAAGGCAGACTATGTTGCAAGGTGAAGCTATTTTGTAGTAAGATGAATGTTATTTTAACCAGCATTTTTTTAATGAGGTTCTCCAAAATATCTCTACGTGTTTAACACCTAAACACCACTGTACTGCATAATACTGTGTGACCGTTCTCAAAGAAAACATAAGCTATGCAGAAAAAATAATTATAGTAGGTGTTTTCAAAGCATGTTCTCATAATTTAGGGAGTCAACAAAGGATTTATGAGAATAAATTTACGATTGATTGGTTTGTAACAATGTACAAAATCTTCCCCTGAAGCTTTAAACGTATTGTATTGTGATTACAAACCACTATATACATATATACACATACATATATATGCACGTGCATATATCTATATTGCTGAAAGGTCACCTTCTTGCTCTGGGGTGCGCACAGCATGCTTAAATCTTACTTGAGTCTTTAAAAAGCATGTAACTTATACAAAATAAACTACACTGCATAATTGATGGCTAATAAATAGAACTTTAAAACCAGCTTGAAATACTAGTCAAGTATTCAATATTCAATTCCTTTAGTATTCAATACTAAATGTTCTCTGGGTTTTCTTCAATGCAGACTTGTTCAGTCTAGCCAACTCCACAAAAATAATTAGACCTGTTGTCATTTACTAGGCAGCACTGCTGTTATAGGTAAAAAGATAAATCATAATTTAAAAAGATCAATTATAATACTAAGAAAAAGGTTAGCCTTGCAAGACCCTTCTGGAGTCTCAAATCTTTTCTCTCCTTAAAAATCTAGAAGATTCGTACATCTCCTACAAATCTAGAAGACGTTCTTACTCTCAGGACCTTAAGTATTTATATATATTTCCTGTTCCTTGCTGGGATGTATAATATTTTTGAAGACAGCCTCTTCACTTTAAAACTTATCTACACCACAGCTTAACTCTATTAGAAGGCAAAAGCTGTATCTATTATATAATACATTAATCTATCTATGCAGGACTCCAAAAAGCATCTGTAAATGCTCTATTGATAATTTCACATTATAATAAACATTCATTGTTTTAGATACTTCAGCATATTTATGATATTGGGGGTATTTTCATGAAGAAGAGGTTAAAATATGATGAATTTTCATTTTTAGACTTTCTTGAGAAGAAAAAACAGTAATGGTTACTGATATTTAAGTTAAAACAATTATTTTCTATAAATATAAGATATAAACAAAAGCTGATTGTCCCATTCTGAGTAAGTTTTTCCTTTGCGTGCAATTTTTTTTCATTTATTCTTTAAAATATAAATTTGGTACATCACTGTGCAATCTCAATTCTTTAATTTCACATCCCTTTAATCTCCTTCAAATCCTGCTATTTCTTAGCATTTGTCTAACTGTATGTACTTTCATCACTTATGATGTACTCTATAACCCTAGCAGCAATAACTATACGAAAAATCTTTAGAACCAGATCAGAGTTATTCCTGTAACTGTTGTGGTTGGCTTTTCTATAACGCCTGTGACTGACAGAAGAAAAAACTTCAAAGTCTTAAATGTACTAGGAAAAGAGTATCTACTTTCTTTAAACATAGTTTGAAGCATAACTCCTGTAGCTCTGTCATAGCTTAGGTCTTTACGGTAGCAGCAGTACAGCAAGAGCCATTTCAGTTAGAACAGAATTAAACCAAGAGGAAGTATGTGTTCAAATAATAGCAAGGTATTTTTTCTAAGCTCATCTGAGACTTAAAGGTGAGAGGATTATTTAAATTAAAGATTAACTGAACAACATTGGGACATCATCATATAATTTTCCCATAGCCTTAAGATTTTTTCTGCACCTGCTCGTATATTGGTAAACTCCCCTTCACTGGTGATTCTGAATTGTCTGTAATTTGTACATCTACATATACACACAGAGGAAAAATGGAAAACAAAAGCAAAAGAAAACATATGGCAAATGTCATCTTCTTCAAAAAAATCTACACTACGTTTATCAAAGAAATGACTTGGTGTAATTTCCATAGTAGACCAGATTTATAGTTAACTATTTCAGTCTTGGGCAGTTGGCAGCAAAAAATGTATCAGAAGCAGGTACAGAAAAACCCTTGCAATAATCAGACTGGAGGAAATCTGATCCCTATCAAGTTTTACCTAATCCTAATCAAAAAATGTCTTAAACCCAGAAACATGAAGTTTTGTATCCTTCTCAATTTTTCTTCCATCCTGTTTCTTCAGCGTGAACTGTTATAATTCCAGATATTATTCCAGGTCTATATAAGCAAGTAATCCATTGATAAAAGTCTGTAAAGTTCTTGTCATCAGCAGTATACTGTGACAATTAATTACACATTTTGTTTATGTATTTAATACCAAACTCTTGATTATTTTTTTTCCTGACTTGGGTTCTGTTCATTATCTTTTTGTAATCCAGCCCCAGCTCTTTATTATCTTTTAGGAGATGAGGTAATCAATAATTCACATGATAGCTCATGGTCAAAATCCCAGCAAATCTCTCCATTTTGAATCACTGCTTTACATAATCTTAATCTCAATATTTTTAAGTAGGTCTATGTAGCAACAAGAATTACCAGCCCATGATAAATTCTGTGTTTCTAATTAGTTTTAAATTTAGACTGATTTTTTAAAAGCTAAGAATTTCCATAGAACATAATTTTAAGTATTCTATCTTCACAGGAATCATAAACAGTGTTAAAATTGTACACTAGCTCATCAGATTAGACTGCCATGGAACCCAAGCAGGAAACAGTCCTGGAGAGTTTGCTGGCTTGCCAAATTTCCAGCAGAAATTTTGACAGTTATCATGTCCTTTGCATGATTTTACTGCACTCTTGCTACCTTTTGCCGAACTATTTCACTAAGAAATTTTTGTCTCACTCCACTCTGAACATTCATTTCCTGGCGTTGGCCACAATAAGAAGAGGGAAAAATGTTAATTGAGTTATTCTCCTCAATGCCCCAATCCCTTTTCTTAGATGATCGTGTCATTATTTAGAACCCTCTAAGCTCTCTAAGTACTTCAGTAAACTTAAACTAATGAAATACTGGAGAAAAATATACTTTAATAGTAAGCATCACTTCAGATGAATTAAAGTGCCTTAGGAAAATATCAGATACTTCTATCTAAGGAGTATCCTGTTGTGAAGATAGGTCCACAGGAGTTTATAACTGTATATGAAATCCCTTAACGCTAGCTACATCATTTAATAAGTATTCCAACATTAATGAACTGGAACAAAATGGCATTTTATAGAATAAATGTGTCAGCCTACTGATTTATCACAGGTTTCCTATAAATTCCCATGAGGCTCACAAAAAAATAATACAAATACACACAGAAAATAATAGCCCTACTAAAACAATAATAAGAAACTGGATCAAACACAAAAGCCCCAGTGTGCTGAACATTTCCTTTTTATCTGAGCATTAAAGTTTATTTGGCATGTTAAATCATTCTCTGTTTTGAGGCCCCTTATAGGGAATTGTGTCATTAGCAAAGCTAACACTGCAAGAAGAAAGTCAGAGTCTATGTTTTCACTTTGACTCTCAGGACTTTGAAGTGTAAGACTTGGGATGGGTATACAGTATTTGAAAAAAAAATATTTGCTTCTCAAGTCTCTATGTAATCTGTTTTTCCTCCACTCATGCACAGGATAATGATGTTCCCATACATTCTCAGTGTTAAGCTATTTCTAAATGAATAATCAGTAAATGTATTACTTGTTACATTTGTGACTAAAAAAGAACAAGCTTTACAGTGACAATTTACAACTTACAGTGACAGAAGCTAACTTCTGCAAATAAAAGGGCTTTGCTTGGTGCAAAAACGTCATGATGCATACAAAGTATATTCCTTAGCTCAATAAGACAACAATGTCTGCATTATAGACAACATACCATTTTGGTCAAATTAATGTGCATACATATGCTACAGAGCTTCATTTCTGTCCTACACACGTTTTCCCTTCTTAGTTTTCAGTTCCCTCCTGCAAAGATCTTTACAGTACAGAGAAGGAAAAAGAATTCCCTTCAATTTTTGCCTGCAGAGTGCCTATACCACTTTCCATGTATCATAAAAAGTACTGGATTTATGTGTTGCATTGTAGGCGTAGGTCACAATAGATAGACACATTTTACATAGCAGCCTCTTTTTCCTCCATTCATTCATGGAATAATGAGGTTCTCATATACTCTCAGTCACCCAATCACCAACCAAGATGCTCAAACCAGCACTGGGTTATCCCAGCCTGTATCATAACACCTTGTAATGATATGCTGATGTTCAATGACTGTGATCAAAAAAAAATGTATTAAAAATTTCTTAGGGCCATACAAAGCATCTAAGGTGATGTATCAACATTTGTACTGTCAAAGAGAAATTGGTGCTGCAAGAATCTCTTCAATTCTAGTGAACTGAAGCTGGTGAAATGGCTGGAAGGCATGTCCTATGAGGAGCAGCTAAGGACTTTGGTCTTGTCTAGTTGGAGAGAAGGAGGCCAAGGGACAACCTCATGGCTCTCTACAGCTTCCTGAGGAGGGCAAGTTGAGAGGGAGGTGCTGAGCTCTTCTCCCTGGGATCCAGTGACAGGACACGTGGGAATGGTTCAAAGCTGGGCCAGGGGAGGTTCAGACTGGGCATTAGGAAGCATTTATTTGCCGACCAGTTGGTCAAACCCTGGAACAGGCTTCCTAGAGAGGTGGTCAATGCCCCAAGCCTGTCAGTGCTTAAGAGGCATTTGGACAATGCCCTTAATAACAAGCTTTAGCTTTTGGTCAGCCCTGAAGTGGTCAGGCAGTTGGACTAGATGATCGTTGTAGGTCCCTTCCAACTGAAATAGTCTATTCTATCATATTCTAATTCAGGGAGCAGATCCAGGATTCTGCCTTTTCTATTGAAGACATTCCATGTGCCACAAGGACTTAGTCCAAAGGGAATATTATGTCTCCAGAGAAAAAATTGAAAGTTTATTCCAATTTTTGCCTTGGAATCCTTTGGAGTTTTCTTTGGAAGTGGTGAATTACAAAACCATTTACTAATCAACAAGACGTGGTTTTTAACTAATTACGTACTTCAAAGGAAAAAAGTTTATATGGAAAACCTAAGGTTGAGGGGACACCAGTCCAAAGCTGGGAGTAGGGTTCTGTAACTTCAGCATGTAACACTAAGCTCTTTTCAATTTGGATGAATACAAAAACCGGGGGGGAAAAAATCAGCTATTTCTACTAGCATAGCTTTTGTTTACACTTATTTCCTCAAAAAGGCTTGTTAAACAGGCAGCAACTGCTGATGAAAGAAAGTGGTCTCTATCTCTACTTTCTGGAAGTTATTACAAATTCACAGCAAAGATAGAAATGATGAAAAAATTGATGACCACGAAGAATCTAGAATGGACATGTGAAAGAGCTATGCTTAGCTTTTGTGCAAAACAAAACCTGTTTGTACAAATACAAAACAGTAATGATACTAATTTTTAGTTACTACTATTTTATTGGTATTCTTGGCAAAACTAGACCCTTGATTCTTAAGTTATGCAACTCCTTTGGTATAGCATATAAAACCAGAAATAATCCACATGCTACTTCACAGCGAGAAACTACATTATTGTTTTGAAGAACACTGTTTCATCATTAAATAAAATACTTATTTTTAAGTGTATGCTTGCAGGGGAGAGGGAATTGTCATTCGGTCTTTAACTGCAGCATATGCCAATGTACTCCAAATAAAATGCAAACATTCCATCCTGCCCCTGTTTTTCTGTGTTGTTTTGCAATAAAGCTCCAGAATCTATGCATCATATGCTTTTATAAATAATGGAGCCTCACTTTAAATAATGCAGGTTTTTTATATCACCTGCCTTACAGCTGGACTCTACTAAAAGTTTCTAACATTGGTGTCTTCCTTACATGTGGAATTCTATGCTCTTCCCAAGGTGCATGTGAGTCTAACCCAAAATCAAAGTATAGTGTTCTCTTTTTTCTTCCTTTCTTTCCTTCTCTTCTTTTCTCTTTTCTTTCTAAAAGTAGTTTCTTGTCTAGGGTAGCTATTTACAGCCATATTTTTCAATCGTTGCACTGACCACAAAAAGAGCAACAAAGGAGAATAAGAGGAAGAAGATCTACAGGTTTGGCAAAGGCCACAGCTGCTTGGAAATGAAGGTGAGAAGTGGTTTCTTGAGGTTGACATCATCTGGTTGAACGGAGGGACCTTGTTGCCTTGTTACTCCCTGAGGAACTGTCGTGGTTTGATCCTGGCTGGGCACCAGGTACCACCAAAGCTGCTCTGTCACTCCCCCTCCTCAGCTCAACAGGGGAGAGAAACCATAACAAAGGCTCATGGGTAAAGATGAGGACAGGGAGATCACTCACCAATTACCGTCACGGGCAGAGTAGACTCGACTTGGGGAAAAATTAATTTAATTTATTGCCAATCAAATCAGAGTAGGACAATGAAAAACAGAACCAAATCTTAAAAACACCTTCCCCCTACCCCTCACTTCTTTCCAGGCTCAACTTCATTCCCAATTTCCTCTACCTCCTGCCCTTCAGCAGCGCAGGGGGATAGGGAATGGGGGTTGCGGTCAGTTGATTACACGTCATCTCTGCCTCTCCTTCCTCCTCAGGAGGAGGAGTCCTCACACTCTTCCCCCACTCCAGCATGGGGTCCCTCCCATGGGCTGCAGATCTTCATGAACTGCTCCAGCATGGGTCCTTTCCATGGGGTGCAGCCCTTCAGGAACGACTGCTCCAGTGTGGATTCCCCACGGGGCCACAAGTCCTGCCAGCAAACCTGCTCCAGCATGGGCTCCTCTGTCTCCAGGGGGCCACAGGTCCTGCCAGGAGCCTGCTCCAGCGCAGGCCTCCCACAGGGTTACAGCCTCTTTCGGGCATCCACCTGCTCCAGCGTAGTGTCCTCCATGGGCTGCAGGTGGATATCTGCTCCACCGCGGACCTCCATGGGCTGCAGGGGGACAGTCTGCCTCACCATGGTCTTCATTGTGGGCTGCAGGGGAATCTCTGCTCTGGCGCCTGGAGCACCTCCTCCCCCTCCTTCTCCACTGACCTTGTTGTCTGCAGAGTTGTTGCTCTCACATATTCTCACTCCTCTCTCCACTGCTATATTCCTGCAGCCGTGTCTTTTCCCCTTCTTAACTCTGTTATCCCAGAGGCTCTACCACCGTCGCTGATGGGCTCGGCCTTGGCCAGAGGCGGGTCTGTCTTGGAGCCAGCTGGCATTGGCTCTATGAGGCATGGGAGAAGCTGCTAGCAGCTTCTCACAGAAGCCACCCCTGTAGCCCCCCCTACCACAACCTTGGCACGCAAAGCCAGTACAGGAACATAGAAACCACAGCCATGTGTCTGGTCAGATGCAAAAGCAGTTTTTTGGTCTGGTTACCACCTTTTCTGTAAGTGCAGCACATACAGCCTCTCACTCCAGACATTAGATAGCCACAGGTAAAAAACCAAACAAAACCAAATGAAACAAACAAAAAAACCCCAAAACCAAACCCAAGAAATACTGTTACCCAATGCCAGGCCTGCCTTCTCTCACAGAATGTTTACATACAGATGTCTTGAGTTCAGTTCTAAACCCAAGTTAATTTTTTCTCACACGTAAGAGCTCCCTCCCCATCCAAATACAATTTAACTAGGTGTTCCACTTCTAATTCCTACAGCATTGGCATCTGCTGCACATGAGGCTGTGCAGATCAGACTGACCACAAAACAGTTTATTAATGATTTCTGGTATACATGAGGCCATCACATATCCTCCTTTGTACACACTGACAAAAAGTCTGTATTCAAGTACATTTTCTGGAATTGTCCTTATACTTTAAATGCTGCTAGAAGGATAGACTCAGCACACAATTTGATATCATTTATGGCAATTTGATATCACAGGGATCTAGAAAATGTTCTACAAGAGAGGGTTTTGAAGTGCCTGAAAGCCACATCACAACCATGCTTTTCTTATCAGTGATAACATATATTGTATCCTATAGAAAGAGTTTCTGGATGACAATACAGGACTGGATTTTGACCAGTATGATATCACTCAGAACTCAAAAAAATAAGCTCCTTAGACAGCTAAAGGTTGTCTATGTCTGGTTCTTTATGCAAATAGCATTTTAGTGTTTGGAAAGTTTTTTTCACATGCTGCTTATTCAACTCCTATGTCTGCCCTATCATTGACTTGAGTTGACTTCTTGCCTTAAAGAGGTTTTCTCTACACCTTCTCAAGACAGAAGCACCAGAAAGCATACAATAATTGGTCAAAACGTTACACAGATATAAGTTTCAAAATTTGGGCCTGGTTGAGTTATCTAGCATTAGCCACCATCATCAAGATGGAAAGTTTGCTCTGTAATCTCTTCCTCATGGGACACCACAGTACATGAATCAAGAGTCACTTGGGCTCCTCTTCTCTACAGGAGCTACACCTTGTATGAATTCTCTGCTCTGTACTACCACATTGTTACTGAGTTTCATGACAAGATTATTAAATGTCTGATACATCCTACTGGGCAATAACTTAATATAGCAACCACAAATGAATCATTAATAGCTGATTAAAACCACAGCCTTCCAGCTGGCCTCATGTTCCTTGAGGGAGCAGTTCAATCCACACCTAACCCCAGTTAAGTCTTGCTGACGTGGTAAGAGAAGTGGCTAGTCATTCTCTGTTCCATCTAGCATTTAAGTGTTGGGCTTTTTTAAGCTCTCCCTTTATACTTCATATCTACTCGAGTTATAACAGGACATAGTCACTGTAGATAAACCTATTGGCCAGCCGTAGGTTTGCACAGCTATAGGACATTGTTAAGATGCGAGTGTGAAGAATTCTTGAAAACAGGATTTCAGACAGGCTTAACATGGATGCAATAGGCTAAGGATATGATTTCAGCACTTTTCAATATATAGCCCAGCACAAAGACTATGCATGTCTTAAGACTGGAGCAGTCAAAATACCAATAATCACTGATGCTCAATAATTCTTGTCAACCAATCCTTAAAGTTCTTTGTTTGCATCTTTTAAAGTTTTCATTCTTTCATCTCCCTTTTCCTGCTTCCCGAGTTTTTACTAATTATCACTCTATAATTTTGGCTTTTTATCCGGAAGTCTTAAATTTGCAGCAAGTATGTACATGCAAGTTATATGCAAAATCTAAACCTCCTGTTTACACTTTCCTACTCCAAATGCTTATTTTTCTTCTTGCAAGGCATCCATTAAAGCTGACAATAGAACTCAAGTGTGGAATTTTTGGTGCAACATTTGTAATGCATGTTTCTTCAAAACATTATTTTCAAGGTCATTCATAAAATGGTACTGAAATTCAGCTTCTTAATAAAATCTGTTTGAGCAGGTGCAGTGACAGATTGATTCAGTTTTTGTTTAGTAGGTCCAGCACAATTGCTGTTAAACACAGCAAAAAAGCACTACACTTACAATTTTAATTAATTTATTCATTCATTAAAGAATTAAAAATATGACTATGCTGACTAAAACATTACAAATAGCCACTTCACGCTGAATTAGAAAGGTAAAGGCCATGATTATTTTTCTCACACAAGCAATGACATTAAAATAATGTATCACACAGCAGGATTTATATCTGTTTAAACAATTTAATAATCTAGCAAATGCAGCAGTAAAAAAAAAATTTAAAAAAACTGTTTTCATGAAATGGTAAATAGAGACCAGCTGAATGCTTTCAGTTACCAGTAATAAAGTACATGGTCAGTGTCTCTCCTCCTAGAAAAAGAAAACTTGTAGAACTAGCATGTCAAGCAACCTCTTAAAGAGCAATTTACCTGTAAGGCATGAATGCAATGCTTTGGTCAACAACTGTTCTGCTTTCTTCATTCTAACAAGCCCTTCACCTTCCAGTTCAAAAGCAGAAGGCCCATTGATCTGCCTGAAGGCCAGGGGAAACCAGGCTTGCCCACCCGCGAATGAGTGCAAAGGGCGCCCATCCCCGCCCCCGCTCACACGTTTAAGCAAAGCTGCTGCTCAAATTTCTGTCATGCTCTGAGTCATGCATCAAAAAGAAACAGCAGACAGTTGCCACAAAGCACTGAATGGAGACTAAAGTAGAGAGATTACCTATTTGCATTTCCACTGAGCACAGATTTTCTTTGCTGAATGCGAGTGAAAGACAAAGCAAGGTGCAGTTCCTTGGCTTCTATACAGCATGAACTGAAAAGAACTGTTGTATGTCTTCACAGTAAATGCCTTCATTTTTTGCTGCTGTGCCAAGACAGTAGGGATTTCTGCCAGTTTATTTTCTAAGTATGTGTTTTCCCGAGCCCTCGTATCTTTGCAATTGCACAACTTCAAGAATGGAAAATACTTGCGGCAAAGCCCATTGTCCCTTATGCAGGCAACCCAGAGCACCAGGGAGATAAAACAATGTGAATGCAATGCTTATCATGATGCCCTTAGACTCCACTGTTGGGAACAGATGTTTTTCCTGCCTGCACAAAGATCGCATATGCTGCCCCTCCCACAAAATAATACCACCTGCAAAATAATACATCTATGCATATACACATAGGTCCTGCACACTCAAGGCTGAATTCACCCTGTTTTGAAGATTTCTTTATTTTAATTCCTCCTTCTGTTATGGCTTGATGTTACAAAAGCATATTTTACAGACCTTATCTTCCTATGGTTCCTGAGCATCAGAGGAGATGACACTGAAATTTCCTGCTCTTCAATTATGGCAGCTACAAAGACAATAGTTTTAAAATAAGCAATTGTATTAAAAAAAAAAAAAAAAAAAAAAAAAAAAAATTAAAAGTCAGTGCCCTTACAATAGGAAAAGTCCATAGCTGTACAAGCAGAAAATATACCTGTCTATTTCAAAAACTGCAGAAGCAACATTTGCAGAATTTTAGCCTGTGTTTTAGACTAGCTTTTAGACCAGTATTCTTAGGACTCCGGATGTAATCAAGGCTAGCCCAGAATACTAAATACAGTACTGTGAAGAAAGGTGTCCAAAGCAGTTATAAAATGGAGTTCCGCTATGTGGCATTAAATCCTGAAAGAACTGAGTGCAGTCCAAGGCATCTGGACTCTCAGTGGAACAGAGCCAAGGGGATTTTAAAAACAAAATTACTATAATGGATAAATCACATCCAAGGTAGCACTGAAATTTTATGTAGGCCCAATAAAGCATTAATTCAGATGGAGCACAAATTTCAGAGAAGGATAAAGTAATGAAATCAGAGGGGCAAATTAATCTCTAGAGTTATTCCCCTAAAGTCAAGTGAGCTAGGCAAAATCTTAGTTTATTTTGTTATTTCAAAGAGAATCAGTACTGCCTGAAGCTGCATAACACACCTGATAAAATCAACAAATTTCTACTCTCCTTTCCCAAGCACATCCATGGAGGAAGACCTCTCTCCAAAGTGGTGCATCAGAGAACACCCATTCACAATTCCTGTTTGATGGGAAAAGCAGAAAGACTGCACGTTTCCTGGTATTCACATTGATTCTGCAGATTTGGAGGCTCTTTTTTGGGGTTTTTTTTTCCTTCCCCTGTTAAAACAGCTCCAAAGAAGCCATACTTTCCGCTTCTTCAGAGAACACGTTCTATTCCAGTAGGAGAGTCCACAATATGTATTTGGCCACATTCCCATGGCTATGCCAGCAATTGAATTTAGCTTCTGATACTCTTTTCAAGTGAGTGAGTGTTAGCAATGATACAATTTAGACTCCGATCCATGCCGTATAGTTTGGTGATATGAATTTGCTTTAATTTTACTTACTACAGAAAATGGCGGGGGGGGGCAGGGTGTCATCTGATTTTTAGAATTACTCATTTATTTCTCAGAGCAGCAGCATGGTATGAGCTCACCATTCCTTCGCCCTCAACTAATATGCACTGATGCAACAACATACAGTGAGGTAACAAGTTGTGGAAGTTACTTTTCCTATTTCCAAAGATGCAGAGGGAAAACTGGACCACCAGTTTGCAGATGGACAAAAGGAGCTAACCGAAGTTCACACTCCTCCCCTTACATCCACTCTTCCTGCTGAAGGTCTTCTGTGGTATTAACTTGGCTTCATTCCAAGGATTTGAAATGAAATCTCTTGGAATCATAGCTAGTAAATTTTCTTTAGCAACATCCAAATCAAGTAATGCAATCAAGTTTATGTTGTATTTGTCCATCTATATGGACAAACTGAACTGTGTACAGTTCTGGGCTCCCCAGTTCAAGAAAGATGAGGAACTACTGGAGAGAGTCCAGCGGAGGGCTATGAAGATGATTAAGGGACTGGAGCATCTCTCCTATGCAGAAAGGCTGAGGGAGCTGGGGCTGTTCAGCCTGAGGAAGAGAAGACTGAGAGGGGACCTCATCAATGCTTATCAATATCTCAAGGGCAGGTGTCAAGAGGATGAGGCCAGACTCTTCTCAGTGGTGCCCAGTGACAGGACAAGGGGCAACAGGCACAAACTGGAACACAGGAAGTTCCATCTAAATATGCGGAAATGTGAGGGTGACAGAGCCCTGGCACAGGCTGCCCAGGGAGGGTGTGGAGTCTCCTTCTCTGAAGATATTCAAAACCCACCTGGGTGCAGCCCTGTGCAGCCTGCTCTGGGTGACCCTGCTCTGGCAGGGGCGTTGGACTGGATGATCTCCAAAGGTCCCTTCCAACCCCTGCCATTCTGTGATTCTGTGATTCTGTGATATATGCAGGTATGTAATAATTCTAGTGGGAATAGCATCTGGGCATAGAGATAATTGAATGCAGAATTTAGCTCTTAATGATTACTGTTATTGAATCAGCTTCTGCACAGGAAATTCCTAGCAGAAAAATCTTCCTTTATATCATGAGCTGTACTTCATGTCTCTGGTGATCAGTCGTAACTAGCCTATTCAGCTGACAATTCGTAAACATATGAATTCATAAAAAGTTCCATTTTCACAAAATTGTATTACTGAAAGATCACAGATCAACCTACATGAACAGCATGTGAGCACTTCGTATGCTTCGTATACTTATTATAGTAAATGAGACAATTTGATTTGTAACATTTAATATATATTAGCTTTTCATTCATGCTCCAATCAATGTATGTCCTATTTGAAGTCATCTTTAATTTCTGCATTCTCTTTCCCTTTTCCTACCTGTACAACCTAAGTAAACTACTTATATACTTTCGTGTTACTGTTGTGTCACAATTTCATACTTGAATATAATTATGTTCCAAATTTCATTGTGTTGAATGTATCTTTGATTATCCCCATGTTAGACATGAGGAGCAAAGGGACAAAAATTGCAACTATACCCTTAAAAGAGCATATGTGTGGCAAAGACTTCTGAAATTTGTAGAGAGATTTAGTGGAGTAGAAGCATGTATTTATGAACAATTTCAATATGCATATTTTTCTTCCTGCCTATGTTGTAAAGAAAATATTTAGAAATGTAAAAGCTAAGGTCATATAATAATAACTGAAATAACGTTTTAATATATTGAAAATATTTCATTTTCAATAAGAAACACTTCCAAAGTGAAATTATTCTTGCCTAACAGATAGATTTCTGACAACAGCAGTAGCAAAACTGAATGAAAACTAAAAATTTACCAAGTGTCTTGCCTTCATGGAACATTAGATTGAGATAAATGAACAGCACTTCACAATTAACAAGTTCCTATCAAGTATTTAGTCATGACTAAAAATCCATTAGTAAATTTATGAGAGATCTGGAGGCGATTTCATTTAGTATTACAGAAGATACATTAATGTAGTTTAAATTGTTTTGAATTCATTACTCTGTACATCTATCTGTATTTCGGCATAGCAGCACCATTGTATACAAACTGCCAGCAAAAGCAATAAACTAACTTTCTACAGATAGACATACAGCAAAGGCCATTAAAGATCCCAGGCTATTTATCCCTGAGAATCTCAAAAAGTTTACATTTTTATTCTTTCCTTTCAAAATTAAACACTGAAGTATTTTATTACCTGATTTCTAGAAAGAAATTGAGTGGAAATAGACTATTTCATGTTTATCGAGTGAATCTGATCATTACTTGCTTTTTTAATGCTGTGGCAAATAAACATAATTTTGTCACATCAATTAGTGTATCATTTGAGCAGATGCATTGAGTACAGCATTTACCCTACAATTACAGATAAAGAAAAGAGTCAGCATTCTGCTAATCATTAATCTAATTATCAACACATTGATACTCACAATGTACACGTCTTTTTTTTTGCATATTTATCTGACAAAAAAAGCTGAACATAACAGATACTATAACCTCCCCAAACAAGTAAGTTCTATGATGCAACCCAATCAACCTAGGGAGGCAAAAATAATTTAATCAGTAAGTGATAAAAATACTTAAATAAGTAAGTGATGCCACACATTTAATATATACTTGGTGCACTAAAAATGTCACTTATGGCAAAATTCCTTTTTTGCAATATGATCTACACGTGAAAATTATACCTTGTCAATGGTTTTATGCTGTTTTCAAAGATAGTCAATATATTTTTGTTATACATTAACAACTAATTGCTGCTGAAAGATCTTTTCATTTTTTGGCAAAAAGAGACAAAATTTGGTCTCTTACTATCTGAGAACATGACCTATTGAATAATATTACCAAAAAATATTTAATAATAGGTTTTAAAGGCAAACACAATGCACAACACACAGGTTCATTCCACTGGTATATTTCATGAGCCCCATCGTCATTTCACCCATTGATTAATGAAAATGTATCCATTAAAAACCATCCCTGATGAACACTTTTTCAAAAAAACTTAACACCATAAAAGCTTTAGCATCATTGGTGAGGATCAATAGAATTCCCCAAGAAGCTCCTCTTTCCAAATAGAGAACTTTACATCTATCTGAAGCAGAACGGGGAAAAAAGGGCATCCCAAAATCGGAAATATTTAAATGAACTTCTTCCTAGAGAAATTGTATGAATACTTGCTATAACACAAAGTTTACATTTGTTCAGCCATTCTTCAATTGCAGAATATACTGAGTTTGTGGTAGTTGCTCTAAAAACCTCAAGACTCAGGCTAAGGCAGGCAGTGCAGTGACAAATGGGAAGACAGTTAGCTACATATCTTTTACAAGATTAAAAAAACTTGGGCAGGTATCTAAAGAAGAAATAACTGCCAGCAGTCAAAAGTATTGCTTCCCATTACATCCTGTTTGCTGAGGTTGCTACTCACAACACTGACAAGTCAGCAGAAAGGAACTTGTGTTGGTGCGCAAGCTGCTTCAACGTAAAATTTAGGGGTTTAAACTACAGTTCCTTATGAACTGATATTCCTTAGAACTAATCATTTAAATTTTTTAGAACTAATCATTTAACTTTCATGAAAAAAATTTCATGAACTAGGTCTTTATAACAGTGATACAGAAATTCTTTTTAACTTATTTTCCCTCTCAAAAGTGGCTGAAAAGCAACTAAAATAGCATAGAGCTCTGCATAGGGAGAGGTTATGAGCCAGCTGAGAGCTCAAGGGTTGGGGTTAGTGGGCAGACCAACATCGTCAGTGTTGTGGTAGGGGCCTGCTACAGATGTCCTGAACAGGAAGAGGTAGTAGACGAGTAGATAAACTGGAAGAAGCCTCACATTCACAGGTCATAGTCCTCATGGGGGACTTGAACCACGCTGATATCTGCTGGAAGAACACCCCAGCAAGGCACATGCAACCTAGGAGGTTTCTGGAGTGATTCGATGACAACTTCCTGACATGAGTGATCAAGGCACCAACAAGGAGAGGCTCTCAGCTGTACCTGATACTAAACAAACAAGGAAGACCTGTAGAGGAATTGAATGTTGGCGACAGCCTTGGCTGCAAAGACTATGAGACGGGTGGAGTTCAGGCTTATGAGCGGAGGGAAAAGACAAATGGCAGGATCATAGCCCTGGACTTCCAGAGGGCAGGCTTCGTCCTCTTAAGGGATCTGCTAGGAATGGGATACAGCCCCAGTGAGAAGACGGGTCCAGGAGAGCTAGCTGATTTCCAAGGATCACCTTCTCCAAGCTCAAGAACAGTGCATGCCAACAAAGGGGAAGTCAAGTGGATGTTGCAGGACGCCTGCCTGGATGCAGAAAGAACTCCTGATAAAGCTCAAATATTAAAAGGAAGCATACAAGAGGTGAAGGCAGGGGCAAGTGACCCAGGTAAAATACAGAGATACTGCCTGAGCATGCAGGGATGGAGTTAGGAGAGCAAAGCCCATCTGCAGTTGAATCCTGTGAGGGATGTGTAGAGCAACAGGAAAAGCTTCTAGAGGTACATCAGCAGCAAAAGGAAGACTAGGGAAAATGGGGGTCTGCTGCTGAATGGGTCAGGAGACCTGATGACAAAGGACAGGGAAAACACTGAACTACTCAATGTTTCTTTGCCTTGCGATTTACTGGTAAGATGGGCCTTCAGGAAACCCAGGACATTCAGACCAGAGGGGAAGTCTGGAACAAAGGGGACTTACCCTCAGTGGAGGTGGATCAGGCCCAGAGCATGCTCAGCAGCATTAAGAAGTGCGCTGTCAGTGTGTCAAGGGAAGTCATTCTTTCCCTTTACTCATCTCTAGTGAAAGCACATCTGGAGTGCTGTGTCATGTTCTGAGCTCTCCACTACAAGAAAGACACAGCCGTTCTTGAATGAGTGCGGTAAAATCCTACCACTGGGAGTATGTCGGCAACTGGCCTAGCACAAATTATTTGGGGAAAAAGAAGGGAAAAAAAAGCAGTAACAAGAGTTTAATGAAATTCCATGCTTCTCTATCTTACAAATTCCCTTAAAATAGATTGCATTTTTCAAATTACTCAGTATACAAAATTACATACTAAGTCATTTTTGTGAAGAAACATTGGACTGTTACTCAGTTGAGGAGCAGTTCATAGTCAGCATTTGTATTCATAACTTGACCTGTGGGTATGATGACTACAAAGCACGTTACACTTCTTTATGGGAAATGTTAAATCTTCAATATCTTTTAAGTTGTTACTTTTATTTTACTGTAAATAAATGTCCTAAGTATATGTTGTTTCCTACTGACACACACATGGAGATCTGTCTCCTTTCATTTTTGCATAGGCATGAAAGTAACTAAGCTCCGAAAAAACACAGAAAGAATCTTCTGAAATACAGGGTAAGTTTCGGTATTGAAACAAGGCTTCAGAAATGGGAGGCAAGCCTTCTTTTTCTTATTATTTTAATTTTCTCCAGGAAGGGATTGAAAGAAATGAAAAATTAATTTGTGCAGCATGCTAAGGCAATTCAAATGTAAGAATTTCAGTCAGGCCTTACAGACCAGATGGCTTTTAATTTTCTGGCAATGATCTTAATTGGAAGTCAGGATGTAAACTTCTTTTTTAATCAACTTTAGGCAACTGAGGTTTTTTTCTAATCATATAAACAGCTGCACACTGGAAGCATCTCAGCATCAGTATTCCATTGTACAGTACACATTAGCCAGGACAAGTAAAACTATAAACAACTAGAATCTTAAGTAAAGTTGTAGACCACTGGTAACTACTTAAAGACTCTAAAAATGAAAGCTGGGGGTTTTATGAATGTCTTACATCTTCTGTCTCCATTTCTGCAATAAAGTTTCGAAAAATCACAAGAAAAATCTTGACATTTATTTAGTCACTAAAAATTTAGGCTCCTGGTTCAGCATAAAAAATTAAAAATCTCAGTTTCCCATTATAAAACAAGTAGGTAAGAATTTTATAACTTTTTTCTTTTTGGTACACTTTTAACAGAGTATATACATAGAACCTTAATTGTATTAGAAAGTTAGTGATTTCACTATTCTCCTTTTCAAACTGAAGAAAATCTAGAGGATCTATCTTGCAGTAAAAATGAGGAATTAATTATAGGACAAAGCAAAACTAGGAGTGTATTTCAAAAGCTAGAAATAAGTTTTCACATTTGCCATAACAGTCATCATTCCAGAGGTGATTACTTGAAAGAAAGAAACCAAATAACTAGTACCCAGCTTTGCTTTACCCACACTTTTTTTCATAGAAAGCCCAGAAAAACAGAAAAATATTCTAGATTGCCTATTTTGATCACCTTCTTTGACAAACATTGCATGGTACTATGGTAATTCACATAATATAGGACAAATATCTGTTGTGCTTCGAAAAATGATCAGTATCATTTGAATACGTGCTCGATTTTTCCTCAGGTTACTTTGACACAGACCTAAGATTTTTTTGTCTCCTGGTTTATTAGTTTATATATTTGCTACAATAGTACAAAGAACTCCACATTCCTGACCAGGCATAAAATAAACACCAAATATACACAATATAAAGAAGCCAATGTTTTTGTAAGCATGAGCAAATAGATACCGTATTTCCTCCACCTAGAGCATTTTTAATGCACATTATCTTATGGAAAACATGAAAAATACGCCAGAAGAAGCATTCAAAATGAAAAATAAAAAATGCATATGTATTTGCTTGTTGAAGATCGAAACATAAGAGAAAAGTACCATTAAACACTACATTACCATCTTTTATTTTCCCCTGCAACATCCCAGTAACTCCAGTTTACTTTCACAGTATGGTTACCTATAATTTTGCCAATAAATCATAGTGCTTAAAAAGAAAAAAAAGCTCAAAATAAGTATCATGCTGCCTGTATATATGTGTGTGTCTCTGGTTCTGTGCACATCCTTTCTCTCACCCCTTCTCTGCCCCACAATTTTAAAAATTCTTGACTAGTATCAACAAAATATGATTAGAGTATAGGTACTTGAAATATATATCTTCGACATTTTTGTGAAAACATCTGAGTAGAGATGAAACATTTGGCAAGTGTCATGATTGCAAAAAAGCTGCATAAAGAGACCATCTTTTATAAGACATACAGAGACCTATCGTTCCTAAATAAAAATTAAAAAATCAAGCCCATAGGTTCTTTAAAGGCAAATCAATTCATAGAAACAAAAGTGGAAATCCAGATTTCACAAGTGCTATTCAACAGAATCCTCATGAAGTTCAATAGATATGGATGCATCTTGGAATTAATGTCAAAAACATAGCAGGCTGCAAAAGCAGAGCCAGCAGTCAGGGGAAGTGACTATTTTGCTCTTCTCAGCACTCATGAGGCTGGATCCAAAATATGCTGGATCTAGCTTTGAGCCTACCCAGTACAAGAGGGATGAGGACAAACTGGAGAGAGTCCAGCAGAGGAAGGGCCACCAGTGTGGTCACGGGCTGGAGCAAATGATATTCAAAAGGGAGGCTGAGGTAGATGGGCTCGTTTGGGCTGAAGAAGAGAAGGCTCAGGCATGGGGAGAACTAATTTCAGTCTTTCATGACCTAGAGGGTGGTTGTAGAGAAGAGAGAGACAGATTCTTCTCAGAGGTGCACAGCGAAAGGTCAAGAGGCAGCAACCAAGGGGTAACTTGTTGGGCAAAGGGGAGAAATTCTTCCTGTGAGGGTGGTCCAGTACTGGAAAGGGCTGTGCATGGAGGCTGGGAGATCTCCAAAGTTCTGAACTTCAGAACATATTGGGAAATTCAGTCAGGCTAGAAATGCATATTATTTCTGATTTCAGCTTATTCTGAAAATCTTAAACAAGGTCTTGTGTACATGTTCATATTTGAATTTCTAATCCCAGATGAAGCTGTAAAATGAAAGGATATTTTCAGCTGGTATAGGCAAGCTTTCCATGTCATCCTTATTTTATTTCAAATCATTCATTATTATTTATCAATACATTGTAACAGCTTCTCTTCCAAGTCATGGTTTCGAAGATAAGCCTACTCTGAAGCTTAGACTTTAAAAGTGTTCCACATCCTGAGGAACCTGATTTCTGAGTCTTAAAACTGTACTTGTTTTTTCTCACTGTAGTGAGAAAAAACTGAAGTCAGCTACCTTAATTATCAGAAAAGTTTCTATCTGTTTCTGGATCTGAACCCTGTGGGTTAGCTCCATCATTATTTAAATGCTACTCTTGAGACGTCCTGTTTTGGAGCTGCTTTGGAATAAAATGTTTCGGTGAAGTTTCTGTTTAGTAAGTCATTAGCACTAGAAGAGAATTACATGATATTAGTCTAGAAAATAACTTTCATGACTAAATAATGAATTGGTAGTTACCATTTCTTTCATCTCACTGAATATTCAAAAAGTTGGGGTCATGAAATTGGACAGTAGTAGAGCTTTTAGCTAGGTTTCTTTCGAAGTCATTATCACAGCTGTCCTATCTGAATCTTGGCCAGACTGGTGAAAAATAATGTTAATAGCACACTGTAGCAGCTAGCAGTGGTCTATGATCTATCTCTGTAACTCTTTGAACCAGCAGTTATTCAGAAGGGCTGCACTGAAGTCTGTTTGGTAGTCATCCATGATGGTTTCAGTGTAACGGACAAGAAGTAGGATCATGTCCACATACTTGACATTAAAATATTACTACTTTGATTGGTCTCTGTTCCATGACATCTTAACTAGCTTAATTGTCATTTTTCCTTTACCCATTTACTGTAATTCTGACATTGTCTTAGGTTCCTTATTCTTGGAAAATCAGAGGCATGACAACAGGATATTGAAGTTTTGACCGTATTTATGTCTAGAGTCAATTTAATTTTATTTTGAGTAGATGCTTCAGTTACTGGCCCTGTCATCACTTCTTACTGTAATTATTTGCAATTCACTTCATACTGTCCTTTTTCACAATCAGATTAAAAAAAATTAACTTGAATACAGATATTTGTTAGCAATGCTGCAGTCAGTGTTCATAAGGCAACTAACTACCAATTAGATTACATCAAATTTCCTTCTTTTTGTCAGCAAATATCAGGTCTTCTGTGGTGTAATCCTACATAACCCTGTATTATGATTAGAATATTATTCTAGCCAAGGCACAACATCAAAGACATTGACTGAAGCTTGCAAACTCAGATCTGTGACAATAATAGCATTATATTTTATAACACTTTCTATTTGTGTGTACAGAACTCTTTCATAGTAATGCTTAATAGCAATAGTTAAAAATTGTAGTATGCTTTGATGACTTCTTTCCTATGTCAAGTTTTTATTTACCATCACCAATTTTCTGCTTCAAGCTGTACTCCGTACAGGGTTCATGACTCAGATCAAATGCCTTTTTTTAAAAAAAATATGACATTTTAAAATTATTTGGAATGCAGATTGATTAATGTATATTGTATGAAATCAGTCTTTTCCTTGGTGGTACTATAAGCAGGAGTACTTTTATTTTGTAGCATTTCCTCAAAGAGGATAGCTGAAGAAAAATGTATTAAACAATCATCCTTTCAGAATAGTGACATAGTGTGTACACTGACAAGAATATCAAACTAATAGAAGTCTGCTTGTGTAGAAAAGTTTTCTAGCACTTAAAGTAATGAGGGTAAGCAAGATTAATTATTAAAGCACCTTTTTAAAGGTCAGTCATAAAAATGCAGTCTTGTACAGGCCTGCCCAGTAACAAAAAATTATCAAGCAAAATATTTAAAATAGGTTTGCAAAGCACTGATTCATCCTCCAATTTTTGCCTAACTGAAGAACATAACATAAATGATTTAAAAATTATATACTTCATGTCCTTTTAAAATGTCTGGGTTTGTAATAGCATATTAATATGGAAAGTGAAAAGAATACAAAACTTCTTAGGATTTTTCACACATTTTCTTTCGTGCTTTTTCCTTTTGAATTCTCATGTAAAGGGAGCAACAGAAGGATTAGCAGTCCACTGAAGCGCTAACTTATTTGATTCTCAGTATCAGTGAAGTAAGCAGTGATATATTCACTCTCTATGGATGCTGCATAAGCAGGCAAAAGGACCAATAAAAGAGCAAAATTTCTGAACACTTCAGGTAGTTTATTTTTCTCTGATGGACTAGAGGAATCTCCATTTGGCTTTGATGTTCTGTTGCATTAGGAATGTTCCACTGGGTTTCTGGTTACCATTCTTCATTGTCTGGTCTTCCCAGCTACATGTTTCTATTCATGGTTTTCCTTCTATTGGCTGAAAGGCTTTCCCATAGAGGTGGAACTGCCAACAATATCTCTTGCTGATCCAAGTCCTCCACAGCTCCCTATCCCTTGTTTCTTCTGATCTTCTTTTTCTTCTTCCAGCTTAGCCTTTCAAAAACTTTCTTATTAAATCATCCACTCATCTTCCATTCAATGTAGCCCACTAAACAATGTTATTATAGGACAGCTGGTGATCCAGGCCAAAGTCAACTTTGCAGGCACAATGCACGTATCTTGCTTCCCCTCCTCTTAAGAACAGAATTCTCTTTGGTAAACTGTGGTGCTCAGACTGTGGTACAAACTTGGATTTCATTTGATTGTCCTCTACAGGAAGCTCCACGTTGGACTTCGTCAGGACACAAGTCCTTAGCAGCACATTAGTCACCATAAGTCTGCCCACAAAAGACTCCCCTCAAAAGTGATAATATGGGAACCGTGTTATAAGACAAGTGCCAGGAATTAAAAAGACCTCACAGTCTCATTTCAGGCTAAACCAGAAGAAATTATGAAAATAAAGTCAAATATGTTAATCTATGGTTTTAATGATATTGTACATATGCAAGAAAGATAGATTTAGCTGTCACGTACAGAAATGCAATCTCCCCATCCATGGCTATTAGCACTACTTCAAGAAAACAAATACTTTTGTTCTGATAAGGTACTCATCATTCTCAAAAGCAGACAGCAACCACCAGTGACTCATCAGCCTCTGGATAGCAGCAGGATTCCTCTCTAAGTACTGTACAGGTTATTTCAGCTTCGCCTACATAATATTAACAGCAGTATCCTACTTCTGTTCCTTTAGTAATAACAAAAGAGTAATTTTTCATTTATACGCTTCTATGATAACTAATCCACGGAGAGACACAGTAGACACTTGCAATATTCAGTATGCATTTTCTGATGTCTACTGTGTTGCATACTGTGTGCATTCCTCTAACCTGGGGATCTAAATTATATTAAAAAGGCTACATACACACACACACTTATGACAAACATAAATGTAATAACCACAAAAATTATTTTAAAAAATCTATTAACCACTAGAAGCAAAATTCCATTATTGCAGAGTATATATTGTCTTTCATTTATGTTTTGCCTTTTTAAGGATACCTGTGCTGCTATTCAAGAACACTATGATTCCATTCAGCATTTGGTAATTCTACACTTCCTAGTTTTATTTTTTTCATTTTATTTCCCCCAAATATAGATGCTTTCAATTTGCAAGGAAACATAAAGAAAACACAAAACAAAAATCAAAACACTCAAGTTAAGTTTCCCATTATCACTTGTGCTTTAGGGAAAGAAGTAGCTTGTCTCCATTGCTTGAGGAACTTGTATAAAACCTGCTACTTGCTATTTATACAGATTCAGGGTCATCATGTGCAAGGAAGGGAAATTGATCTAGATATAGCATAATACATTTCAAATAGGACCTGGATTCTGCATCCAAGATAGCAACCAAATCCCCAAGCAATTGATTAGCCTCCAGTATCTTTGTTTGTAAAGTAGAAGCAACATTGTCTTTCCAGCATAGTTTCGAGTTCTTTTACACAGAAATGGTGCACTAGACACTAATCCACAACAATCAGCTCAGCTCAGTTTAGAAGTTTATGCTTGTCAGAAGGCAACAACTTTCACACTGTAACTCTGCCTTGACTGGGTATATGCTAGTCAATTGGAGCTGAAAGTCTCTTTATCTGATAGTCCTCCAAGAACATCAGGTGTTATTAGACCTATCTTAACAATCTCCAGTCACATAGAATATGTTAGTAAAAGAAAGAAATTGCTGAACTGATCTGTGAAAATATTAGAGATTACCTTTTTTAGTGATGATAGGGAAGAACAAGAAAGTTTATTCCCTCTTCTCCTCACTCTGTCTCAGGTATTAAGGGGTATATTGAACTGTCTTCCAGCACTAGACAGAAAAGCTTAAGTGCTTCAGGCTTCACCAAGCATGAAAACAGCATTCCAGCACAAGCCTTGCCATTTTGGGCTACCATTGAATAACTTAAAATAATCCTGAAATCTCTTCAAAATGCTGCTTAGAAATAGTTTGGAAACTAACAACTGTTGAAATGCAACTTTATCTAAAGAAAGTTTCTTCCATAATTTGTTTAATTTTATACGATTTCAAATTTATTGTATTCTTTCTAATGGCATATATTGACAATCATTCCTTATCTTCTCCTTGAGAGTTCAGTATACATCAATAAGACAAGAACAAATCTTACTCTCCGCAGACCTCACAGTCCGTTATATGCTGTAATTTTTTTCTGCATTTCTGTCATTTCTATCAAAAGCTCCTAGGACAAGAACTGTCATTTTCAAGGTAGATCCAGCCCTATATATCAGTGATGCAACAGTTGAGGAACAGGGCTATGCCACAGGTGGGACCTCCAGGAAGAATTTAGCTGCATCAGGAGAACTTATCCTGGGATATTTCTGGGCTCGCAGATTGGTTGTCTGCCTTTCCCTTCTTACTCTCTACTGTGCTGGGGGCAATGGATCCACCTGTATCTCACCCTCTAATACGCTGCTAACAGAATGAAGGATTTTTAAAATAGATGTTGGATGAGTCACCCTCTTCTAACATGGGGTTGGGGTTTTTTTGCTTTGTTTTAGAGAGCATAGTGGTCACTTTCCTAAAACGATGTTGTGCTTTCATTATAAAAGTTTCTATGCAAACCGCATCCAGCCCTGTTTTCTGGGAACTATCCCATATACTAAGACCTAGCTGCAATGTCCCCCCACTCAGCACTGAGGCAGTGTGATCTGAACCAGCAGTTGAGATACCATGGGAAGATACCATGCTGTACTCTTCTTTGTGTCCAGTGGCACTGCACCTGCTAATTGCTCTCCCAAGTGGTAGCAAGCAATACCTAGCTACCATTTATGGTGCGGGGGAAAATGATCACATGCCTTAAGAGACAAGAAAGATACTCAAGTACAGCCTCCAGGCAGCTGAACCAGAGAACCAACCCATGCTGGTATCATCAGTCACCCCTATACAAAAGAAGAAATCTTGGAAGTGAAAGTCAGTTCGTTTAGTAAGGGATGAAGAAGCTTCTTCTAAGAGGGAGTAGGAGGAAGAAATAGAAGAGGCAGACTACTCCAAAGCAGGGCCATCATGAGAGCAGGAGAGGGAAGAGGAAGAACTCTAAACAAAGTGGTAACCACCCGATTCCTATCCCTGAGTGAGTTGCAAGATATGCAAAAACATTTCAGCCATCATCCAGGTGAGCACATTATCACCCGGCTGCTCCGATGCTGGGCTAACAGGGCCAGTAGCCTGGAACTAGAGGGTAAGGAAGCCAAGCAGCTGGGATCCCTTTCTAGGGAAGGGGGCATTGACAAAACAATTGGAAAAGGGGCACAAGTCCTCAGCGTCTGGAGGCAACTCCTGTCAGGTGTGAAGGAAAGGTATCCCTTCAAGGAAGATGTTATATGTCACCCAGGCAAGTGGACCACCATGGTGAGCGGTATCCAGTACCTGAGGGAATTAGCTGTGCTGGAGGTGTTTTATAATGACCTGAACAACGAGCAGTTATCCAAAGATCCAGATGAAGTCAAGTGCATGAGACCCATGTGGCAGAAGTTTGTACGGAGCACACCATTGTCATATGCCAACTCATTGTTAGTAATGACTTGAAAAGATGGAGAGGAACAAACGGTGGATGAATCGGCTGGTCAACTTTAGCAATACAAAGAGAGTCTCTCTTCCTCCCTACTGGCCCTCAGCTGTGGACAAACTGCCAAACATGCTAGCTGAGAAACTATCCGAGAAATTGTCCCAGGAGTTCCAGTGATTCAAAGAGGATATGTTCTGATCCCCACTTATATGAACCAGTATCTCAGCTATTAGGGGTAAGTATTCCTCTGCTCAAGAAGGAGGATATAGAGGGTACACACCACAAGCCACTCTGTAGTTTTACCTGCGAGACCATGGAGAGGACATGAGGAAGTGGGATGGAAAATCTACCTCAACTCTAGAGGCATAAGTATGTGAGTTGCAAGGAAAAACAATCACAAAAGGGGGTTTGGGTTCTTCCAGGAAAATTGCTGCTCCAGATTCCAGCAGGCAGTTCCCCAGACAGGGTAGAAGGGCTGATCTTACTTCTGATCCTCTTGAAGGGACTTCTGATTCGTATTTACAGAAGTGAGTAGCAAATACTATGAGCAGGCCTAGAAGGGCCCTGCCTCCAGCCAGGTGGAGGAGAGGGACAACCAAAGTTTACTGGACTGTGTGGATTTGATGGCCTGACACATCAGACCCACAGGAATATAAGGCTCTAATGCACACCAGTGCACAGTGTACCCTAATGCCATCAAGCTGTAAAGAACCCATCTGTATTTCTGGAGTGACAGGGGGATCCCAACAGCCGACTGTATTGGAAGCTGAAGTGAGCCTAACTGGGAATGAGTGGCAAAAGCACCCCACTGTGACGGGCCCAGAGGCTCTGTGCATCCTTGGCATAGACTACCTCAGGAGAGGGTATTTCAAGGACCCCGATGGGTACCGGTGGGCTTTTGGTATAGCTGCCTTGGAAATGCAAGAAATTAAACAGCTGTCCACCTTGTCCGGTCTCTTGGAGGACCCTTCTGTTGTGGGGTTGCTGAGGGTCAAAGAACAACAGGTGCTGATCGCCTCCACAATGGTGCACCAGTGGCAATATCGCACCACCCGAGACTCCCTGATCCCTGTCCATAAGCTGATTCATCGACTGGAGAGCCAAGAAGTGATCAGCAAGACTCGCTCACCCTTTAATAGTCCTATATGGCCAGTGTGAAAATCTAATGGGGAGTGGAGACTAACAGTGGACTATCGTGGCCTGAATGAAGTCATGCTGCTACTGAGTGCTGGCATGCCAGACACTCTGGAACTTCAATACGACCTGGAGTCCGCGGCAGCCAAGTGGTATGCCACAACTGGTATTGCTAATGTGTTTTTCTCAATCCCTTTGGCAGCAGAGTGCAGGCCACATGGAGGACAGGGAGCTGACTGCAGACAGCCAGCATGGCTTCACCAAGGGCAAGTCCTGCCTGACCAACCTAGTGGCCTTCTATGATGGGGTGACTGCATCAGTGGACAAGGGCAAAGCAACCGATGTCATCTATCTGGACTTCTGTAAGGCCTTTGACACGGTCCCCCACAACATCCTTCTCTCGAAACTGGAGAGATATGGATTTGATGGGTGGACTGCTCGGTGGATGAGGAATTGGTTGAATGGTCGCATCCAGCGGGTAGTGGTCAATGGCTCAACGTCCAGATGGAGACCCGTGACAAGTGGTGTCCCTCAAGGGTCTGTATTGGGACTGGTCCTTTTTAACATCTTCATCGATGGCATAGACAGTGGGATCGAGTGCACCCTCAGCAAGTTCGCAGACGACACCAAGCTGAGTGGTGCGGTGGATACGCTTGAGGGTCAGGATGCCATCCAGAGGGACCTGGACAGGCTTGAAAGGTGGGCCTGGGCGAACCTTATGAGGTTCAACAAGGACAAATGCAGAGTCCTGCACCTGGGTCGGAGCAACCCCCGGTATCAATACGGGCTGGGGGATGCAGGGATGGAGAGCAGCCCAGCCGAGAAAGACTTGGGGGTGCTGGTGGATGAAAGGCTGGACATGAGCCAACAATGTGCGCTGGCAGCCCAGAAGGCCAACCGTATCCTGGGCTGCATCAGAAGAAGCGTGGCCAGCAGGTCGAGAGAGGTGATTCTGCCCCTCTACTCTGCCCTGGTCCAGCTCTGGGCCCCTCAACATAAGAAGGACATGGACCTGCTGGAGCGGGTCCAGAGGAGGGCCACAAGGATGATCAAAGGAATGGAGCACCTCTCCTATGAGGACAGGCTGAGGGAGTTGGGCCTGTTCAGCCTGGAGAAGAGAAGGCTCCGGGGAGACCTTATTGCAGCCTTTCAGTACTTGAAGGGGGCCTATAGGAAAAATGGGGAGAAACTTTTTAGCAGGGCCTGTTGTGATAGGACAAGGGGTAATGGTTTTAAACTAAAGGAGGGGAGATATAGGCTGGAAATCAGAAAGAAGTTTTTCACAATGAGGGTGGTGAAGCACTGGACCAGGTTGCCCAGAGAGGTGGTAGAAGCCCCATCCCTGGAAACATTCAAGGTCAGGCTGGACGGGGTTCTGAGCAACCTGATCTAGTTGAAGATGTCCCTGCTCATTGCAGGGGGGTTGGACTAGATGACCTTTAAAGGTCCCTTCCAACCCAAACTATTCTATGATTCTATGATTGTAAACCATGTCTATCAAGTGACTCAGAAGAAGAACAATTTCAAATGGGGCCCTGAGCAACAGCAAGCCTTTGAACAAATTAAACAGGAGATAGTTCATGTAGTAGCTCTTGGGCCAGTCTGGGCAGGACAAGATGTAAAAAATGTGCTCTACACCACAGCCAGGTAGAATGGCCCTACCCGGAGCCTCTGGCAGAAAGCACTAGGGGAGACTCAAGGTTGACCCCTGGGGTTTTAGAGCCGGGGATACAGAGGATCCCAGGCCTGCTATACTCCAACCGAAAAAGAGATATTGGCAGCATATGAAAGCGTTCTATCAGCTTCAGAAGTGATCGGTACTGAAGCACAGCTCCTCCTGGGCCAGTGCTGGACTGGATGTTCAAAGGGAGGGTCCCCTCTGCAAATCATGCCACTGATGCCACATGGAGTAAGTGGGTTGCACTGATCACACAGCAGGCTTGAACAGGAAACCCCAGTCACCCAGGATTCTTGGAAGTGATCATGGACTGGCCAGAAGGCAAAGATTTCAGAATGTCAACAGAGGAGGAGGTGACACGTGCTGAAGAGTTCCCATCGTATAATGAACTACCAGAAAATGAGAAGCGATATGCCCTGTTCACTGATGGGTCCTGTCGTATTGTGGGAAAGCATCAAAGGTGGAAGGCTGCTGTGTGGAGTCCTACACAACGAGTCGCAGAAGCCACTGAAGGACAAGGTGAATCGAGTCAGTTTGCAGAGGTGAAAGCCTTCCAGCTGGCTTTAGATATTGCTGAGTGAGAAGAGTGGCCAGTGCTCTACCTCTGCACTGACTCATGGATGGTGGCAAATACCCTGTGGGGGTGGTTACGGCAATGGAAGCAGAGCAACGGGCAGTGCAGAGGCAAACCCATTTGGGCGGCCAAATTGTGGCAAGATATTGCTGCCCGGGCAGAGAACCTGGTTGTAAATGTACGTCACATAGATACCCACGTACCTAAGAGTCAGGCCACTGAGGAAGATCAAAACAACCAGCAGGTGGATCAGGCTGCTAGGGTTGAAGTGGCACAGGTAGATCTGGACTGGCAACATAAGGGTGAATTATTTATAGCTCACTAGGTCCATGACACCTCAGGCCATCAGGGAAGAGATGCAACATATAGATGGGCTCGTGATCGAGGGATGGACTTGACCACAGACACTATCGCAGAGGTTATCCGTGAATATGAAACATGCGCTGCAATCAAGCAAACGAAGCGGTCAAAGCCTCTCTGGTATGGAGGATGATGGCTGAAATAGAAATATGGGGAGGCCTGGCAGATTGATTGTATCAGACTCCCACAAACCCGCCAAGGCAAGCGCCATGTGCTTACAATGGTGGAAGCAACCACCGGATGGCTGGAAACATATCCCATGCCCCATGCCACTGCCCAGAACACTATCCTGGGCCTTGAGAAGCAAGTCTTATGGTGACATCGCACCCCAGAAAGGATTGAGTCAGACAATGGGACTCATTTCCAAAACAACCTCATAGACACCTGGGCCAAAGAGCATGGCATTGAGTGGGTGTATCACATCCCCTGTCATGCACCAGCCTCCGGAAAAATTGAACGGTACAATGGACTACTGAAAACTACACTGAGAGCAATGGGTGGTGGGACCTTCAAACATTGGGATATACATTTAGCAAAAGCCAGCTGGTTAGTTAACACTAGACCTACCAATCGAGCTGGCCCTGCCCAATCAAAACTTTCACGTACTGTAGAAGGGGATAAAGTTCCCATAGGGCACATAAAGAATATGTTAGGGAAGACAGTCTGGGTTATTCCTGCCTCAGGCAAAGCTCACCTCACCTGTGAGGATAGACTGAGAGAGTTGGGGGTTTTTAGCCTAGAGAAGAGAAGGCTTTGCGGAGACCTTATAGCAGCCTTCCAGTACCTAAAGGGGGCCTACAAGAGAGACGGGGAGGGACTCTTTATCAGGGAGTGTAGTGATAGGATGAGGGGTAACTATTTTAAACAGAAAGAGGGTAGATTTAGACTAGATTTTAGGAAGACATTTTTTATGGTGAGGGTGGTGAGACACTCTAACAGGTTGCCCAGAGAAGTTGTGGATGCCCCGTCTCTGGAAGTGTTCAAGGCCAGGTTGATTTATTTCATAATGCTCAAGACAGACAGTTCTGCTTCATGAGGAAGGAAACCATCTTCAGTGAGCACACATCTTTTAAATATTCTATAACTTGATTTTGTTACTTAGTATTCTTACCACTGGAGAAACACTCTTTATTCAAAAGAAAAAGTTCTATGTCTTTAGCACACTGTGGACAATGCATATTGTGTTAACAATTCTAAACTTAACTTAGCACAACAATTCTCTACAGATGCATTCCATTCTCATATTCTGTATAATAGCATTATCTTAGGAATTAGCACGTAATGGTAAACAAAGGTGTTTATTCCTACCAGCAGGAGCCTGCCAGGTGACTGGAATCTAGTTTTACATTATGATCTGTATAATCAAAATCTAGAGCTACACTTATAATAAGAAAACAAAAATCAGAAATTTATTCTAACAGGACAGTTAAATAAATTTCTGCTAATCCAGATTATGCTGTTCTTATTACTTTCATAAACTGCTATTTTTCTGTAAGTGTATTCAAATTCTATGCCTCAGAAAATCATTCTTGACGAAAAGTTCCTAATCCAGTCACAATCAACTGTAAGAATAATAAAAACAAAGCATCTATAAATGAGCAGCCAGGAGTTATATTAAGGAAAGTGTTACAGCTGAGATCAGAGTGAGGTTGAATACAAGGACCTTGAAGACATACGTTGAAGTATCTTCTCCAGAATACACAGAGCTATCTACTGAAATTGCCAGGGAAAAGTGTCCGAAAAAGTTTTAAATCTGAATTGAAGTTTTGGTTTTAAAAATAAACAGGAATGAAATGAAAAGGATGTTCCTCCAATGCATTATTATCATACTAACATGTGTACAGGTTTCATTCTTAATGTATTACTAACACTGAGCAAAGAATTTATTTATTTGACTTCTTACAGCACAGTCCCACAGAGTTTCATACGTCTATGCTCTGAGCACAAAGAGCCTTTCTGCATCACTGAACTCTCTGTAGACTGGAGACTTGATTTTGAAATATTCATCTCCTTTTAGTTCTTGCTTGTTTGTCAGATTACAAGAAGTAGAAGTAGATGTAAATCAATGGAAAATGTAACATACATCAGTCAAGTGAAAAATCATGTTAAATAAGTCTACAGATACAAAATGAAGAGAAAGTAAAATTTAAAAATGGATATCTTGAGAAATGTGTTCTTGAAAACAGCTACTTAAGCTTTTCTAAAGGGAAATCATGCCATACAAATCTAATTAAATTCTTTGAAGGGGGTCACATGGTTCTAATTTAGCTAATAACCTGCTTGGACTTGGAGCACGTTTTCTGCCAAGGCTTTTGAGAAAACTAGGAAGATACTGAAATAAGAACAGGTCTTTGCATACATAGGTAATTAGTTAAAAGAAAAGAAACAGAAGATAGGAGCAAATGGTCAGGCTCTGCCTTGGAAGAAGATTATCATTGGCCTTCCATGGGAATGTCCGCTGACGTCCTCGCTGTTCCATGAAGTCCTAAAAAATCTATAAAAAGATTGAGCAATGAGATGACAAAGTTTGATGATGATACTAGGTCACAGTAGTAAAAGTAACAGCTAACTGTGAAGAAGAGCAGAACACAAGCACAGGACCGTATGTTCAGACAATAAAACAGCAGTTGAAATTTAATATAGAAAAATGTAAAGTAATGCACATGAAAAAAACATTTCTAACTTTACATGCAATTCAAGAGCTCTGAATTATCATTACCACTCAGGAGACTATGGAGTTAAGACTCCATGGAAACATAACCTCACCGCTCAGTAAGGGTTAAAAAAGTGCAGATATTTGACATGATTAGGAAAGGAATAGGAAAAAAAAAACAGAGCACATTGTGATACCTCTGTATAAATGTTCAGGCACATCTTGAAACACTGCATATAGTTCTGGTCTATCCCCATTTCAAAAACAAATTTATAGACTTCAGAGAGGTTCAGAGGTTGGTAACAAGGGTGGTTAAATGTATGGAAAAGCTTCTTTGCAAAGAGGTGCTAAATAAAGTAACAATCTTAACCACATTCAGAAGCAGCATGAAGAGATAGATTAGACTGATCCAAAAATCATTTACGCTTGGGAGGAACCTCTGGTTGTGTCTTTTCCAGCCTCCTGTTCAAAGCAGGGTCAATACTGAATTCAGACTAACATGCTCAGAGCTTTGGCCAGTTAGGTCTTGTTGGGTCATCCTCCAGATATGGAGACTGAACAGCCTCTCTGTGCAACTTGCCAATGCTAAGCTGGTCTTCAGTGAAAAATGTTTTCTTCGTATCTAGTCAAAACCTCCACTCTTTCCATTGAAAGCCACTGAACTGGCTCATCTTTACCAATATCTTTAGTCTCCAAAATAAGTACAAAAATTACAGGGAGGAGCCATCAAATGAAGATGGCAGCAGTAAGGTTCAAAACAGACAAAGGAACAAGAGTCTCCACACAGCTGACTGAATTGTGGCCCTCTTGCTGAGACTCTTGCAGATTATGAAATTTTATGTGGGTTCAAAGAGAGACTTGGCATATCCATTCACAGAAGAGTAATCCACTGAAGCTTCCTAATGAATACTTAGGAGACATGATACTTGGCTAAATGAACCCTTGTTCTTACCTGACAGCTATTCTTACATTAATGCTCTTTTAACTAACAGTTTCTGGTAACACACACCTGCCAGTGATGGGAACCATAGATTCCAATTTTTCAAATCAGTTTTTCTCCTTATTAATTCTATGTAATGATAGCCCATCTCTCTACCCAGAACTTGTTTACACAATGTGTATCAAACAAAGTTCTTCACAGTTTTAAACATCATGATTCTACAATCTACCTCTGGTAAACCCACCTATGCTGACTAGAGACCCAAAGCATCAGCTCTGCAGGCAAGTGAGGATTTGTCAGAAATACCATGAAGACTCATGAGGTATTACAAATAATGGTTCTGATAGGGAAGAAACCTCTTTCATGAGTGCTAGCCCTCATGCTGTTATGAAAGCTGAATTTAGTACTCTTGAACACTAGGGATTAATGTTACTTGCTACCTTCAGACAAAGTGCTCCTAAAATCTCCCACAAGTACCTCCGCCAGTGCACTTCATGACTATCTGCAGCAATACATCACTCATTTGGTACTAAACTTCTCCTGAGTATATTTTGCTGATCATTAAAAATTGTCCCAAATGTCCTCTCTCATACTTTGCATCAGCTGACTCCAGACTCTAAACTCATGTAATTTAAGCCATTTCACTTGGGAAGGGGGAGGGAACAAAGACAAATCCCCCAAACAAACAAAACCAGAACAAACCCCAAAACCAGAAGACTACTATTCTCCACCTCAGAGAAATTTTGCTGCTTGTATGACTTACTAACAAGAAACAGACCCTGAAGTTAAAAGCTGCAAGTTAAAGTATTTTAATATCAAAAATCAAGAGCCAAAATATTAATGTACCATAACTGTTTTATAACAAACATATCTGCTTTTATGATGGATGCCATTAATATTGTTATTTTATTTTAGATAATAAATCCTGAAGACCTAATCAAATGTGAGAAATGAAGCGGGAAAATAGTGCAGGCACAAGGAAAGACAAATCTGGAGGAACATTTGTAGCTAGGGAAAAACCAGTATATTTTGTAAAGTCCATGAATGATATGTAATTCCCACAGTGATTATATTTACTGAGCTGGCAATTGACATTTTGAATCTTAGGAGCATAAAAAGCTACCTGAATCAATTTCAAATTAGGATGTGATTATCCTTCCCATAATATGTTTTATTTTTATCAACTGAAAGCAATTCTAAAAGTTGCTGGCCCAAGATTTAGTTCAAAGATGGGAATATACTGAACTTGCGTGGAAAAGGGAGATTCAAAGATGAAGAGGAAAGAAAGGAACAAAATGACTCAGGCCAGAGCCAAAAGCTATGAAGTATCTATATAACCTGGATGGTTTTATGAGGATTGGGTTGGGTTTTTGGGGGGTGGGGCTTTTGTTTTTATTTTTATACTGAGTGGTGAAAAAAGTTGAATAACTCAGTAGACAGAAATCTGCCAGAGGTAAAAACATACTAGAAAATAAATTTCTTCCCCTGAAGAGAAAGATTTTATTACATTGCCCTGTTTTCACTTGATTGAAAGGTATGTCAAAAATGTCTCTTTTGAAATAGGGAAGAGCCATATCTTCTAATTTTACCAAAGGTGTTGTCCAAACTACCTTTGAATACTACAGACAATGCAGTTTAAGAGCTCCACAAAATCTTCCATTGCATCAGTCATTGCATTATTTCAGGCCAACCACTACAGAAAGGAGTTGCCATATAAAACAAAACACAAATCCCAGGAGAGGAAGTAAATCATATATTCAGAGTCAAGTCCAGATTTCCAAAGGTCAATCACCAAATTTCATTACAAGCAGAACTAAATACCCTAAAAAACAAAGTATGTACACATATGTGTTTACTACCCTCATAAGTTGTATTCTTAGTTTAAATTTATCACGTTAAGGTTTCTCTTCAGAATGCAGACACAATCTCACATTGTTTTTCTAGTTTCAAGATACTCTCTCCCTAAAGGGTTGATAGTATTAGAAGAGCTGCACAGAATGATATAAAAGCAAACATATTTGGCCAATACCGTTTTCTCCATGGTATTTAAAATCTGAACGTGCAGACTTTGCTGGAAAATTAAGTGTTCAAGTAAGCAAAAAAGAAAATCCAATACTACCTTAACATCATTTATTTTCCTCCTCTTCCCCCTCTCAGTAGCTGCACAACCACTTGAAAATAAAACCTGAAGTGGAAAGAATCTATGTCAGGAGATAGATAGGAAAGAGGAACAGAATTTTCCAACACAGAAGTGAGGAGCAACTTGTGAATATTCATTGTCTGAATGAAGGAATGTGACTTAAATCAGGAACCTAGATTCCTTACCTATTCAGCAGAGAAAAGGGCACACTCGCTCCCATCTTAGATACTCTGAATTGCCCTGGAGATTCCCTAGTCAGCAGGAAACACAAGCTCCTAACCCAGGCATCTGAACAGAGTATCTCTGGTATGACTGCCAATGACCCCCTTCACATCCCAAAAGCAACTGTATCCCAAGCAACTCTGCTTTGATACCTAAAAGTTCTGCCTTCATTACTTCTTTATGTGTTCATGGAAGCCATAAACAAAATTCCATCATTTAGATAAATTACTTCAACAGAAATAGCAGCTAGCTTGTCAGATTGTCAAATGAAACTGTATTAAGAAGCCTATGAGCTATATATCCTATACATCCGGAAGGCCTAACTATGAATCCAGTAACAGAACCACAAACCAGAAAAGGCTCCTCAATTTTATCTTACTGTTAAGGATTCTGTTAATCTTGATCCATGATCAAATTAAGCCTTCTACTACCGCTACAGCCATATAATTTCTCTCACAAAGTAACTAAAATCAATTGTTCCAACTCACCTAGTTGGAAGCCTGCTCTGAAATCTCACTTCCCCAACAGTCATCTTATATTCAGCCTAAATTTATTCCTGGCCACTCCATTCTTTTTATTTTTATACTGATACTTCCTTCAGTTTAAGAAAGATCTTAATCTTTCCTGGTTCCCAGACTTTATTTCTCCATTGCTATCACTTTTAATCTCCTCTCTAAGAGGATTCAGCAGCTTGACATCATATTACTGGTCCACATTATACTTCTCCCAGTATGGATAAACCTTTCTCAAACTTGGGTAATGAGAAATGTGTACTATATTCCATCTGGATGGTTTTCCATTATACAAGACAACAGTATTCATTTCACTAGTGGAAAAAGTTTGCCTTATGCATTCTAGAATCCCATTTTTCTTTTTCACAGCAACTTCACTTAGTTAACTATGAGTCAATCTATGACCTACTAAGAGACTGAGGTCTGCATTGTCTTCTGTACTTTGAAGTTGATAAGCCTCCAACTTACAGCAGAAATATTTGTTACTAAGTCCCGTATATGCGTGACTTTTTATTTCAAGTTATTAAATTTCTTCCTATTTCAGCTAGTCCACTAGGCCACTAACATCTTCTCAGGAGATAATCATAGTCTTCCATTTATCGATGATGCCTCACGACTTGAAATAAATCAGGTCAACCAAACCACAAAGGAAATCTTTCTGTAACCTCCCACCAACCTTATAGATCTCACTCCAGTAGAACCTGCTACCTCTCCTTTAGAGAATTCTTTGTCCAACTTGCAATTCTTAAACTGATCACTGCCTTCTCCACACTAACTAATCACTGCATATGGGACATCATATCAAATGTTTTGGTAAAGTCTGACTAGATTAAATCTATTGCATTTTCTTATCTAGAAAATGAATTAGAGAAGAAAGAGAGCAGCTTAGTCAGAGCACTCTATTGCAAAGCAGTGATGCATTTTAATATTATTTTCTTTTTAACTCCATATTTATTTTTTTCTCCTCCAAAACATATTCAGTGAACTGTCAGACACCATACTGCCCCCACTCTAAATGACAGGAAGACAGTAATAACCTTTTTAAAAACAGCAATAATTCATAAGGGACAAACTTCCAGGCACAACAAGCAAAAATATCTCCTTTTTTTTTTTTTTTTTTGTAGAACCAAAAATACACATTGGACAGATCTGTTTGGCAGACATGACAAGGAAGCAGAATATGACAGGAAAGTAAGGGTATGATTCTACCTTTTTATACACTTTAACATTTCTTAATTTATTCTGTAGGAATTTTATTCTAAAAGAATGTTTTCATTTACTATGTAAAATACAGTTTTATGGGTTTTTTTCTGCTCAACAGTATTCTTCATAATTTTAAATTTTCTCACTCAGCTGAAACCTTAAACTTTTCTTCCTATAAAAGCATTGATAAAAGCACATCTCTCTGGACATTTTATGACCTATACACAAAGTTTAGATTCAACTTACTTAAAAAACGTGTATGTATGTCTTTTCACTGTTTTTCATATGAATGCCAGTACATCATAGCACTCTTTGCACACTACTACTATATACCTTTCCTATTTCAGCATGTTTGAATACAAGGTTAACTTGACAATTCCTAAGTTTATCTCAAACCCAAGACTTTGTAATTACAGTTCCTTAGGAATTCAGTTCACCTCAAATTAGTAATACATGCATTCCACATTAACACAATTTAGATATTGCTTTGTAGGAAGTTTTATTTTATCTGTATATTTTGACAATTGTACATCTCTACAACAGCCAATTTCTACTCTGATATGAATAGACTGTGTTTGAAATACCATTTGCTTTCAAGTTGCAGTATACATTTACCAACAACAACATGTATAGTAAATATATTACACATACGTATTTTCCATTTTTGTCACTCACTGGTGTTCCTAATGCCTTATAAACTCTTGATTGTGCTTTGGAGAAGGCAGTCCAAGAGAACAGATCATATTACCCCACAAATTTCAAGTAGTGAGGTTTTAAACCAAGTTTTTCTCAGATTTCAAGTGGACAAAAAGGTCTCAGCTATCTGACAGCTGTAGCTGAAAGAGTTAACTGAATACCACTGGCCAGTCTAAGCCTTATACTGAGTTAAAGAATAATACACAGTTTTAATTGGAGTATGGCCACTTTTCCAAAGTGGTCTTTTGATTGAAAGGTATGTCAGAGGACTTTTAAATCCAGAATGTGAGCCACATTAATAGATTTCCTAGGGAAGCCTCCTTTAGACCTATATAAAAAAGGAGAGTCTATAACCTTTGGAGGAAGGGGCAGGCATCTCAGGAGGACTACAAGGATGTTGTGAGGTTATGCAAAGAGAAAATTAGAAGGGCCAAAGCCCAACTTGAACTTAATCTGGCTACTGCCGTAAAAGACAACAAAAAGTGTTTCTATAAATACATTAGCAACAAAAGGAGGGTGACAGCGAATCTCCCTCCTTTATTGGATGCGGGAGGAAACATAGTGACAAAGGATGAGGAAAAGGCTGAGGTACTTAATGCCTTCTTTGCCTCAGTCTTTAACAGCAAGGGAAGTTGTTCTCTGGGTACCCAACCCCCTGAGATTGAAGACGGGGATGGGGAGCAGAGTGAAGCCCCCATAATCCGAGGGGAAATGGTCAGTGACCTGCTACACCACCTAGCCACACACAAGTCTATGGGGCCGGATGGGATCCACACAAGGGTACTGAGGGAGCTGGTGGAAGTGCTCACCAAGCCACTCTCCATCATTTACCAGCAGTCCTGGCTAACTGGGGAGGTCCCAGTTGACTGGAGGCTGGCAAATGTAATGCCCAACTACAAGAAGGGCCAGAAGGAGGATCCGGGCAACTACAGGCCTGTCAGTCTGAATGCGGTGCAGGAGAAGGTTATGGAGCAGATCATCTTGAGTGCCATCATGCGGCACGTACGGGACAACCGAGCGATCGGGCCCAGTCAGCATGGGTTTATGAAAGGCAGGTCCTGCTGAACTAACCTGATCTCCTTCTATGACAAGGTGACCCGCTTAGTGGATGAGGGAAAGGCTGTGGATGTTGTGTACCTGGACTTTAGTAAAGCCTTTGACACCATTTCCCACAGCATCCTCCTGGAGAAACTGGCTGCTCATGGCTTGGGCGGGTGTACTCTGCACTAGGTAAAAAACTGGCTGGATGGCCGGGCCCAAAGCGTTGTGGTGAATGGAGTTAAATCCAGTCGGCGGCCAGTCACAAGTGGTGTTTCCCAGGGCTCAGTATTGGGGCCAGTTCTCTTTAATATCTTTATCAATGATCAAGAGTTAACTAAAGCATATTTATATTAAATTAAGCTGTATCATAATAGTATTTGTATAACAAAAGTATTACAGCAAAAATATATAATCAACTGCAGCGCATGCAGTGCATGCAGCAGGCTCAAATCCATGTTGTTTGATGAGTGATTAAGCATCAGTGAATAAATTGTCAAAATCAAACTACAAATTATTGTCTCTTTAGTAAGCTTTTGCAAACCACATGAGGTTCAAGAGTTACAGACTGTCCATTTCTGACACAAGCAATAACATCCTTATGCTTTTCATCCCAGCAATGAAAGAGGAGAGACTGGTAGTCCCATCTATTCAGCCTAGCATAGGGTTTATAGACAACTGTAATTGTACCACTCAACTGATTAATATTCTTTTCTATCATTTTTAAGACTTCTATAAACACAGACACATACCACTTTTCAATTTAATGTCTTCTTATCTAAAAGTAGCTTACCATTTCCAGATTATTTTCCAGTTATTTTATACATCTGAGTCTTAATGAAAATAAAAAGAAAGCAAACTGAAATGTATTTTTCATCATATGTCACAGTGAAAATGGGAACTTTTTCCTCCACTTCCAAAGTTCACATTAATTAAATAATGAAATAAAGAAAAAGAAAACACAGCTAAATGTCAGCAGCTTTCATTTGCATGACAGTTGAAGTGCCCTCCTGTGTCAACATAAGGCCTTGATTATTTTCAGACGGCATTACCTGTCACCTTTAATAAAAGCTGGTCAAGCAAGGAGAGTTGCAGCATGTGCTGAATTTGGCAATAGCATATCAGCAATTTATCCTAAGACCTGCAAAAGTGCAGGACACAAGGAAGGCCTGCTCCAAAACCAAATTTCCAAATAACTTCCACAATAGATTCTTTTCTGCAAATATTCAAAAACTTAAAAATGGAAAACTTGCTCTGAAGAGGACAGAATTAGGGTCATACTGTTGCCACTATCATCCTAGATTATTCTTCTGTTTAAAAAAAGAAAAGAAAAGAAGACTTGAATTCTGGGATCATAACTGCCCATTTTGTACATGTTTTCCAGCATCCCTTTATTTCAAAGCAGCAAACAGAATTTACTCTAAGCATTTTCAACAAAACTTCCATAAGGCATTTGCTTTCAAAAAAATCAAATTGATTTCTTTCCCCCTAAAATAACCTGTATAAAAATGGTGTTACGATGATGCCAAAAGATAAGCCTCTTCATCTAAATAGTGGAATCACTTCAAATCCTAGACATTCCCCTCACTGCTTTCCATACTTCATTATGCCAGAAATCTCATTGGTCATACACAGATCTTTGAACACAGAAGTACTATATTTAATAAATATAAGCTTCTGTAGCTGGTATCGTGAAATTGCCACAGCATGAAAAAAAGATGTTACTGTAAGTGTCTGCTGTTGAACTTCAATAGAATCCACACTCCTTGTGTCCGCTTATAAAATTTTCTGCAGCTCTTAAAACACAAATTTAGTGTTTGAGCTCCACGGCTCCAGGAGCACTGAATGAGCACAGGGGAGCAGATTGCTGGCACTGCATAGTGCTGTATAGACATAACAAGTGGCTACAACTCAACACGTGGGCAGGAACATCTAATCATGCTGTGTTCACCTGAGAATCAGGCAATTAGCTGCTAACATGACATTTCTCACAGCCAACAAATAGAAGTGCTTACAAATATAATCCATTTTACATCCATTGAACCCATTTTATACAAAAATACCACAAATTTATCTTTTCTAGAGATTTGTTATTTTAAAACACATTTAAAAAAAAAAAATCAATGTACTGTGGAGAGAGGAGGGGGAAGAGGTGGATTGTTAGCCATTTGGATAGGTTTGAGAGATAAAAATGTGCAAGATCTGGACACAAATTTGTAGTGCCTTATTGTAGAGCTCAAGATAAATTGCTTATCTCTGTCCAGTCCCTATATTGACAAAATTTTCACCTACTGTGAAACTGGCACTATACCAACTCAGTCCCATAACTAAAAATATTGTCCTTTTCCAAAATTTAAGATTTCTTTAGCAATAGTATGCAAGCTTCCAGAAGTTAAACTCTTAGAAAATCTCGCGTATCCATTTATGCACAGTTAAAAATATTGAGGCAAGGTTCACTAAAAACATTACACAGAAAGAGGAAAAATCCCACTTTTTTACTCCAGCAGAGGAATGTCCACGAACAGCCTCAACTCCATATGTCCTGAGCTTATAAAGGACTTTTTATTATTTAGATTGTTGTTTTTATATATTCAAATTTTTTGGCAGTTTATTTTATATTTATGTTCCAATAAGAAGTCCTAACTTTAAAAACATTTCCCCCCAATCTTCTGCTTATCAAATGCTATATTAAGCCATGTGTCTTACCTTTACTGGCTTTGCTGAAGACACAGCTTCCTAGATTCTGTTCTGGTACTTTGAAAAACTTGGACTTTTTAGTACTTCATGAATGAGAGAAATGGTTAGAAATACAGTTTGTTGCTTGAATCTTTGTCCTTCCCTGCTCCTGCTTGCTAACCCAGCCAACAAATTAAAGTCTTTCGTACACAATCATCCTGTATGGCAGCCTTGTAACCTCTGACCACCAACTAAACACACATCTTCAAACACATCTGCCACTGCTAGTGTCCAGTCCATAATTTTGGAGTTTCTCACACCCCTAATGAAAGGATGTTTACAATGTTATTTCTGTGTTGCCTTGGTGATGTCATGAATGTACTTTTGTTTCTATAGCACTCAGAAAGGAATTCTTACATCAGAAGTAGATTCGGTTTTTTAAATAACACTGGACATCTGTGATAGACTTCTGTATAGGGAAGAACACAAAAACATTGTTTTGCTGAGATTTGTGTAAGCAAGTTTTTATTACTTATTCCTCTGAGTTGTAGCACCCAAACTTTTCCCCTCCATCCCAACTAAGGCAAACTGCACATTTCCTCTCTGAAAACACTTTTGTGACATGACTGTTTATTTTAAAGCCCCAGAACGATTGGGGCGGGGGGCAGGGGGGAGGGGGAAGTGGGTGGGTCATAGACAGAAAAAGGCAGAAAGGAGTACTAGTACTTGAAGTAGTTGTCAGTATCCTTGACGCACAGCCTTGGGTAGACACCAATGTATTGGAATTAAGAGTGTGTTAGTAAATTGTTTTTCACTCTAGGATGCTTCACGAGTCTCTATACCAGCATTCTTTCCCCTCCTCCGCTCTTGTTCTTGGAAGTAAGGAAAGGATATTGAGCACACTGAAACAACCCCAGCAACATCTGTAGCTTTCATGTCTCCTTCAGGCTTTTCAGACTGAACAAGATTCAAAGATTATGCTGCTTATTCTCCTTGTAATGCAACTGTTTTCTTTTTGGTCCATCAGTTGTCTTCAAAATATTGACAGCATGTCATTAACAAGTCTGGAGTTCCTGGCTGAAGAGACAGTTCTGCTTATGTATCTGCTGTCAAAAAGCCCAAAAGATGTCACACAACGATTTTTAAATTTAACTTGCACCAAGTTCTCCCATTCTTATCGACTCATACATTAAGTCTGGTAGGGAAAAAGATAAGACTACGTGGACAGCATGACCATTGGTTTAGACATGGTCATCTGTTCTACATCTTTCCTTTAGCAGGTACATATTCTCCTGCCATTTAAACTGCTTTGGCTGAGACTTCACTTAACTGAAAGCCAGCATGCAGGAACTCATTTTAGGTAAAACACAGCGATTTAAAAAGCTAAACAACCACAGGTAAGTGTGGAAGCGAGACCATCCTTTTGGCATCAATTTTATATCCACCCTATAAAAGTGGGTTTGGCATACAATTGTACGTCTTCTGTTTACCACAACCAGGCAGCAACAAGTAGGAAAATGGTATTTTTTCTCTTTTAGAATGAAGATTCTGGGTTTCTAAAACTTCATCATTCCCACCAAAGACACCTGTGCAAAGCTGCGTAGGGGTTTTCAAGGCCACATAAAGTCTACCTTCTTCTGTCACAAATTGTTCCCTTTCTCTTCTGTAAAATGCCAACTAAGGTACCTTACCAGACCCTTGAGAAAAGCAATAAATTGATTTTAAACATATTTTTGAAAGCCTGAGGGCTTTCTTTTGACAGACCTTCAAGGCATATTGTAAAGCCAATAGATACTTTTCCTGAGGGAGTGGTTTTGTTCCAGAGGAAAGAGTATCATTCAGCTCTGTGAAAGTAGTATTTTGGTATTCTCGACCATATGATATCTACTTTACTGCACTATTAATTTTTTTGTTTTTCTTTAGTGATACTGTGATGGATAAATTGTATCACATTTATTCTTTCAGTTTATGCATTGCAGCTAGTTTTCAATGCTCTTGGAGCCAAAATAATAGTCTCTCTCCCAGACACACTGCTTTTACTGTGGCTCCTCTATTATATCTCAATTCATTGAGTCAACCTTAGAATAATACAGTGGACTTTTTTTTTTTTTTAATTACTTTGCATTTTCCATTTAGAGGGGTTCCTCATGGAGAAACATAACCAGAGGAGAGGTTAAAGTTAAAATAGAGCCACAAACAGAAACTGGAACAGTAGAAGGAATTGTTATGCAGTGAGAAACAGAGTAAGAACATATGGTTAACCAAAGGAAAAATGAACAGAGACCTAGTACTTGTGAACAGTGGGGGGAGAGAGGGGAAGACATGATTAGGGAAGAAATATCAAATAAATTTACTCTCTAATTTGCCTCCCATTTTATTTGACTGTTCCGCTGACTCACGAAGTCCATTAGGCAGCAACTCAGCAAATGACATTATGGTCAGCACAAGCTAACTAATTAGCATACATTTAATTCTAATTAGATTTTCAGGGGGAGGGAATTCTCAGTTTTTCTTTCCCTTTTCCATATGCACACACTTTTCCACAAATATAAAATCCTATAGTTGAAGAAAACAGGTGAAGATTTAAGACACACTCAGCCACAGTTAGCACGCTGAGTCTTGGAACAATCAAAACATGGCAGTTTACTTTCCCAGGGAATTATGCAAGTCACACTTCATTCACTGTGCAGCACACTTGAGATTGATGAGCTTGCCATGACAATATATAAGCTTTAGAGGTTCCAGTCTCTACCTCTGCTGCTGACAACTCATCCAAGAGCATAGCATTGTGGATTATTTTATGTAACAAAACAGGAATGAAAGAAGCAGTAGAGAACATTGTCAGTAGGAAATTAGAAAAAGTCACGAATTTCACATCTCCAAAATATCTTTTGCAAAGGCTGTAGGTAACTGTTGAGAATTCTCATGTTATTAGCTATTCAAAAGGTGCAAGACAACAGTGATTAACTAAACTTGGTACACAAAGTAATTGAAATAAATTTCAGAAACGTAGTTGTTTTAATTTCTGTTCGTCCACAGAGGACTCTCAAAGTGCTGACTTGTAGTTAGGTAGATCACATCTGTTGTCTGTTATTTTAACTACTTTAATTAAATCTTTGCACCAAAGTGCAGATGAAAAGTAAGAAGCAATCATGAAAATAGCAGATGCTTGTAAAATAGCAACAGTTCTAATCAGACTTCTGATCCAGTGCCTGATTAAGGAAATACAAATGGTTAGCTGGGACTGCATCACTACACAAGGCACTGCACAACCAATGAAACGAAAGGACAGTTTGGAAAATATGAAGAAGCACTTTCAATAGACGTATTTATGACAGCTGTCATAACCATGTTCAAAAGTTGTCAAAAAGTGTTCCAATTATTTTCTATATGCTCCTATTACTTAGCAATCTAGATAGTAATTTTTTTAAAATCTTGTAATCTAGATAGTAACATAGTAACTTTTGATTTTATCAAGAGAAAACACAAAAAGGAAATTCAAGACAGTTATTTTTATATAATTTTATGACCTGAGATTTTTCAGTCTGAAGCAATCCCAAAAGGCACAGGATGGAAAAGAATTATAAGAACAATTAAATGGATAAGTAACAGGTATCGTTGTTGTCTTTCCTTTACATCAGCTTAGTTTTGCTTAAAAGTAGGTAAGACGCAGTACCACTTGATGATGTAGGAAAGAAAAAAAAAACAGGATTAATAAAAGTTTACATCAGATGATAGCAGTTTTATGATGCTTACAGCTCAATAGTTTATGGCAAACAGTAGTACCTCTCCTTAGTGAGGACCCTGCTAACCCTCATCACAGTGTGTGTACTCATGTGATATAAAAGTAATTTTCATAGAATTTAAAGTATTAGAAGTATCATCTTTTGCCTTGAGGAGAATGTAGTTTGAAGAAAAATAGGCAAACATTCAGAGTGTGGAAGGAAAGTGGTACAGCATAGACACTAGAAGTAAACTGTAGCTGTCTCTAAACTCCAGTTTTGGATGGTATTTGGTGTTTTAAACTGATTCTGTATGCGAATGGAGTGAATTGCTAGATAACGTGTAAAGTGAGATGCCAGAACAGCCTGCAAAGAAACTTGGAGAAAGGTCCAACTACAGCCATAACATCATGCTGGTTTTGTGATGGTCACCTCCACATCCCCTCACTCAGGTCTTATTATAAAACCACACATTCTTTACAAAACATTATTCTTCACTGCTTTATCTCATTGCATTTTCCAATGTAGTTTCTTTTTTCTTTCCTAAAACAACCCCCTCCAGGGACGGAGGAGTTGACATTTCAAGAGACGAACACGGAACGCCTAATTTGCTCTATCAAGAGAGGATCATTAAGTAAGAGTATTTGGACTGAGATGATTGCTTTATTTTGAAAACCGCATAGCAAAACCCTTGATACTTGAGCCTTTACTGTCTAGATTGTGCTGTTGAGCTGGTTTCTTATGAGAGAGACTAACAGATGAAAATTGTTTCTAGAAGGAAGTTTTTAAAGGTACGAAGAAAACTTCTAGCATTTTATTTCCTGAAGCAAAGCAACCAAAGAAGAGGCCAGAAGTAGATGCTTGTAGATATAGAGCAATTTGATTAAAATTTTTCCTCACTATCCATATATAAATGGATACATATCTATCTATATATATGGATATATATCCATATCCCTCTCACCCTAGTTCAATTGCTTTTAAGTTGCCATTCAGAGGCTATTGTTACTAAGCAGTATCTAGGTCTCAGCATGTGTCATGTAATATAGATATAGATCCCTGCTGGGAAATCAATGATATGCAATGTTCTGCCCCAGAAAGAGATAGAAGTTGGCTATTAAGTGACATTATTTATAAAGCACATGCAGTGAGAAGAACATAGACAAGAGTGTGATAGCCTTTGTCTGTTTCAAACTTCATTAAAAAAACTCAAATAAAAACTCAATAATTTATTTACCTAACAGTATTGCCTCTATGTATTTTCAATAGCTCACTCATGTTTTGAAGTCAGTTTTCTGAAGACTTGGTAATTCAAAATTTATCAGAAGAAACACATCATATATGCTGAAAAAAAATCCCCTATCTCATACAAAATTTGATGTTTTTTCTTGATCCCTCAGCCAAAAATATTGAGTATGTATGTTAGTTCATTTTTAAAATTCATATTACAATCACTTGTAGTTTGTATGTATTTAAGAGCATGCAAATTGCCTAAGTGTTGCTTCGATATTGCTGCATTGGCTTTTTCAGGTGAGCCCTGACATTTTTTTTTGGTCTTTTTTATTATTATTACATTTTACAGCAAAATGTCCTGATTAGGATGATGTTATATGATCTGGTAAGACAGCTAACAGAAATTGGCTCAGTTTACACATTGTAACAGATTAATTATTTTGGACATTGCATAATTGCTTTCATTACCTTTCTGGATCTTACACAGGAAGGGAAGATGACTGGTTGTCCTGGTTTCGGCCAGGATGGAGCTAGTTTTGTCTTCAGCAGCTCCTGTGTTTTGGATTTAGTGTGAGAAGAATGGTGATAGTGCACTGATGTTGTTGGTTGCTGCTAAACGCTCAAGGACATTTTGCAGTTTCCCAGGTTTGGCCAATGCGCAGGTGCAAAAACTTGGGAGGGGTAGAGCCAGAATAGTTGATCCAAACTGGCCAAAGAGAGTATTCCATACCATAGATGTCATGCCCGGTGTAAGTGAGGGTCGGACGGTGGGCCACTTCCCTTAGTGCCTTAATCCTTAAGCTTCCCTTCAGGTTGCTTTTTGTTTCCCTGTTTTTCCTTTTTTTTTCATTCATCCGGGCCTTTTTGTTCATTCGTTTGGCTGTTTGTTCCCTCACCTGCTCTCTCTGGAACTGTTCCTCTACAAACATCCTCCATGTAACTGCTTCTTACCACTCTTTAGTACTCTTAGCATTTACATCTTACTTCCAAATGCTTGACATCTGTATATTTTTATTAAAACTATTTAATATTTATATTGCAAGTATGCCAAGAACCTCATCATGCTGGAGAACCCGTTCTTCTAGCCATTGTTGGTACTCTGACAGACACAAGGATATTGACCATAACAACCTGCAATTTTAAATGACAAGTGAAAGATAAGTAGGAAAGGAATGTACTTTAAGAAAGTAATTATGCATTATTTCATTTCCCTCCGCATATAGTGTGCATCAGCCACATGCTTGTTCCCCCTGTGTGGGCCTCACTCTACCAGCATCAGCCAGTCTTCTCCTAAGCACCATTTCAAAATTTGGTGTGTGGTGGGTTGACCCTGGCTGGACACCAGGTGCCCACCAAAGCCGCTCTATCACTCCACTCCTCAGCTGGACAAGGGAGAGAAAATACAACGAAAGGCTCATGGGTCAAGATAAGGACAGGGAGAACACTCACCAATTACCGTCATGGACAAAACAGACTCGACTTGGGGAAAGCAGTTTAATTTATTACGAATCAAATCCGAGTAGGATAATGAGAAATAAAAACTAAATCTTAAAACACCTTCCCCCCACCCCTCCCTTCTTCTCAGGCTTAACTTTACTCCCAAGTTCTCTACCTCCTCCCTCCGAGTGGCGCAGGGAGATGGGGAATGGGGGTTGCGGTCAGTTCATTACATGTTGTTTCTGCCACGGCTTCCTCCTCAGGAGAAGGACTCCTCACACTCTTCCCCTGCTCCAGCATGAGGTCCCTCCCACAGGAGACAGTTCTTCACAGACTGTTCCAGCGTTGGTCCCCCACGGGGTCACAAGTCCTGCCAGCAAACCCGCTCCAGCATGGGCTCCTCTTTCCATGGGTCCACAGGGCCTGCCAGGAGCCTGCTCCAGCACAGGCTTCCCACAGGGTCACAGCCTCCATTGGGCACCCACCTGCTCCAGCGTGGGGTCCTCAACGAGCTGCAGGTGGATCTCTGCTCCACTGTGGACCTCCATGGGCTGCAGGGGGACAGCCTGCCGCACCATGGTCTTCACCACAGGCTGCAGGGGAATCTCTGCTCTGGCGCCTGAAGCACCTCCTCCCCCTCCTTCTCCACTGACCTTGGTGTCTGCAGAGTTGTTGCTCTCACATATTCTCACTCCTCTCTCCCAACTGCTGTTGTGTAATAGTTTTTCCCCTGCTTCTTAACTCTGTTATCCCAGAGGCACTACCACTGTCGCTGATGGGCTCAGCTTCAGCCCGCAGTGGGTCCGTCTTGGAGCCGGCTGGCATCAGCTCTGTCGGACTCGGGGGAAGTTTCTCACAGCTTCTCACAGAAACCACCCCTATAGCTCCCCCACTACCAAAACCTGGCCACGCAAACCCAATACAATCTGAAAGAGGGAATCAAAAGGTGCAGTGATCACAAGCTGAAGAGCCTGAAAGACTACCTTCATATTTAAAGAAGAGAGAACAGTGTGGAGAAACTTAGTAATGGATTATAAATATACAGTACTAAATAAGCTGGAAAGAAAACTAGGGAGAGGCCATGTTGTTTGAATCTCTAATACTACTATGCTTTAATTACATTATCCACCACCTTCATGCTTTTCCTCTGCTCCTCCCCTGATCGCCAGCCTTCTTCAGTGTTAAGTCCAGTGTGTAAAATCCTGATCTTTATAGTCTTTTTTCCTAATTCATCTGCTCCAGGCCCTCAGTCATTTCAGTTATCTATCTGTTGTTTCCTTTCCTTTCCTAACCTTTTCATCTGTATTTCATTTAATTTACCCTCTTTAAGGTAAGTATATTCTCTTACAGTCATAGAGGGGGATCTTCAAGTTCGTTTAATTTTATTTTCACCGCTGTAGTAAATGATTGCAAAGGTGAGAGTAGTTTCCCTCAAACAGCAAAAAACAAGAGGGCTGGAGCTAATTTCAGAGAACAAGAACTGGTTGGGGCAATTAGAAAGCAGTAAACTGGAGAACTAGGTGTAATTCTGATACAAATGGCTGAGACTTCCCAGCCCTTCCCATGAAACAGGGCCTGAACGATCCACTGTGCCTCTCGCAGATAGTCTGAATTCCAAAACTGAGTGGAAAGATTCAGAAGTATAAAACTAATCTGTATTGCTAGGAAGATACAGCCTCACATGTAGACAATTATCCTTGGAGATAGGAAGAACTGGGACAGAGGATGCCATTGACACAAATACGCAAGAACTTCAAAAAGTAAGGACTCAGCTACACTTCAAAGGTTTGCTAGTGTAGCAGAGCTATAAAATTCTCTGTCAGACCCACTCAAACCATCAAAAAGAATTTTTCTGTTGATGTTATTTAAACTAAATAAATGTTATGGGCCCACAGATCATTTTTTGAATCTGCATAATTGTGGATGACATTTGAGTTGCAGGTTAGGCTTTTTATGTCCGTTAGCATATAGGTGGGGGTATTTTCATGTTCCAAAATGGTGCAGTAATAAGTTGCAAACTTCTAAGTACTGCCCAAGCCTGAGATAAGGAGGTAAGATTTGCTTTAAAAAGGCTGGAACTTAGTTAAGAAGGTAGACAGGAGCTGAACCAGGAAATGAGTCACAAAAAAAAGAGAGAATGATGACAAAAGCATGTGCATTAATTTCAGAAATATCAGAGGCAGAAGGAAGAAAAGCATGGAGAACAGATTTTGAGATCTGATCAGAATAGGATGGCTGGAAACATTAGTCGGAACATCTGTGAAAGACTGGAGAGGGTGGAAGACAGAACGGAAGAAATCCAGAATGAGTGGGAGGAAAGAAACACATTTGCAATTGCTTTGTCAGGAATACACTAGTATCTTCCTACTATAGAACCTTTTCTCTCTCTCCAAAAGATAATCCCACAATCAAAAGGGGATTGTCAAATGTACATATGTGAATACAGTAAATTAATCCCAAACAATTTAATCAATAGTAATTGACTACTAAAGGGATTAATTTATTAGGGGTCAAATCCAGCCATTCTTTCTCAGACTGGACTCTCACCATGGACAAAAGTTACCCCTGTAGAAGGAATGTGAGAAAACATGCAGAAAGTGTTAAAGTTGCTCCAGGTATTACTCCTTCTTCAGGCATTTCAAGTGCATCAGCTGCTGCTGCTTTGCTTAAGGGAATTTGCTGCTTAAAATGTCTATTCTGCCAGGCAACCACAGTAAATGGCATTAAGGGAAAAGCAGTACCACTGAATGGGCTTCAATTTGCCTTCTAACAATGTCCCACCTTTGCCTTTTCTATCCCTTGTTTCCTTTGCAAAGGCTGTATTACAGATGGAAGGATGGAAGAAGGCAAAGAATACGTAATGTAATTGCTTCCCATTAATAAAGAATAGTTAGTCCGAGCAATCTCCCTCTAAGTGTCTTTCTATCAGCTAACAAATGGACCTAACTATTGGCAATCAGAGAAAAATCAATTTATTTGGAAGTAATGCAAATTTATTATGAAAAATGCTTCTGGAACACTGCAAGCTTCTCCCATTTCTGTTGACGAATTGGTTACTTTAGAGCTATTGACCTTAAGCAAGGATTGCTGTCTGACAGAATTGCACTGTGACAGAAAAGGGCCTGGAACTGAACTTATTTGCAATTGCTTCACACTCTCTGTGGAGAACTACATCACTTTGCTCTTTGGTGTAAAGTATCTTACCCTATTGCTGAATAGCTATTCTAGCAGGCGAGCAGAGGATTGTACTGGATTTGGTTGGGATAGACAGGATGATATTCCCTCTCCCTGACCATTTGCTTATAGGAGGAGTGGCGGACAAAGAGCCCCTGGCTCTTGTCATCTCTGTGAGTCATAATCTAAGCAGAAATGAGCATAGGAATAAAGGAAGTCTTTAACTTCCTCTTCACTCCCCCACATCATAAACAAAGGTTATGACAATCTAGCCTTAAGTACTTTGGATGAAAACATCTCAGTGAGTCAGCTGTTTGCAAATAGCTCTCCGCCTTCCTTTGCGCTTCATCTCTATGGGTGCTCCGTGTCTGCTTTGCATTCGCATGAGTTCCACCCCACCTCCCCCCCCCGCAACTTCTGCATGCAGCTAAGCGCTCAGAAGCCTTGCTGCAATCTCTCTGAGCAAAAGGTGACCAAAAGGGAAAAAATTCCCTTTTGAGGTCCAGCATCTTTTGATCCCATTAGTAGTCACAACTTTGCTTTTAAAGTTTTGATCATAGAATGAGACAGCCATTTTGTCTCCTACTAGTGATCTTAGTTTATCCAGAAGTTACACCTTGAAAATACACTTTCTATATGTAATACGTTTATGAATTCAAAACAGTCTCACACTTCTAGGCTTTTATAGATATTTTTAAGTTAAAAGGCTGACCAAATGCTGTTGAAGCATGCAGCAGCCTTTGTTCTTTACAAAAGCGTAAGCGCTCTAATTTTGTTTTCTGCCTGCCGTTCCTTTTTTGTTGTTGTTGTTGAAGCTGTTGAAATTCCACAGTTTAAGCAGGCCCAGTTGCTAAACATATCCTCTTGGTTGGTTCATTTTCTTGCAATATAGCTACTTTCTGATTTCACAAGAGTTGACTCACTTCTGACACAATGTTCCAAGATGAACACCCACACAGTGTAACATTCAGACTTTATTCTTTTCTCCACATATACTAGCACTCTCATCACCTGAAAGTAGAATCTTACTTCCTTTAGCTGACCAAATATGCCTCCAGTATACTCCCATACAAATCTAGTTATTATAATACTCTACTGAAAAGTTATTTACTGTTGATGGTGTATTAATTGTCAGTAAAACTGTGCTAATTTAACTGAAGACAGGCTGAAAGTTTGATTTTAAAAATACCAGTTAAAAATGTATTTCATCATGCTTTTTGATAAAGAACAAATTATGTTGAAATTTGTAAAGCTGTCTGTAGAAATACATCGGCTTGTTCATCCAGTTATGAAAATAATATGAGGCCCTTCTAAAACACAAATAATAAAGCTCAGTGTTTTATTATAAAAATATTTTTTTAAGTCTCTTTCCATAGCTGATCAATACTAACTAAAACCCTTATCCTATACTAAAAGTTACTTTATAAGGGCGGGGGGGAGAAAACCAAATTAGACAGAGGGAGGGAGGGAGGGAAAGAACAACATTTAGCTGTATTTTCAGAAGTACCAGATGGTAAGTCATGAAAGTTAAAGCAATAAAACACCTAGAATATTCTAAGCAGTTCAAGACACCAGAAAAATAGATATTTCAGGAAAGGAGGGATTTATTTGTGAGGAAACCATTTAAAGAAACAAAAAGCTACCTAAGGAAACTGACTAAGAGGGACTAGACAAATAGTACGCACAGATTGAAAGGACATAAATGGAGACATCCTCACTGAATGCTGTGAGCAAGAGTGAAAGAAAAAGCTGACTACTCTATAAACCCTTATTACAAAACACAGTTAAATGCAACTCCATAGGCTACCAACAGAAGAATGAATAGCAATACTGTGCAAAACAGCAAGGGAGAGGGTGGAGGACTATCAGGATTATACATATGCACGGTCTGAGGACATGAAGTACAAGCAACTGAATAAAAATCTATTAGAGGAAGTTTAAAAATAAACATTAATAACATATTTTCAATGACAAGATCACTTGCAAATGATTTTTTTAAACAGTATTAGACATATTGTATTGTCAGAAAAATTTGAAATGTTAAGAATGTCTTTCCTATCTGCAGTTTGTATTATTCTACACTGTTAAACTAAGCTTCAGCTGGTTCACGATGCACAGTTAGTTCCACATTTGGTGAAAAAACCAAAATGTTCACACATATTTGCAGGTTTATCTTCCATATTAGATAAATTGTGTTCAGTGACATGTGAAACCACTGAACCAAGACTTGGATTGCCATGCTTCCCAGAAACATAAAAACCTCTTTGAAAGCTATGTGACAACATCCCATGAAATAAAAATAAAAGGCATATTCCATTTTTCTTTTTAAGATTATTCAGTTCACTGGTGACTTTTTTACTTATTCATTAGGTGGTCTTTTGATGAAACGTCTGGTCTGGCAGACCATGGATAGGTTTGACAATGCAAATTCAAATTGACAGACATGTAGGAAGATGGAAGATTTGATGTCACTATCATGTGATATGAAATCTTTGGCTGTACTCAAGAAGTGTAATGAGACACTTTTCCAAAGTCACTTTTGTTCAAACAGTGCCACTATCCTCCTAGGAGCAGTAGTCAAGGAATTATTTAAACAGCATGCTATCACATGGCTTAAAATAATTTCTTAGGGATTACATATTTTGCAATTTAAAAACAACAAACAAACAGTAAGAAATATTTTATATACCCAGTTTAAAGAAAAATAGCTGCAGGTTGTTATGATTAAGTTCACACAACAAGATGTGCTAGGATTTAACACTAAAAATAATGAAGTTTATTTTGTAGGTTAAAAAATTCTCTTTCAGGGCCTGAGATGTTCAATATGTTTATTGAACTTTTAGAACTTAATTTCACAAACTATATACTAGTACATTTGTACTAAGATATGAAGATCTTTTGAATTAATAAAGATTAATATATTTGATAAAAACTCATGCCGTTAACTTAAACTGAAACAATGCTGGTCTTTCCCCCAAATTTGACCAAATCTCATTAGATCAGCTAACATGAAAATTTTATGCTTTACGGTCTTTTAAAAATTTTATGGACAGTCTCATGCTTCACATAATTCCTCAGCAAGTCAGACAACAGCAACAGTGAAGCTTTATTAAGCACTCTGAATACCTGTCTTCAGTTTATTGAGATATATCAGGCTGTTTATTTGATCCACATATCAAACCATGGCACCATGATGAATTTAGCATACTTCTGTCACTTTCCCCCTACGGCTATACATATATACGCTGATAGCACATACAGTAAAATTACAGGAAAGAAAAAAAATAGCTACATAGAGATAATTTTTTTTTAAATAAATTCTTAAGAATAAGCCAAAAAGAGCAACTGCTCTCAATAGCCAGGAGCTCAAGCAGATACAGCCTGCCAGATTCAGGAAGCTCCACACGAGGCCTGGTCAGAGATGTCCACACTGCCTTCCCACACCTGAGAGAACAGTGAGGAACTTGAGCAATTCTAGATAAAGTCAACTAAGCTCATCATCTGGGTCCAACAACCAACCCCACTGGATTAGGAAACTGAGGCAGCAAATGGGAGAAGGAAGCAGACACACCAAGCCATTAGTGGTGACAAAGCAGAGACAGCAGTCCCAATGTCATTACAGGGTAAGGTGGAAGATACTCATGGGAAAATAAACAATCTGGATCCAGAGTGGTTTGGAATATTTCTCAAGCGAACTCTGTTTGCATACAAGCTGAAGCCCCTCAGAAAACAAGGAAATATAACTGTATCCTCTGTCCTTGTAGATGCACGCTAGAGCTTTTATTTCCTATTACCACTTATCAAAACACTTAAATAAAGTGTCCTTGTCTATTAGGAGAAGGGGCATATTCAACAGCTCAAACATAGCAGTAGCATATTAGAACGGAACATTCAGTTCTTGTCTGTGCCTGTAAGGCAGAGTCATTGGTATATAACACCACACATTAATGTTGTTCCATGAGCATCTGGAAGACAGAAAAGGCTACAACAGCATCCAAACCTCTCTAGTTCAGCAGTACTCTTGGATACTAGGACACATATATACATAGGACAAAAAAACACCACAAAGACCAGAAAACAAACAAAATAAAGCCTCATCCAAATCTATGTATATATTATTAGCATATTGTCTCATTGGTCTCCTGGAACATTACACAGTCAACATTTCAACAATGTATTATCAAATCGAGTGCAGTCCCTGATATTGTAGGGGCATACATTTATGACTGAGTACATTAAAGGTAATACATAAGCTTACATTTCAATGAATGCTCAAGAAAAAACTTCTTTTTAATAATTCTGTGTAAAATACACTCTGAAAAAATGAATGTCTCCATTAAAAAAATCACTCAAAAACATACTACTATTCAATAATCTTATCCCCGTGTGTGGAAGTCACACATACATATTAATTTAGGCTACAGATACAAGAATAGGGTACAACTAACAAAGATTTTATCACAGTTGCTATCCTACTCAGAAAGTGGTATTTGAAAGGCTAACACAGCACATAAGTAGTACAGAAGAATACTGATAATAAAAACAGAAGCAAGGAAAAGAAAACTTTCTACTCACACTTTTGCTCCTCCCATGTAGAGTACAGGTATTCTTGTTCATGGTGACTCTCTGACTAAATCAGAAGTGTTCTGCAAGTTTCAAAGGAGTGGTTTTATCCCTTGACCATCCAAATAACAGCTGTTATACTGAAAGGAAATTAATTTATCTTGTTAGCATCAAGGTCTTTGCAAGTTGTGCAACATACAGGCATAAGCCACTGCTTAATTGTATGAAAGTTGCAAACATTCTAAGATCCAGTAGAGCAGATGTTTCATGTTTCACTAAATCGTACAACACATATAGTTAGCCTGAACCATACAACAAGCATCTCCATGAATAGTGCATGCTTTCCAGTCAAGAACAAATGCATGCCAACCCAAACAATTACAGAAGGTGACAGACTTCTGAGGCAGGGCTTTTTGCCACAGTTATTTAACTAGATATTGGCAGTGTTGTTTGTAAGAATGAAATAAGCCTTATTGGGTATTTTTAGCCAGTTTCTCAATCTGAGGGGATCTGTTAACTTATATACTACTCAGACCGGCAAACATGCTAAATTTAGGGGAAGAAGGTCAGCCAGAGTAATTTTCAAATCCAGGTGCCTAAGGATCCTTAAACCAGCAGCTGGGTACTTTCATGTCAGAGTTTGACAAATTGGTCTTCTTTGTATTATAAAAACACCTAAGCAAAAGCCCTAGCAACTGATGATGGCATGGCATGGCAGGTTTGAAAAGCAGCATTCATCAGCCTCTGGATAAGGGCATAGCAGTAATCATGGAAGAGTGGAGTTAAAGGGAAATTCATATGTTCCAGGATCAGGCAGTTGAAAGATTTATATTCTCATTTGGGCCAGGTAAATCTCTGCATACACTTCTTCCTTTAGCTCTGTCAGCCAAAGATGAGGTAAAGTGCAATTTCTGACCACAAAGCTGTTCTAGTAAAATCTCCTAATATAGAATCAATCATACCAGCAAAATTACAGGTATGGTTTATTTCCCTCATGGGCAGGCACATCGCTGATGCAACTCGTATGGGTACAAGAAATATTTGCCTAAGTTAGGCATCATCCACACTAGCCCAGTTTTGCTAGCATAATGTATTGTTTTAAAATTACTAAGTTTTTGAGAATCTCCAAAGCCCACCGCTACCAAAACAGAAAATGAACTCGTAAATGTCAGTACGATACTAAGAGCCAAATAAATTACACAGATATAAACACATACAGCTGCAGTTTCCTGCCCCCACAGGAGAACATCATGACCTGTGACAGATCTAAAAGTCTAGTTTTCCTTCCTAAGAAACCCACTCATCTCAATGCATGAGCAACTCTCCAGCACACTACTTGATCTTTTGATTTGTTTTCTAAAACTCTGCCACTTCCTTCAGATAAATAATAAATATGTGTTGATTATTTATGTATTTAATTATTTATAGGCAGCATCCAGTAACAGAGAAGCAAAGCCAACTGTTGAGGGAACAGGTAATTTTTTTCATATTTAGATATTATATATACAAATACTGTTGTTGGCAGTTTTACAATGACGAAATAGAGGATCTAATTTGCAATTAGAACTGCAGAGGCTAGACCTCCTCATGGTCCTGCTGGATGCCCTTCACAGTAACCAAGTTAGCCTCTGCCCCAGTGTGATGTAGTTGCTTCCTCCCTATCGATTGGCTTCATTGACCACTCAATAGTTATTTACAAACGTGAAACAAATTCCAGCATTGATTTCGTATCATTGCCCAGAGCCTGTGCCCATGGATATATAGTTGGGCCTAGTGTGGCAGTTCTTAAGGGTAGTGCTGTCCGGCTTATGTATACCCTCACATTGTAATTGACAATATGAGTCGGCTGGCCCATCAGAAACATCAGTGGTCATCAGAAACATCAGAGACCACGAGAGACTGGTGGAAGAGGGAAGTGATTTCAGTGAACTGGAGTTTATTAACTCAGAGATTGATGGTTTGGAATGGTGTCATCCTTCCACCCAGAATGACAGTCTGGCCAGGCTGCCAGAGGTGTATGAGGTGCCTACCTCACCAAGTCTCAGGGGCATTACCATCAGCCCTTGCTCAATGGAGACAAAGAGTGAAGAGGGGGAGGAATCCTTGCCCCCAGGAGCCATGGCTCAATTTTCTCCCTTGCCTTCAACACCTATCCTGGCTACCAGTGGAGATTTGCCAACCGAGGGTACATCGATTGTGAAGGTCCCAGACAGAAATCCATCACATCTGCTGTGGGAACTGGATAGGAAAAATGTCAGGAGTGACTGAACATCTAAGGAGACCATATAGGAAAAGAAAGATCTTACTTCAGCATTCCCTGGAATCCACTGAAAGAAGCAAAAGCAGTATGTGTATTGTTTCTGCCCATAGGTGATTGAGCCCTTACATGAGAAACTGAAGAATTGCATCAGCAGATTTGGGAGCACATAGGAGGTAAGTAGTGCAGACTGCATTGAAAAAAACCCCACAAGATCTTAATCGATTTGTGGGATATTGTTACAGGCTTTCCTTAAGAGAACTTAGATTCCTAGAAAACTATCCTCCTACAAATTATTCATATACTACTCATATACTATATCTAACATATATGAATATATGTAGGTATACATGAAAGCCACATCTATCTAAGTTTTGTGGAAAGAAAAAAGAATTTTCAGTTACAAATCTTTTACTTGTCATCTCTACATAGAAACCAGTATCCACAAAAGAGTATCTTCACATTACTTTTTCTATTTAAAATAGCTACAGGGTGAAATGGACACAAAAGTAAACAAATCATTGCTTAATCCATTCCAGCAATGCTCAAAATACACACAAGAGAAAAATATACTTGGCTAATTAAACTAGTTAATGCATTTAGACAAAATTCACAGAAGTCACATAAAGTATCTGGAACTATGTATGAAACCAAGGTACAAGTGTATGGTTTTAACTTAGGAAAGTAGCAGTAGCACATTGAATGGAGGTCAATTATTTCTTTCACATATTAAGAGACTTTCTGTCTTAAACACTTTCAGTCATGTTTGTACAAACATCTGTAATGTACTAATGCATTCCACAGCCAGAAAGCAGGATAGCGGAGCTCTTATAGAATACAACAGAAAAATAAAGGCTATTCATTGCTAGGATGAAGTTTGAAGAGATTACCTCTTGTCCAATGTACATTTGATCAAAGAGACTGAAGAACATTCCCTCATCACTATTTTTCTGTGAGATGTAATACCTAGAATCATCACATCACATCACAAGACGAGACCTCATTGAACTAGCCCAGAGGTGCTTCCAGCAGCCAGACGTGTACAGTTTATTGCAACAAGGACGAGTCATACAGACAGATGCCCTACTTTTAGACCTTTAAAGCTTCCCAAGTTGTCATTCAAAGCACTATGAACCTTATTCCTGTTGCACATGACCAATATAACCAAAATATTAGCCAAATAAATAGTCCAAACGGAAGGCATTCATAGTGGACTTCAAGCAGAACCATATGTATACACTTTTATTTCATCATCATAATCATTAAGCCTTAATAATTACTATTCATATAGAAACTATCAAACACAACGAAGACGAACAAAAAAGCTAGTGACTTCAAATTGAAGATTTTTCTAATATTGCTTAGTTTTTAAACAATAGAGGACAATTAAAATGCAAATGCTTCTACTGAGTTGGTAGCTCAATTACAAAACATTTTTATTTTTCTGAACAGGAGATTAAGAGATGACAAAATAAACAAAAACAACTTCCTATTTGTGTTCTGTTTCTGTATGTTTTTGCTACTCTTTCAAGATACTTGCATGGAGTGGAGGTCCACTGAGCAAAACAGCATATTCACACAAAGCAAAACACTATCATTTACTTCAGAAAATTCTAAGAAGTTTAGAAAAAAAGATACCAGAGAAATATTCAAAGAGGGGAAATGAAAAACAAAGAAGATTTGGCCAGACTACTTGAGCAGATTCCAGAGTGAATCAGAAGATTTTAAAAGTGAGTAAGAGAAGTTCTTGTAGCATCTAGGATGTTATTGTTGTTTGTTTGTATATATGTCTGTCTCTTCACAGAAGCAGCATATTCTCTTTAAAAAGAGCATAGAACACTGCAAAATAATCCTTGCTGCACAATTTGATGGACTTGCACTCATACAGTGAACTAGCCAGGAAGCTCTTATGTTGTTTTAATATTTATGACTTGACCATGAACTACCTGGAGTGTTTAATGGTTGTGTACAACAGCTGCCCATCCACCCTCTACCAGGCATTTAACAGAAACTAAGAGGAAGACATTGTCTTCCATGAGGAGTTAACTCTCTGCATGCCTGTATATCGTGCTTGCTCACTCTTACATACATAGTTTAACTCTGTTTACCTTACGTACTTATCTAAAACATGAGTAAAGGGATTTCAATATAGGAATTTGGAATGAAGTGATTTTGGGGAGCAGACTGCTGGAAGCTAGCACGATGATGGTACGGATTATTATTGCACTAAATCTGACTCTAAAGGCACCTGTCTCTGTATTAGAGCTATGTTTAATAAAATACAGCTCTAGGCTTAAGTTTTTTTCTTGCTTCTGATTGACAACAAGACAATGTTACACTTTATCATTCGGAAACATTCATGATCTAGAAAGATTTTAAAGAGTGATTTAGGTTGCCAATCACTGCCTAAAATCTTTCTATAAAACATGTAACAAGGACTTAAGATATGGCTTACTCCCTGTTGGCACCCAGCCTCCATATGCATGAGTGAGATGAAGAACTCACACTGTTTATCGCCGGCATGTCTCTATTTCTGAGCAGTTTTGGGCTGATAAGGTAGCAAAAATTCTTTCAATTAAAAAGATAGGAAAAAAAGCACATCTTCATACCGGATTAGAGATCTCTTGAATGATCTTCCTGTCTCTCTGATCTGCTGTTAAGAGATCTGGCACTGCTCTGAAAAAGTATGTTGTTTACAGATTTTAATCTCAGAGACAAGCAAAGCACGGTCCCTTTACAGCAACTGAGGATAAAAATCCAAAAAGCCTGAGCTTCTCTCTGCAGTGTATGACTCATTCAGTAGCCAGGCCTGATTCTGGAACACTTTAATGTTGGCTTGTTTAATTTCAGTTGGAGCTGCTGTTTAGGGACATTGTTCTTCCCCAGCCCAAGCGCATACAAAAGAAAAAAAGACGAAACAAAAGAGCAAAGACACTGAAATGAATCTGTTAAGCCACACTGATGAAATTTTCAAAAGCAACAGGCTGTGAAAGACCTAGACAACTGGAACAGATGTGAACAAAAGGCAAGAGTATAAGGAGGAAAGAGGTCCCAAAATAAGAATGCATTTAGATCCATCTTCTTCCAGAGTACATGTTCAATTTTTATTCATCTCTCCTATGCTAAGCAAGACACTGTATTTGTCTAGTTATTATGATTGAGCAGGAAAAAACAGCTTGTCCAGATAGGCTATTACTGAGATATGAGAAATCTATAATTAAGAGAGACCTGTGCAAATAAATACTTGAATATTCAAGGCCAAATGTATTCCTATTATCATGTTACTGGCCATTCATTTCCTTAACCATCTAGTAAAGCATAACCCAGAAATCAGTCATCCTTGCCTAGCTAGACTAGCTTTTATGTCCTTTCATTCAATATGACATATTGCCTACATGGCCTGCTTCAGATTGTAGGCTTTTTTCAAAACCATGGATTTCTTCAGAACAGAGAGAAAGCAATTTAAATAATAAAGTGAAAGGTAATGTTTAAAGCAAATTAGTTTCATCATTCTACAGAAAACAAATATCCAGAAACTGATGCTGAAAACTGAATGACCCTGCCAAAATCTCAGGTATTTTAATTTATTTTAGAACAGTGGTACTTATAGGGAATGTCATAATACCAAACACAATGTATATAACACCTCTGTTTATATACATTTACATAGCTTTTTAAAAAGCATAATTAGCATGAGTGTGAACATTCTACATTCTTTACATTTGGCTAAATACAGAGCAAGCAACCACATGAATGCTGTACCAAAAAAATTTCAATGCTACCTAGTAGGAAAAATAAAACACCCAACTAAAAAAACCCCAAAACATAGACAGAGAAAAACCTTACTTGTATTTTTAAACTGAAAAGCTAATCATTTCTACTTCCGTTATGTTCTCCAAAGTTTAAAAACACTACTATAAAGGCCAGTGTTTCAGAACTACAAGAGAGTTCCCTGGAGAAATGTATTGCATACAACATTAACATCTCTGAAGAGTGCACAAAAATAGCATTTAATGGCATATAGACTGAATTCATTCATAAGTGTTTTGTATTTTAGTGCCTTTTTGAAATTTCCTGTTCCTACTATAACCTTTTCTGTTAGCCTGAATTATATGTAAACAATCTCCCCAGTGGAGAAAATGGCAATTTTGACATTGATCCAGGTAATGTCAAAATTTATTTTCCATAGAACAGACATGAACTCTTGTCACACTTGCAGAAAACTGTATTTTCAGCCATTTTTCTTTAATTTTTCTAAGGGAAAGAGTATTGACCATTATTCACTTTAACAATAATGCCTCTGCAAGTATTAATCACAAATCCAGCAGTCGGCTAACATGAATATTTTTACTGTCAGCCCTTGATTGTTAAGTACTGTACCCCCCCCCGCCCCTTTTTTTTTTTGGAGATGCAAATTCCCAAGATGCTATCAAACAAAATTAAGCAATACTGAAGAATTGCTTTCCTATACACTTTCTCCAACAATTGAAATGCAGGTTATGAGAATAACTTTTCAGGAAATTTTTGTAGCCTATGCAAGAAGGAGAAGCCTTCTATTTTCAGAAGTGCTTTGAGAAGGCATATTGAGAATGCAACTATTGATGTTGGACAATTCTGAGGACTCGCTACTAGAAATCTCATTAATCACAGCTGTGTATTGGATAATGAAGATTAGCCAGCAGGATGCTGGGTTTTTAACAAAAAAAATGTAGTAAAATTACTGTAGCAGATTACAAAGCATAGAGGAATGCAAAGATATTCCTATTGCTAGATTATCTACTTCTTTCTTTGGATAAAGTTATAAAGCCTGGTTTTCTGGAGACAGGGAATGTGATTTGAGCAGAACACAGCATGACCTCTAGGGGGACACTAAAATCCACTTAGTGCTTTTTTTCTTTTTCTTTTTCCTTTTTTTTTTTTTTTAAAAAAATAACTTCCATCCATCCAGAAGTAAGTGTCCAGCACTTACACCAGAAAAATGCTTTAGAACAGAAAGACAGAGATGTGAAAGCTGGGGAACTCAGTCAGGCATTGAGGCTGGGGAGTGGGCATGAAGAGGCAATTTTGGGTAAGAATATTTCCACTAAATATATTTTCCTTATGACTGTATATTTGATAACTGCATTTATAAACTTACAGACCAATTGCTAGTATTTTATTCGTGACTTTTATGTGTCAGCACTAAGGACTCACAGCCAGGGACTTGGGCTGACTCAGTCCTAGGGACTGTATCAAGACTGAACAAAACAAGATAGGCTGTCCCTGAAGCGTGTGCAGCCCTATTACATGTACAAGGCTAACTACCAAGTGTGACCACAAGGAAAGAAGTGTGTGCTCACCTTTAACACACTGAGAAAAATCTCATCTTATTTTACAACCAAGTAACATTTTTCCTTTTTTTTTTTAAACAGTAATTTTTTTTTTCTTCCCTCTTTTTCTCATGCTAAAAACAGATCAAAGGAAGACAGAAAATATTGGAGAGAGTAAATCACAAAGTATTTTTTTCTCTGGTCCTCTGCTGCTTCTGGCAGAGAGGAAATAAGAGTGGCATTAGATATCAGTGCTTTTGATAATGTAATGCTAACTTCTACTTAAATCGAATTTTAGTTAAAAGAATGATATCTTTCATTGTCAGGGAAGTCCTTTTCATACTGAAGTGAAACACATTTGATACTGGGTTGCATCAGTCTATGTCTGGCCCAACAAATTAGACGTACCGGGGAGCATTGTCTGGCACCAAGGCCTGCCATCCTGCATCCAAAACGTTAAATTTAGCCTCAAAACCAGTATGGCAGCACAGGTGCTATGTATGGAGGGGAGAACAGCCTGCCTGCCCTGGCTCCCAAACTACCACAGCTGCCTGGCAGCACACCAGTGGGCCGGAGCCGAACCAGGCTGGGAACTACCCCGTTATCCAAATAGCAGAGGCCGTTGTAGTTCCCTGTCACCACTCACCCCCCTGCCCCATCACCACTCACCTACCTTTCTTTATGCAGGCTATTGGATGTAAACAGCAGGGCTTAAGGAGCCGGAGCAGCAGCAGTGCCTTGTGCGGGAGGAGGCCATGCGCTTCCCGGAGCCAGTCGCAGCCGGTTCTGGCCAGTTCTGCAACCGCCGCCAGCAGCCCTGCAGGCCCTGGGGCTCAGCCGGCCGGAGGCGGCCGCGGCACCTGCTCCCAGGGTGGCTGGAGGTGCTGCAGGAGATGTGGCCGGAGAAAGGAGGCACTTCGCCTCAAAGGGTGCCCCTCTGAGGGGACTGCAGCCCATGGGCACCGGAGCAGGGACACCTTCCTGAGGGGACTGCACCCATGACAAACCGGGAACACCCCTGAGGGACAGCCATCATCCTCCCTCAGACATCTCTTCCATAGCCTAAACTGTCCTGGTCAGTCTAAAGATTTCTCATCCCAAATCATCCCTATCACTCTTCTGAACCTGCTCCATCCTACCGTATGTGGAGAGGCTTCCTCCTCTCACAGGCTCTTCACAACACAGTGAATAGCGCTGAGGTCAGGCACTGTTAGCCCCAGGTTTCTGCCTGTTGGATAACGACTGTTCTAAGGATGCTTTCATTTTAATGGAGGAACTGACTTAAAATAGCTGTAATACACTGCAAGTTCTCAAACATGTGCATATCCTCCTAGCACTGAATGGATACTATATTTATTTAACAAAAATGGGTACACTTTAAGATGTCTGACCAGAACCTCCCACACTGCTCAACATGCAAGTCATCCTGGCATGTACACACCAGCATAATGACAGTCTCTGCTTCGTTTTCTGCTGTTTTCCACACACTTCCTAACATTTCAGCTCCCTCCTTGACCTCTGAGCATCAAGCTAACATATTCATACAACTGTTTACTTTTGCCCGAAGACCTCATTTCTGCACAGCAATATTCAGTCAGAGCCTATCGTGCAAGTTTAAGCTTGCCCCCCTCCCACCATGTGCATCACTTTGCATTTCATTTTAGATTTCTTCTGCTATTTTATCACATTCTGCAGTTTTGCAGTTTTACATAGTTGTCTTCAATGCCATGAATAGCTTAGTATAACCAAACTTTTTTTTCCGAATCATTTTTAGTATATAGAACAGCACAAAGCTCTGCTTCCTGGCAAGCTCACATTTCAGAGTTAGTAATTCATCTATTTAATTCCTGGGCTCCTTTAGAACTGTTCTGTCAATTGTCCTTGTCCACTTTACCCATTTATTTAATAAGCTCTTCTACTATTACCTAAATCTGGGGCATTTGATGTCTCTTACAAGAAAAAAATCTGTCATAAGAGGCTTCACAAGATCTCCTGTACCAAGCCTTTGCCAAATGTTCTTTTAATCCTTGTTATGTCCCACCAATCTCTCTAGCTGACTTCATTATCTGGAAGAGGTTTCTTAGCAGATTTTTATACCTTCATACTTTTGTTCCTATTGCCCTTTTTTGGTCTTCCTCAGTGCATTTTTGTATGTAACTTCTCAGATTTTATCATGTTTTTTATTTTCCTCATTTGGGCAAAACTTCAACTTTTTGAAGGATGTCTTTTCTTTTCAAGGACTGTCTTTATTCTGTTTCACCATGTCAGCTTTCTTTCACTTTCTAAAAAACTGCTAAGTATATATTCATATAGTCCCAATTGTTTTTCTTGGGCTTCTACTAGTTGTACAAAAAAAAATATTTCTTTTTACAGAAGCATGTCCTTTTTCTTCTTTACTGTGTCTAATAATAATGGCACTGTTTGTTCTGTCCTTTCAAATTTCCTATTTGACAAAAATTTTCTAACTCTACTTTTCTTCAGAGATACAAAAATTACCTAGGGGAATGCATCATTCTGAAAGGTGCTCATTCAGAACTATCTGCCTTCCCTCACTCTTGAATTTAAAACCTCAGATATAACTCAACCTCAAAGGGCTTAAAACCTTAGTACGATGTCTTGATTTGATAAGTTACCTGCTTCCTTTGAGGTTCCAATAAAGTTTGTCCCTCTAAAAATAATTCTATTCTAGAAGCATAAATCCCTCACATTCTTGTACTGTTTTCTCATCCACATGATGAAACTTGGGCCCCCTGCTTCTTGCAGTTCTACATGCAATACAAGAAGCACTTGAGAGAATACCACAGCAGAGATGGAGTATTACTTATACAGCTTTTGAAATCTTTTTCTGGAAGTGTTCACATTTTCCCCATCTCATCATATGAATAGCAATAACACCATTTCAGAATAACACAGCCCCTTTTCCTTTTCCTTTTCCTTGTCCTTGTCCTTGTCCTTGTCCTTGTCCTTGTCCTTGTCCTTGTCCTTTTCCTTTTTCCTTTTCCTTTTCCTTTTCCTTTTCCTTTTCCTTTTCCTTTTCCTTTTTCTTTTCCCTTTCCCTTTCCCTTTTCCTTATAATTTCTGGTATAACTACATCTGTTAGAATTTACTGATGCAATTCTAGCACACAGAATTAATGTTTGCTACCTTAATTTAAAAATAGTATATTCTCTGTATAAAAGGCAGCATATACTATCCCCCTTAAAAATGTTTTAGCTACTACAAGGCATCAGTAATTGTTTGCTTTCCATCTTCCACCCATGCCATGCATTCACGTTATGACTTTACAGAGCAATTCAGCATCCCCTTCTGTATGCTGGTTTTTGTTTCTTTTACAGGCAACGCTAACATTCACCTGTGCCTCACAGTACTATAATTTCTGTGATTCTTCACATTCTATGCTTTTCTACAACCCATCATAATTTCCCTCCTTCTGTTCACATTTGCTACTGCAGCTATTTCCTATTTTTTATAGTTCAAGTTTATTAAAAATGAATCCCTGCACCCGAAATTAATCCCCGTACCTACTCAAATTTATGCTATTATCATTTCAGGGCATTTCCAGAGGAACAGGTCCAGACTGAAGTGGTAGCGAGGCACTCGAACTCGGAATTTGGCTCTGTGTCAAAACATATAACACACTGCATACAAATGACTGTTTAGAGAAAGCTGTGCAATCCAACTGACAAACTCTTGAAACTTGCTATGCAAGGCTAACATTTGTACCATTTAAGGCAGATGATTGCAAGTATGAATTCTTCATACAGGTGAGAGCTGGGAACAGAGGAAGAGATTTGTAAAAAGCTAGAAATAAAACCTTTAATATGATAATTTTCCACTTCATATTTGGATAGAATTTTGCCACAGAAGCGATGGAGTAAAATCAAAGCTGGAAAATCTAAGAGTAACTTGAGAGAACAACCTTGTTGGCTATGATTTTAATACTATTTTGTCTAGTAGTGTAATATGTAGTTAGGAGACCTTGTACACTAGACAGACTCTTGAACATGTTTGCTCCAGAGAAATCTCCTGCTTTATATTCCTGTCAGATGCCAATGACTGTCAAGGTCAAATTGCTAATCCCTGGTTTGTGAACTCTGAACATAAAAACATTAGTGACAAGGATCTTGGCTTTTATAAAATAAGATACACACATATCTTTTGATGATCTTCCATCATTTATTTAAATTACAAAAAAAATGAGAAGCATGTTACTCGGAAACTACTTGAGGTGACTGAAAATGAGCTGTCCTCAAGCTTCACAAACCTGAATTTGAAGGTTTATTGTTCTATAAGATTAGACTGAGAGGTGTAAAAAACACCAATTTATGTCATTCTTCCTTTGGCTGAATTTAATTGAAGGAGATTGGAGCTAAACTGTTTAATCTGTTGTTCAATATTTCAAAATATACATCATTTTTCATAGAAATACTAGACTTTTATTACATAACAAATTTAATTTACTTTTTATTGTGTTTACAGTCTGTCAATGGAAGACAACTTCCTTATGGAAAAGGAGTTAATATGATCAAAAAGAGAAACAGAAAAATCTTCACAGCATAGCTAAAATACAGTTTTCTGAATACACAAGAATACAAAAAATCCATTTGCTACAGCAAGAAAAGTATTTGGATTAAAAGTATTTGGATGAAGTGCAAAAGAAAAGGATAAAAAAAAACCCACAAATGAGAAATCCAAGAAGGGATTTATGTCTGTGTCCAAAGACTAGTCTACCTTTTTATATCCAGCTGGACAGCAGCTTTCACAGATACAGCTAGTACTGGCTTCACGATATCTTAACTTTTTTCATCTCCAGTGCTGCAGATAAGATTTCTCTTAGCTCAAGATAAACTCCAGGACAAGCATTTGATTTTGGATGCAGAAAAGATACATCTAAAGCTTTATCGCTGCAGTCCCAAGAAAGGCTGAAACACCTTTTATTTGGTTAGATTTTTCTCGCTCTTCTTTTCTGTCAGAAAAAAGAGAGCAATTGAGAGACATACACAAAACTCAGTTTTGCTGTGTTTCTTAGTCAAAAATCCTGACTGCTTCTTTTGGAGTTTTGATTCTGGGAAGAAAGTGAAAATGATTCCATGTATAAGCTATACCAAAATAATCACAGAAGCCATGAGAAATCAAAGCCATCACAGAAATTAAAGCAAAAAGAGACCTGCAAGTTGCCTACTTGTTATCAAAGAAGGAAGGAGTATCAAGAAATGCATGCTGTGTTAATTTGCAAGAGGACTTCAAGGTCCTTAATTTCAGCATTGAAAAATCCGTCCTAACTACAAGTTACATGTCCAGACTTCCTATACAGTACATGTTAAGAAAATTAAACATATGATCTGCCACTAAGTAGCCAACCAAGTTAACACGGGGGGGGGGGGGGGGGGGGGGGGGAGAAGTCAAGCTAGTGTTAATTTGAAAGACAATGAATCTCCCAGCCAGAAAAACCTTTCCTGAACTTCAGATTAACATGGAGGATGGCACTTCCTCTCAAATGGAAATGCCCATGGTCTTTTCTAGTTTTCTTCATTATTTAAAAGTCTAAGTGCTTCCAGAGCTCTGGGAGATGCTCTGGGCTGCCCACTCACCCCCTGCTCACTTTAGAAGAGGGCCTTGAATACGCATCTTCCAGTTCACAAGGAAGTGCTCTGTGTAACATGTGATGCATGTTTCATGGATTCTGAGGTGGATCTCTCTTCTAGAGCTGCTCCAATTACTATAATTGTGTCTAAAGGAGAAGAAAAATGGTGCTCTGTCCTTAAAGTCCCCCATTATTTTCTGCTTATGTTTTAGATTAGACCAGATTCAGTAACAATATCATCAGGGGACACCAAAGAATAGCAGTTAGTTAAACTAATGTTTCAAATAGCAGGATATTATGTACTCTAGATAAATTCTGAGTCTGAAGTGACTTAGCCTTATCCTGTTGAACCTTCAGTGAGAAAATAAATTCCATCGATTCTTCTGCAAGGTAAGAATAGGCATTATAATTTTTAGAAAGAAACTGACATTCAGCATTTGTAGACACACTGGCTTACTGCACAAGAACTTGTTCACCAGCCCGTAATTATAGGATGATTATTAGATTATTCCCCACAGGCAAGATACCAGAGAAACGCTCCATGTGAAAATCTAGGCATGAAAAGCGTTAACTGCCAAACTCTTCGGTGGTGCCTGTTTATGGTATGATGCACCAGTAGCAGTTTTACAGACAATGACAATTGTGAAATTAGATACCTCCACAGATACCAGCAGGGAAGAGAAGATTTGAGGATCTGCATTTCAGGCCTAGGCATTTATATACAGACCCTGTTTCAAGTGTAATGAGACCTGGCATTTTCATATTGAGGGCTTAAACTTCTTCCCCGGATTTGACAGTAGAGATACTGCTAAATTGTTTCTGTGCAAAGTTCAAAAAATGATTAGGAAAAAATGACACAAGGCGTGGAACATGAGATTAATGCAAAGAGCAGAATGCAGTCACAACAAACAGTACTATTACTATTAAGTATATATATATGATGGCACTGATATTTCTGTAAGTTTCTGCTTTTGAACTGATTACATTCCCATCTGAGCTGTGGCTACAGCAATAACCAGGATCATCACACACAGACTGCATGGCCTGACCCACTGAGCCAGGACTTTACCAGCTGGTTAAACCTGCTGCGCTGCATGGCTGGCAAACAAAGAACTTGCCATTCAGTGTGTCCCTGACATTTCAGAAGCGTGCTTTTTTACCAGATGAGAGAAATGGCATGACTTTATCTCAGTAGGTTCTTTAGTATTATCATGAATCTGAAATACCGCAGAACTGTACATAAGAAATGCAAGCATATTTGTGGGTAAAATTTCCCAAACTATGTCATTTGATGGCTGGATAATGAAATAATAGGAAATTGTGACAGCAAATCTACATTAGGCACAGACCTACATTTATTTTCTTGTTCTAGTAACCTAAGTACATACAGTGCCAATAAGCGGATCTTTAGAAAGTAAACAAGCTTAATTGCACATCTTTAACATTATTCATTAGATGTCTGTTGCTCAGTACTGGATGAAATCATCCTGGTACAATTACAAAACTGAACATTAAATCCATAAGTCTAGGTTTTCATATTAATATCTAGATTACTCTTTTATATTCAAGGAATAATCTTTTTTTTTTTTTTTTGGTTCTTTCACCGTTCACAATAATAATATTTTTTTCTTTCTTTAAATTTCTCCTTAAACATCAAGCTCTGTCTCGAAGACTATGTTACAAACCACTGTTACAGTAATGATTACATGAGTAGTGTGCTAAAAATTCTGCTTTTCTGAACAGTCTTCGTGTCAGGCAATAAAACATCATCATCTTACAAAACTAATTCTGCCTGCTTGTTTTTTCCACTAGCTAGCATTAAATCGTTAGCCCAGGCAGCGTAACAAAGATCTACAAGGGTTTTTTTAATTGGATTGCCAAGCTAACTACTAGAATCCACAGTTTTAACCAAAAACTAGTTTTGAATCCTACTGCTTTCTTTTTTGAGAGCTCAGTCTGGAAACAGATGTGTGAGGCATGTCATATTTTTACATGTTTTCATCTATAGACATACACACATACATTTGCCTGTGCAAAAATACACACATTTTGCTATATTTATGATGAGTGGGAGACAGAATTCTGAAATGCAAACACAGATCTCATGCTATTTAATTAGAATGTGACTAAGATAATTTGTGTGACTATGACTTCATGAAGCACTTAAAAAGAGGCCGTAAAAATCAGCAATACTTATATCCAGAAGGGATTTAATTCACAGCTCAAGCAAAACACATGAAGGTGAGAAAGCATCTGATACCATATAGTCCAGAAGAAAATCTTTTCCCAACTAAATAAGAGAATCTGTATTGATCAAAACTTCTGAATGGATAATTATGTATATTTAGTTTTAAAAGCTTGGGAATCAAGGATTGCTTAAAATCCTTTCAGTATGCTACTTCTGTCACAAAACACAGTTTATGTGGCATATTCACTTTAACAATCCAGACGAAAACATTCGTAATATGTCTGTTTCTTCTTAGGCCATAAAGTCACCATGTTAATAAGTTAAAAGCAAAAGGAATAAAAATTATCAAAATGGCACTTCTGCAGTGTAAGAAATGTTAAGATGAACTCCTACAAACTGGCTATGAAAAGGTTTTTCTTTGTTTCTTTCTCTCCTTCTCCTCAAAAGATATATACCCATGCTCCAACCAGATATTATAAACAAGGTATATGTTATATTATAGGAAGATATTATTGGAAACCAGAAATCTAATACTGTCTTGACAACTTAAAGTTAGAAATTTGGGGGGGGTTTGTCCACTTTCTTCAGAAGTCCTCATCATTTCAAGAAAAGACTTAAGTGGCAAGCTTTAATTCAACCCTATTATGTACAAAAGAGAAAAAAAAATCAAAGGTATACAAAGGAGAGATTACAACTGAAGGGAAACATTGTTCTCTAACTGCTGTACTTTACAGACAGATTTCAAATTACATACATACTTAAATCCAAGAAAAGCATTCTTTAAAACATTATAAATATTTCTGACCTTTAAATTTAAAGTATATGAATATGCATATCTTGGTACAGAAACAACCAAACTACATAGAAAAGCTCACAGTAAAGTGGCTTCAACATTGTCAAGTATGTGTAAAGCAGAGAGGATAATTTTTCCCAAATGTAGATATCATGTGTCCATCCCTACCTAATGATCTGCCTTCCTTTCCTGTGCAACATGAGGTTACACTGCAACATCCCTATTGATGTTTGACATTTTGGGGACAATATAAGTAGATTCATTTATTTTAATGTTGCCATTCACTACACCTACTATTAGTTTGTGTCTTTGCTGCTACTCCCATTTGTTTGTTAAACTGCTATAGCTTAATTTTTCCTAAACTTGCCTTTCGAGAAATTTAATCTACCACCTTGCTCACTGCACTGAAGTCTGGAGTCCGGCTTCTTGAAGTTCATTGGTTTGGTTTTGTTGCTCTCCAACTTTCCTTTCTTTTCATCAGTTTCAAGAAGCTGCCCTCCCTTTTCACATTCTCAAGGAAATCCCACTACTTAGACAGTATCCATCTGAGCTGTATTTTAGCTTTCTGTACCAAGAAGCTGTAACAGAATCATCAAGAATCTGATAGACAGTAAATATCTTGTTGTTTTCCTTCCCCAAGATATTTCTGGGAAATCCTTCCTACTGCAGTATCCAATGCTTTGATTTAGTTTGTAGTTGCTTACAGAAGGCACTGTCTACCTGTCCTTCCAAGTGTGGTGGCATGCCGTGCAGCACCAACACAATAGTGCCTCTGATGTTTTCTCCTTTAAATATTGTCTATGGACTTTCAGCAGATCCCATTCCTTCTGCATTATGAATTCCAGACCAAGCATACACATCTTTGATTTATAGAGCAACATACATCTTCCCTCTTATCTGTCCCTCCTTTTATAGTAATATTCTGGTCAGACAAGTTATTCCACAAGTCTCTCTTACGTCAATTAAGTCGTAATGTCAATTGTGCATTAAGAATTTCTGCTCCTTGTTTCTCATTCTTCCTGTATTAACATACAGGCTGACTAAAAGGAAAAAAGTAATAGGCAAAGACAGACAAGAATATAACACGTGGACAATGGCCTTAATGATAAGGTTTTCACAAATTTTCCTTTAAGAACTGAAGGGTTTTTTTAAGCAGATTCCAAAAATCATTTTTATTCCCCAACTTGTTCAGTTTTGTTTTGCTCCATAGTAAACTTCTGTCTGGGACCTATCAAAGCATCCTTTCCGTATATGGCTTACAGCTGTGTAACAGGATAAGCTCCTAGAACTGCTAAATTTTAACGATAGCTAGCAGATGTCATTCAAAATCAAGTTTCTTCAAAGGGCCTGTTCTCGTATCTACACAACTGAATGACACTAGAAACATCTATCCTTGCATCTATGTTCAACCTGTGCTATGAAGAACAGTATAGATGAATTAATGATTTTTGAGAAATTAGAAGTAAATAGAAAAAAGTTCTTTACACCTTCTCTTGGATCCACCGGTTGGGTCAGTTAACCATGTCAATTCTCTGCGGAGATTAAACAAGCCAAAAGTATATAAGCAAGTCAAAGACATAGCTCTACTATGTACAGTGCATGATTAACAAAGAAAACAAAACAAAAATATTTTTATTTCTTTGCCAATGTCCTCTCTTAGTGGATCTTCAGGGATTTTGTAGCGTAGGAGTTAGAAATACGATCAGATACAAAGTACAGCAAGTGCTACTGCAGGTAGAAGACAAGGTGGTTGAAGAATTTGAAAAATAGCTTATGATTTAACACATCAGGGAAAAGTGGAAAAAATTGATTTCTTTCCTCCTTTTCTCACAAAAACTGTTAAGAGTTCTTGAATACATACTGAAATGCTTATCTAAAATGTCACTTCTCAGAAATGGTAAGAGTGTTAATAAGTGCTTTGATGATACATTTAATGACAAAAATGTTGCAAACCATTTTATAAATATCCAGTTTTCTATTTGCAAACGAAGATTACCACATTGGCACAGAGGAGGTAGCCAAAAAATCACAGATTATATAATTGAAGAAAAAGAAAACCTTTATAGTAGCATCAGGATTTTTTTCCCCCTGATGCAGTCCCAACTGTTCTTGAGGGAGGGAGAGGTGAGAGACCCCCTTCTTTTAGCTCATCAGAAATAAGTAAAACTCAGTACCTTTCCTTAGAGATCTAACTCCCCACTATAAAAAGGGCGTGGAAACCTTTTTCCACCCGTCTGTGCTTGCTCTGGGACCACATTACAAATGCTACTTTGGTAGCCCTATGCTTTGCTGTTTTCTCCTGCCTTTCTCAAAAGCACAGGCCTCCTTACTTCTTTGGCAGTCAAAATAATTTCTCAGCTTCCACAACCCATCTTTTACTTAGTCCATTCTGCAGGCAGATCTGCAAGGCAGCTGCCTGCACTGATTAAGTGCCTATAGGACAAAGAAGTGGTTCTCTGTCCCCTCACTGAGTGGAAAGGTAACTGCTATACCCAGGACACTTACTGCTCAGGACAGAAATCCTGCTGGAGATGACTAAGACCAGAGGGCTGGAGCACCTCTCCTATGAAGACAGGCTGAGAGAGTTGGGGTTATTTAGCCTGGAGAAGAGAAGGCTCCAGGGAGACCTTATTGCGGCCTTTCAGTACTTAAAGAGGGCCTATAAGAAAGATGGGGACAGACTTTTTAGCAGGGCCTGCTGTGATAGGACGAGGCGTAATAGTTTTAAATTAAAAGAGGGGAGATTTAGACTAGACATAAGGAAGAAATTTTTTACAATGAGGGTGATGAAGCACTGGAACAGTTGCCTGGAGAGGCGGTTGAAGCCCCTGGAAACATTCAAGGTCAGGTTGGACGGGGCTCTGAACAACCTGATCTAGCTGAAGATGTCCCTGCTCATTGCAGGGGGGTTGGACTAGATGACCTTTAAAGGTCCCTTCCAACCCAAACCATTCTATGATTCTATGATTCCCCTTGTGTTTTCAGGCACCTTTAAAATAGATTTTTTTCATGCTTTTCTTTCTCCCCTCCCACAGAATGTGCTCAGATGAGCTTCCCCCCCAAGACAGGCATGTTATAGATGAGAATATATTTCCTTTTTTCAAGTCCCTGACCTAACCTTTACATATCTGAGCATGAGAGCACATCTGAAAAGATTAAAAAGTTACATGGACACACATGATTTGGGAGTAAAAGTAAACCCACTCCAGATTTACAAGTCTGAAAATCCCTAAGAAAACCCCAAACAAACCCAAAACAAACCAAAAAACCCCACCCACACCCTGCAGATGCGCCTTTAAAAGTAAAATACAACTCAAATCCAATTCCACTTAGACTTTCTGCATGACTCCCCCTTTTTTTAGCCCTTATGATATACTTCTTTTGTTTTACATCACAAAAGGTATTTGAGTTTGAAATCAAGATCTTTGTCACCGTACAGTTTGTCTTATTGGGCCAGCTTCCCCACTGCATACCAAAAACTTCTTTCGGGCATCACTAACTGGTCTGGAAACAGTAATGGCATCATGGTCAAAGAATTATGCCCAGAGTTCAGGCAAGGAGCAAGACCAGAAATGATTCACAGATGGATGCTTACAAACACAAATCTCATTCAAAAAAAAACCCCAAACCATGAAAATGCAGATGTGTATCTTCCTAGAGTACCTTATAGCTCATTTTATAGCACAGCCTGACCATTACTATTGTGCCTTTATCCTAATTGAGAAAAAAGTGGATCACGTCCAGTCCATGGCCAGCTTTAGTCCTCACATTGACTGACTGAAGAAGTGTTAAGTAGATAATTTAAATAAATGTATTTAAATTCAGGTAATTTGTCTATTTTCACATGATTAATAATGACTAGCAGTTTAACTGGAGATTTATTAAGGTAACATCTCATGCTACCTCACTAAAATCCAGAGTCTGACATTTAAATGTATCCTGCATCTTAGGGTAATGCATAGAAGAGAGGATGAATGCCCTTTATAAACAGAGTTAGCATGAAAACTTTTGCATAAGGTTATTTATCCACACTTCTTTTTTTTTTTTGTTGGTGAAGCATGCCTATAACTAAACAAACTGATACAGTGGTCGAAATTTAAAAGTACAAGGATCATGACATCATCAGATTAAAAGTCTACGTAACCCAATCTTTTTGTTTTGCACAGTGGTGGACACCAGATGCCCACGGAAGAGCAGAAGAACACAGCAAGAGCATAGATGATGTTTTCCTTGCATAATCTCCCAAACTCCAGTGACTTCCCGTTCAGGGACACCATAAGCCAAAGTAATGTCCTTGTATTCAATTGCCTTTAATACATTTGTTTATCATGAATTAAGTCACCTGAAACCTGTATAAACTGCATCAGCTAGAAAACTACTTTCGGATATATTCATGCTTTTCACATAAATACATTTTAACTTCAAAGAAACAATAAGTACAGGTACTAGAATAGGTCCCTTTTTACATTTCAAGTTATAAGTGTTTATTTTGCTACAATGTCTATCACTTTACAGCACACAGATGAATAAAATATAAAGGTCATCTATTTCAATGTATAGATTATAAAAATAACTGCTGAATTTCAATTGCAAAGACTTTGCCTCTGCTGAAGAAAAAAAAAAACATTACCCTGGCTTTATTGTAATATACCAGTGTATTGTCCATACTTATACTATATTATCCATTTATATCAAAAACTGTCTGGAAAAAATGAAAGGATAAACACATAAGCCTATTATCATCATCATCATCATCAAAAATTTATTTCTTGGAGCAGAACTGAAATAATTTATTTTTATTTCTTCTTAGGGATCAGCTAACATGAGATAGAACAAGAAGAGTAACTGAATATTTTGGTAAAAAGGAAAAAATGTGTGGTAAAGTAAATGTTTCATGAACATTTTTTTACAATGATCCAAAGACTCAAATAATCACTATTCTCTTCTATACAATTTAGACTGATAAATAAATGTCATGCTATATTGTAGGCTATTGGAATCTAAAGAGACTATACTGTAAAAATGCTCTCTCTAAGCCTATTGGTAAGACAGAATCCAAGTAATATAGTAGAGGGAGTAAGAGAAGTAGAAAATACTGGTAATGGCAAGTCATTACATTTGTTTGGCTGAAAGGCTTTTGGAATACTTCATGTCTTTTTCTCCCTAGAAAAAGAGGTCTACTTGCTTAATGAAGAGTGAAGAGAAAGAGAATGCACTGAGGAATGGATATTTGCCTTTGAAGAAACTTTTAATATTTTTCATGAGACTGCATCTATCTTTGATCTTCTCTCTTTATAAGAATTGTCTCATGACTGAAATGAAGAGATAAAATCAGCCATGTGCTACCTTGTGAATGGCAAGAGAGACACACACTTACTTATTGTAAGAAAAGTGTTAATCTGGTGGAGTCTATCAAAAGCAAATAGGAAAGCCTATCTGCCTCTCAGCTTGGTGAATTTCAAGTGGCCATGACAAAAATAAGGCAACAATTCAGAAGTTAACACTGAGGTGGTTAAACATTTCCTTGTAGCTATAAGAGCATACAGACCAAACCCAGAAAATAAAAGAGAACAATACAAAGTTAACGAGTGGAAATGGAACTATTATGCTGACAGGAACAGGTGAAGCACACCTGTAAGAGGACACACATTAAAAAAAAACCAAACCCTTATGGTTCTATGCATTGTTAGAAGACCAACATAGTAGTGCAGGCCTATAAAATGTTGAGCACCTTGTGAATCAGTTAAGACAACAGACAACAGAAAAAACCCAAACGACACAATGCATTGTGATTGAAGAATTACAAAAGATAAAGTTGATCTTTCTAACATGAAGCTTGTCAAACTGAGTCTTCATTCTGCTCTGCTTGTTTTGCTGATAAATTTGAATACAAAGCAGTATGAGAAATTCTAACTTTGGAGAAATGCCAAAATCACACTTTTATTTTAAAAAACAGTTGCTGAGTGTTAATATATGACCACATGACCAGTCATGTCCCACAGCAGAGAGCAGCTAATACGGGTGACATGTATGGGTCAATATGTTTTTAGATTAACTGCTCATAGCCTTGCTAAATGTCAGCAAACAAGCAAGAACTTCTGAAGCAAACTGCTTTTCATTTACCTCCAAAGAGCAGAAAATACTACACAGTCTTAAACCTGTGCACAACAATACCTCTTGCAAACATTAGAAGTTCTTTTATTAAAAGAATATTTAGTGCAATGTAACAAAAATTTCAAAATGGTTTCAGTATAAACCCTATGCACTTAATTGGAAAGTCTATACAGGACTATAAAAAATTTATATACACATGAAATCTTCTAACAGCACTCCAATATATTCCCCCTTTCTCTACTTCTAATTTAAAATGGCTTACATCAATTACAAAATTTGAAATAATCAATGTGATCAGCCTGCATAATCCAGATGATTGCCCAGATTTAATTGTCATTTGAATGAGAAGATGTATTCTTGAAACACCCAAGGTTGATTAAAAACGTTGCCACAATGAAGACTCCATGACAATCTTAACAACTAGTTTTGTGATTGACTACACTCACATTTTAAAAAAAAATAGTGCTCTTCAATCACCTGAATTTGTCTTGCTTCGATGTTCAGCCACTTAATCCTGTCTGACTTTCAGTCCTCTCTAATCACTTTGATTGAACTCCTTGAGTCCTTTCATGACAAGTCATATTGCCTGAGCATTTTCTAATTTTTCATCACTCTTGAACTTCTGTCTCCATAACTCAACACAGCACTCCAGTAACAGTTTGCACCACTCGCAAATTGAAAGGAAATTGAGTAGGAAGATTATTCTAGCATTGGCCTTTTTACAAATCCAGTATTAGAGGCTATTTTGAAAGAAACAAGTTCACATGGCTGCTGATTTTCTATCAGAGCTCACAATTGCTTTAGAAGTGCAGTAATTTTGTTATGCCATTGACTTTCACCTAAATAATGGCATAAAAAAGGTTATACCTCTCCTTTGTGAAAATCCATTTATATTCAAATAATCAATAGGATAATACAAATGCTCGTTATCTATTTGAATTTTATTCTAAAGGGTCAAGTTCAAAGTTGATATTCCCTTATGTTTTTTCCCCATTTTATTTTTGGGACATCACCTTCAAGTTTAAATCATTGGCCCTGCTTTTTAGAGCTGTGTAAGATAGTTATAGCAAGAGCCCAAATGCTGCAAATAAATAAATAAAGGATCAGACTTGAGTTGCTTTAGTATGAAAATCTTACAGACCTGAGAAATGACTTTTTAGGCAGAATTATCTTATATTGTACTACACGAAGAAAAGACATCTCACAGTACATGAATGTAATATGTCTTGTATCTATAGCATTCTCCAAGTACTTCTACACAAAGCAGCCACAACTTACATCAGCCAAGGCCTGAAAAGCAAGTATTTTTCATTCTAAGAATAGAGATAAATGCAAAACACCTAACCAGAGAGCTAATGTCTTCTTGCTTCTGAGAACCAGAGCATATAAGATTAAATCGTTCATGCCTTTTAAGCAAAAAATCCTTCAGATGTTTCACAAGAGACAAACCTTAAATAATGGAGTATTGGTTACAAATACTTATGTCAGATATTGGTCCGAACACAGAGTTTAATATCCTTGTTTTGTTTCAATAGCCGTATGGCATTTTGAATGATCAAAAGTGAACAAGATCTCAGTTTCACTCTTCTGTCATCCAAAAATAATACTTTTATTGACACAGTAAAAGCTCTGAATTCTTCTGTAACTTCATATTAGGACAGTACTAAAGACACTACTTGAAAGGCAGTTAGATTTCATACACAAGTCAGTAAGTTCTTAAAAATTAATAATGTTCAGAAATGTGTATCATGGACCTTGGGCTAATGACAAAAATCTTCGTCTTCTATTTTCATCTCCTGTTTTGCCCCATTACTTAGCTGCAGAGCAAGTTTGCATTATCTAATTGATATTGTAAGTAGTGAAACCTGCTTGGGCAGCAAGTTAAGTATACAGAAAGTCTCCTACCAGCAAAAAAGTTGGACAGTGTTTGATGGTAAGAGCTCTCATCTGCATCTGAAAAGATACAGAAGTTCAAGAAGTGGAAGGAAACAGCACAGGTTGGAGAGAGAGTTTGAGAAGTGGGTCAAGTCAGGAAAAGGAGAAAGTGACAGAGACTTCCTCACATCAGTACTCCAGAATAGGTGGCCTTTGGGTGCAGAATTTCCACCACAGACAGAGCAAAATGAAGCCTTGGAGTCTGTGATCCAAACATAGGAGCAGTCATTCTCCTTGCTGCTAGTGCTGCTTCTTCTCCTTTCATTAGTAGGGTTTCCAACCAAAACACACGCACGCCAGGTTTGCAAATAATCTACAGAAGGACTGTAGGAAAAATGTATTTCAGCAACTCTGAGATTAAATTTAGCTTTGACAGGCTCAAACAGAAAGACTCAAATCATACAACAACATGACCTCCCAAGAAAAAACAAAAATTGACTGACTCATCACTAGCGTGATAAGTGTTATTTATTAGAAGGTTTTAAGCAGCAAGCTTTTATATCAGGCATAAATCATTCTATTCTTTAAAGGGCAACACTCAGTTTAAGGGTTACATCATTTTTGGAAGGTGCCCTGCTCAACTGAACTCTATCATAGTTTTCTAATTTTTCTTCAATATTCTGTCACAATACACAGGAAAAAAAGCAAGCAGGTGATTGATTAAAGAAAAAAGGATTTAATTCTATTTGCGTGAAACTGAAGAACTCTGACTTGACATGTAATCACAGAGCAGTTTAAAACATGTTTACTAAAAATCAAAAGGACTATTAAAAAATAACAACGAAGCACAGTATATTTATCACTGCAAGCCTGACAGGTTTCTATTCACCTCCTTCCTCCCCCCAAATGCAATATAGTTGGCAGAAGATAAAGAGAAAGGGAAGGGTCACAGGAGCTACTGTCTTTCCCCCTTCTTTGTTCCCATCCCTCTGTGCAGTCTCACAGCAGGGGTTCACTGCACTGCTCCCCACAGCCCTTCCTGATACTTTTAGGGCCACTTTCAGCAATAAAAAACAGGGCATACAACTGTGCATATAGAAACAAATCACAAATTGTCATGTTGTAAACCAGCAAGATATATGTCAGGGTATTGCACGAACAGTCTCACTGGGGATCTCAGAGTACAGAGATGTGGTCACAAAGTGATTAGTCACAGGTTATTTTTGAAGCTCCAGACCACTGCATGGACTGCCGTTGCAACCATTAAAGCATGAAATGTTTGCACTCATTTTCATTCCTGTGCTTCATGGAACATTTAATGCCAACTATAAAATCATTTAAAAGGCAATTGAGTTTTCAGCTGAGAAAAATAAGATGACTCCCAAACAGTATCAGTGTATTGACAAAGCGTCAAGTAAAGAACAGCGTAAATTCAAACAGAATGTGAATTCTTAAGGCATTGACAGACTTTAAAAAGTATTTTTGGAAATAAACATGTAATAGCAGCTGTGTAGGTATTCATTCTCTGCCTTCCATTTAAGTCTTGGTCCTGAAAGGATGACACTATAAAGGCCTGAAACATTTTCCTGTTTAAGGCTGTTCCCAAAATGATAGGATTACCACTTGCCACGCAACACTAAAAGCCCTCGTATGCAGCCAACTAGACATAGCCAAATTGCTTAGATACCACCTAGAATGGTTACAGAACTAGTTAAGATAGCAGAGTTGTCTTTTATACAAGCTACAGTGCATAGTTATGAAATGTTGTACCTATTATTCTTGCTTTCTTAGAAGAAATTAAATAGATAACTAAATTGAGAATATTCACTGCACAGCTGAAATAATCTCTCACATCATCCAAATAAATTGGAAATTCTGCCTGAAGTCACAGAGGTCGCCCTAAAAAGAGAAATCAGCAGGCTAAGTATTATTAATACTCCACTGTGCTTTACCATGGGTTATTGAGACTAGAAGGACACCGCTGGTATTATTTCCATTTAAAATCTGTGAAAGAAGTATTATTTGAGAAATTCTGCATAAAAAAAACCCAGCGGCCTCAATCAGTAACCTTAGTATACTCATAGACAAGCACAGACAAAATGTGGTTAGCATTACCTGGTCTTCATTCTACATTGGACACTACCACCTGTAGATGGGAAGCATACACAGCTACAGTTTTATTAATGTTTAAAGATATAATTTGAGGAAATCCCTTGGTCTCCCTAATGCCTAATTTCATCCATTTTCAATCCGTAGTCTGTTCCCAGGTCTTTACCCATTATCATAATATAAATGTTAGCATTGATAGTATGGTTAATCTGCAATGTAATTCCTTGATAAAGAAGCCAACAGGGTTGTTTGATATTGCAAAATAAATGGTAGTTTCAGCTCAGAGTACTCAAAAGTACAATAGGAATGCATGTATCATGATGGCTTTTAAGTACATGGAATGATCAAATGCCCAAGATACTAACACAGTGAACCCATGCCTTTTCAGGGAAACACTGGGAAAAAAGAAAAGCTGGGGACTGTGGGAAACGAGACAGCATCTACAACCAAGAAAAACTGACAGGTTTCTGCTATATCATTTGTACATGCTGTCTTCCCTTCATTTACAGAAATGTCTCAGTTTAAACCAGGAGCCATAAATGGTCTCACATCCCAAATGGGAGGATTAGTCAAATAGCCTACAAAGATATAAAAAGAAATTAATTTTTTTGTAGAACAAATAGTTTTACTCCTAATGCCATTGCTATTTGAGTAAAACATTTTCCAACAAAAATAAGTACTTGAAAGAATTGAAAAGAATACCTGAAACAGCAACAGGCAAAAGAGGAAGGCGGAGAACAGACAACCTTCCAGTTAATAATTTAACTAGGAGGGAAAGGTTTGGAATTAAAGCACTGTTCCCAGGCCAGCCTTCTAAAAGCAAAAATTATTATGCTCTGAGGTAACGTAACAAGCCTTTCCCTTTGAAATGTCTTCATCCACGATTACGCATGCTTTGCAGGCAGCTCAATTTCAAAATGAAAATGCTATATGAACTATTTAACGTTTATTTATGAATTGGGAATATCTGAACACCTCGCTGTTTTTCTGTTGAAGCATATTTGTGTCACGCTGGACTAGTTACCACAGAAGTACCACCAGCTCTAATAGCTAGACAAGGCAGTAAACACAAACCAAACCAAACCAACCACACATGTGAAACAAGAAAGGAAATGATTGTTGAGGCTTCCTGCTGCCTTTTTTCCTGAAGCTCAGTCTTCACTTTCTAAATCAGTATAAGTGTTATTTATTGAAGTTTTAAAAACTTTTCCATGTTTATTAATGCATAGTTAGGAACCACTTTCATAGAATCATAGAATGGCTTGGGTTGGAAGGGACCTTTAAAGGTCATCTAGTCCAACCCCCCCTGCAATAAGCAGGGACATCCTCAACTAGATCAGGTTGCTCAGAGCCCCATCTGGCCTGACCTTGAATGTTTCCAGGGATGGGGCATCTGCAACCTCTCTGGGCAACCTGTTCCAGTGTTTCACCACACTCATCATAAAAAAATTCTTCTTTTTGACTAAAGAAAATATTCATACATTTGCTGGACCTTGTATTTTGGCGTGAAAGCTGCAGAATAATAGTAAATGCCTTCTTTATTTGTGGTGCGCTACACAAACTGGCAAATGCATCACGCTTAAGTATAAGTTAGTAAATTGTATTCCAATCGCTAATAGTTAAGATTCTTCAGAGCAGGTAATGCAAAAGTCACCAGATGTTTGGAAAGGCAAATGAGGTGACTTAAGCCAATCACTAATTAACATTTGTGCATATCAGAAAACCACCATACAGTTTAGCACAATTTGTACTTTCTGTTCAAGGGAGCCCCAGACTGGACCAGCAGGAATACTATAGATAGTAACAGAGGAGTTTCAGTACTGTCTTGTATGGGAGTTTGCACAGACCTGCTTACTCAGTGATTTCCAAGAGCACTAGCTGGAGGCACTCACTATCTTAAGTATCAACTTCAGCCCCAGAAAGGGTGCAAAGGAGGTTCATTCAGGTCAGCTATGCATAGGCTATATAATTTAACCGTACACTCGATATTCCAAACCAAATTTGCATTCCTCTGCTATATGTCTGTTGGGAGACCTAAGAGGTACTCAAAGCAATCTTCTCAGATTAGGGAGAACTGGGAAGAATTGAATCCCTGAATCTAAATAGATATTCATCAGCAAGTCAGCACCCTTTTTGAGGCAGAAAAAAGCTGTTTAAATTTAAGCAGACCACTTAAGTGCAAAGCACTGCTGTGATGCAGTGTGCCTGAGCTGACTACCAATTAATTCCTTTGTTTCTTACTTATATTTTAACCCTACTGCCATCTTCTCATCACACTTGCCTAACATAAGGGTGTTGCTACTGAATCTATGTTTAGAGATGTGTTAAGGAACCTAACCAGTTGAAGGATCCAACTGACATTAGATAAATTCAAACTACAAGTAATAACTACAAGAAGGTTAAGTAGCCACTGGAATATTTATTAAGGGACATATTTGATTTTACATTAGTTGAAGTTTCTGTTCCAGGCTGGATGATTTTCTGTATGTTCTGGGTCCAGTGCAAGACTTACTGTGGACTACTGAAGTTGGTGTTACCAGAGTTGGATTATATGACCCTAATGGTCCTTTCTAGCCTTTAAAGGTATGCTGTTTGTATACAATGCATATTGCAAATATATAATGTGCATGTCTTTAGGTTTTAGTACTGGTGCTATTTAGTTATGGCTACAAGCTTCCAGTCATTGTAGAGCTGCAACTTTTAATCACAGAATCAAAGAATGGCAGGGGTTGGAAGGGACCTCTGGAGATCATCCAGTCCAACCCCCCTGCCAGAGCAGGGTCACCCAGAGCAGGCTGCACAGGACTGCGTCCAGGCGGTGTTTGAATATCTCCAGAGAAGGAGACTCCACACCCTCCCTGGGCAGCCTGTGCCAGGGCTCTGTCACCCTCACAGTGAAGAAGTTTCTCCTCATGTTTAGGCGGAACTTCCTGTGTTCCAGTTTGTGCCCGTTGCCCCTTGTCCTGTGGTTGGGCACCACAGAAAAGAGTCTGGCCCCATCTTCTTGACACCTGCCCTTGAGATATTTATAAGCATTGATGAGGTCCCCTCTCAGTCTTCTCTTCCTCAGGCTGAACAGCCCCAGCTCCCTCAGCCTTTCCCCACAGGAGAGATGCTCCAGTCCCCTCATCACCTTTGCAGCCCTCCACTGAACTGTCCAGTAGTTCCTCGTCTGTCTTCAAGTGGGGAGCCCAGAACTGGACGCAGGACTCCATGTGGGGCCTCACTAGGGCAGAGTAGAGGGGGAGGAGAACCTCCCTTGACCTGCTGGCCACACTCTTCTTCATGCACCCCAGGACGCCATTGACCTTCTTGGCCACAAGGGCACATTGCTGGCTCATGGTGAATTTGTCATCTACCAGGACGCCCAGGTCCTTCTCCGCAGAGCTGCTTTCCAGGAGGTCAACCCCTAACCTGTACCGCTGCATGGGGTTATTCCTCCCCAGATGCAGGACCCTACACTTGCCCTTGTTGAACCTCATGAGGTTCCTCTCTGCCCAACGCTCCAGCCTGTCTAGGTCTCGCTGAATGGCAGCACAGCCTTCTGGTGTATCAGCCAGTCCTCCCAGTCTTGTATCATCAATAAATGCAAATAATCTATCAACTCCAGACCAGCCTTCACAATAACCCTTATATTCTGTAGACTCATTAGCCCAGTAAATGTGCTTAAAAAGGCAGTTAGATTTGTTGGTTATTAATGGCTGCGCTGAAATCCACTCTCTAAGAGCTCTTAGCAAAACTTGCATCTCTAAGTTTGTACCAGGAGACCAACAGGAACAAACCAAAATGTGCCTCTGGAAAGCAACACATACTGCCAAGGACAGTAACTTAACTTCACATGTTCTTATGTGCAGAACAGTAGGATTAGAGGAACCAGGTGCCGCTTAACAGCTGAGGAGTTTGTCTTGGCCCAGGCAGAATGATATGGCTTGCATCAGGTAAAATTCTAAGACAACAGAAGGCAGTGACTGGGAGAAAAGATGCAGCTTTAAGAACAGACTAGAGAGACACCTCAAACAGAACATCTCTTTGTCAGGAATAGTACAACCAAGCAGCTCACTAGGATTTCAGCACTTTTACTTATGACCCCAGGTTCACTTCCTTCACTAAAGCATATGTTTTTCCTTTCAGCACATTATCTAGATATTGAGCAAGATCTGATTTAGATCATGTAAACAAATAACATCTACACAAGAGAGTTAGCTGAGCTAGGAAGGAACACAGTGAAAGGAAATATTAATCTTAATTTTACCTTTCTAATGCAGTTATGCTGCTTTAGAAGATTAATGAGTGAGGAAATTACAAAATGCTGATCACGCTGCTGCTGATTTTTCTTACATGTTCTATTACAAGCAGCATCTCATTAAAACAACAGAACTGAATCAGACTGCCCATGAGTTTAGGATGGCTTAGCAACTACTCTAACTGTAAAATTAGAAAGAAGCTTGCTTTGTTGCTGTAGTCAAAGCTGGATTTTAGGAAACTGAATTGTATCCCTGGAATTTTTCTATCTTAGAGGGAGTGCAACAGAAAGTCAGTTTTTTCTCTGTACTTCAATTTATAAATGTGTAGCACAAGAATAAAGTTGCTATCTTGGTAAGTTTGTAAACTGCCTCAATTAAAAGACTGAAGCTATATTGATGCAAGCTGTTTTGGTTTTCCATTTCAGAACTACTGGTCCTTCACTAAAGTATAAAAATACAGCATATTTTACAATAATTACTTATATATATTCCTCTGCTTAAATGGCATTCATAGGACTATTATCATCAGGTGAGCTTATTTTCCAAAATGACATTCAAACCTAAGGCTTCTCATTTGTTTGGAAGGACTAAACTAGACAGTTCCAGAAATTGCAGTGAAAAAGTTACAATAGGATGATATACTCAAGTATACCAGAGATACATTGTAGTGGTTTACATTTACGAGGAATTAAATAAATACATAAACAGATCAATAAATCTTATCTTTCCTACCTCCCCTCTCTACTCCCTAACATACCACTAGTAAATCACAGGTAAAATTTTATCTATTGAATAGACAGGCAAAACTATAACTGATTTCAAAAGGTCCTTGAATTATTCCTGACTTCACTGTCTATGCTGAAATAATTTTGTCTTCAAATTTATCAAATCCCACATCATACACAGCTTGGTGATTCAAAAGGATTAGATCACCACCTTAAAAAGTTCAAATACAATGCTTAAAATAGGGTGCCATTAAAATAATTCAGTGAAATTACGGAAATAGTAGCTTTAAAGCATGAGAGAAAGTAGGCCCTATAATATTACAGAGTTCTATTTTAAGTATTACATTTTCCTTTAGGCTTTTCATTCATTTGGAATTTTTAAACTTTCTAAAGTGCATCAAGCACTTTTCTAACCTTAACAGTGCAAGATCACATTAGTCTGGTTCATATTAGACTAGATAAAGTGGCAGATAATTGAAATGAGAACATTGTCAGAATGAGAATAGAAGTTCTTCACCTGCAAACGCATTCAATATTCAAATTCTGAGTCATGAATTCTAGGAAAACAAAATATATTTTCTCTTCTAAATAATCTTGCTCAGTATTAATTCCTTTTTACTTAAGTACAAAACAATTAGCAGTTACCAAAAGGGAACAAATACAAATTGGCTATCAGCAGAAACAAAATAATCAAAGACTTCTTGATGTTCTTTCCATACTCTCCGCATAAAAGAAACCTCTGTAAAACTATGAACTGAACATTAAAGCCTCTGTTTTCAGTTACCTACCAGAGAGCCATGAAGGCAAGAGAGGAAAAATTTCTCTTTTAGGTAGCTTAAAGGTTGCTATTTTGTATCTATGGCAGTTATGACACTAACATTTCAGAAAGAATAATGCAAGTGAGATTTTAATTTTAAAAGGAAATTTAAATACTCAAAATACCTTTCCATTTGCAATTCAGCTGACTTTGAAATAAGTATGTCCTGTAGCTATACAGCTGGTACTAGCGCTTGGATTTCTAATGCTGGCAGTTATGGGAAATATCACTTTTACCATCTGGCTCCTATGATTCTTCTAGTATAGTCTGTTTCACGTCAAAATACTATCAAAGTTTAACTTCTGTTCTATTGGCAACATATTTTTCCCTATGGCTGAGTCTCCCATATTAAAACAAATGATAAAAAGTGGTTTTCTCTCCATTACTGAAATGGTTGCATAATCTCTTGGTACATCATCATCTGTTAAGAAGGTTTAAAACTCAAATTAAAGTGTAAATTAAGTCTAGACAATTCAGCAACAATTGCTACACATGAACAAAAGGCAAAGCCAGGTTCAGCCAGAAATGAAAATACTTGAGTTGTAATTGAATTTGCCACTATTTTCATTGGAATGCCTTCACAAATAGCTAGTAAACCAGTAGTGATAAAGCCAAATGCAAATGCACCTGTGAAGTTACCAGGGCCAGTTTACTGTTTAAGTGAAAAATGGTGGGATTGGTCAAAACCAGTAATATCTTCACAATTCCTTTTATTCCCTACTACATGTCTAAAGTGACTAAACAGGAATCACTTAATAAACAATTATGGAGGAAGACAGAAATCTAAATCTGTTTGTGCTAGCAAGAAAAGAGAGATTTCTATCACCATATATTACAATGACACTTGAACAACAGGGCTTCTTTATTATTGAAGGTTTATCTCCAGTTTTCTTTCTTTTTTACAGAATCTCAGCAATTTAATACTTTGTTCAAAGTTTGTGAGAAGACTGCTATTTAATAATGCCATAGCCTTTTTGTTTCCCTCTTAGAAAAATGGGAATAATTTAAACATAAAAACAGAAATTACATTAGTTTTTCATGAAAATCAGTGCTATGATTCCAGAAGCCTTCCATTTAATTCTTTACTCATTTTTCTCTGCAAGGATAGGAATCTGTGAGAAGAATAGGTTTAGCATAATCATGTCTAAGATATGTCTTATTCCCTGGGTGAATTGAAAAACACGAGCAGAGTTAGGCTGAGATAAGCATTGGGGCAGCTGATGAAAGCACGAGTCTTCCTTGACAAAATTACTCCATTTCATTAATAATATATTTCCCAACTTATTTTCTGCTGAAAGTATGTGTAACGCTTCGTTTTAGATTTTTGAAATATCTAGCTTTTCCAGGACCTTTCATTTTACCATATAACAATTATACCAAAATAGGCATGAAAGGAAAAATCTTACCTTGTCTAAACTGGAGAAAAGCAAAAACACATATCACTGTTATTTCTATCTAATGAATTATTTCAGTTTTAAAGTGTTCTGTAATATTCCTCAAAAGGCTAGGAATTAATGGTCAATAAGTTTTGCATTACAAATTCCCTGTTTCCTATGTTATTGTATATAGCTTATTCTTGTAATTAAAAAATAGTAGCACAGAGAGTATTCACACCATTTTATTTCACGTATCTAACTGAGGGATATAACCGAGCAATGTAAGGTACCAATATAGCCACTGGCTCTTCCAGTGAGCAACGCAGAGTATCTGAGGGTGGAGGTACCAGACAATTTTGGCTCTAATAGCAAAGGAGTTCTAAAGCTCTCCTATCCCCACCTTTCCAGCTGTGTGTCGCTGGGTTTTGTCTCCACACAGCTATATTAACACAACAGAGACATCACGACAGCATTTCAAACAAGGTCACTGAAATGATGAAAGATGCCTCTCCCCCTGACGTGATTTTGTAGAGGGCTGGTTTAACCCAGGTCCTTGCCGTACTTTGGTTTGCAGCCTGGTCTCTTGATGCAGCAACAGGACAGCAAATTGCTGCACAGGGAAGAGCTGGCAAAGGTGGGATGGGGCAGATGAGCCCTCAGCTGGCTTTATTACTACTGCCAGCATCAAGTAACTACCTGTGAGCTTAGCATCTTACCTTTCTCCAGTGGTGTAGGAAGACTGGATATCTAACCTGGGCTTCAGTGTCAGACATTTAAAATGAGATGTGATGGTTTTGGCTACCCAGTTGGTTATGCTTATACACAGGAAGCCTGTGTTATATTTAAACACAGGGAAACTAACCTCCTGCGAGTAACACTGCTCCCTCACAACTTTGAGTATTGCTAGCCAGACCTTTTGATGGGTTTCCATTAAAACATAACACATTAAAATTTTTCTCTATTTTCATATGCATTTGTTTGATCTGTTAAAAACAAAACTTCTGCAAAAATAAACCCTGCCATGTTCTCTATGCTGTAAAATGAGGATCAAACACTATTCCCTTTTGGTCAGTGCACAGTTGGTTTTCTAGTAAAAATAAAGATAAGAGGTTATTTCTTCTGACAATTTAAAAAGCCAAGCACATTCCAGGTACTCATTGGTCCAGAAATAAGAACTATGTCTTATCATCTCACTCCATTTATATAAACAAAGTCTTTTTTCACACACCATTACTCAAGATGCTACGAATCATGACACCACACTTGGAAGTGGTTGCAGTGACCTTACAGAACACTGACATTTTAAGAAGTGTTTTTAAACAGCTGTGTAATAAACATTTGCAAAAACCAAAGGCATAGTTATTTCTCTGATGGCTTTGTGAAATGTCCACCGATACCACAATCTTAATGCTATCTAATTTTATTACACTCTTAAATAAGTTCCCTCTTAACAAAAAATCCAATTTATCTGGTCCTTGGTTCTTGTTCACACACATCAAGGTAAAAAGACCGAAACTTTAACATCAAAGATATTCAAAGACTTGCTAGTTGCAAAAATTACCTAGTGAGAGCTTTGAAAACTTCAAGGTATCTGTCTTCCATTGATTTCAATAGGTTTTACAGGAATAAGCCCTTTTTGAAGTTTCAGGAATTGCCTGGCTCAGTCTGTAGGTATCTGTGGGACTCTATTGATAAAGAACCTTGTCTCTTGGGATACTAGTTACTTCCGAAAAATGGGCATAGGGTATTTTCAGAATTTTGAACCAGATGTCCAGCTGAGATTCAGACTTTTTTAGTATAACTCAGTATTCCTAGGATATCATAAATCGTTTGTTAAGTTATTTATTGCTTGAGCTTTTCTATGCATCAAACACAAGAACAGCTCTGGCAATGACATTAGTGTTCAAAAATGCTGCGCCACTTCTTCCATTTGACAAATGGACCAAGAAGACAGCTAAGGGGAATATTTTCTTTTAAATCTAGATTTATACCATACTAAAAACCAGAACATACAGAAAACCAGAACATACAGAGGGTTTGCTTGAACTATATTGTAAAAAACCGCAGTGTTTTCAAAGCAGCACTTGTATAACAATTTTGTAGACCACACTTGGGGAAATGGAACTAGTTAAGCTTTTGGAAGTTACTTTTCTTTCCCCTGTCAGGTGTACTTCAAGAAAGATGCAGTTGCTTCCATGCAATAACCACAGAGAATCAGAACACATTTAATAAAATGTAATATAAAGTGGACAGGAATCTAGAAAACACGTTTTGGTTTTACTTTTACTTTGTTTTCTTACTTACTTAAGCTAAATAAGTAATTTTCTTTTGAATGTTAATATGATATGCTAAAGACATGATAGCACTAATTTCGTGATCTGACATTTTATCTGCTGATAGGCTAAAAGTGAAAGATAGTTTTAAATATTCTGTTTTACACAGTCTACTAAAAGCAACGTTTGCTCTTAATGAGTCGCTTTGCTGTCTAAAAGACATTGAAATGCAGAGCTACCAGAGCAGCAATGTCCCTGCTGCAGCTCTCATCTACAGAGTACTAGTATGAATAGCAGCAGATACATGTACCTTTAAGACAGGGTATCAGTAAGAGCAGAAACAAAAGTGAAAAATCACACATCAAAAGTAATGCTTCCATGTGTGGAAGCAAGCAGTGCTGAAAATGCCAGCAACTTATTCACATTATTAAATTTGTACATGAATTTTGTGCTGTGTACCTGCCTCAAAGGCAAAATTACCTACCCACTTATGCTTAAAATACCATGGGGGTGGGAAGGACGGAAGATATAATACAACCGTAATGTAATACATTAAAGGACATGAACCTACTTTCATGGAAAATGCGTGATTAACCAATAAAAAGAAGATGGAAAAGAACCAAATGCAAAAATTATGTAGGGACCTATCAGTGAAAAACTGAGACACGTTTTTCTGCTATTGCTGGCACGGTACTTCTTTTTTCAACAGTTTATCTTACAAACTTGCAGATCAAAAACCTCAAAAGTTTTGGTTCATAATCCTATCAATCAAATTCATTACTAAATAAGTCAAAGATCTCAACAGTTTTTGGTAGTAATTCACATCCTGAATCTCTGGCACTGTCAAATTGCAAATCCATTTAGATTGAAGCAAAACAATACAAAACAAAATAAAATAAACCCACACAAAACAAACAAATAAAACCCAAACCAAAACAAACCATGCTATTTGAGGACTTTGCACAGGTCTTGACAGTTCTTGAAGACAACCACAAGCAAAATACCATTTTGTGTGCATAACTGTGGCTCCTAAATGAATTCAGAACACATCAATTCAAATTCATTTTCTGTTGAATTTGTGAATCAATTCACAAATATGGTATTAGAAAGAGAATGCAAAGAAGAAAATTGGTTTCCACAACAACCAGTTCCACTGGCATTACCATGATCATCTAAATAGCAGAACAATATCTGGGACACTTATCTCTACTCAACACGTCTATGCAGCAGGAATAACAAGAGTGCCTTTTGTACCCATGTATTTTCTCTTGGCATATCTGGACCCTAAACTCCAGCTACAGAAGGCCAAAATCCCAAGCACTGATTTGTGGATAAAAAAAATTATGTATCAAAATTTGATAGACATAAGTAAAAAAGCCTTCTGTAGTTTTGCATAACTCGAGCCTGCAAAGGAAATCACCAGTCACAACAGTGAATGATTCACAAGTAACTTCAAGTCTGTTCCCTCAATATTTGACACAAATAATGTTTAAAATAAGTGGAATTTAAATAGTTGAATGTCTTCTTTGCAAGACTACAACCAGTTTTGAAGCACTGAATTGAATCCATTTATTTCAGGAAGAAAGATAAAGATCTGATATTAGGGCAACTTTAACAGCACAGAAGGCAGTGTAGTGGGATACACTGCCTGGAAACACCATGGCCTCTGTCTTTGGTGGGCTCCTAGAAAAACCTCTCTCTTGAGTGGAAATATAGGTATATTTATCTGTGCCATGGGACAGCAGCACGAGCCAACAAATTCTCTTCCAGGCCATGACTCCACTATAATGCTGTGAGCTAGTTAAATCCTGGGCAGATAACTGCTCAGTGCAACCTCCAGCACATACAAGTTCCCTGTATGTTAAGTACAGCTCAACAAATTCAGACAGAGAAAGGAACGATGTTCAACCTTAACGCACATGGTTTTTATTTCAATTCACCTCCCAATCATGCGCAATTGCAGAGTCTCTCAAGAAAGTAGTGGAAACACTCAGTTATAGTAAGTGAAGTTCTGCCTCCCAGCCTACCTGAAGAAGCAAGGACAATATATTGAAATTTATCCTGTCTTCCCCTGGCTCACAACATAACTATGCAAAGCCCAACCTGCAAGCTGAATTGAGTGTTCTTAGCACCTACAAACTAACAGCATGTCCTTTAACCTGTCTCTAAAGGAGGGGGACAGGGGGGTGGAGGGACACGACCCCAACCAGAAAAGCCAACCACACTGTGTCACTTCAAGATGACTCCATCCTGGTGACCGGGCTCAGTAAGCCCAGGTATCCTTGCTGCGCTCTGTCCTCAGAAGTAACTAGTAATAGTTTCCTTGCTCCTGAGACTGCTAGGGGTTATTTTGACACTTCAGGCTAGTCCTCTGCTCCTACACTGGTTTTAGCAACAGTCCTTAAACCTTGCCTTATAGTCATGCGTATATTGAATATGCCCTTTGAGCCTCCGCAAGTGTAGATGGACGTTAAAGTCCATATTTTTCCTTTATACAAGCCCCAAATGATCCACTTTTCAATGAAGAGGCAGCTAAGTATGTTAGCTGAGTGAAGATGCAATTGAGTTGTGCTGAGGTAATGGTCTGGTACCATCCCATAATTCCTGAGCGTTGCATATTCCAGTGCTTCTGTTTACTCACTTCCCACTCTACTGCCTACACCTGAAGACACTTTCTAGTTCATACGCAGTCAGCATTTAACCCTTCATTCCATACAGCATCTCTTCGTTTTTCAAACGGCTCGCTGGAATTCACTCAGCAAAAGGCTGCCAAGCAGGCTGCCAGCTGAGCAGAGCCGCACAGGAACAGGCTGGGTTTGCACGCTTAGTTAGAGCCTCCTTGTTACAGTCCAAGCGTTAGCCATAACTCACAGACTGTTCAAACAGCCTTGGCTCTCAATCCGGCCCTCTGATGAGCAGGGCCTCAGAAGTGAGTCAGCTGTCCTCGGGGAGGCTGAACTCCCTGCATGTGCTGTTCTTTGGATGGTGATTCACATCATCTGACATTTAATCACCGAGACCAATCTCTGTCCATGTGAGTGCTTCTCTTCCATTTCAGCGTAAAATCCAGGAGGCTAACCTGACTGTGCAGTGGAAGAGAGCAGAGCAGTGTAAGCACAAGAGGGAGCAGTTATAACTAAAATACCTTAAATACCTTCTAGTCTGAAACTGTCTCAGAAAAGAGGGTGAAAGAGGAGATGAAGCAGAGTACCTACCAGCATAAATAACATCTACCAGAAATTTAAAGGCAGCAGGCAAAACTCCCTGTTTACCTGCCACTGTACTAAATGGTTTGACCTTTTATTTCACCATTACCTTCTCAGTAGGAACTTTATGTTTTTATGCTTTGAAACACTTAGGACTGAAACAGCAGCAGAAAAGATAAACAAATTACATACAGATCACAATGTACAAAGTACCCTAGACTTTAGTGTCCTGGATGGAGGGATTAACAGGAATCTTGCATTCAGAGTCTGAAAATCTATTCAAGGCTAAACCTGGAGAATCACTTATACAGCAAGCAAACGCTGGTGCTACAGTGGTGTCAGCGATACAGTCAAGTAGGAGCTACCCTCTTCAATCTCTATTAGAAGAAAACTTGCAAGAAGTATGGGACAAGTTTCCTGGTTTTAAACAACAAAAATTACTATTCTGGAGAGTGCTGCATGCAGTGAAATGGCTTAATCATTCATTATGAAGATTAAAAAAAAATATATTTGCAGTGAAGTACCCAGGCCAGCACAATCTGCCATTCTCCACACAGTCTTTGCAACTCTGCTGCACCAATCAATTACAGTTTCTACCACTGAAGCTTTGCTCCTGGCAACTTGCGTTATGTTGTCCTAATGCTGTGTCTTTCAAAAAAGAGGAAATTTTTTTGTGATGTATGTATGTGCTTGACTGCTCTGGTTTATCTGTGGTATGACGTTTGGGGAATAGCTGTAGTTCAGCTGTTAGCAGCTTTCTGCAACATTCCCCACACTGTCCCCATTGATGATACATGCTGCTCAATTTGACTGCAGATAAACCTGAGATGCTTGAAGAGACTTTTTCGTGAGGGAATGGCTCCATAGCTTCAGGCAGAGGGTGGATGGAGCTGTTAGCAGCTCCATTAGTATTTATTTCATCTGAAGGAAAGCAGGCCTCCTTTCTTCAGGCCGATAAACACCAGACCGCTTTGGCAAAAATGGCATCCTGCGCTTTTCCAGAGTATCCTGTGTTGTTGTTCATTTATCTGCCTTTGTGGTGGTTTGAGGTCTATCCAGAAGCTCTTGTGCCAAAACCCACGCTATAAGTTTAGCTTTCTTGTTCTCTGAATGCCAACTCTACCTAAGAGATGTTCATCCTCTCCAGGGTGCTAATCAGAGTCCATGTAAAACATGCCATTAAAGATCCACTGTAGTGTTGCCATATATCCAAAATCAGTGAAAAGAAAACCTGTATTTTTGTACACATAGGACCGCAGATCAACACTTCCATATTCACTCCTTCGTCTTTCATTAAAGAGTTAACAAAGATAACCGTTGCAAGACTGCTGCTTTCAGTACAGAGACCTGCAAAGCAGAAATGTAAAATTATCAACTCATTTCACTGTGGCCTGCAAGTAGTTTTAAGATGGCAATGATTTTCTGTAGCTATTGAATCAGGTTGTATTAAAGTAACTGATATGTTTTTATACAACAGTATATTGCATCATCTTTTCCTGACCCATTCCTGCCCTGATTAGAAATTCCTCTGAAATTTCTGTAATCACTGTTTTTATTTCCTACGCAACAGGAAAATATGTAGAAAATAAGGTATACAGTTGCGGTAAATTGAAAAGACATGTCTTTAAAGGGAGCAGAAAGGAACATAGACACTTCAGTTATGAAACACAACCGTTATATTTCTGATGTTTGTCCTGGACTTTGAACACTCACATACGTGCTTCTATCGTCTGGTACAAATCTTTATGAGAATAGAATTTTAATCACACATCCTTAATATGATGCAGATCACGCCAACTTCATTACAGCTCTGGTATGAGAATTGGCTGATTATCTGATAACAAGTCTTCTTTCACACTTAAAAAAAACACAATATGTTAATATAAGCCACATTTGCTTTCTGAACATTTTAGCTGTCTGGTGCGAGGGAAAGCCCTGGAAGAAGAGAGTCTGCATATCTCAAGAGACTCTGCTTAGATGGGGGGGGGGGGGGGGGGGGGGGGGGTGGGGGGTGGTAGAAATGTATTTTAGTAAAGTACATTACTCATTACGGTGTTTCCAGATGTTCCCTTCTTCCTTGCCCTCACACCAAGTACTCTATATTCTCTTTGGATTAGGACACTTCAGGGTGTGTGCTCAGGGGCAGAGGGCACTTCTGACATAACGAGGGCCACACAGCTGATTAGCACAGTTGCTGCTCTACACCCACGCGCTGCCAGTATCTGTCTGCTACATAACAGCCTGGAGTGCCTTGGAGCAGCAGGGAGCTGCCAGAGAGAAACCACCAGAAAGGCCTCATGGGTGGTCAAAAGAAAAAAATAACTTGAAAGAGACAACCGAGAAATATAGAGCAGTTCCAGCTCAGGCTAAATTCCAATTTTCACCTAGTAAAAATGAAGGGTTATATGTGAAGGGACACACACCCTGTGGAGATAATTTCTGAAGTGTGTTAAAGCCTCCCAGTAGACATAAACACTGAAATCTGCAATCTTTTATTCTATCACTACAGGCTCAGTAGATTTTAAAAGTGTAGCTGGAGAAGACAACAAACTGCACACTTCAGCTGCTGCTGTGGATGAAAAACTGAATATGAGCCAGCAATGTGCGCTCGCAGCCCAGAAGGCCAACTGTAACCTGGGCTGCATCAAGAGAAGCGTGGCCAGCAGGTCGAGGGAGGGATTCTGCGCCTCTACTCCGCTCTGGTGAGACCCCACCTGGAGTCCTGTGTTCAGCTAGGGAGCCCTCAGCACAGGAAAGACATGGACCTGTTGGAGCGGATCCAGAGGAGGGCCACAAAAATGATCAGGGGGCTGGAGCACCTCTCCTATGAGGACAGGCTGAGAGAGTTGGGCTTGTTCAGCCTGGAGAAGAGAAGGCTCCAGGGAGACCTTATTGCGGCCTTTTAGTACTTAAAGGGGGCCTATAAGAAAGGTGGGGAGGGACTCTTTATCAGGGAGTGTCATGATAGGATGAGGGGTAACAATTTTAAACAGAAAGAGGGTAGATTTAGATTAGATCTTAGGAAGAAATCCTTCACTCTCAGCGTGGTGAGGCACTGGAACAGGTTGCCCAGAGAAGCTGTGGATGCCCCCTCCCTGGAAGTGTTCAAGGCCAGGTTGGATGGGGCTTTGAGCAACCTGGTCTAGCGGAAGGTGTCCCTGCCCATGGCAGTGGGGCTGGAAGTAGATGATCTTTAAGGTCGTTTCCAACCCAAACCATTCTATCATTCTAAATGGAGTTAAAATGAGTATGTTGAAAACCATCCATGGAGTTATAAACATATTTTCAGTTCACATGGTATGAGCCATCTTTTCTGTCAAATGTGCATATTATTGATCTGACTCACCACCACAATAAAGGTTTTATATCCCGTTCTGCCAAGTTAAAAGGTTGAAAGGCTCTAGTAAGAACATTTTGCTACTGACTGCTCCTATAGCCACTGTAATAAGTAAGCAAAAATACATTGAACATTGGAGACTTCAGTGAAAAATCTAAAACTCATTCAGGAAATGGATTTTTCATGAATATTTTTACAGCAAAGCTTCTGTTGATTTTGAATCAAATAAGCAAAGAGTTACTACCCCAAAAAAGGCTTGCCAAGTTCAATAGCTCCGCTACAGAACAAGTGTATTAAAAATTATTTGATAATGCAAGGTACATAGGCACAACCTGAAAGCATTTATTATAATGTCTCCTTTCTATTCATCCAGCTAATGCAATTCCATCTACCACACACTGACAAATACACACACACTCTACATAGACAACTACAGAGGACATGAGAGTCCGCCCTTAAAACATGTCTCTATTTATAGCTCTTTCTTGAATCTATCAGTTGAGGAGTAGTGAAGAGACGCCTATACCATCACAAAATCCAAGACCAATGCATGTCTTGGTTTTGCAGCTATAAATGGAAGGTAGAAACTCATACCATATTTTCAGAGATCTATGAATATTTGGAAGAATTGGTTCAACTCTAAAGGCAGTATCAGTGCAAAGCAGAAATCACTTCCAACTGGTGTCTAAGGCTCCTTCAAAATTTGAATGTTTTCAAATCTGAGTAACACAGTGACAACCAAGTGGAACAAATCCAGCCAAATGAGAACTAGAAAGAGCAAACAAATCCATTTATAGCAAACTTTCCAATCTACAAGGCTCTGATATTAAGATTTGTGACATTCACCACCATGTCTAAGAGAAATCTTCCAGTGAATAGCAAGTTTCAGTGAACAGCAAGACCTTCAGTAGGATCAATATTATCTGTGAATTCATATCAAATTCAGTCAACAGTTTCAGGTTAAAGAAATGGAAGATATCCTTTGATACTAGCAGAAACATGGATTATAGTGGTAAGATTCACTGAGAAGAAGGTCCCATAGCTTTAAACACGTTACACTCACCTCTTAAAATTAAAAAGTTTAATCATTGCCATTGCTTCTGTTCCTCAGTTAATGAGTTTTTCAGGGACTAGATAGGAATCATTATGTGTAACAGAGTTCCATAAAGTAGGAAGGCTTAGGGACCTGCTAAGACAGAGGGACCCCGGTGCTAGCAAGCTCTCCTCTCCGTGCTGAGAAAACCACATAGAGGAAGAAGCAGGTCTTGTTGCCAGCTGCCTGCTTCCTCAGATATTAAACACTGCCTACTTGCTGCTGCTTCTTCAGTCACCTTCACCTGGGAATATGCTCAATAAAACATGATTTCTGACAGTTTGACAAAATTAAACTGCATCATGATGTACTCACACTGAGACAACACACAAGTAAATCCAAATGTTGGCCTGGGACATTAAAATCACTTTTGATAGCAGCTTTTTACGTTATTATATCTGCCATAGTCCAACTACCCTGGTAATTGTCATAAAAATAATAGTATTTACAATCTCAAAATTAAGTGGTTTGCATAAAAAAAGATTCAGAGTAATGTCAACCTTGGTTACAACACCAAATGAGATGCTGCAGAGAGACCATTTTGGCTTGAGCCAGGAAAAGTGAAGGTTGCCACCTTAACTAGAAGCGTAATCTCTTCTTCCCAGGTTCTTGGAGACACACAGAGCAGAGCTAGCTTTCCTATCTAAACGCAAAATACCAAGTTCATAACAGGAATTTTATCTCCTTGTATTGGGTTTGCATGGCAAGGGTTTGATAGCAGCGGGGTGGCTTCTGTAAGAAGCTGAGAGAAGCTTCCCCCATGTCTGACAGAGCCAATGCCAGCCGGCTCCAAGACGGACCCACTGCTGGCCAAGACCAAGCCCATCAGTGACGGTGGTAGCGCCTCTGGGATAACAGAGTTAAGAAGTGTGTGGGGGAACTACCACGCAACAGCAGCTGGGAGAGAGGAGTGAGAATATGTGAGAGCAACAACTCTGCAGACACCAAGGTCAGTGAGGAAGGAGGGGGAGGAGGTGCTGCAGGTGCTGGAGCAGAGATTCCCCTGCAGCCTGTGGTGAAGACCATGGTGAGGCAGGCTGTCCCCCTGCAGCCCATGGAGCTCCACGGTGGAGCAGAGATCCACCTGCAGCCGGTGGAGGATCCCACGCCGGAGCAGGTGGAAGCCCGAAGGAGGCTGTGACCCCGTGGGAAGCCTGCACTGGAGCAGGCACCTGGAAAGCCCCGTGACCTGGTGGAGAGGAGCCCATGCTGGAGCAGGTTTGCTGGCAGGACTTGCGACCCTACGGGGGACCCACGCTGGAGCAGTCTGTTCCACTGCACCGCATGGAAAGGACACGTGGAAAGTATTCATGCTGGAGCAGTTTGTGAAGAACGGCAGCCCGTGGGAAGGACCACACGTTAGAGAAGTTCGTGGAAGACTGTCTCCTGTGGGAGGGACCCCACGCTGGAGCAAGGGAAGAGAGTGAGGAGGAAGGAGCAGCAGAGACAACATGTGATGAACTGACCACAACCCCCATTCCCCGTCCCCCTGCACTACTTGGGGAGGGGAGGCAGAGAAATTGGGAGTGAAGTTGAGCCCGGGAAGAAGGGAGGGGTGGGGGGAAAGTGTTTGAAGATTTGGTTTTATTTCTCATTATCCCACTCTGATTTGATTGGTAATAAATTAAATTAATTTCCTCAAGTCGAGTCTGTTTTGCCCATGACGGTAATTGCTGAGTGATCTCTCCCTGTCCTTATCTCAACCCATGAGCCTCTCGTTGTATTTTCTCTCCCCTGTCCAGCTGAGGAGGGGAGTGATAGAGCGGCTTTGGTGGGCACCTGGCATTCAGACAGGGTCAACCTGCACAATCCTCATGACAGGAGATAACAGATGCAGCACTATTACATTGTTTTGTCACTTCAGTCACCAATTTCAGATCACAAGGCCATTCCTCTCTACCCTCTGGAAAAGCTGTGTTTACTTTCACCCCCACTCTGCACTAAAAGCACAGAGAGTGACAGCCAGAGCTTTCTAAATTCCTTTTTCTTAAAGGAGAGGAAGGTGGAGGAGAAAAGTGGTTCCTCCTGCCTCCCCCTCATAAAATAAGCTCTGAACTGGCTTGCTTCCTATCCCCCACCAAGTTCTAGTGGTGCTGCTTAAAACAGTTCAGAAAACACTTTTTGAAGATACCACCTCTCCTGTACCAAGCCAATGGCTGTTATACATCATAGAGCATTTCCAAAGGGCTACCAAGTGCATCAGACAAGTTGGCACCTGCCTTGAGGCCTGCGGAACACGAGTTCTGATTACTCCTTCATTCACCTATAGACACATGGGGGTGCATAAAGGCAGCTCCATCTGGTGTTAAGAGACTGACTCATTGCCAGCAGTGACTGTCAGAAATGCGTCCCCTCAAGTGGTATCTTTTTTCCTTGTCACTTCAGAAAGAAGGAAATGCAGTTTAAAGAGCAATTTAAGTGCTTGTTGCTTGCAAACATATATTGAAAACCTTGTAAAAATTGTTGCAGTTGCTAGTATTGTCAGACTGTCCCAGAAAATGCTTGTTAATAAGGTAGGGAATTTGCAAACAAAACATATACCCTAAACAGTCCAGTGAAAGACACTACATTAAGGAGTACATTTTATGTGTTAAACAGCCTTCCCCTGCCCCTTTCTTCATTCCGCAAATCTCCATCACATTTCTAAGGAGAAGACGAAACAGTCATGGACAACTCCATACAAGCTGTTTGACTCAGTTTGAAAGACACTATGCTGAACAGCAGCAGCTATCAGGAGCAGTGGGCCCATCTCCTAAACAACGTTAATGTGCCAAAAACCTAACACAGTTAAGAGTTGCATGAAATTGACGTGCTCAAGTTTCAGAGACATGAACATGGCTTGGTTCAAACACAGTTTGAAAGTGTGAATATCCTAGTTACATAGTTGAAGAGTCAGCACAAGATCAATACAGTAGCAGTAAGAAAAAGAAACAGAATCGGATGGAGGATCGATAGCAAGAATACACAATGAAATTTGTGCAAGGCAATGTGGTGGAAGTTAAGAACTGCTTGCTATTATTGCCTGTTGTCTCAACTCGGGGTTTTTTTTCCATCATTTTTGTGCAATTTAAAAGGGACCTTGAAGCAGACCCCCAAAATAGCACTTGCAAGCGTAAATTACACACTACATCCTCCAGATGTGAACATGGCACAGACTGAAAATGCTATAAACCTAAAGAAATGTTAAGTGTTTCCTAATAAATCAACATCCAGCCTAGCAAGTGTCAGTGCTAACTGAAGCTCTTACTTGTTCTTCAGCTGTGTTTTTACCATCCATCTAACACAACCTCCCATTGGCTTTGCCAGTGGAAGGGGCAGGTTATGAGACACTCGCACAATCCAGGCCAATTAAGATAACTCAAACCACCCTCATCAGGTGTTTAATCTTGTCTGAAGTAATACAAGAAGCAATCTTACAACCCCTTCTTTCAGCAGTGGACTTGTAGGTCAGTACTGGAGACAAGATGGAGCCACACAGCAGGGCTATGCTCAGCTGTTGTAGCTGTGCTGTGGTTTAGCCCCAACAGGCAGCTGAGCACCACACGGCTGCTTGCTCGCTCCCCCTCTCCCAGTGGGAGGGGGGAGAGAATCGGGGAAAAAGACAGGCAAAACTTGTGGTTGGGATAACAACAGTTTAACAGGACAGCAAAGGAAAAGAAAACAATCAAACAAGGAACCCCAACAATAACAACAACAGAGTGTACTTAGTGATGCTTCCCAGACAGGTCGCTCCCCACCCGCAGCCCGATGCCCAGCCCGCTCCCCAGCAGCGATCTCCCCTCTCCGGTCGACCCCCTCTATAGAGCAAGCATGAGGTCACATGGTATAGAATAGACCCCGGCCAGCTTCTGGTGAAAATTAACCCTATCCCAGCCATGACCAGGACATTATCCACCCCTTATTCATCTACGTCATGCTCAGATCCTACACTTTCCAATTAATCACCACCTCTTTTCCTGTCATCTATATATATACACACAGACACAGAGACATCATTCCCTTAGTCTATGGACCATCCCTTCAAAGCGTCTATTGAGCTTGTTTAGTCCATGACTTCAGGCTCCATCTGTCATAATAGTCTCTTGGGGCAGGGGAGACGACGTGGAGTTTGCTCAGTCAGGAAAACAGGGCCGGGTCTCGGTGGGGTGCAGCAGGTGACACTGGACGCAGTGGGAGGATGGTGGGTAGTGTTGGATTGTTGCATCTGGATCTTGCAGTTGTGGTATCTGGCTCAGCTGGTGTATCATGTCCATGGTTTGTGGGTTGAAGATGTCAATCTCTTGAGGAAGTTGATGGGCGCCAGTTGCTAAAGCCAGTTCTGCTTCCATTACTGCTGCACTTTGCTCAGTCTTATCAATAGTTCATTCTTTATTAATTTGGGTAATTCTTGCTATAATACCATTGACCTGGCATATAGCGACTGTGGTAGTGATGACATACAGTGACAGGGTTATATAGCAGTTAACTTCATATAATTTAATTTATTGGCTATTCTTACCAAAAATCAAATCCCCTCGAGGTACACATCAGACTTCCCCATCCATGCGCGTCACCCACCAAGTGCACCCAGGTCCTTGAGCAAAAAAAATGCCATGGATGGGTTTGCCTTTGCCTGAGGCAGGAGTAACCCAGACTGTCTTCCCTAACATATTCTTTATGTGCACTATGGGAACTTTATCCCCTTCTACAGTATGTAAAGGTTTTGATTGGGCAGGGCCAGCTCGATCGATAGATCCTCTAGTGTTAACTAACCAGCTGGCTTTTGCTAAATGTGTTTGAAGTCCCACCACCCATTGCTCTCAGTGTAGTTTTCAGTAGTCCATTGTACCGTTCGATTTTCCCGGTGGCTGGTGCATGACAGGGGATGTGATACACCCACTCAATGCCATGCTCTTTGGCCCAGGTGTCTGTGAGGTTGTTTCAGAAATGAGTCCTGCTGTCTGACTCAATCCTTTCTGGGGTGCCATGTTGCCATAAGACTTGCTTCTCAAGGCCCAGGATAGTGTTCCGGGTGGTGGCATGGAGCATGGGATATGTTTCCAGCCATCCGGTGGTTGCTTCCACCATTGTAAGCACATGGTGCTTGCCTTGGCGGGTTTGTGGGAGTGTGATATAATCAATCTGCCGGGCCTCCCCATATTTATATTTCAGACATTGTCCTCCATACCAGAGAGGCTTTGACCGCTTCGTTTGCTTGATTGCAGTGCATGTTTCACACTCGTGGATAACCTGTACAATAGTGTCCATGGTCAAGTCCACCCCTCGATCATGAGCCCATCTGTATGTTGCATCTCTTCCCTGATGGCCTGAGGTGTCATCGGCCCACCGAGCTAGGAATAATTCTCCCTTATGTTGCCAGTCCAGATCTACCTGTGCCACTTCAACCCTAGCAGCCTGATCCACCTGCTGGTTGTTTTGATCTTCCTCAGTGGCCTGACTCTTAGGTACGTGGGCATCTATGTGACGTACTTTTATAACCAGCTTCTCTAGCCGGGCAGCAATATCTTGCCACAATTTGGCCGCCCAAATGGGTTTGCCTCTGTGCTGCCAGTTGCTCTGCTTCCATTGCTGTAACCACCCCCACAGGGCATTTGCCACCATTCATGAGGCAGTGCAGAGGTAGAGCACTGGCCTCTTCTCTCGTTCAGCAATATCTAAAGCCAGCTGGATGGCTTTCACCTCTGCAAACTGACTCGATTCACCTTGTCCTTCAGTGGCTTCTGCAACTCGTCGTGTAGGACTCCACATGGCAGCTTTCCACCTTCGATGCTTCCCCACAATGCGACAGGACCCATCAGTGAACAGGGCATGTTCCTTCTCATTTTCTGGTAGTTCATTATATGGTGGGGCCTCTTCAGCACGTGTCACCTCCTCCTCTGTCGACATTCCGAAATCTTTGCCTTCTGGCCAGTCCATGATCACTTCCAAGAATCCTGGGTGACTGGGGTTTCCTGTTCAAGCCTGCTGTGTAATCAGTGTGACCCACTTACTCCGTGTGGCATCGGTGCCATGATGTGTAGAGGGGACTCTCCCTTTGAACATCCAGCCCAGCACTGGCAGTCGGGGTGCCAGGAGGAGCTGTGCTTCAGTGCCGATCACTTCCAAAGCAGCTCGAACCCCTTCAAATGCTGCCAAGATCTCTTTTTCAGTCGGAGTAGAGTAGGCCTCAGATCCTCTGTATCCCCGGCTCTAAAACCCCAGGGGTCAACCTTGAGTCTCCCCTAGTGCTTTCTGCCAGAGGCTCCAGGTAGGGCCGTTCTTCCTGGCTGTGGTGTACAGCACATTTTTTACATCTTGTCCTGCCCGGACTGGCCCAAGAGCTACTGCATGAACTATCTCCTGTTTAATTTGTTCAAAGGCTTGTCATTGCTCAGGGCCCCATTTGAAATTGTTCTTCTTTCGGGTCACTTGATAGAGAAGGCTTACAATAGAACTGTAATTTGGAATATGCATTCTCCAGAAACCCACAACGCCTAAAAAAGCTTGGGTTTCCTTTTTGTTAGTTGGTGGAGGCATAGCTGTTATTTTGTTGATCACATCTGTCAAGATTTGGCAACATCCATCTTGCCATTTTAATCCTAGGAACTGGATCTCCTGTGCAGGTCCTTTGACCTTACTTTGTTTCATGGCAAAGCCAGCTCTCAGAAGAATTTGAATTATTTTCTCCCCTTTCTCAAAAACCTCTTCTGCGGTGTTGCCCCACACAATGATGTCATCAATGTATTGTAGGTGTTCTGGAGCTCCACCCTGTTCCAGTGCAGTCTGGATCAGTCCATGGCAAAGGGTGGGGCTGTATTTCCACCCCTGGCACAGTCGATTTCAGGTGTACTGGATGCCCCTCCAGGTGAAAGCAAACTGTGGCCTGCACTCTGCTGCCAAAGGGATTGAGAAGAATGCATTGGCAATATCAATGGTGGCATACCACTTGACTGCCTTGGACTCCAGTTCATGCTGAAGTTCTAGCATGTCTGGCACGGCAGCACTCAGTGGTGGCGTGACTTCATTCAGGCCACGATAGTCCACCGTTAATCTCCATTCCCCGTTAGATTTCCGTACTGTTCATATAGGACTATTAAAAGGTGAGTGAGTCTTACTGATGACGCCTTGGCTCTCCAGTTGATGAATCAGCTCATGGATGGGAGCCAGGGAGTCTCCGTTTGTATGATATTGCCGCCGGTGCACCGTCCTGGTAGCAGTTGGCACCTGCTGTTATTCAGCTCGCAGCAATCCCACAACAAAGGGATCTTCCGAGAGGCCAGGCAGGGTAGATAGCTGTTTGGTCTTCTCTGCATTCACTGTGGCTACACCAAAGCCCATTGGTATCCCTTTGGGTCCTTGAGGTACCCTCTCCTGAGGTAGTCTATGCCAAGGATACAAGGGGCCTCTGGGCCGGTCACAATGGGGTGCTTTTCCCACTTGTCCCCTGTTAAGCTCAACTCAGCCTCCAACACTGACAATTCTTGTCATCCCCCCGTCACTGCAGAGATCCAGATGGGTTTCATGCCCCTATATTCTGATGGCACCAGAGTACACTGTGCACCAGTGTCTACCAAAGCCCTATACTTCTGTGGGTCTGACGTGCCAGGGCATCGAACCCACACAGTCCAGTATACACGGTCATCCCTTTCCTCCTCCTGGCCGAAGGCAGGGACCCTCTATTCCTGTTCCTCGTCAGAGCATTCTCTGTCTGACCCTTGCAGCGCCAGACCAGAAGGCCCCTCACCAGGATGAAGGGAGGTGATTTCAGTTCTTCTGTGTTTGGGAAATCGCTGATTGCCTTCATGTGTCTCTACAGCAACGCTGCTGACAGACTTCTTGGGTGGCCCCTTCTTAAGAGCTGTCTTCCCTCTCAGTTCATGTACACGGGCTTCCAGCTTAAAGGTGGGTTCACCGTCCCACTTCCTCATGTTCTCCCTCTGGTCACGCAGGAAGAACCAGAGTGCTCCATGCGGTGTGCGCCTGGGGCTCCCTTTCCCTCTGACCGAGGCAGGAGGGGACTGATTTCTTGAGGCACCCCTGATAGCCAAGGCACTGGCCTGTAGGGATGAGGAGGTACAGAGATTTTCCTCAAAGTTTTGGAGCCAAGATGACACTCTCTCCACAGTTGGTGTATCAATATCCAGGCAATACATTGCTGCCAGGCTGTTAGAACACAACACTGAGGCACTTTGAATCACCTTCCTCCACATAGCCCGTGTGCACAGGGCATCCTCTGGATCTTTGGAGACCTCATCATTGTCTAGATCACTGTAGATGACTTCCAATACCTCTAATTCTCTCAGGTACTGGATGCCTTCATCTGCAGTAGTCCACTTTCCTGGGGAGTTCACAAGATCTTCCTTGAATGGATATCTTGCCCTCACACTTGAGAGTAGCCGTCTCCAGAGACTGCAAATTACTGCCTCCTTTCCAATTCCTCTCTCAATTCCCCGGTTCTTAGCAAGGGATCCCAGCTGTTGGGCTTCCTTGCCTTCCTGTTGCTGACTGTCAGCCCCGCTATCCCAGCATCGGAGCAGCCAGGCAGCAATCCGCACCCCTGGCTGGCGGCTGTCATCTTTCCGCATGTCTCAGAGTTCTGATGAGGTCAGGGACCGGGTAGTTTCCGCTTCTTGTCGGAATTCTCTCACTCCTTCCTCCTATGTCTTTGTCGAAGGACTGGCTTCATGATCAAACCTTTCTTCTTCTTCCTCTTCCCTTACTAATTGAGGATATGGACCCGTTGTTCTCCTTGTCCATTGGGCTTTTTTTAACTACTGGGGCAATTAGTGTAGTCATTGTTGTTTGGGTCCCCATCTCAACCATGGTGTCCTCAGGTGCAGTTTGGGTCCCTGCCTCAACCAGAGTCCTCTGAGAGTGCTGAACTGTGGCTCGATAGGCACAAGCCAGGCCCCAGTACAGCGCTAGAAGCTGCTGGTTCTTACTGGGATAGGCAAGGCACCCTTCCATCAGGCGGCGTGTCAGTTTGCCAGGGTTGCTCGCCTGTTCAGGAGTAAAGTCCCAGGCTATGGGAGGTGATAACTGCCCTAGGAACCTGCCCAAGTCCTTCCACACACCCTGCCACCCTGGGACCGGCCGCCTCAGGGCACATTTCACTATCTCCTCACCCAAAAGTTGTCTTCTCTTACGCCAGGATGAGACCAGATTCCACAAACCCCGTAATATGCCAACAGTATTAATTAGTAATACTAAGCAGCTCACATAAAGGTGAGCAAGGACCTCAGGAGCCTGCATGATAAACTTGTCCACATCAATCCTGGGTAGGGAGAGGGACATGATGTATTCCCTCATCCTCTCCACCAGATAGCTCCCGCAGCACAGTGAGGCCGTCAGTGCCAGGACAAAGCACATACGCATTGTTCACATTAACATGTTGCCAAAAATAGAGAGATAAACAGTGCAGCCAACGAACTTTTTGACCCGTACAGGAGCTTGTCACTTAATAACTACTACAGCTAGAGCACGCTTAATACAAAAGTGCTGTTGTTGTGCCCCACGTTGGGTGCCAAAAAGGACTGTCGTGGTTTAGCCGCAGCCGGCAGCGGAGTACCACACGGCCGCTCGCTTGCTCTCCCCCTCCCAGTGGGATGGGGAGAGAATTGGGAAAAAGAAAGGCAAAACTCATGGGTTAACAACAGCAACAGTTTAACAGGACAGCAAAGGAAAAGAAAACAAGCAAACAAGAAACCCAAACAATACCAACAACAGAGTGTACTTAGCAGTACTTCCCAGCGCAGATCACTCCCACCTGGAGCGCGACGCCCAGCCCGCTTCCCAGCAGTGATCCCTCCCTCACGTTGCCCCCCTCTATAGAGTGAGCGTGACAGTTACATGGTATAGAATAGACCTCAGCCAGCTGCTGGCGAAAATTACCCTATCCCAGCTGCAACCAGGACAAGCTGGATCCAAGGGAGGGCATTTGTAGCCTTCTACAGACCGCTCAGCCTAAAGAGAAGGAAGCTCACTAGAAGCTTAGCTTTGACAGTACATAAGATTGCACAGGGAGCTTTAATTTGCTTAGTGGTTTCCGGCACGCTACACCGCAGAAAATGGTCAATAACAGAGCTGTGGTCTGTTCTGCCTCTGTGTCATTTCAGCCAGAGCATACCCTCTTCCTCACCTTAGGTTAGGTGCCAGGGATAGGTGCTGTAAGAGGCAGCTGAGCATTTCTGCAAGTTCTTACAGTTTTTCAAGAAATGTATTGAGAATTGGTATTAAATCCCATATAAGAGAATAATCCTAAATGCATACCTGTTTTGGGACTAAGGAGGAACAGATCACTGTTCTTTATAAAAAAATTCCAACAAAGCAGTCCTCATTACAGGCAGACACAACACTATCTTCTCTTCATTTTGGTTATTTATTCCCATTCCTTGGAGTACATTTCTTTTTCCCTTAATAGCAGATCAGTTCACATGCAAAAAATTGGGTTTTAGGCTTTTAAGTGGACTTCATAGAGAGACGTATGGTCTGTAAGAAATACGTTTACAGAGATGAATACTACTATGAACAATGCATGTTGCTTCACCTCATATGATAGGAGAAAAATAAATTAGAGGCTTTAAAAAAAAAAAAAGAAAAAAAGAAAGATAAAATGACATTAAATGAATAAAAATCCAGTCCCAAATAATGACATTACCAGGGAGTCATCCTAACCACTGGTCACACACTATGTTTTATATAGAAAATATAGGATCTGGTATATTTCTATTTTTGACTTGACTAAGTCTTTTTCTATCTAGAGAATAATAACCAAGCAAGCCAGGCACAAACAGAGAATTATCCTTATGTAACAATTAATTAATCAGACATTCACCAAATCTACTACCTAATTATCAGAAAGATCAAGTGAGAAAGTGAGTGTATTTCAATCAGATGCACTTCCAGATGCATACAATATTAGGTTTATATATTTCCTAAAATTTGAGGTCCCCCATACCCATACACACAAAAATTCATCACAGTAAGCATTTACTAATGAAACAGAGAAGAACAAAGAGTCCAGGAGTTCTCAAAGGAGCAAGTCTGGAACGAAAGCAAGAAAGCACACAGCTCCTACCAGCTCTTCACCGCCAGGGCTCTGCGGCTGCTCAGCCTGGGTTGCTGCATTAGACCAGTTTGGGGTCTTTCTTTTCAAGGTTGGAAATGATCCAGGAGATTGGCTTCCCTACTCCTGTTCTTCCTCCTTCTCTCTCTTTCTCCACTTATGTTTTTTGGGGGGGTGGGGTGGGGGTGGGTGTTTGGCTTTTTGTGTGTGTGTGTGTGTGTTTGTTTGTTTGTTTGTTTTTGTGGGTTTTTTTTTTTTTATCTTGGCATGGAAAAACATAGATAAATAAGCAGGAGGAAAAAGAATGAGTAGAAACCAACAAATTTTGACAAACAATTAATGTTTGTATTTCTCCATATCCAGCCAAACAAAGAATGTAAAAAGAAGCTACTGAAATGTCTGCTAAGATCAAGCCATTTTAAGTGAAAAACTTGCAGCTTTATCTGGGAAACTCTTGCTATTCAGAAATACCAGGAAGGCTACTTTCATATGCACTTGCTGTTGTCAATACCAGAAAGGCATACTTTCACCAGGGGGTGCTGGTGGATGAAAGGCTGGACATGAGCCAACAATGTGCGCTGGCAGCCCAGAAGGCCAACCATATCCTGGGCTGCATCAGAAGAAGCGTGGCCAGCAGGTCGAGAGAGGTGATACTGCCCCTCTACTCTGCCCTGGTGAGACCCCACCTGGAGTCCTGCATCCAGCTCTGGGCCCCTCAACATAAGAAGGACGTGGACCTGCTGGAGCAGGTCCAGAGGAGGGCCACAAGGATGATCAAAGGAATGGAGCACCTCTCCTACGAAGACAGGCTGAGGGAGTTGAGCCTGTTCAGCCTGGAGAAGAGAAGGCTCCGGGGAGACCTTATTGCAGCCTTCAGTACTTGAAGGGGGCCTATAGGAAAAATGGGGAGAAACTTTTTAGCAGGGCCTGTTGTGACAGGACAAGGGGTAATGGCTTTAAACTAAAGGAGGGGAGATATAGGCTGGAAATCAGAAAGAAGTTTTTCACAATGAGGGTGGTGAAGCACTGGACCAGGTTGCCCAGAGAGGTGGTAGAAGCCCCATCCCTGGAAACATTCAAGGTCAGGCTGGACGGGGCTCTGAGCAACCTGATCTAGTGAGGTTGTCCCTGCTCATTGCAGGGGGGTTGGACTAGATGGCCTTTAAAGGTCCCTTCCAACCCAAACTATTCTATGATTCTATGATATTTATCAGATGGTGCATTTTTAAAGATTTTCCTTCAATTTCCAGCACTTCTTATTTGAAAATGGGTGCTTGCTCATGAAACAGTTTATTTCTCCTTATTTTAATGGTTTTGTGTCCATCCAACGCTCTTTTGTAAACCATTATAACATCTCAAGTTATAAAAAGCTTAGCATATTGCAGTCATCAAGAGACATATTTCAGCCCAAACCTGCCAGATGAGAAAGCTAAGAAGAAGCAAGTCGTCTTCCTGAGCAGGAAAAAAGAGAAATCACAAATAACTTGCTGTCTAGTTCAGTAGGACAGAGGAACATGAATGTACCTTATTCCAGTTAAGACTCTTCTCAAAGGAATTGTTTAAGAAAAGGTAACATTTGTTTCACCAAAGAGGAGAAATTCAGATGCTGGGCAACTGACTGCAAAAGATTCATACTAATTATTTTCCGCATAAGATGCTATGTTGTCACCATTAAAAGTGATCAACATTACAAGTATCCAGTTTTTCAACACTTGCTTATGGCTGTCATGTGATAGGTTGTCATCTTCAGTCTTTCAGAAATTCGTTACTCATCTCCATGCCTGAATGGCTTTAAAATTATAAGGACAAATTGCTCATAAATACACGACAAGAATTAAAGCCAGAACTAAAGCACCATGGCAAAATGCATTTGTGTGGTTCCTTCTCATTCTCAACTTATTTTGCATTATTTAATACTGTTTGTCTCAAAATACCGTTTTGCCTCAATTACTGTGACTAGGAGACTTCATAAAAATGTTCTCCTTGCCATCGTGGTCAGGAGGTAGACGTGGCAAACAAATATGATTTTACTGTCAATTCCAAAACTTATCATTTTTTTTCAAGCTGTTTTCTAACACAGGTGCTTCATTTGCAGCCGGACACTGGCAGCAAGGGCTCACTCTGCAACCTGCTGGTCAGTGTGAAAATAACTTGGAAATGGTGTAGGACAACAGGTAACAAGAAGGAATGCTCTTTAACAGGTAGCCATACAACTGTAGCTGCATTTTCTGGATCAATAGCATTTCTTTTCAAAGTTGCAGCCTTTTCTGATTTCAGACGACTTAGTGCTTTCTCCATTTTCTCAGCAAAGATTGGCTGAAAGATGATTTCCTTGCATCGAGGAGAAATGGGTCTGAATTGGTGCCATTCTCTTCTTCACTGGCTTTTCCAAAAAGTGAAATACTTCACATTGACTTACTTAAACCATCGCACAAGAAAGCTAAAATGTTACCAATAACTTTCTAAAGTCTATATGCTAGAATACACCTCTACTCCCCCCAAATTAATGTTTATTCTGCACACTTTGTCACTTGTTTGAATGTTAGCTGCCTGGAAACAAACACGTGTTTCCCCCCGCTCCGAGTTCCCCGGCTTCCCCGACACCATTACCTTTAAAACTAGCCACCTTTTTCTGGTAAAAGGAAACACTGCAATTTCCAGAAAGTGCAACAATATCCAGCCATGTCTTTTGGAAGTTCCAACAATGAGCCAAAGATCCTTTGGGGTTCTTTAGTCTTTTTCATAAAGTAGTTACTTATTTTAAAGAGTGTTAAGACTTTGGAGACATCTTCCAATACAAATGTAGGAAGTCCATCACAGAGACTGAATAAAGAAGATGCAATGACATACCAACACATTTTGATGGGGCAAGTCGTTTTCAGACATATACTATAGTTAACAAAAGGTCAATTTCACTCTTCCTATTGACCTGCCATGTAATTTTTTTAAAAGGAATACACCCTTTGCAAGTTTTATATCCTTATTTATTAACATTGCAAAATAACCGTAGCCAAAATGAGGCTGTATTGCAGTTAAGTTATCAAAAAGTCTCATCTCACTTTTTAATTTTGTAAATTAAAAATAATACATTTATAATATAATAACTATATCAACACAGAACACTTTCTTTAAATGTAGAAAAACATTCATGTTAATAAAAGGCAAAGAGCTGAAGAAAACAGCAAGTGACTGGTATATTTATCACAGTGAATATTCAGTAACAGTAGCACAGATTTTGTAAAAGTCAAGAGGGCACTTGACACTGCATATTTCCAATCAGTATTCATAGGTAATATTTAATACTCTTGATCTAATGGATACAGAAACACTACAGTGCTTCAGGCATCAAACACTGAGCAAGCAAATGAGGCCTGCAATCAACAGGCTAGCAAGTTCACATTTAAAGCATGAAAAAAATTAATGAAAAATGAAAGACAGGGAAAAAAGGATGCAAGAAGAGATAGGAGCATAGGTTTTAAACAAGTGTTGAAAGTCATCTCAATGACTTTAAACATAGTGAAGCACTATGCCAGACAAGTCCTGGATCTGCTGAATCAGTTTAGTTTAACCGAGTTATTTTATATTACAGCAGAAAAGTCACAGATACATAAACTCATTGATAACACATGTTAACGCTAAAATAAAGATACAGAAGAAGAGTTCATATAAGCTATAAAATCTTCTAGGAATAAAAGGGGCATTCACCTGCTTCCGTTGTATCGTGTTAGCAAGGCTAACTTTGCTACCACACAGATCTCTTAATGAAATGGGAAATGCTTGCACTTTCTTCCCGCCTTAATGGCGTGACTGTAACTGCAGACAGCTGAATAATTCTCATTTCATCAAATATAAAGCAATGCTATCTCCTACCAACACTTTGCTACCTTACCTACACTTGTTTTTACCTCGGGACCCTTACACTCCATTTTGTAGGAGTACAACAGCTGCTATTTCAACAGTCTGCAATGTCTAATTGCTTGCATCTGTTTCAGGTTGTTTGTTAAAGCAGCATGCGAGAGGTTGCGGCAGGCTGACAACGGGCTGAAGGCCCTATGGCATGAACTTTGATTATGTTATTCAAGTAGTATCCTTCATTGTTTCCAGTAGAAACATAGACTACCCGGATTTCATTCTCAGCATTTTGTTAGAACGCTCAGTCAAATACATTCAACGTTGAAAGTACATGAAGAGATGGCCAAAGAGTCCTGTGTTCTCCCTACTGCTGGGCACACTTTTGCCTTCTCTACAGGAAAAAAAAGATGAATCCTCAGGCAGTAGAAACCATTGGAGGACTTCTTAATCTTCCACTATCAACAGCTATGGAAAAATAAAAGTATAGTCTTGACAGCACTTCCATGGGCAAGTATTAACAGCACAAAACCATGCCCAATCCTGGCTTGTCCACAAAATCACACAAATGTGGACTTATTGTGAGCGATAAGAAAGTAGCTCCACTTAAGCAGCCTCTCAACAGCAAGGCAAAGATACAATGGTAAAATAGAGTGGGGAAACAACGGCAGTTATTGCCACCACTGAAGTTGTCCTGTGGAGGAGAAAGGGATTTGATGCCACTCACTGAGTATTGTTTTTAAAGTACAGAGATACTATTTCTGGAGGACTTACTTTAGCTTAGAAATAGACGCTTAAAATTTATCTTTCTCTGTTTGAACGGTTCTCACGCAAATAGGCTTGCCACTCATTTGGGAGGTTTCCTGTTGGTTTCAGCAGTTACTGAGCCACACCTGCTGGCACAGAGAATTCCTGATGCCAGCCAGCATCAGGAACAGGGACAGAGCCTGCATCTGCAGCACAAAACCATCATCACAAACCACAGCCACATGCAAGTTTCTTATTCCACATCCTCTCCCCCAGGAAAACTATGCCCTACAGCTTACTTTTTTGTGTGACAAATGTCAGGTTGGATAAAGATGAGGAATATCAGTAGACTTCAACCTCTGATGCTGAAGCATTCATTAAAATTCAGAGCTGCTCTCCCTCATGTTCACCATGACATTAGCTACCAGCTGCCTGAGGAAGGTTACCATATTCACATGCAGCAGAAATTAAATGAGGAGTCTCGGAAAACAAGACATGATTTTCATTTAGGTCAACCCTTCTTCAAAAGTACAATAGTAAATATTTCCTTTAAATAACAATTTAGTAAAAAGTGTGTAAATAGCAAGACAGCTAAAAGCAAATCAATATTAAATGTTAGTATGCATAAATATACTAGTTGCACTCCTACCTCTTCCTTCCTTGTGCAATTATATAGTCATTCCGTTTTAGGGAGGCGGGGGAGTTGTTTGTTTTTAGTGCAGAACTAGATGGACAAATGATTGGTCACATAATAAGACAATTTTATTATATATCACTTGGCTTTAGGGTCTAATTCTGCGTGGTTTTTCACATCCTTTACACTATCAAATAAAAGCTGTTTGGTGGCTTCTGTGAAATGTGTGGAATACCTTAATCCAGTTCCTCATCCTCTGGTTTTATAGTTGACACAAATTAGCTCGAAGGCACAAAGACCAACTGGTTTTCATTCAAGAGCAGTGAAAACAAAGGACTGAACTCCAATTAAAATAACAAACCCTTTAAAATCTGTTTCTTTGCCAAAGACTTGCGGGTGAAAGGGGGGAGGCGTGAGGGAGGGAGGGAGAGACAGACAAACAGACAGACAGACTGACTGACTGACTTAAAAGTGACATAAAAATTAGGAAATTAGGCAGTGAAGCTTACACTTCCTTATGAGGTTAGCCATCTGAATTCTTTGTTAAAGTTGATCACCAAAATCCCCGATTTAAATATCAGGTTTACACAAAGGGCAGGCAGCATGCTTATCACAAAGCTTAGATACTCCACACGACTTGTCCAGACAAACCAAGCAGTTACAAAGGCATAAGAATAATGAGAACATGCACAGTTATACTACATACATGGATTTTAAGACCAATTTTTTAAGCCAACTGCTAACAAATTCATAAAAAAAAAAAAAGCAGACCTGTGGGTGGTCATTACAAGGACTCCTGCCCTTAGCAGGAATTTTGTTGATTTTCAAGTAAATATGTCCACAAAGATGACATTATAAGAACTATTTTAGGACACATGTAAAACGATTACACTGTGTTCCACTGATGCGATGCCACAGGCATACTGCTATGGCAGTGTGTCTCAGCAATTGCTGTTATTGTACCTGTTTGGAACACAGATTATTTCATCAAGCTGTTAATCCAGAGTCCATCTTAATTGTTTTCTTGCAAGTCTTGTGAAGAAATATGTATAATAAAGCTCAAAACTGTACATGTTTAATTGTATTCTAAATACAAGTGCTGAAAAAGTAGCATGAGCTCAGATACTACCTAATAAACAGAATGAAATTCCATATTTTAACATGCATAGTATAACAAACAACCTTCTTTTCAAACAGCAGAAATAAAGACCTCATTGTTTATATTGCATTCCAAACTCTAATCACATGAAGCACCTGGGAAGTTATTCTGCAACCCATGAAGCACTAACATAACTCACATTTTACTGTAAAAAATTAATATATATATATTTGTTGTTCATTTTTATTGGAAAAGCCTGTGTTCTCTTGAGGATAATACCTTACTGAAACACACTATTAAGTGAAAGAATATTCACAACATCTAAAGGACTTACTCATAATGCCTGCAAAGCAACAATGCTATACTTATCAAGAGGTGGAGACTGTTTCATATTTAGAATTGGAAAAATCTACTCATTTGTTATTTTCCTTGTTTGGGCATTTCTGGAATTAACCCAAAACAAAGCAGATATTTGAAATTCAAACCACTAGTTTAATTTGCAATGCATATCACCATGCCAGAAGCTGGGAGGCTATGTCAGAGAAAGCATTGCTCTGTACATGCTCTCTTATACTCTTCTGTAAGCATCCACTTCAGGCCATCATCAAATGGCGAATACAGCACTCAGAGTAGCTTTCTAGTGACCAAGACTTTTATGGTTAACAGGTAGCACCACTGACACAGGAGAGAAGAGAGAAGGTACGAATGGTTAAAAAGTAATATAGAAAGGAAACAGTAGAAAAAAGTAATATTGATTATTTTTGAGTTCTTAATAGATTCCACAAAAGCACCTTTCAGAATCAGTTGGACTAATCCAATTTTTTGCAGTGAGCTCAAAACTCAACATGAATAAGGAGCAGTGACCCCATACACTTGCACCAATAAAACTGGAGAACATATAAGAAAGATTTTTCCTCCCTCAGAAGCTGACAGTATCATTAACTAGGTGAAACCTCATAAAACGTTTCAAGTCTAAAGCTGAAGTTTTTCTACTTCTGTCATAAATAATTCTACACAAACTGAAAGGCTAAATAGGGACCGTTTCAAAATACAACTTCACTACCCCTAATTGGATTAACTTCCACTTCATGACATTCATCCAACAATGAACAAAGTACCTTAAATGGAACTGTGTTTGCTTTTTTGCTCACTCCTTCATAAGCCATGAAATTAAGCTATCAAATTAAGCACAAGTAACAATTCTTCATCGAGCAGTAGAATGACGGAAGACAAGCCCAAACAACACATCCTCAAGGAGGATGAATACACACTACAGATACAGCTAGGAATAGTTTTCATTTGCCTGTACTATGCCTGCCATGTTTGTATCCATATGTGTATATCTCATGGCTCTTTTATTTAAACCCTTGATCCCTCACAACCATTCACACTAGAACCAAAGTATTTAATGTAATCTTTAATGACCAAGAAGCACCTAACAGGGAGTTTTTGCACATCCTAGATACTGGTGTTCCCCTGATCCTTGACTCTCAGGACTATGCCAGGAGGAGTGTGAGCCCCAGGTGCATGGAGCCAAGGCAGACAAGTAGAAGAAAAGCAATCGCCTGGCAAGTAGTCCAGGAGCCACCTGGTATTGCACCATGCTTAGGCCAAGTCTGAAGTCATGGAAACACAAGAAAGTGGCCACCCCAGCTGAGAGAGTGCTTGCCCTACATGTGCCTTGCATTCAACACCATTTTTTTCTGCACCCCGAACGTGCTAATTTCATGTTGATTAACAACTTTTTAGTTTGTTTTTCCTCTTCTTCTTGAACAGAGTTGCCTGGACTTCATTTGTTCCTGCTGGTTTTCCCTCCTACCATTCTAATGTTCCAAGGCAAAACAGTATTTCTTTCCTGAAGAGAGTAGTCAAAAAATTACCTCTAAACAGAATTTCTTCAAGGTTTCTATATTCAGCTGTTGAATTGTGAAATTATACAAATGGCATAAATTCAACATCAGAAAAGACCTTCCATGCTGATCTGGTAATCTTGAGAGTAATAATTCCTTGTTATATATGAATTTCACAAAGAGTTCAGCGTGATGCACATAGCAGAGTGCTGTGTGGGCGGTTGCTGTTTAGTGACTTCAATGTACAACAGAGGTGGTGGCTGGGAACCGAACACCAAGAGGGAAAAGCTGTTCTATTAGAAAAGTTTACTTATTCATTAAACTCGTTACTCTGATGGCTCTGAAGCTGTATCCAATTCTGTCAAGTTGAGCAGCTGAAGATAACCTGTCTAGGACAAGGACTTTCCCCAGACTACCCTCCATGTTATTCTTTCAAAATCCAATATACACCAGCATCGTAGCAACTCAAATATTTAATGAAATCTCAGCTGAGACTTCAGGGAATTAAATAAGTTCATTTCCTCTGGCAGTTTATAAGCTTTTATTTTCTCTTAAAGAAAACGCAGATGCCTTCCCTGCACACATGATCTGGTTAATGCATCCCTTGTGCACCTACTTTTCAGTGTGAACTGTTAATGAAATCCATTGCTATGAAGTGTGTAATGAAAGTAGCACAATTTAAAACCATCCATCCAGCTAAAACATTTTAAATAAAATATCTAGAGATTAATAAATCTATCTTCCTAACTAAAGTGTTCAGCAGTATTTGTATTTAAGTGACTGCCCAATTTTAGATGAGTATGAGAATAGCTTTGCTATGTAGATTAAAAAAAAAAAAATTCTCAGAAATAAGCAATGAGAAGAAGTACTTCGAATTGGAGTTTCTCAGCTCTGATTCAACATTTACGTTAATTCTCCCTCAAACTGGCTGACTTACAGAACAAGTACACAGACAGCACACGTTTTCAAAAATAACTATTTTGTACAGATGTGCTGAATTCAGGGAGGAAAATCACTAACAAAAACACAGCATAAGAAAGTACAAGTCCTTGAAATAAGTTAGCATAATAAGTGGGTAATTTAGGGTTTTCCCAAAAATCATGAAAAATGAGTGGAAAAAATGAGCAATTGCAGGAAAAGAGCAAACATGAAAACTATGATACAGGGAGAAGCCACTATTCTACATGTGCATTTTGAAATCAAAACAGCATTTTCAAAGAACCTAAGGACTATATATTAGTGATAACACACACATGAATGCCTGTCAGTTACCCCTTTATCACCTCTTAGGTGATAAAACTTCTCAGCAAAAGACAGCAACTAAAGATGATTCATGAAACACAGTAAAACATCCATTAATATAAATATTGGCATATTTCATGTTGCATTTCAGACAACTCCTGTAATTTGATCTATAGAGCATACATATTGGTCTACTGGACAAAAATAAAAAACAGAGATGAGGTACAAAATACAGTCCTTACCAAGCTAAATTCAAAAGCAAACAGGATCCTGTACATTTTCTAAAGCATATATATCAGAGCCATTGCACATCAACCAGTGGAACTGAGTACAGATTTACTTCTATTCTATTTTTACTATTCTAGGATTTCTTTTTTCCTTTTAAACCAAATGAATGTGGTGATCATTGACCCTTCCAATTTAACAGCCTTGAAAAACAAAGTTTTCAATTTATAAATTGAAATTATGTACGTTTCAGATCTCTAATGAGGTTGCACTCTGAAGTGTCCTTCTGGCCTCACATCGCAAAGAGTTGTAGCACAAGAGAACATTACCTTGGAAAGAAATATCACAAACTTTTACCCTTCCCACATTTGCACTGAGCTGAAGAATAATTTCTGCAAAAAACTTGTATGGTTGTACCGAACTGTTGGTATTTAATATTCAAGCAATCAGCACAGGGTTTTGATACACACCCCAAATGGTACTTCAGTGGGCAAGAATCTTAACCTTAACTCAGTACAAGTTGCATCTTATCTTCAGTTTAAGCAGCTGTGTGTGGCACATAGGACTAATGCATAATCCAGCAAAAATATATCTGCAACTGTGTGGGTGAAATTTTTATACTCCTTATTTCCCATGACTTTTACAAATATTCTCTCCTCTTTGCCTCAAAATCATTACAATGCTATGTCCAGAGGGAAGGAAGGAAGAAAGCAGCCAGATGCAGGTTTTAATTTAAATTCTGTCTCTTAGATTTTTTTAAAAAAACTTTTATTTCTTTATTACTGACTGATTTTTATCCCCTTTCTCTTCCATCAGTGATGATTCTTACAATAGTTCCTTCTTTAACAAAGTTTAATGAAAACAAAACAGGTCTCTACCTTTTCGTGTTACAAATGTGAAGAGGATAAACATAGACGGTACTGCAGGCCAAAAAAATCCCAGCTGGAAGTTAAGTAGTACAGGAATGAAGCTTACACAAGGCAACATTTCATGTATTAAGTAGTGGCAATGTTTAACATTCACTGCTCAATGCAAATTAATGAATTCAAATAAGGTTCCTTAGAAAAGATGCAAACAAGCAAAGGCTGAGTTGTATCAGCATTTGTGTTACAGTAAAGCAATAGGTTATTAGCTTTGTATATCCACTGCCCCTGTAGTCCTAAACTCAACTTCCAGAGACTCTCAGCTTACTGAGCTGGTCAAAAATGTCAGAAAACTGCTTGTGAACACAGCAGAAATTACAGGCTTATGATAGCACGTACCACAGGAAGCAAGGTAAAGGATTTGAGAAAGAGATGTCCCATCCCAAGTTGAGCAAGCAAAGAATTAAGCTATACCTAGAACTGGTTGAGAAATGGGAACTTTCCAAGAGTTTCTAATGTAACAAAATAATTTTTATTCAAATGATGTAGAAGCATTTTTTTCCCCTTCCATGGAAAATAAAAAGGAAAAATGTTAAGAAAGATACAGCAAGGGAACAAGGGCACACTGTCGTACATGCACACAGTATTTTGGGGGGCTGTTATTTTATTCAATATCACTTAATTATGCTCCTAACAGCAAGTTCGTCTTTGTCCTCTTCAGCAAGCAAATCTCAACACTAACCTTTGCTGCTGCCAGTGTTGTACCAGCTTCGTAAAAGATGAGGGGCAGGAAGGATTACTGTGCTATCCACAGGCAGGGTACAGAGAGGTTGTATCAAAACCAGTTTTAAGGCAACCTGTCAGACACAGAAAGGAGCACAGTTATCCAAGAAAATGGGTGAGAAACAAAAGCCATAAACAGGTTTTTAATAGTTTAAAAAAAAAAAAAAAAATTGCAACTCAGATTTGAGACTGTTTTTCAATGGCATCCACACTACATAGCCACAGATTTCTGTTCAGGAATTCTCACTGAGGGCAATTCTAGCCCTGCATTATGGAAGATGCCATACTAATTTACTGTCAGCATGACCCCACACCGGGAAGCTTTCAATACATGGAAGCAGAAGTCAGGATATAGTATTTAAGAAAAAATGGGAAGAATCATACAGTCTAAGCATGGACATGAAAGACAGGGTCTTTTGATTTCTGTATCACCTCCAGAATGACTGTGCAATTTGTCTCACAACAGCTTATTAAATCTTGCTGATTTAGGGAAGTTATTGCAATACTGAATGCCAATAGCATGATATACACAATTTTGCTACCTAGTACCAGAGACTGCAAATTTCTGCAAGATGGAGACAACAGAGACTCGGTCCTAATGTCTACCATTGGGACAGCCACAACACAGAAAAACAAAAAACCTGGAATCTACGAAAACAGGTTTGTTCTGCCTTGTCTATAAGGACAGGAAGGGGCAGAGGGAGAAGTAGAATTTTACTGGAAGGGCTGAAGTCTATATATTTAGGAAACAGAAAACAGACCCAGAAAAATGGAGGATAAAAAGAGGACATTTCAGAGACTGAGGAGGTCAAAGAAGAATTACACGATTTAGAGATGCTCAGCACACCAAAGAAGACCTGAAAATTTGAAAGGATCCTGATTCAAAGTCCAAAGGGCACATAGGAGCAGGAACTAACTAGCTACGAGGAATGGCACACATGCATGTTACTGCTTTACCCAGTCTAAAATGAATCTAAAATGTCCAAAATCAATCACTATTCTTTAGTGCAAATTCTCGATTTAACAATCTTCTGTTCTTGGAAATGAAACACCAGAACAACCTCAGTGGGACCACCTATCCTCATAGAGGTATCTTTCAGGAATAGCACAGCGCTCACTGAGTCAGAAGGTCTCACTTCAGAAAGGGATGTGACAGACTCTACTTGCAGAAGACAAGGGGTCAGTGGCCACTGTAGATTCGATAGCTATGGGGCTGATCCAAAAACCAGAGGGAGTTTAAAAACGCAGGCACGCAGCATGCAGTCCAAACAGCAGCCTGTCAAAGTGCTATTGGGAGATTTTGAGCAGAGCAGCAAAAGAGCACAAATACTGGTTTGATTTGGATGTGGCCTGATAGCACATGGGCCAAATGATCTTGCTTAAAAAATACCATTCAGCTTTGTCTTTCCCCTTATCAGCAAAGAAGAGCTGATGTTCAGGAACATGTGTTACCACCAGCTAAATAACCACTCCCAAACCTACACGTGGCCATCTGCTCAGACCCCAATCAGCCTGACACAGAGTAGAGGAAGAAGAAAGCAAAAGATTCTCCATATCACTGTGGCAGACAATATGAGGAAACCAGAGAGTACAAAATCTGTGATCAGTTGCTGCAACTTGTCCACCCTGCACAAGTCACTGGAAGGTTCAGTTAATCCCTATAAAAGACTTTGGAAATGGGAAGGGTGGGGTTTTTTTTGCTTTGTTTTATTTTTTAAATGACTTAAGAAAAAGTGCGAACAATGCCCACTCTTACTACTCCTTTTAAAAAAAAAAAAATCAAATGAAGAATGAGAACTGATGAAATGCAAGAGAATCATGCAAATTCTGTGTTGACAAATTAGACATCTGATGGCAGAGGCTGAGAAAACCACCATTACTTATCAAGCTGATATCAGGCTTGCACTGGAACTTGCAATATTTCTCCTACAAAAAGAAAACTTGGATGGGAACTGTTTGAATGTTTCCTGAGCTCAAAACGAACTTCTCTACTGCTGAAAGCCCCTTGTAATGACTATTTGTCATATCGTCTGAGAACAAGCATACGGTAGTGAATGAACTGTGCTAACATTCCCTTTCTGCCCAAAATGTAAAAGAAGACGACCTTGAGTCATGAAAAACAGCTATGAAGATCACACATGTAAACCAATCTGGTTGAATTACCTGGACCTCTGCTAATGCTATTGCATGTTACCAAGAGCTTATCATGTGCAAAACACGTTTTGTATCAGACCTTGACCTTTCTGCAAGAAAGCCTCCATATAGGACTTCCAAACTGTGTTGTTGTTATTATCCACCCACGAAGTTAAATTACTAACCAACAAAAAAAAGATATAATACTCAGCAACATCCTAGACAGTTTCCATAATTTTACATATCATGGGATGAATCTGGCTTTGTGAATAACTGTTGTCATGGCAGCAGAGTCACGGTCCCAAAGGGAAATAAATCCTCCTAACAATTTGTGACAAACCAGCCTAGCAAAGAACAAAATGACTTCAATCTTGCTAAAGGATTATTGATTCATTATTTGAAGCTCAGCATTGGTTATTGAAAAATCACTACCGTCTCTTTTTTGGATGTGTTTCCAAGAGCAAAATGGGAGACAGCTAAAGATTTTCTTTAGGGGAGATTTTCTTTCAGAATATGCAATTTCTGCAAAACCAGACTTTCTGTTCCCACCCAGCACAAAATTCAACTTTATTAAAAAAAAAAAAAAGTAAAAGCTGCAAATAGGTATTTAATTCTGGTTGATTTGAACTAACACAGCATATTTTGAACAACTGGAAAGAAGCAAAACATTTCTTTTTAAAACAGTCCAATATTAAACTGAATTTCTTATTCATTGCTTGCAGAAGATGTGCTTGCAGTGAAGGAGGTGGATAAGACAAAACTTATCTTAAGGGTTTTTTCACATAAATAATTGACCTGTATGACTCCTGCCTACATGGAAACCACACCCAGTTCAGGAAATCCCACACCTATTTCAGCATAGGGACATCCTGGAGTGCACTGGAAGTTAGAAGAACATTATGGGGAGGCACTATCTATGCTTGCTCTATTTCTACATCCTTCTCAGCCACTCTCCTGCCAAAATTGAGATGGGATACGGAGAAAGATGGGCCTTTGACCTTTGCCACTAGCAGTATTTCAATGAGATTCAAGCATCTGAATAGCTTTCTGAAGTTATACTTCATTTTGCTAGATTAGCCTGTCTGGGATGAATCGGGCTTCTCTGCTGGATGGTGTCTTCTGTGGTGCAACATAATCCTCTCTGACACTGACATGCTATATTAAGGGATGGCCATCTCAAGGTAGAGGTCGGGTAAAGATGCAACCTAATAACTGGAAACCCAAACGATAACTCAAACAGCCAGGAAAACCTGGTTTAATATGTAACTGATCCAGTATTAAAGATTTGGATTGTTCTGAAACTGAAACAGAGTATTCCCAAATAAACATGTTGAATACTGGAATTCTCTGTAAGGTGGAAAGCCTTCATTTTCCCAGTTGCACTTCTGAGTTAAATTAAGTTACTATGGCGATTTATCAACCCCCCTCAAAAGCCATGCTGATTACCCAAAATCTTACATTTCTTTTGACAATTAAGAAAAGTTAGTTTCACTATAACTGTGGCTGATTACAACTTTTAAAAAGTTAAATGTCTATTAGTCCAAATTGAAAAATTAATTAGTTAGCAGTGACTAAATGTCAATACTATGCTTGCAAAGAAATCCAAACAATTATTTTATCTAATTCATTGATTCACAACAATACAGGAAGCTTTTATTTGCTGTACCCCTGGATAATGTCTGATAATATTCAAAATAATGCTTGTAGCACCATGCCACTAGTCTGGCTGGTCTTCTGGTTAAGGCTAAGGAAACCATTTCCTCTTTTAGACAAAGATCTCCTGTGATGATCACTTTGCACACCGCTCAAGCCCAGCTCTGCCACAGCTCCCTCTTCCTTGGATGACTCACTCGCCCTCAGGCTCTGAGTGCTGCTGGCTCAAAGCTGAAACCTAGCCCCAGCAACAATTCCATGAGATATACCCGCCCCGGTTAACAGAACAGCTGATCTGCAAGGCTAAATCGGAGATAAAAACCTAACTGATGTTTTAGGCTTCTATTCTTTACTGCCAGAAGGGGAGATTTCTCATAGTTTAGCTAGAAGACGCTCAGCAAACTGTGTGCCCAGCTGACGCTGAGTTAGGACTTGGCCACATCCCTGTTTAAGGCTCCATTTCACTCAGTTCACTGTTCTGACAACACAGAGTTGAAAATGGAGGAGAGGCCTTCCTTCTTCCTTGCCCAGCCCAAGGACAGTAACTGAACAACCTCCCACTGAGTCCCTCTGGGCTACAATAGACAGCACGTCCCAATGCCTTTGCCTCCTGATTCCTCATCAGGTCACTGGACTGCCCAAACCTCCACAGGCCCTTCAAAACCTTACCAAGGCTCGTAACACGCTCCAGATGAGATAGGTATGATGAAGCAAGCAGCGTTTAAGAAGCAATCATTTTGAGAGACTTCTCAGCTTTGCTCCCATTCATCCGTGGCAGGTTTTTTTAGTGATACCTTCAGTCAAATGTGCAATAGCGAAAGCAAACAGCTGTTCAGCACATTCAAGGGAGGCAGGGAGCAGGGAGGGGAAAGGATGGCAGAGACAGGAACCATCTTAGCTGCAGAATGAGCCGAAGAAGGATAGAAGCTACCAAAAGGAGGACATTTCCCACAGCAGAGGGAGCATCGTGGGGAAAAGAGATACATGCCGAGTGAGCAGGTGATAGCAGCAGACTGGGACACAAGATTAAGCAAACAGGAAAGGGTCTGTTCTGGGCAAGAAAAGTTGCAGAAGATAATTCTCAGCTAATGTTTTAGGGAAAGTTTTACACTCCTAATGTAGGGATGAGCACGGTTTTCCTCCACACAGGAACAAGGAAATTCACTCTAACAGAATTGTGTATGAGCTTCATCCCTCAGCAGAGCTGAAGCTGGCTTGTGAACTCCTACTCCCATTGTTTTCCAAGTGCTTTATGAGCTGTCATGCATTGAAATGCAACATTTTATCCCAAGGCAGACATTTTCAGTCCCCTGCAACAGACCCCAAGTCTCACAGGAAGGATCTGAGGAGGCTGACAGCACTGATGTGGCACAAGTTACTAGAAATTCAGGAAGTTTGGGCAGAGATTAGAGAAGGGCCTGAAAGATTTCCTCCCAGGAGAGAGAAGGAGGGGACAGAAAACAACGTAGTTAAAAAAAAATTTAGACCTTGATAAAAGAATAAGTGCATAAAGGAACTCAAGTAACAGGAAAGAATCAGCAGGAAGGGGACGAATATTAAACTAACCGATCTGCACAAGTACAACTGAAGTGGCAGTACTTTTCATTTGGTTTCCAATCCCTTTGTGACAAAGTTTAACTCTCAGCGTCTTAAAATATGATAGTCTTGCCAGCCTAGACAATACATCAGCCTGACACCAAACATCCCTATGTTTGTTTTTATCTATATCGTGTTTTGGTAACTCAGTCTCTGGGGTACTATTCCTGACTGCCACCAAATTGTTGTCATCTGAAAAGGTTATTGAACTGTACCCTGCATGTAACAGCAGTAGCTATACTTCACTGCGTATTGTGAAGCTTAATGAGTGTTCTTAATGAGCTTTCAAAGATCTTCAAAACAAAGTAACTACCTCATCAGCACATAGGAAAAGTGAAATTAAAATAGGGAATCAGTATGTGTGGGGGTGATTGTTCATATGCATTAATTTCATCTGCCATTTCTCTGTGTGTTCCTTTCAGGTCTATAATGAAGCAATTTCAAACCAAACATTTAAGGTTACATCTCCAGCTACATTTTAAAACTACCAATTTAAAGTTCTGAAGAGCCATGTCCATAATTTCCAAATTCAATTAAATATAAGAAATATTTATAGATACAGTTATTACTTCTACCATTATACTATGGCAAATTGAATCATCTACTAGAGATACTCCAGCTGATCAAAAGAATTAGAGTCAATTACTTGGAAATAAGGGAGTGAGAGATCTGCAGGCCTGGCATTCCAGCCTAGCAATATTATGGTGAGATCACTATGTTTCTTCTAGAGTTTCTTGACCTCTTAATATCATGACTATTAGAAAACATCCTGTCTAAAGGTCTTTATTTTTTCCGGAATCTTCATACATCTACTCTCAGTTCCATTTGTACTGTTCTTTGTTCCCCACATTTCCTGCTGTGTACTTCCACCAGCAGACTTCGATATCAAGAATCACAGTACTTTTCCAAATTGGATGCTGTCATGCCTCAGTTTCCTTGCTTCTGGAGAATGCACCTCAAATCCTTGGCTCAAATAGTGAATTTCACTACAAATCCTCCTTACGGGCAACCCATTTACAAATTAACTCCACCCTTGTCTCTTGTCCATGCAGCTAACCCTTTTTCCTGCTTTGGCACCAGACTTAGCAGTCATTCTTGGCTTTTTTTCCGCACTTCATCAAAATGCTGTAAGACCCCTGCCAACCTTGTTTCTAAACTTCTGGCTGTGTTTGCTACTGTACAGAAAATTTCTTGGTTATCCACACAGCCTGTGGTTGTGCTTGTCTGACACAGATGCTTGGCTGCTTTGTGCAGGGGACGCTCCACCTGGGGTCCTTGTAGGTCTCTGCCCAGACTGGATGAAACTGTTGGCAACACATCATACAACTGTATCAAAATCTGAACCTGAAGAAAAAGACATTTTTATTCTCATCACGGAAAGAACCAGGAGTGCAAACCTGAGGAGAATGCAGGGAGAGCTGAAAAGAGCTTCCATCTAGAGGCCCGAGAAGTATGGGCTACTACCAGAGCATTTCTCCAGGTACTAGCTAAAGACAGTTAAAAATTTTCCAATGAGATATTTCATCAAGGAAAAATGGCTATGTGGAAATTTATTCATTTCAAAGTAAGTTTGCTTCAGAAAGGCACTTACAGAGATAAAAAACATTTTGATACAGCTGAAGAATTGCTTTGACCTTTTTAAAAAAGGAATATTTCTATCTGGCATTTCAACAGAACTCTTCATGTTTTCGTTTTAGAGAACACAGAATTACCGTCAAAATGGAAACAAAACATCTCATGTCAACTGAAATGAGTTTCCAGAGTTTGTTTCACTGAGAGCATTGAAATGTTTTGTTTTCTTTAGATTTTGGGACAGATATGATTTTTTTGCTAACTGTGGATTTGCAGATATAAACCAAAATACCACCCAGGTCAAGTCTTTATTGTGCCAAAACACACTGCTGAGGGAAGCTGCAAATATTATGCTCATACCAGTACACCAAGCATTAAGGATCTCCCCTTGGTCTCCAGAGGATGGAAAAGTAACAGACATCTAATGCTGCTTTAACAAGCCATGGCAGGAATCAGACGGAAGGCTCCTAAACACTTCTACTCACTCTCATTCATTCCCAAAGTCACCTAGGGGTGGCCACATGTCAAACTGAAGACAGCAACGTAATCCTTACCTGGAACACCTAAAACACCTCTGGCTCGTGTGAGTTGCTGAAGCAAAATGCCACACAGTTTACTTGCACATATACTAGACAATTGTTTTACTTTCTCTTAGATTTCTTTACCGCGGCTCACTTCTGTGATATTTAATGTTTCTGGAGAATGCTGGTTTACTTGAATTTAACTCCTTGAACAGAAAAATATGCAAAAAACACAGGTGTATGTGAATTGAGTCTATGGAAAAGTGATGACTTCATGTAACAATTCTCAGTAGTTTCTACCTATTTGTTCTCAAGACTGTGTTTTCCCAGAAACATTCCTGGAATTTAGGAGACAAGGATGCTAGCCCATTCATATCTACTCCAAATAAGGCAATTGTTAAAGAATCTTAGCACACGAAGAGTCTTGGCCTAAAGTAAAATATAAGTCTAATCTTACTGAAACTCATTCTGCTCTATTTTGTTGGTAGGAAGAAAAGAGACAGGGTCAGAGGAATGGAAAATTCCCAGAGGGAAAATCACAGAAAGAATCCAGCTTTTAAACTCTAAAATACTAAGAAACTCAGGAAGGTATAGAGGCACATGATTCTTCCTAAGCAGGAGCTTTTACTCCCAGCGAAGCTGAAAGGAAGCTAGCACTCAGGAAGGAGCCAAAGGAGCAGCCAGGAAAAACCTTGGTAGAGAAATCTTGTAAAAAAACATAGAGCCAAATCCCCAGGGACACTCGAGCATACAGAGGAAACTGAGAACAGAAATGGCAAAGAAATGATTCACTGTGTTGCCCAGATCCTGTAGTCACACTAAGCTTGTGTACACAGTGTTACAAAGTGACACCCCAAATAGGCTTAATAGTAAATGTGCTGATCACAGCAGCACTAAATGAAGCCCTGCTGGACTTCTGTACCTGTATAGACCACTGCCTATTGCTATGCATTCCCTGTACTTTCTGAAGCAAAGAGCACTTGCTTTATAAATACATGAGGATAAACTATATGCTACTTGCTTCCTATAATTTGTCCTTGAAAGGATAAAAAGAATACTAACGCGGGGCAGGGGGAAATGGGTAATGAGGAATATGTGCTCAAATCACTAAACGTTTTGGGAGATGTTCAGTATTTCAGGCCATGCAGATCACAGTATCCTACTACATGCAGATGTCATAGCCAAGCCACTCTCCATCATCCTTGAAAGGTCATGGAGAACAGGAGAGGTGCCTGAGGACTGGAGGAAAGCCAACATCACTCCAGTCTTCAAGAAGGGCAAGAAGAAAGACACAGGAAACTATAAACCAGTCAGCCTCACCTCCATCCCTGGAAAGGTGATGGAGCAGCTCATTCTAGAAGCCATCTCCAAGCATGTAGATGAAAAGAAGGTGATCAGGAGCAGTCAACATGGATTCACCAAGGGGATATTATGCTTGACCAATCTGATAGCCTTCTATGATGGCATGACTGGCTGGGTGGATGAGGGGAGAGCAGTGGATGTTGTCTACCTTGACTTCAGCAAGGCGTTTGACACTGTCTCCCACAATATCCTCATAGGTAAGCTCAGGAAGTGTGGGTTAGATGAGTGGACAGTGAGGTGGATTGAGAACTGGCTGAATGGCAGAGCTCAGAGGGTGGTGATCAGCTGCACAGAGTCTAGCTGGAGGCCTGTGGCAAGTGGTGTCCCCCAGGGGTCGGTGCTGGGCCCCAGTCTTGTTCAATTTATTCATCAATGGCCTGGATGAAGGGACAGAGTGCACCCTCAGCAAGTTTGCTGACGATATGAAACTGGGAGGACTGGCTGATACCCCAGAAGGCTGTGCTGCCATTCAGCGAGACCTCACCAGGCTGGAGCGTTGGGCGGAGAGGAACCTCATGAGGTTCAACAAGGGCACGTGTAGGGTCCTGCACCTGGGGAGGAACAACCCCATGCACCGGTACAGGTTAGCGGTTGACCTCCTGGAAAGCAGCTCTGCGGAGAAGGACCTGGGAGTCCTGGTAGGTGACAAATTCACCATGAGCCAGCAATGTGCCCTTGAGGCCAGGAAGGCCAACGGCATCCTGGGGTGCATTAAGAAGAGCTTGGCCAGCAGGTCAAGGGAGGTTCTCCTCCCCCTCTACTCTGCCCTAGTGAGGCCCCATCTGGAGTCCTGCGTCCAATTCTGGGCTCCCCACTTGAAGACAGATGAGGAACTACTGGAGAGAGTCCAGCGGAGGGCCACAAAGATGATTAAGGGACTGGAGCATCTCTCCTGTGGGGAAAGGCTGAGGGAGCTGGGGCTGTTCAGCCTGAGGAAGACAAGACTGAGAGGGGACCTCATCAATGCTTATAAATATCCCAAGGGCGGGTGTCAAGAGGATGGGGCCAGACTCTTTTCAGTGGTGCCCAACCACAGGACAAGGGGCAACGGGCACAAACTGGAACACAGGAAGTTCCGCCTGAACATGAGGAAAAACTTCTTCACAGTGAGGGTGACAGAGCCCTGGCACAGGCTGCCCAGGGAGGGTGTGGAGTCTCCTTCTCTGGAGATATTCAAAGCCCGTCTGGACGCAATCCTGTGCAACCTGCTGTAGGTGACCCTGCTCTGGCAGGGGGGTTGGACTGGATGATCTCCCTTCCAACCCCTACCATTCTGTGATACATATTCCTTATGGACTCCTGTAAACATCTCTGTGTTGGTTACACAGCCCTTGTTTCTGAATGCTTTTTCACAACCAGTGCATCTAGATAACTACTTTTTTCCTAAGACTCTGGAGGAATGATGGCCATCTATGTAGCACAAGGAGGTAAACATTGCTCTATGTTAACTTGTCCTGTGCTCCCCATGACGGGGTCTGTGCCAGCAGCTTTGACAACAGGCAGCTACGTGCTTGCAGGACAACGCCGAAGCTAGTAAAATCCACCTGACATTTGCCAACAGGGGCATGCTAATGTGCCACAGTGTCTCAGAGGCTCTCGAAGTAGGGTCAACTTGTCTCCTGCTGGCCTGGAATACATTAACCACATGATTATGCTTTGGAGAACTACAGCTTGCTTTCGATATCCATCATGTGCCTGCTCTCATCATGGAAAAGGGAGGCAACTGTCCTTCTTGCCTGTTTTGAAGTAAGGCATCAGCTGATGTTTTTCCTCAGAAAAGAAATAAACAGTAAAAGCCAACCCTTAGAAGACAGGACCGCAGATCAGGACGATACTGAAAACTGAAGTGTGGGAATATAGCAATGGGAATGCTGCACTCCCAGAGCTGCACAGTGAGGGGGAAGGAGGAAGCCGAACAGCTGCTTTGCTTTAAGATACATATTTATATCACTTGTCAAACTTTGCAGCTCCTTACTACCCAGTAGATGCTGTGGGGGTGGATGGAAGAATGTCATGACCGTCTTCATGAATCTCATAACCTTCCAGAGAGACGGATAATGATGTTCTCAGAAGGGGGCTGCAGTTCTGTCTGAACTCTGCCTAACAGGGCAAGAACTAATCAGCTCATGCAGAGGAGTCAAACAACACAGACCTTGTCGAAATTTACTCAGGAACAGTTTTACCACAGTGGAACAAAAGCCTCAGAAACTGACTGTAGCAGCACCAAGCTGCAACTCTGCATTGAGAAGGACAGGAAAAAGCCTTTTCTTCAGCCCCTTTAGAAAGCCAAATTCAGTGCCTTCAGCTTGCACTGCAGGACTCTGCACCATGGCCATTCCAGGCTGAGAGAACACTGGACTTGAAAGCCAGAAAGCCAGAAACCACCCAAAACCACGACGACATTGAAGCAGGAACTTTCATTATTGCATTCCCACACATATACATGGGCCATGCCACTTCACATAAATCAGTTCAAATTAAAACAGAAACTTGTTTTCACCCACAAACATTGGATGAGTTTATATTGATATCAAGGCTGTTCACAATGGTATTTGTAAGTGTGATCACTAAATGTTAACTTCTGAAAAGACACTGTCTAAAGCAAAAAATGAGTTTACACTAGTTCTTAAATGGGCAACGTGAGAGATCATAATTAAAAATTATGCTGCTTTGTTTGTGTGTACACATATATATTGTCAGGGTTTGTGCTTTTTTAAAATGAGCTAACGTGTTTCCCTTTACAAATCTTGTTCCAACTAAGCAACTTTCTTAGGGCATTTCCTTTTATGTACAGCTTCTAAATAAAGCAGTCTTCTGTCCTGCATCTCCCTTGATTCTTATCAGATGTCTGCAAATGTCATGTACAGTCTGCACTGGACTTTCCAGACAGAAAAGTACAAAATCCCTAACCATGACGTATTTTAAGTCATAAGGATCAAAACTGCTCTTAGGAGAGGTAGTAAAAGCAAATAAACATATTTATAACATCAGACGGACAAAGCATCTGAAATCTTTTCCTGACCCATTTTACAGTGAGTAAAGGACACTACTGACACAAGATATGATGACATGAGAGAGAAAACTTGCTAGTATTTAAGATTAGAGATGCAGATTTTTACTTTTCTACATTTCTACGTTGCACCAGAAGATTGCAGTTGCTTTTATTTCTTTATCATTTGAAACTGTTGTGCTCCTATGAGCATCAAGTTTGTATCACAGATTTATCTCTACCACAGTATTTCAGTATAACCAATCATCTCCTTTACTCCACCTTAACCTTTGGGTGTTGTTGCATTACCATCTCGCCTAGAGCAGACGGGAACCTTTAGGCTGCACTCACTACCAGTTGCATGCCCAGCTATACCTGGGAGCAAAGGGAAGATCTGCACTCTTAGTATGGAGGAAGGGAGAGAAACCAGTCTGAACGCTAATGCCATATGGTGTGCTTGCTTATTTTTCCAAGTACTGGGCTCAGATGCCAATACAAAGATACTAAGAGGCTCAAATACTGTTTTATTAGATAACCTCAAGAAGCCTAAAATATACAATCAGGGATTATTATATAAACCAGAGTTATTTTGTTAACTCAGGCAAATAATTTAACCATGATGTACCTCAATTTGGCTTGTTAACTTAGGACTAATAAAATACGTATGTGGACAGGACACTTAAAGAAGATTAGTTGGTTGCAAGTCACAAGGCAACCTTAAATGAAGCAAACCTTATAAGTGAACAGTCTTATTTTTGCTGATTATGTCCTTCCAACCCAAACTATTCTATGATTCCATAAATATAGATCTCTTCCGTTCAGAAAGATTTCATTTTTGTGTAATTAGATTATTTTTCATGTTATTTTTCCTTTTAATAGTGGTTTCATTTTTAATTTTCTACTGACAATATAAGATTATGCTTTGTTGGCTGGAAGATACATTCTATCAATTTGTGAGATTAGTCATACTTGGTTACAAACAGCCTGAGCATATTCCCTGAAAAATAGCAATTTTAAGTTACTGTGAGGCAAGGCATAAGAGTAAGTGTAATTTTGCCAGCTACATGCTAGAAATTATTTTGTTATTGATATTTGCACTCCATTTTAATATAGGCCTAATGAATGTGAAGGATACCACATGAAAGTAAATTAATATTTTTTGAATTTTCTCTGCAGATAGCCAAGTTTACTTGAACTGTTCTTATTCATGACTGTTATACTAAAAAGTCAGTGAGCAATGCCAGCTAAGCCAGACACACTTGAAGATGTATTATTAATAAATTTCAGGGATTTTCCTGTGAAAGATGCATAACAAAAACCTTGAACTGTCAGGAAGATAAATACCTTCAATTTAAGTGCACCTTTCCTATCCAGCTTCTTGCATGTCTTTTCCCAACATACATAGGCATTGAGTCTGTTGTAATAAAAAACACATTTAAAATTTAGCTAGGTACCTAACTGTGTAAATAGGCAACTAATAGGTTTTTCAAAGGAAACAGGAGGATAAATTCTCTACATAGTTTTAGTTTTCTTTTGGACATTAAAGTGTCCAAAAGATAGGCTAAAATTTTCTTATGTGGGTGCCCATGTTTAGGCACTTGAAGTCATTCTTCGGTACTTATCTAAAGCCAAGCTTAGGAAACTTCCCCAGTTGAGAAAATAAATCAACGTGAAACATTAGTGAACACAAACCCTTCTCCCTGAGCATCTTTATATACCAGGCTCTCTTGTTTAACCCTACATGGCACCACCATCTTGGCAGGCATCCCCACTCATAATAAAATTTCCTGGATGAAGTGTAGCTAAACTAAGAAACGCAAAGTCAGAGAACATAGACTGTACACAGTAACTCACATGTTCCCACTGCTCAAAGCTCCACATCCTCATTTTTGGTCAACAAAATCCACAGCTATGTTTTAGTGCAAATGTCATTCCTTCTTTAAAAGTGTTGAAACTGGCAACGGAATTGCCTCCATTAGCTTATGAGTCATCTTTGATTTCTAGCTTGCAATTAGTTTGAGACTATTTTTGTTTTCACTCTCTGCTTCCTCTAATTTTCTCACACTGAATTGATCAAAAAAGGAAAAAAAAAAAACAAGTAAGCAAACAAATAAAGGCTTTTTTACATCAGGGGTATATTTAAAGGACTTATTTCCTCTCAGCTTCATCATACCATACCTCTAGGCATGCTGCTTAAAGTCTGAATTGCATTTGCAGGGTCCATTCTGCATTCTGAAAAGTTGTACTCAGTTTCTTGCTTACTGATTTTGTTTTCTGAAAGTTTTCCCTGTATCATTAACTTCTGCTTACAGGCTAAGCATCGCTAGATTTCTTTATGCTATGTCTTTCATCTTCACAAATACTCTCATTCAGTTTGAATGTATTGGATATTCTCTGCTACCAGATTTACACTGTTACTTGCAAGATTTATTAAGGCCATGACTGACCCATCCTTGTGGATCTCTCTGCAGTGCTACCTTGAAGTTCTCACCTTTGGCTATTTACCACATTTACTTGTACGCAATCTTTGAAGACAGCATCAGAAGAAGCCCCCACGCACACACCTATAGCATGTTTACAACATATGTACAACATACAGTGCTGCTGTGTGTACTCACAGTAATTCAATTCTCTTCTCAGAAATAGACTATTGCTCTCCTTTCTGGACCTATTGCCATTTCAGCTGCGTTTTAAAGAAGTCTGAAAACCACATTCAGTTCTCAGTCAACAGAAGAGTCACTTCTTTATAATCACATTTCCATCATGCACTGTCAATTACACTTTATCCCTGCCACACAGGATTTCCAAACACTGCCTAGCACATGACCATCACAAAAAGGCTGTTTTCATTTTAAGGAGCTGACCTCACCACAGAATACATTTATTTCATTTTCCATCTTGTAGCATTAGCTCTTCACCAACTGGTAACATATCATGCACTTTGTCTAGCTTTAACCCCACTCTTCAGCCTGTGGTATGAGACCTGCCTTCAAGGACAAGTTCCAGCATGAAATTAGGAAGTTTACCAAGAATTAATTTCAGACATGTTTTATCAAACAATGAGTTAGGGGTACAGTAACATCAAAACATAAATCTAAATACCTAGGCAGTGCTTGTAAAGAAGTAGAAATTAGAGATGATTCTATCAAGCAAATTCTTTGAGTGCTTTTTCTCCTCAGTGCATTTCAACTAGAAGGTAGTAGTGGAAAAAAATTAGTCCTGAGAGCACTTGAGTGACTTCAGAAGCTGCTTCATACCAACTGAAGAAATCATAGAGTCATAGAATAGTTTGGGTGGGAAGGGACCTTTAAAGGTCATCTAGTCCAACCCCCCTGCAATAAGCAGGGACATCTTCAACTAGATGAGGTTGCTCAGAGCCCCATCCAACCTGACCTTGAATGTTTCCAGAGATGGGGTTTCTATAACCTCTCTGGGCAACCTGTTCCAGTGTTTCACCACCCTCATCATAAAAAATTTCTTCCTTATATCTATCCTGTATCTCCCCTCTTTTAGTTTAAAACCATTACCCCTTGTCCTATCGCAACAGGCCCTGCTAAAAAGTTTGTTCCCACCTTTAAATACTGAAAGGCTGCAATAAGGTCTCCCCGGAGCCTTCTTTTCTCCAGACTGACCAACCCCAGCTCTCTCAGCCTGTCCTCATAGGAGAGGTGCTCCAGCCCTCTCATCATTTTTGTGGCCCTCCTCTGGACCCGCTCCAGCAGGTCCATGTCTTTCCTGTGCTGAGGGCCCCAGAGCTGGACGCAGGACTCCAGGTGGGGTCTCACCAGAGCGGAGTAGAGGGGCAGAATCACCTCCCTTGACCTGCTGGCCACACTTCTTTTAATGCAGCCCAGGATACGGTTGGCCTTCTGGGCTGCGAGCGCGCATTGCTGGCTCACGTCCAGCTTTTCATCCACCAGCACCCCCAAGTCCTTCTCGGCAGGGCTGCTCTCAATCCCTTCATCCCCCAGCCTGTATTGATACCAGGGGTTGCCCCAACCCAGGTTCAGGACCTTGCACTTGGCCTTGGTGAACCTCATGTTGTTCACATAGGCCCACTTCTCGAGCTTGTCCAGGTCCCTCTGGATGGTATCCTGTGCCTCAGGTGTGTCAACCGCACCGCTCAGCTTGGTGTCGTCCGCAAACTTGCTGAGGGTGCACTTGATCCCACTGTCTAGGTCATTGGTGAAGATATTAAACAGTACTAGCCCCAGTACAGACCCCTGAGGGACACCACTCGCCATTGATCTCCATCTGGACATTGAGCCATTGACCCTGGATGTGACCATCCAACCAATTCCTTGTCCACTGAACACTCCACCCATCAAATCCATCTCTCCAATTTAGAGAGAAAGATGTTGTGGGGGACCGTGTCAAAGGCCTTACAGAAGTCCAGATAGATGACATCTGTAGCTCTTCCCTTGTCCACTGATGTAGTCACTCCATCATAAAAGGCCACTAGGCTGGTCAGGCAGGACTTGCCCTTGGTGAAGTCATGCTGGATGTCTCCGGTCACCTCCCTGTCCTCCATGTGCCTCAGCATAGCTTCTAGGAGGATCTGTTGCATGATCTTCCCAGGCACAGAGGTGAGGCTGACAGGTCAGTAGTTGCCAGGGTCCTCCTTCCTACCCTTTTTAAAAATGGGTGCAATGTTTCCCTTTTTCCAGTCCCCAGGGACTTCACCTGACCACCATGACTTTTCAAATGTCATGGAGAAGGCTTGGCAACTACACCAGCCAATTCCCTCAGGACTCTGGGATGCATCTTGTCACGTCCCATAGACTTAGGTATGTTCAGGTTCCTCAGGTGGTCATGAACCTGATCTTCTCTTACAGTGGGAGGGACTTTGCTCCCCCAGTCCCGGCCTTGCGGACCATCCACTTGACAGGTGTGGGTAAAGCGATTGCCAGTGAAGACTGAGGCAGAAAAGTTGTTGAGTATCTCAGCCTTCTCCTCATACATTGTTACCAGTTTGGCACTCCTGCTCATCAGGGGGGTAAACTTTCTTTGACCTTTCTTTTCTGTCTGACATACCTGTAGAAGCCCTTCTTGTTATTCTTTGCATTCCTTGCCAAGGAATTGCATTCCTTCAGCTCCATCCGCACCTTGGTCTTCCTGACCCCATCCTAACACAACCGGGCAGCATCCCTATACTCTTCACAGGATCCCTGTCCCTGCTTCCACTGCCTGTGCATTTCCTTCTTGCCCTTTAGTTTGACCAGCAGGTTTCGACTCAGCCATGCTGGTCTCTTGCCTTCTTTGCTTGATTTCTTACACCTGGGGACCAAGAATTCTTGCACTCTATGGAAAGCGTCCTTAAAAATCTGCCAGCTCTGTTCTGCTCCCTTGTCCCTGAGGGCAGTTTCCCAGGGGGTCCTATTGACTAACTCCTTGAAGAGCTGGAAGCTTGCTTTCCTAAAATTCAGGGTCCTGACCTTCCTCTTTGCGTGACCCATATCCCTCAGGACTGTGAACTCCACCAGTGCGCAATCACTGCAGCCCGGGCTGCCTCCAATCTTGACGTCACCTATTAGCTCACTTGTATTGGTGACCAACGGGTCCAGTATTGCATCCCCTCTGGTAGGGCTGTCTATTACCTGGCTTGAGGAGTTATCCTCCATGCACTCCAGGAGTCTCCTGGACTGCCTACAGCTCGCCGTGCTACTTTTCCAGCAGGTGTTGGGGTGGTTGAAGTCCCCCAGCAGGACGAGAGCCTGTGAGCGTGTTGCCTCCGGTAGCTGGAGTAAGAAGGCTTCGTCAATAGGCTCCCCTTGATCCAACAGCCTGTAGTAGACCCCAACCACAAGGTTCCCTTTGTTGCCTCGGTCTCTGATTCTTACCCATAAGCTTTCAACCTGCTTGGGGCTATTCTTCAGAGACAGCTCCTCACACTCTATACATTTCTTGATGTAGAGGGCAATGCCTCCGCCCTCCTTCCTTGCCTGTCCCTTCTGAACAGCCTGTAGCCATCAATAGCCGCACTCCAGTCATGGGATTCGTCCCACCAAGTTTCAGTAATGACAACTAGGTCGTAGCTTTCTAGCAGCATGGTGGCTTCCAGCTCCTCCTGTTTGTTGCCCATGCTGCGGGCATTGGTGTAGAGGCCCTTCAGCTGGGCTGTCAGCTGTGTCACCTCCTTACAGGAATAGCCCGTGATTCCTTTGAGGTATTTCACTGGTGTTTCCCTGCTGGATCCTATTACCTCAGGAGCCCCTGGCTCATCTCCGTAAGACTTCAACTGAGCTACAGTGTAGCCAGCATGTCTCAGAGCAACAGGCTGAGGGTACTATCCCCTTTCCCCTTCAAGTCTAGTTTAAAGCTCTGTCAATGACCCTCGCTAGCTTTGAGCAAAGACTCTCTTCCCACTTTGAGAAACGTGAATCCCATCTGACACCAGCAAGCCTGGTGTCATGTAGACCATCTCATTATCGAAAAACCCAAAACTGTGGTGGGGACACCAGCCACGGAGCAATGTACTAATAGACTGGGCCTGTCTGTTTCTTTCAATGTCACTGCCCACAACTGCAAGGAGAGAGGAAAATCATGCATAGATGAAGAAATGTGTAGAATTCCCAGAGTACCACAGTCCTGGCAAACCTCTTTGCTCTAGCAGATGACCCCACTCAACCCCATTCAATGCATTTATCAGGACCTGCAAGACCTTGAGCCCTCTACCTGACAGGCAGCAAAATCCATATTTGACAATTTTGAGGACAAACTCTCAAGAGGGGTACCCACAATCTCCACTGAGACCTGAACGTAACTCATTTAAATGCTATGAAGATTTCTTACAAATAGTCTCAGTTTTGTTGTGTGCTGGTTTTGGCTGGGATAGAGTCTTGTGCTCGTTAGTGGCTGCTTTTTGCTTTCGCTGCTTGCTGTAGTGCTGTGCTGCTCATCATCTGACTCTGCTCTGCCTGGGAACATTTTGGTAACAGCAATGGTGATGCGCCTGGGCTGGCAGATGGCCAGGGCATCGCTGCTCTTTCTGTGCTGCTGTACTGGACAGGCTGGAACTCCAGTGTGAACTTGTGTCAAAGGGACTGTGACCTGTGGATGAGTCCACGCAGGAACGGGACACCTCCAAGTGTCTGTGGCTGTGGATAAGCCCATGCCAAAGCAAGTACATCTCAAAGTGTCTGTGGCCATGGTTATGTCTGTGCCACAGCAGGTATACCTCTGAAGGGATTGTGGCCCAAGGATAAGTCCACGCTGGAGAAGATATACGTCAAAGTATCTGTGGCTGTGGATAAGTCCATGCTGCAGCAGGTACACTTTGAAGAATCAGTGGCTGTGCATGATGCTGGATCACCACAAAGCATGTGGCCGTGGATAAGCCCCGGACAGAGCAGGTACACCCCCAGAGGGACTGCAGCCATGGATAAGACCATGTTGCAGCAGGTTTACTTCTGAAGGGACTGTGGCTGTGGGTAAGACCACGCTAGAGCAGGTATACCTCTGAAGGCATTGTGGCCCGTGGATAAGGCCATGCTCGAACAAGTGCACCTCAAAGCGAGTGGATAAGTCTACACTGCAGCAGGTATACCCCTGGAGAGAGTGTAGCTCACAGATAAGGCTCCACTTGGAGTAGGTACACCCCTAAGGGACTGCAGTCTGTGGATAAGTCCAAGCTGGAGCAGGTGCAAGGGGAGGAGTTCATTGCAATGTCAAACCCTGTGGTCTGGTCCAAAGTGACCGGGGGTGGAGACTGTAATGGAAATACCTTTAAATTGTTGCAACCCATGATTTGAGTTGCCTGTTATGGGAATTACTGTAATGGGAACCACCTGAACCAATGGAGGACAAGCCTTACAAGAAGCAGTGCAAGTACAGCAGTGACCCAACCTGAGCTGCCTTTGGTGCCCAATAACTCCACTCACCACACCACCTTTCCTGTCCTGAGCGACCACCATAACAGATGGAGCCCAAAGTCATGGACTAAATGAACTCAGTGGACATTTTATGGACATTTTACAGGGGTGGTCCATAGACTAAAGGAATGATATCTGTATATTATATCAAAGGATGGTGGTTAATGAGGTTGTATTGGATAGTGTGGTATCTGTGCATGACATAAATGGTATGGAATAAGGTGTGGAGAATATGCTAGTCTGGGCCAAGATAGAGTTAATTTTCTTCATAGGAGCTACTATGGAGCTATGTTTTGGATTTGTGCTGGAAACTGTGTTGATAATACAGAGATGTTTTAGTTACTGCTGAGGAGTGATTACTCAGCCTCAAGGCCTTTTCTGCTTCTCTCACCACCCCACCAGCGAGTAGGATGGGGGTGCACAAGGAGGTGGGAGGGGACACAGCCGGGACAGCTGACCCCAACTGACCAAAGGGATATTCCATACCATAGGACATCATGCTCAGCATATAAAGCTGGGGGAAGAAGAAGGAGGAAGGGGGGGACATTTGGAGTGATGGTGTTTTGTCTTCCCAAGTAACTGTTACGTGTGATGGAGCCCTGCTTTCCTGAAGATGGCTGAGCACCTGCCTGCCTATGGGAACTAGTGAATGAATTCCTTGTTTTGCTTTGCTTGTGCGTGTGGCTTTTGCTTTACCCATTAAACTGTCTTTATGTCAACCCATGAGTTTTCTCAATTTTACTCTTCTCATTCTCTCCCCCATCCCACCGGGGGGAGTGAGCAAGCAGCTGTGTGGTGCTTAGTTGCCGGCTGGGGTTAAACCACGATATGTTGCAATGATTAGCACCAAGTAACCTCACAAACCAAAACATCCTTCCTTCTCAAACAAATTTCCCTCAGGCCAAGGGCTCCTGTATTTTTCAGAAATATCCCACTAAGAAAAAGGCAAATATGCTCTTCTCTCTCTCTGGCATCTCTCTTTTACCCAAAGCATCAACCTCAGTTAGTGAGAAGGGGTCTCAGCTGGACCCTGGAGAAGAGGGAAAAACTCTGCCTGACTTTCTTTCTTGAAGCAGACAAGAATAAAATGACAAAAAAACCCCAATAAACCACAACCAGGACCAACATTGTTACCTGTATCCAAAAATCTTTAAGATACATTTATACATGTTTACAAAATGTAATACTGAGAATTAATTCAGAAGGACACCCTGTATATAAACTTAAAATTCATTTCTCCCCTGATGGAATCTGCCACCCAAGGGAAAATGCTCCTATAATTCTCAGTTCTGCTAGACCCCAGGGAGGTTGTGGAGCCTCCTTCTCTGGAGATATTCAAAACCCGCCTGGACGTGGTCCTATGCAACCCGCTCTAGGTAAACCTGCTCTAGCAGGGGGGTTGGACTAGATGATCTCCAGAGGTCCCTTCCAACCCCTACCGTTCTGTGATACTGTGAGTGATTTCTATAGGTGCTTTTGCTGCTAAATAAATACCAGCTGAGATGGTTTCAAGAGGACTCAGAGGAAGCAGTAAGAGTTGCACTAGAGCAGAACACTACATAGCTCTTTATTGCATCCTGTAGGTTGTGACCCTTTAAAGAATTTAATAGAAATAGTTTGAGACCTAGCTCTGGCAGAGGCCAAAGAGGGATACTTTCCTGAATATTTAATAGTGAGGACGGGAAGGGTTGAGGAAAGAAGAGGAAGAACTAATGATTTCAATTATAATCACAGCCTGAAACATCAGTGCTTGTTTAATAGAGTTATCCTAGTTACACCATTCAGAAAATTTGCTTCATTATTCCACTTCATTCCTATCAAAAATCTTGTTATTAGGTGATGAGGTCAAATTCTGATTTCCCTTATTGTTCCAGTTATTTGAGATTTGAAAAAAAAACCTCAAATATTGTTAAAACAAGGGTTTAAAAACCTTTGTCAAACACCTTGACAAAAAAACATAAGGAAATACTGGAGAGAGTCCAGCAGAGGGCCAGTAAGATGATGAACAGACTGGAGCATCCCACATAGGAGGATAAATTGAGAGAGGTGGGACTGTTCAGCCTGGAGAAGAGGCTCCTCCCAGTGGTGCCCAGTGACAGGACCAGAGGCAATGGGCACAAACTGAAATACTAGTGGTTCTCTCTGAAGATTAGGAAACACTTTTTTTAGTGTGAGGGTGACTGAGCACTGGAACAGGTTGCCAAGGGAGGTTGTGGAGTCTCCTTCCTTGGACATACTTGGAAACACGCTGGACGTGGTCCCGGGCAACCTGTTCTAGGAGGCCCTGCCTGAGCAGGGGGGTTGCACAGGATGACCTCCAGAGTTCTCTGCCAACCTCAACCATTCCGTGATCTCTGGAGCTTTCTCAATGGACACCATGGGTGAGTCTTTCTCCCATGACAGCCCTCAGAGGAGCTGAGTCAGGGTGCTCTGTAGGCACTAAGGAGATCACCAGGGTTCCCTGTCTGCATTGCTACGCTGCCCCATTGCCAGGCACTTGCACTGGTGGGCACTAGCCTCTCACCATGGGACCTGGCCTGAGGCTAAAGCATCCCCACAAAGCCATAAGAAGATGGCCAATATCCTCTGAAGCAGGGGCTTTCCCCCTTTGGGGCGTCTGCCACCCTCACTTGGACAGTGGCTGGGGTGCAGCCCCAGAGAACCCTGTGATATCTTTGGGGAGCATCTGTGATGGCACCAACCTCACTGTTCTTCAGCAGCCGCAGGCTCTGCTCTGCCGCATTTGGTCCAGAGCTCCGGCGGGCGCACACGCATTGTGTGCAAGCTGTGGCAGGACTGTGGACCTACACTGGGATTGCTGCATTTGGGCAGAGCCTTGGCTGGCGGGGGCTGCAGGTGGCTGTCTGGGACCTGTGAGCACGAGGAGGGTGCCAGTGCCCTTGGCACCACTGAAACCCCCCAGCCAGTTCTTCTGCCTTCCCTGACCACCTCCTGCAGGTACCCGGGCTCTGGCGTGGGGAGTGGAATGGAAGGCAGGTGTGGAGGCAGCCCTCAGGGCTGGCTGGCCACTTTCCAGCTGGCAAGGATACCCTCCGGCAGGCCCTTACCTCCTCTCTCCCACCGCCCTCTCAGGCTTTCTTTGCTTTGTGCTCCTGGCGCCAGAAAAGCTTCAGGCACTTTGTACCTCTATCTTGGCAGGACATGGCGCGGGGCACCAGGCAGGCTGGGAAACAGAGCAGCTCTGCCGCCACAGGCAGCGGCAACCAGGGGCAGTGGGCAGGACGGCGGGAGGCAGCAGCAGGCGGCCCGTGCCCCATCTGCCTGGGCGAGGTGAACAGCGCAGCCTGCGTCGACACCTGCTGTCACCGCTTCTGCTTCAGCTGCATCCGGCTGTGGGCCGCCACGAGGGCCGCGCGCCCGCTCTGCAGGCAGCCTTTCCACTGCCTCCTGCACGTGGTGAGGGTGGACGGCGACTACCAAGAGTACGTGGTCGGCTCGTCCGCCTGCTGGCAGAGGACCGTGGCCAGGGAGCGGGTGCGCAGCCGATCCCCGCAGCTTTGCTACCACTTGCACCGTGGGCCCACCAACCCCGGCCCCGCTGCTGGGAGAAGGGGGCCTGCAGGGAAGGGCCGAGCAGCGCAGGGCGGTGCAGCTCCGGGGCCCTCCGACGCCCCCGCCCGGCAGCCTGCAGGGGAGCGCCCGGCCGCCCCACCCGTCCCCCCCATCAGCATGGTGGTGCTGCGGCCTGTGCGCATCGAGCTCTCCGAAAGGAGGCTCCAGTAAACAGTTCTCATTATGTGATCTCCCCCTCCCGTTACACAAATAACATGACCAGCTTGAGTTTGTCCCATTTTGTCAGAAACTTGATAGCATCAAGATGAGTAAAAAGTAACACATCAAGCCAGGGGAAGGGAAAGGCCTCCCAACTGAAAAATGGATACATTACCCCTCTGAAAATGAATGTCTGAAATGTGGAGTTCTGGCATGCAGCTCCAACCACCAGCACAGGCCTGTCCATGCCCTCCGACTGGCAGCCGGGCTGCGGGTCCCGGAGACCTCCTGGTCCAGGTGCCATGACAGCCCTGTCCTTGCTGGGTCCTCCTGAGCTCTGCCTCACCCAGCTTGAGCAGGGCAGGGGGACAAGACAACCTCCAGAGAACCCTTCCAACATACTCTGTTCTGGGATTATTGTTTTAAAATAAAACTATTTCTAACCTGACAAAGCAGGTGCCAACAGTGGTCAGAAATACTTTATTTCAAAAAAAGAGGCATTTGATCAAGCTGTCCCCAAAAGGTAATATGTTTCCAAACAAGCCAGCACCTCTGTATACCTTGGGCTTCAGCTGAACTGGAGCACTGGTCCCTACAGCAGTTTTACCAAGATGGAGAGAAGCAATCCTATTTATTCTCACAAGAGCACCACACTGAGCCCTCTGAGACAGGCTGGCAGGCAGAGAAGTGGTATTACCAAGCCCACTGCTTTCTCTGCCATCCAGCGGGACCCATGGGGCCTTCTCTGAGACAGCCCATGAGGACCCTCACACATGTCCACAAGCCTCTGAACACCATCCCCTTGCAACATCAGGGCACCCCCAAATGCTCTTGTCCCATACCCCACGAGGACTCCCCCAGCCCTGCAGGCAGGGACCCCCTGCAGCCTGCAAGGCCCCCAGGCAGTGTTTCTGCAGCTGAGCCCTCTCAGCTCTGCAGAAAAGGCCCTGGGGGTCCTGTAGGACACCCACCCACTTGAACATGAGGCAGCAATATGCCCTGGCTGTAAAGGGGGCTCATGGACTGGAGCACCCACCATAGGAGGAGGGCAGGCTGAGAGGTCTGGAGAGGAGAAGGTGCAGGAGGGAATCTCTTCAAGGTGTACAAATACATGAAGGGAAGGTGCAAAAAGGATGGCGCCAGGCTCTTTCCAGTGACAGGACAAGAGGCAGTGGGCACAAACTGAAACACAGGGGTTCCTCCTGAACATCAGGAAACACTTGGTTACTGTGAGGGTGACTCTGCACAGGCACAGACAGCCCAGAGAGGTTGTGGAGGTTATTCTACTGAGGGGAACGTCAGCCAACTAAGCACAAAAGCAATCCCATCTGTTATCACGACAGCGCTACAGCGAGCCCTCTGAGACACTTTGGCAGTGGGAGAAGCGGCTTCACATAAAAGAAAGAATTCCTGCAAAACATTCTGACAAACACAGCTGGGACACAGACAGTGCCAAGTATTTATGGATTAACTCATAGGCTTTGGAGGAGACTACCTGATGATATGAGGCATTCCTGCAGGACGTTGATTTGCTCCCGATAACAGTTCTTTTCATGACAAAGACATCTGGAAACATCATGGTGCTCAGTAAAGTCCTTCATTTGATTTTCTGTTTTACTCTACAGCAGATTCTAAGTACCTGTAACTTTTAATGTGATCACATAAAGAATATTTTAATATATTTACATTCTCTGCTACTGTACAAGAGATTTATTCCATGCATTCCTACCTTTAGATCCCCATTCTTTTGCATAGTCCAATATCTAGACAAAGGGCATATTGATATTAATCTGAAAGTTAGAAATGCCAACATCTGTGCAATACACAAACATTCAATAAAAGAAGAACGCAAGTAAAGAACAAACCAGGGTAGGCAGTACTCACACTCCACCATAGGTAAATATCCAAGTATTTACCGCCGCATTCTTCTCAATATGGCAATGTGTATTTTTGCTATAGAAATACACACGAAGATCTGCAGAGCTTTTATCCTTTTGTCAACAATTAGCAAGTCTGCTCCTTCTACAGGTACATGCCTTAATGAAAATAACCTTTAATCTACAAACTGTTTGGGGATAAACTTGGATACACGTTTTTTTCTTTCCTGCTTGCCCCAGTTTTTGCTGGCCCTAGACAAGACCCCTTGTTATTTGCTGTAAATCACCTTGTTTATTCTGTAGACATCATGATGTTCTCAGGACAGTGTGTTTGTGGTAACTGGGTGAGCCCTGAGGCATTTCTGTTTTTTCAAATTTACTTTTAAAAGAATTTTCAAACTTTCCTGTTTCCATAGCCTGAGAGCTTTTTGTGTTCCTTATGTGAAAGAGAGACAAGTTTTTTAGGGGAAAATCATCTGGAAAAATATTTTTCCACCAAAGGAAGTCTATCCTGGGAAAACAGACTATGATAGGCACTTTCATATATTGCTTGACTTAAATGAGAATAATGTTTTGATAATAGAAAATAGCAAAATAAACTAAATAAAGCATTCAGAAACATTACGGGAGCTACCTGACTGGACATGGTCCTGGGGAACCTGCCCTAGGTGACCCTGCTTTGAGCAAGTGGTCAGGCTAAATGATCTCCAGAGGTGCCGTCCAGCCTCAACTACTCTGTATTCTCTCTATTGTAATTAAAAGAAAACAGAAGATTGCTAGGTACAGAATATGATAATTTTTTTTTCTGATTTTAAGTTCTACATACAAGTTTATAGTGTCATAAGCATTGGTCAGTTGTTCAACAAAATACTCTCCTAAGCAGCTGACAGAACTCTACATACTTTAAAATATATCTTTCACCAGCTCTGGTGTACATTTCAACATGAAGATTCATTCCTGACTTTTCTTTGGAAAGGAGAGGCTGGATCTAGGGAATTATCTTTGTAAATCTCTCTTCATTTAACCAAACTATCTATACAGTTTGCTTTCACCATCCACTCATTATTGAAGCAGGAAATAGAAAGTATTATCTTAGATTTTTCTTAGTGTCTTTTTAACAAAACTAATTCAAGTATCAAACTAATGGTACTTAACATTTACATAATTTATATAACATAATCATTTACATAACATTTGCAAAACTGCCTTAAAAAATTTGATATGAGAAATTAAAGCCATAAACTTGAATTTAAAACTTCCATTTCTTCCAAAAAGCTTGTGCAAAGCTTTTAAAAATGCTTTTCAACTCACATCTGAGTTGGGAGAACCATGTTTTTATTTAAGCTTGTCTAGCAAATCTTAAAGGCAACGTTTAGATTAAAAATAATAATAATTTGCTCTCTAAAACGGCTTTGCATTAAAGGTGAAAAATTTCCCACTGTACAGAACCTGCCCTGTCCATATCAGCAACATATTTCCCAAGAAACAGAATTAAAACCAGATGAATATGAAGCAGAGGGGAATGCTAAGCCTGATTTGGAAAGAATCCTGTAGAAATTCAGGGTCCAGATGGTCAGCTGCATCTCAAGCCGGGCTAATGCTGGTACGCAGATATGCTTTGTCAGACGACAACAAACACACGCCTGTTCTGGTTTAGGGGTGACTGTGTAAACCAGCTCCCAGCTACACGAGGAGAAAAGGCAGCAAATACTGCCACAGCTGCCACGGTTCATGGCCGTGAAGCTGGCTGCAGTCTAGCCTAGCCCCATCGCATCTTTGAGCAGCACCAGGAGCTCCCCTTCCCCGCTGCTCTCTGAAGAGCCAACCCCTGTCTCGTCACCCTTACGGATACAGCCGCACGAGGCTCACGGGATACGGACTGCTAACCACCCTCCAGCTACATCTCTTAGATAAAATTCCTTTACTCTTCTTCTCATATGAACCTGGTTTCAGTTGCTGATAACTTTTGCCAAACTTCATTTGTTTGGAGTGAATTTCCCTTAACAGATGTTTACTACAAACTGAACGTTTGGGACACAGGTTAGCCACAGAGTTCACTGAGTTTGGAGAAGGCAATGAAAGGAAAATTTGGACAAATGAGGAACATCAGGGATGTGCTTTCAGCTATCCCTGTAAATATTCCTAAATAATAAAACCTCTGAGAGGAAGAGGGAAAAAAAAATCATCTGACACATGCACTACAAGGACCAAGTTCTGCAGCTGAGGTTTCAGAAGACTTGGATTGACTGATCATGTTCTGTCCTGTCACAACTCCTGCAGGCATCACATCTATGTTATGCTGGAGTATGCGGAGACTGAAAAGGATAAACAGTTGACATGTCTACAGCTGGAGAGTCATAGGGGACTGACATCCCAAATACAGAGCAAGCACAGGTTTCTTTAACCGCCACAACTCTCCTCACTGTTACAAGACTGACTGTGATTTTACACAAGGCTAATACTAAGGAATAAGCAACCATGGCAATCCATCAGGGAGTGAAAGCATCTGGATAGAAAAGGGAAAGACTGAGACAGAGAGGTTAACAGGTTGGGAAAAACAGAAGAAAGTAAGTAGGAACAGGAATCAACATGGCTAGTTAGGTAGGAGAGGGGAAAAGCTACCATAGACCGGCACAGAAAAATATAGGAGAGCCTGCCAAAGGTGAGGACTGGATTGGTGTACAGGAAGAAAAGAGATATGTGGAGACACAGAGACAGCTGTAACCACCAGATTATAATCATAGAATTTCAGAATGGTTTGAGTTGGAAGGGTCTTTAAACATCATCTAGTTCCAGCCCACCTGCCATGGGCAGGGACACCTTCCACTAGACCAGGTTGCTCAAAGCCCCGTCCAACCTGGCCTTGAACACTTCCAGGGAGGGGGCATCCACAGCTTCTTTGGGCAGCCTGTGCCAGTGCCTCACCACCCTCAGAGTGAAGGATGTCTTTCTTATATCCAATCTTAACCTACTTACTGTCTTTCAATTTAAAACCGTTGCCCCTTGTCCTGTCACTACAGGCCCTTGTAAAAAGTCTCTCTCCATCTTTCTTTTAAGCCACCTTTATATACTGAAAGGCCACAATAAGGTCTTCCCAGAGCCTTCTCTTCTCCAGACTGAACACTAATCCCCCAGAAAACCTGAAAATGAACCCAGAATTCCAGTATCCCTAAAGGGGACTGCCCCGAGGTAGCAAACGCAGCTGAAACCACTGCCCACACGCGTTCCCTTTCCCTTACTGAATCGTCTGCACAGGAATAACTGGCAGCAGTAGTCCTCAAATTTTGCTACAGTTGCATGTTTTCTGTGACCTGCATTTTGATTTCAAAGATACAAATCAAAATCCGTAGGGACTAGCTGCACAACACATGTCACAATCCAATGCTGCTTTATATTTCTGCTTTCTTCAAACCTAGTGCCATGTAAAGTCTCGCCATGGAACTGGAGTTGTTTAAACCCAGGGCTTCTAGAATTATCAAGTTAAAATGTGATTTCATGAATTGATTAATATTATAAATGCTTTTAGCACTATGCTGCTTTTAAAATACGCTATTTGCAACTTGATGATTTATATGGTCTTATATAAGATATTTCACTGAATTTTGTTAATAAAAGTGTAATTGAATTCCAAAATTACTGTTTGACAGCTGATCACTTACAAATCTGAATGATGAGAAAATGAGTTTAAGTAGCAACTAGGGAAAAAAGAGGAATAATAATAAAACCAATAAATTACTATAAATTGTCATTCTATCATAATTACGTGATTTGCCTCTCAATTCAGCTGTTCTTTAATTCAGTCATTAGTGAGTATCTGATCATCACAGAGTATAGCACACTTTAAAATATTTTTTGTGTGTGTGTCAGCAAGACTTTGCACACAAAGTGGCACCTGTAAATTTCAATTGTTCAATAGTGGCCTCAGGGTCAGATCTATTTCACCTGGTGATATATCACCATCATTGCGTTATTTCAGATTTCCTAAGGAAACATCAATCCAGATTCTGGAATTTTGATTTTTATGTGCGTATCAACCAGTTCCCTGAAGCAGCGTGATAGTTTTTTTTATTCCCCACAGGAGAGGGCAACTTTATCCAAATTAAAGTACATGTGTAGTATTGGATAATCAGACGTATGGTGGTGTAAAGCAAATCAATAAAAAACTAAGCAAATACTAAGTGCTTAAAAAAATCCCTGCGCACTAAGCTGCCCATGCATTATCCCTATGATGAACAGCAAAAACTACAGGCTTCAATATAAAAGCAGCGCAAGCTGCAACAGCGGGGAAAAGTTGCATTTTCCAAACTTTTCACTGTAGGTCTCTGAAATGCATTACTAACCAAAGACAGCAAGGGACTACGTTAGTGCCTAATTTCAAGCACGTAGTTCCACTGAAATCCATTAGCTTAACCTCTTGTATATTTTAAAATATTTTGTGCAGTTTCTTTGTGTTATCTTGATATACTGTAAATGTAAACACCTCGATGAGACCAGATGCATCTTCCCATGGCAAAGCCTCAATTCAGCGTTTTTAACTCAAAGTTTTCTTAAGTCTTTTTGCACAAAACTGCCAGAGCACTTGCGAGCAATGCAACTGAAGCAGGAAAGGGGGTTGGTCTAGAGCCACACCCCTGGAGTCACTCTGCTTAGTGGCAGACTGTGCCCAAAGCCATCGCAGCCTGTGCATACCAATCCCTGTGCAAAGGACGCAGCAGGTGCCCCAGGCAGCACGTATACTGCGGAGGTAAAGCACATGCAGTCCCTGCTCTGGGGAGAGGAATTCCTCTTACCTGTAGGGTTTTCTTCGGGGAGCTGCCCTTCATTAGGCAACCAGAGGGCTGTTGGTTGGGGAGGACCTCCCTTCCCGAGCAAGCAAAGAGCTGACCAGGAAGCTGGTCAGCCGGTGTAGGAAGCAGGCTGAGAAGTTACCCAGACAAAAGACAACGCAGTAGCACAAGTAAACACAGCGTATAGATGTGTACTCCTGAAAGCCAAACAAAACGTGGCTGGGGTGCAAGCCTGAACCCTGGAACACGGATCCCCCCACGGGAACTGCAAACGTGTTTCTTGGCACAGCACTGTCTGTGCCAGCTAGCACGGGGGGACAACGCGTGCCAGCTAGCACGGGGGGACAACGCGTGCTAGCTGGCGCAGTCTTGAAGGGTAGCACATTGCGGGGGCTGTTCCCAGTAGGAAGAACAGACAAGGTTTCACTAGTTTTGTCTCCCTCCACCCTTCACTGTCCCAAGCCGGCTTTTTACCCTTAAATACCCCCACCACGCCGGACTCCAGAGCATACTGGACGCATCATATTTCATACTATGAAAATTTCACCTGCAGGAAATTTTCTGTAAGAAAGCATAATTTCAACATCATTTTAGATACTTTCCACCAGAGAGGTGGGGGGGGGGGGGGTGTGTGGAGAGATAAATAAATAAATAAATAAAGCCTGAACTGGTACAGGGCCATGGGACCCAGAGCTGCATAACATGGGTGTGTTCATAGTGAACTTAACCCCTGCTTTATTAAGGATACCAACGCTGCAGTCTTGCAAACAGCTACCAGTTCAAAAACAAAAACACAACCCAAAACCCCAACAACAACACAGACTTTGCTTACCATCAGGAAAGTACAGTTATATCTTTTAGTGGTCAACTTGCAGCAAATTGTGATCAGGAAAGATCATGAAAAAGCAGATTCCAGGGAGAATAACTACAGAAGAAAATAAGTGTATTTTTTCCAGAACAGGCTATCTTAACACTAGTACAACATACATGGTAAATTGCTTAATATCTCTGAAAGTGAAAACCGCAATGAGCCATGAAAACCTTCAGAGGACGAAAAGCATCCTCAATGAAGGGAGGAATTTTTAAAGTAATGCTCCATATGGTTTAGGCAGATCAAGAGTGTCTAAAACCAGGGATTATATTAAAAACCTTAGAATCTTAGCCAGGACTGGAAAGCATTTATATGATTTTATCACACATCAGTAACAGACTTTGAAGGTGATATTTTGCTCTTAAGCTGCAATAAGACTTACTAAGAGACAGAATTAAGAGTCAGTAGCTGAAGCTAGGAAATAATATCCAAAAGTAAGCAATTCTGCTTTCATTAAAACAGCACATAAATGTAGCATTTCAGAAAGAAGCTAGTGTAAGGCCTCCAGAAAAATCAAGTCTTCAAGCCATAAAGCATCGCCTTCAAATCTCTCAGTCCAATGCATTGCAAAAATAGACATTTCCTGGCTTTTCAACTTACAGCTTCTCAAGGGTTATTTTATACCTTTTTCAATATTCTTTTCCCACCCTACTAAGTATGCCAACAAATGTTGCTAAATGCCCTAGAGAAAACTGTCTCTTTTCCCCTTATTCTACTGCTGTATTTTCCTATCGCACTCCAAACCTGGACATAAAAGGCCGTAGAACCCCATTACACTGATGTAGCTCTTTTCCAGTGCTACTTTTTTGTGGATTTTAAATGCTATCTTTCATTATTTCTGTGGCACAGAAAAATTACTAGAAGACTGCCATTTGATCAGTCCATGTTGCACTTTTTGGGGAACACCAGTGTTATGACTATCTCTTCCCATGGGTTTATCCTATACATCAGTATTCCCACAGCTAGGCACATGACAAGGCAATTCAATCTGAATGTTTGAATAAAGGGCCCTAGTGTTATTTCTGTGAGAAGGTTTCAGGAAATGGCTGTAATGACTGGGGTTTATGTTCTCAAACTTTGTTTTGTCATCAGGAGTAGCTGGCTTCATCCAAAGTAAACTTGAACAGATTATTCAGAGAAACAGATGTTTTTCTAACAGAGAGGTTTATGTTTAAATAAAAAAACCCCACAATGTCTATTAGCAGGGCATTAGGTAGATGTTCCTATACCTTTTAATTTTAATTACATGTACAGCATATTGGTAACTGGTCTTTTCAGGTCTCAGCTAATTGTTCCGTTTACTATATACACACACATGCTGTGCTATATCCACTATATGGGAATCTATCATAAAAAAGGTTAGTGATTAACAACTTCCTCTCTCTTCATAATTAAATATCTTGATAGGAAGCATCCATATGGAGATAACAGAGGTGAATAACAGATTTAATATCCCTGAAGGCCAAGGGCAGCACACTGCTAGAAATTTCATATACCAAAAGGCTGGAGCAAGGCCAGTCTTTTTAATGGTGAAAGATAGGTGGATGTACAAACACATTTGCGCCAGACACCACGTTGCACCACAAATGCCTGGGACATCACAGATCTTACCATCTGTTTAAATGGGTGAGCCACAGATGTTCAAACCTCCGTATGAGCTGAGTCCAGAACCTGCATACAGTATTCAGATTCTGAAAAGTGCAAATATTAAAAATCCAGCCCTTGATTGATTTTTTAAGTGTGGTTTCAAGTATAATTTGCATTTTATAGCTTTTCTCTGTGTAAATGATGGCTTGTACACATAAATATCTACTCACTACAGTAATTTTATGTCGGTATATATATTACTGAGAGTAAAGAAAGTAGAAAACACATTCTCGTACAAATATATCTTCTCTTCTATATCACTTTACTCACGAGGCAGGAAAGAAGAGGCAGAAGGATAGAAATCAATGTAGACTCCTTGGCTGTAAATTAACAAAACTATAACCCTTCACATCAATGCCCAGATCTCAAAGAGCTTAGGGAGGATGAGATCCCTGGATAATAAGATAAAGAATAGTCAGACTACATTTCAAGTGTTGATTTTAAAAAAAAAAAGTCAAAATGTTTTGATATAGAGTGAAAGAAATCTTATATTTAAGATTTAAAAACAGCAAGCAAAATCAGCATCACCAAAATTCCACTTTTAATTGTGCATGTAAATTTTTATGCATGTACAACCACACACTAACTCTGTTTTGGGGATATGTCATCATAAATATCACATGCAAAACACCACTTTTTTTAATGCTGTAAAAATAACTACATTAAGGAGCTTAATGTTAACAAAGGGCCTACATTTTCAGAATTCTAAGATATAATGAGCAAACTGGACCTGGTGGAGTGACTCCAGAGGAGGGCCACGAAGACGATCAGGGGGCTGGAGCACCTGTCGTATGAGGACAGGCTGAGAGAGTTGGGGTTGTTCAGCCTGGAGAAGAGAAGGCTCCGGGGACACTTTCTAGCAGCCTTCCAGTACCTAAAGGGGGCCTGCAAGAAAGCCGGAGAGGGACTTTTTACGAGGGCATGGAGTGATAGGACAAGGGGTAATGGCTTTAAACTGAAACAGAATAGATTTCGACTAGCTATAAGGAAGAAATTCTTCACTCTGAGGGTGGTGAGGCACTGGAACAGGTTGCCGGAGAAGTTGTGGATGCCCCCTCCCTGGAAGTGTTCAAGGCCAGGTTGGATGGGGCAAGCTGGTTTAGTGGAAGGTGTCCCTGCCCATGGCAGGGTGGCTTGGAACTAGATGATCTTTAAGGTCGCTTACAACTCAAACCATTCTATGATTCTATGAAATCTATTTTTATTTTTAATTGCATTTGCAAAAAGGTTGGACCATAGGGGAAATACAGCTATCACTGAGAACTGATTGAGTCACCTATTGAAATTCAGCATAGCAAGAGCAGCTGTATTCCTCTCCCCTACTGTGTCAGATATTTATGTACTGTGGTCAACTGCAATTTTTTTTAACAGTAACCAGAAAGCTTAAGATATAGGAGAGCTGTTTGGGATAACTACAACCACAGACAAACATAGATTTGATTAATCACATTTCATGGCATGCATATCCCTTATGTTCTCAAAATTCTAGTTTTCCAGTGAAACTAAGTATAAAACAGCTTTCAAGCTTTGCCAGCTCAGTTTACACAGTAAACAGAGTCCCTTTAGTCCATCTAGATCCTTTTCTGTCACAGGCCATAAAGCCACCTTCCACTTTCTTCCACTTCAGCTCCTAACTTGCCCTCAGACCACTTCCGAACACACATCAAGCACAACAAAAATACATCATCCACACCTTAAAAAAAAAAAGTATACACAACTACTTCCATCCAGATAATACACAAAAAGCTGTTTTTCTCTTTTCAAATCCATTAATGAACTGGAATAATTTCATTTTTTATTTTGGCAACCTATAAATTATATACTGGCAGTCCTTACTTGAGAGCTTCTGACCATGAAAATTCAAAAAGCTTTTGGTCTGCATTAGTTTGCTAGAACTGGAGAGATAAATGAGATCATACTTAAGATATGATGTATCAAGAAAGTTAACAGACTACCCATGGGCTGTAATTCAGATTCCAGGATATAACGAGGCTGGCTTTGCTAGCTCTCAAAATCACTGTGACAGGTAAAACTTGACAGCAAATTATTTAATGCAAAGGACACTATCATTTCTCATACAAAGAACAGCAAGTTCCAGCGAGACCCTGAAGAAACAGCGTGTTCTCTGTTCACGAGCCAGGAGCTATGCTACTTGGGTAGAACATTTGTGTTACTGCCTGAAAATTTACATACATCTGTATTCTACTTTGGGTAACAGCACTTTCATTCAAGGAAAGCAAGCTGGAACACAGGAACAGAGTACTACTTTTTCAGATGCACAAAACTCAAATCCTGACACAACAAAACCAAAGCAATCCTGTCCTTGATCCTGAGAATGCAAATACATGCAAACAACCAGTACTGGTTTTGCTTAAGGCTTTTTCCACATATGTACAAATGTAAATGCTCACCTGCTATGAACATCCACACATGCATCTTTGAAGTATATTTTAGTGTCAGTACATTCACTGCACAACTGTTTACAGAAAGTAACTGCAAAGACAAAATTACACAAGCAAGCCAAAAACTGCTTCATTAATAATGTGACTTGGAGTTTTCTTTTCCCCTCTGGGCCAAATTGCGTCATACACTTTGTTTAAAAATATAAACCAACATTTTCAAGATACTTTGAAGATACTCATTTGAACAGCTAATTTTAGCTCTGACATTCAGACTTACTCCCTTTAGTTTCCCTCCTATCTCCAAACATGATTGGACCTCACTTGTTTTTTCTTCTAGATTGCTTTCTTTCCTCTCTCTCTCTGCCCTACACACTCCATACCTTTCAATCTGCTGAGTGATCTACCAGAACACACAGATACCACAGATATATGTTTATGCTGTTTTAAGAGCATACATTGTTGTGCTGATGTGATTACACTTTTTTTGCCTTTTCCCAAGACTGTTTTAACTCTTAATTATCAGCCAGGAAGAAAGCAAAACTCCTCCCATTTAAAAAGAAAAGAAAAATAAAAGATTTTTTTGTTGATCTTAACATAGTTATTTATTTTTCAGGCTCTGGAATAATCTTTATATAGTGCATAGTTAATTCAGAAATTTAAATTGACCACTGTAAATGAGAGAAGAAAAAGCTCAGTATACCTTAGGCTAAGTGAAATTCTTTTTTCTTTTTCTTGTGAACTCTAAGTGCTATATTTTTTGTACGGAATATTATAACATAAAACCATAATAACACAGTCACATCAACACATTCTTCTGTGAAGCCGAAGTATTTTAGCTCTGTAAAACTGAGGAATATAGAAATATTTATTTCCACGATAAGCAGTGCCACACTCAAAAGTCACTTAATGTTATCATGTTATCACTGAAATAATATTACATAGCAACAGAATCCTGTCAGATCCTCTACTAATTTTGACCTGCACTTAATTCCCAAGGCTGCCATGAATTATTAGCGGAAGCAAGGGCATGGGCTCACTGCCCTACTAAGCAGTGCGTGTGCCCTTCTGGGGTTTTGTAGGACCACTCCTGTCTGTTGTCGTGCATGAAGAACCCGCCACTTGTACAGGCTTAAGACGTGTCCAGTGGCTAAGGGGGGCACACGTTTTCTGTGGGTGTCCCTCCCATTTTTTCTGTTTGTGTTTTGAGATAGGGGTTTCTTCACACAACTGACATCTGGCACGCAGAGACACGAAATGGAAGAAATGCTTCTACTGGCTGCAAATGGCTTACAATTAACTGCCCATCATGAGACTGTGACACAGGTACAAAGTGGGACACAGCTGCAACCAGTACTCTGGTGCTGTACTGAGCAAACACAGTTTCAATATTTGTAAGCAAAATGTTTACAAAAATATTTTCCAAAACATGTTGAAGTTTTTATATAAATTACGGTGCTGACGTGGATACCTGAACTTACACTAAAAATTCACAAGCAAAGCATCAGACCTTCAAATTTAAAGGGAATTTTAGCTCTTTTTAGAAGATCTTCCAAATTATGTAATGCATTTCTTCATATTGATCTTACATTTAAGCTGACAAACACACATGAATTTTGTCTGCTTGGGTCAAACACCAATACATACAACTCAGCCAGAAGGACTCAAGGTAGGTGCTATATAAAAGCTATAACTTGGGCTGTCTTTCCTGCAAAGTTAAGCTCCCTTGCATTTATAGAGAAAAGCCTCTGGCACATTTTAAACAAGGATGCAAATCTGAGACGCTCTACTAAACAATAGGGAAAACCTTTTCAAAGAGTTCTGAAAAAAACAGCTATCTAGACTTCCTAACGTGGATGTAAAATATTGGAATAGTTACTTAACGTAACAGGAGACAAAAAGTTTATTTCAAGTAGCGTTAGTATAGTCAAGGAGGCACTGAATTATGAATTAGAGGAACACCTGCAAGCTAATTCTGCCCTAATTAGCCTTGGCACAATATACCTATACCGCTTCTGGGATCAAACAGGTGTCCTAATGTGGACCTTCACTGCCCCAGCTCTTTGCTACAGATATCTCTAATACAACATCATGTTGCAGATATATTCCGGGATTTCATTCCTTCTTTGGCTGCTGACCTGCTCTGACTTGCCCAAGGTTATGTTTAAATTGTGCGTATTTCCATCCTGTGCCTACCATCCTGTTTAGTTTATAATCTCGTAAGGGCAGGGACTGCCTTTTACTACTTGTTTGAACAGCATCCAGCACAATAGGACTTTGATCCAGCCAGTAGGCACTGCTTGCGGTATGTTAGATACCAAATATCACCTATAGAATTCTGTATCAATACCTTTTCAGTTCCTGGAAACATGGTATTAACAGTACTGAAACAGTGCATGTACTCAGCTATAGCACAGGACCAATTTTCCACGTTACTCCCCTTAAGACCACAGCAAACACAGTGCCATAGGAAACTCACTTAAACTTGCAAATTTTTTTCCACAGTCTCTCTTTTTTGTTGAGCGCAGGAAAATTGAAGTAGCAACGTTCAGAGCTATATAACCTAACTAGATTAAAAAAATTATCACAGCAGAGATAACTTTCATTCAAATGAGACATGACAAGTCACGTGGCTTTTCAGACCACAACACCACATTCTCCAAGTTTAATGTCTCACCGAGTTATTTCCTTGTGCTTTGCATACGTCAGTGAAACTAGGCTGAAACCAGCCTTTCACATCTAAAAGAACTACTTTGGATTTCTTATTTCAGAAATATCATAGAAACTAATACTTTATGCTGTAATTCGCTGCCTCACTTAATGCATACCATCTCAGTCAAATGAATTTCACTGTGGCTTAGGTTTTGTATTACATATATAATAGTGTACCTATTTACTACACCTGACCACTAGGGTAAAGCTGGCAAAAGTTATTTCAAATATTACCCGTGTGAGCAAAACACACTTTTGTTTAACTTCATAAAACCATTTAAAGGAATTAAACAGTTTACTGACTGACATCTAACAAAAAGACAGTATCACCATAGTATTGACTTTCTGTTTGTGATGGTCACTTCAATCTTGCATGATCATATGCATTACAATGTAAGGTGTGCAAGCAGCAATATTGCATTCACCATAGGACACTATGCATAGCTCACCATTTGAAGTACTACACGTGCACACTTCTCGCAAAAAGAAATTCAGTAAGCATAAGGCCACTAATACAAAAGAAACTGTTTTAATGTAATGTTAACCATAAATTCAATAGCTTTTTTTTTTAATTTTAGAAGTTGAAAATGTAGCCAACCACTGCATAAAACAAGAATTTGACAACAAAGAGGAAACATATTGCTAAAATTGCATTCCTATTTTCTATTACAGGTTCAAAAAAGAATTTCTTTTCTAGAAAAAAAAAGATTTTTACAGAAGATTTACAAGGGCATTTTGTATCCCCAGAAGCTATAATATTCATTAGACAGAGCAAGTCAGCTGTCTGAAGAACATTTGCTATTTCAAAATTATTTACTCACACAAATCCATCTGAAAAGGTATGGCTTCAAGAAGGAAAGCTAATAAGAAACAGCATAAGCTTATACCCTGCTAGCAGCAAGTATGTACTTCTTGGTATAACCCAAGCTATTTACCCACAAATGCTAGCTTTATTACACCACACAATGAAATGATGTTTCCAGTGGAAAAACAAGCAACGTGGAAAGTTCTTTGCATGAAGTAAGGCATTTATAGCAATGAATATGACCTTGTAGCATTTACTAGAGAGGTGTAGAGCACTAGCTTAGTAGCTTTCTAATTTCTGATTTCAATCTGCTGCTCTATTGTTTTAAACCTCAGTTGCACAGAGGTAACACCCGACAATCCCAGGAAACCAACAAGGGAGTCACTGTGATAACTCCATCTGATTAAACCGCAGATCCTGAACAGCATTTCCCACTGGTTTCTAATTCACTGTGAGCAGAATTTGTTTTTAAACGTGTGAACTCTAACATGCTTGCATTTTGCTTGCTACAAAAACAACCTCTACAAATGAAGGAAAGCATCATAGCACCATAAAAAAAAAAGGGGGGGGGTGTGTTAGTTAAGCTTTGCAGTTGTTTAAAATACTAGATGTTAACACTGTCCTGTTTTTTACTGATATGTCTGTTCTTATTTAGAGAAGATGCAGGGGGAGAATGTGAAAGGAGTGGGGGTTCTTTATTATACTGCAAGCTGCGAATTGTGTGCATTTCTTCAAGTTCTACTGCAATTGCTAGTATAAAATACACAAATGGTGTGAAAATGTTAAGACACGCCACATGTCTTGATTAGGCACAAATGAGGTGTAATGCAACATCACTATTTTTTATTACAGAAAAACAAAAAATATAGGGATCAAACACAGCCCATTTCAGAAATGAATGAACCCCGAATGCACTGACCACATGCAACATCATGATGCTATTTTAAGCCTAGCAAGAGAAGAGCTACAAAGTTAACTGTACCTGATCTCACACAGCACAGAATCTCAAATGTTAGCTGCTAGTGAACTACTTCCTAAACACAAGCATTCTTTTTTACGGTATGTAATTAACAGAGTTGAAAAAGTCAAAATTACTCACAGAGTCCTGAAGATGCAATAGCAAACTATCTAAGACAGGAAATTCCAGTGCAATAATAAAAAAACAAGTAGGAATAAACATGCATAAAGTCAGGAACTGACAGGCCTCTGGATTACTGCAACTGTAGGAATCATGCTTGTGCATGCTGGGCTATAATTTATGAAACGGAGCCCAGGAAACAACCAATCGCTTAGCTCCTCCTAACAAGTCCAACTGGCTATGAAAAGCTGGAAGTGCTGCACAGAACAATGAAGAGGAGCTATCCCACATATTAATCTACTTATCTAGGATTGCTTTCTGTGTCGAGAGAGGGAAGCACGTAACAAGGAGGGAAAAAAGAAGAAAAGAAAAATCACAGCTTCGCTGTTGAAGCAACAGAAAACATTTCAATCAACAGGCAAATCTTCCATCGTAGTCAGATGGCTAGTACTATAGTCAAACATTCATAGCATCAGCTAAAACATTTCAGAAGAGCGCCACCATCCTTATTAGTGATTTTTCTCACATTATTGACAGAAAGCTACGGAAACTGGATTTATGTTTCCTATGCAATTGTTTCAGTGCTCTCTTGCTCTTAATTTAAATACAATGTTACTGCTTAATGTGAAACATCCTTCCATAAAATCTGATTAGAGTAGGATATTTTTTTTTTTCAGATCACAGGTGGCTGTTCAGTGCATTAATGAGCAGCCCTTCCTGGAAAGCCATCTGCATGGTCCTAGGGTTTAAGATTTAAAGGACCGTCATTTACCAGAGAGATAAGAAGAGGAACAAGAAAATGTGTCTTCAATTATAACCAAAAAAGAAACACTTTAAACAATCTGGAACAGACCAGGATTTACACACTGGCGCATATGTAGGCAAAGTTGTCCTTCCTGGGAAATTCCATCATTTTGAAATGTGGGTTTGACCAATTTGAAACTAACACTACTTTGATGTTTTCTGCTAAATAGCTTTTCTGAAGTGCTTCAGACTAACAGAAAACATTTTATTCTCAATTCTGGTTTATTTTATAAAAATTTATAAAATAAAATCTATGGTTTCGTCTAGTGAGAAATATATAGCAATCTGGCAAGATAAGAAATTTTGACCTTATAGAACTATTTTCCTGTACACGTGTCCACTGAATTCTCCATGTTGATAAATTTCTGTTTACTCAAAAAAGAAGTAAGAAACAAACTTTAACACATAAAAAAGCTACAGTTTTTGAAAAGAGCTGTTAGCCTGTTTATACAGAAATCCTAGTAATAGTTAATGAAAACATAAGATACTTTGGGGTGACTTGGCAGGAATTTTACAAGGATGGAAATCACATAGGTTTGGTTGCTTTATCTTTAAATCCTTTTTACATATGGTTATTCTTCACATTCCTTCCCTTTTCTCCTTCCTCTTGTAATCCATGCCTTAGTCAATTCTGAAATCTCCTTGCCAAAATGTATTTTATAAAACGCGCTCCAGCATTTGCTGTCATGACATCCGCATTCAACAGCTTCTACAGGTATTTTGCAGCTTTAGATACTTTCCCAGAAGACAGTTAGTAGCTGCAGATGACCATCTGGACCACTTGTCCTGCTGCGCATCATTACTTGAATTAGAGAAACGGAAGCCTTTAATCTCATGAATCAGGTCTTTTTGCATACCTAAGCAGTCTCCTCCCCAGGTCTCCAGCCTATCACTACATGTAGTAATCATGAGCTATTCCAGCATTGCATCATTTTAAATGGCTCTTGATGAAAAATTACTATGCAAAAAGAAAAAAAAAAACCAATGTGCTGAAAATCAACAGTTTATAACAGACACTCAAAGTGATATTCAGCTACCTTTTTTTCCATAAATTAGAAGAAATTCTCAATATCCCACAGATTTCTGAGCAACACATAAAAGGAATCACTTTATTGAAAGGTTCTCCAATTCCACAGTGACTGAAGAGCAGCCACCTCCAAAGAGGAGCATTTGCTAACCAAAGGGGCAAATGGAAGTGATAACATACATAAAAATAAAATATAAAAATATATTTTAAAAGGGGTAAATTATACAATTTCACCTAGAAATTTGAACATATTCTAGTCATACCTATGGGATGCATACAAAATCTTCAGTTATCTATATCCATTGGCAACCTTGTCACCAGCCCATATTCTATTTGACAAATACTAGAAAGAAACACAGTGGCTTCACAGACTTGGAACTGAGTTCATCACCTTTGCAAGCCATCTCTCCAAATTGAAAAAGGAAAACCTGTAAATTTCAACTTCAGCTTCCTGCTGCCGTAACACAAGGAAAATAAAGCAATTATGAGCTGGTTTCTTTCCATGATGACTGAGGAACAGGCTCCTCCAAAGAAGAGCATTTGCTAATGAAAGGGGTAAGTGAATATATACACACATATGCTAAGGTGGTTTTTTTCAGACTAATTCAAGTAGGGTGCTGCCTTTCCACCCCAAATAGGCTTCATAGTCCTCCCTTCCACCCTACCATCCACTGAGACTACAACAGGCTCTGCAGGTAGGAGGGAGAATGCTTCCCCCACTTCCCTGCCAAAACCATCCTTCTTACACCTTTTGCTTCTTTTTATGACTTTCACAATTAACACATGAAGGTGCTAGCTCTAGTTCTCCCCACAAAGAAACCTACCACAACTCTCAGCTACACCCTCAAAGAGTGGCAGTCTCTTGTTTTCCTTCTCAAAATCACAAAGAGCACTAGCTCCTACCATTTCCACCAGTGTAAGAGATATACATAGCCCGACACCCACATTCAGTGTTGTGAAAACAAAGTCCACTGCAGTACCATAATAAATTGGTACCATTCCCTTGTTTGCTGTATAACTCTGGACAGTATCACATTGCAAGTTTACTGTAGTTAGATTTAAAACCAAATAATTTACTGAAACAAAATCCGCAGTTAGGAAAAGCCTTCACTGAATAACTGGAATGTCTGAGGTAAAGCAATACAGTTAATCCTTCAGTACTTAAGATATCATATCCTTGACATTTCTTTTTTTTTCTATCTTGTTAAATTATTCATCTCCATAATAGGAGTTTTGTGCATGTAATTCATTCTTTCTGTACTAGGCTCTCTTTCAGAACTCCCTGATTTATTGTGTTTCTGGGTCTGCCACACTGATATCAACTTCAGTTCTCCTAATAAAGTCAGCAGCCTTAGAAGTAATGCATTCCTCTGCCAGTTACAATTTTTCTTTAAATGGTTCACCCATAAATTATTTACCTTTGTCAATATTTGAAATACTTTTGTTAGCTGAAAACTTTTTAAACACTGTAGCATACAGCTTAAAAGGAACACGTATCAAGCAGGAACTTTAACACTTACCTGCCTGGAGGTTAGTCTTTCTGGCAGACTGAAGGGGAATCCCATTTTCATACATGAAAGTGTTTGGACATAGTAGGCTCTGAATGTTTAACTGATTGGAAGAGGCAGGCACAGCCTGGGTATGAGTGAGGCAGCTTGGTAGTTGCAGCTGGCTCTATGGGAAAGTGCTAGTAGGGGCCACTTCCTTCCTCATCTTGCCTTAGCTAAGTTGGGACCTGCCAAAAAAAGGCTGCTCCTGTCAGTGGCAATTACGTTGTCCAAAAGAAGAATGCAAGATTAAGTTACATTTCAATACATTTCAATTTTCTCAATACACTTTCAACCCTGGGGTAGATTATGCTCTTCATCCCTTAGGTTTCACATTCCTTTATTCATGCAGTTCCAAGAGCGTCTTGTAGATGACCAGATATATATGAGCTGAAACATCTGCAGATTTACTTGATCCTGCGGAATGTACTTGTGCTTAGTTTTCCTAGGATTACTTGCAATCCATGAAGTTCATACAGAGGTGATTGTTACCAGTTTCTCTGTATGGACTAACTATATAAGCAGTATCTACATAATCACACCTTACAATGCACACACACACAAAATACATGGAAATAAAGGCATATTGCTGTTACACCCAGCTCTAAAAACAGCAGGGAAATTCTACACACTAGGACAGCATTGAAAATAGTAGAGATGAACAGTGAAAGTAGAGATCTGCAGGCAGGCTACAAGAGAAACTCTGTTTACTCATCTGATTAATCAGCAGGTATAATCCACCAGTGAACCTTACATGAAGAATAAGGTTTCTCTGATAATATTAGGAAACAAGCACTGTGTGTTGAATGAATTGAGGTATAAACAAACATATAATAGTTTAATAAACAAGTAGTTCATGTCACCAGATGCTGATTTTATTTTATACAGCAGCAATGCCAACAAATACCAGATCGTAAAAGATAATTGTACTCTGTATGATAGTTTTGTGAAGGAGATCTTTTCAACAGTGCACAAAGAAACATGGAAAATATGCAAGGAATGGAACATACAATCCATGAATACACATCCTACGTCAGAAGCAGAAGGACCTCATCCAGCATGTAACTATATAATGATTTAGCAAAACAATATGTAGAAGAATGTGAAACTCCTGCTTACAGTAAACAAGAACAGCCTCTAGTTAAAGTTACATTATGTGGCTACAAAAAACAATCTGAAGAAACAGAGTAAATGCGTAGCACATTTTTGGGGGGAAAAAAAATCCTATATACATATATTCATTTAGGAACCCAAGGATTCATCTGTACTGCTGGTTCAGATGCACATGTATAAGCCCAGCCAGTGCTAAACTCACCACTAGATGCACAGTTAACTGACAACGTCAATATAAAAGCAATATAAGCAATTTTCATAGCTAATCAGTTCTGCATGGAAGGAGAACAGTGTTGTACAGTCTGGCTGTATTACTTGCACACCTTAGTATGTAAGCCCGCACAAAATTATGCTGTATTATATGCATGTGCTTGTATTGTGCTCAGGATGGAGATGCTTCAAGACCCCAAAGAACTTCTAAGCTAACTTGATATTTAGCAAATATTCTTATTTCAGTAGCTAGAATAACAACCTAGTATTGATTTTGTTAATAGAACAGTTGCACTAAGTCAGACTGAAAATTAATCCTGCCCGGTATCCCAAATTTGAAAGTGAGCTATATGGGATGCTTAGTGGAAGACATGCCCACCACCACCGAAACACCCCCTCATCCCCCCCTCTCCCCCCCCCCCGCCCCCCCCAAAAAAAGGAAAAAAAGAAAAAGGAAAAAAAAAAAAGAGAGAGAAAAAACATAGGCTTTGTTATTAGCATCCTTTGACTTTTAATAGAGCCTGGAGGGTTTGACTGAGATCTAGAACTCATTTCACATACAAAGAAAGGAAAAACCCACGCTCTATACAGCACTTATTAAAAAATATGGCAGTGTAAAATTCCTCTCAGTTTAACACATGCCAAGGGAGACACAACATTAAGGAACTTTTCCCATGATCACTGACTCTGGAATAGAATCCTGTCTTCCAAGTTTTACTCCAGGATTTAAGCCACAAGATACCCGTCTCCATCACTATTTACTGCAGTGAGTTACAGCTTATCAACTACCTATGAGGCGGTGAGGTTATACAAACTGCTACTAAGACCTTGCCATGCAAACCCAGTACACTACTGTATGACTGAACATCCTGCATATGTACAATCAACTTTATACTATCAAAGTTGTATTACCTATATCCCAGACTAGCAGTGATGGAAGATTGTTAAATCCCACTGGTCCTCTGGAAAGCAGAGTTGCATTTAGACTAAGGACAGGCTGAAGCCAAGGGAAATCAGTCCACCCACATTGACTGGTCTGTGAAGGGAGAGGGTAATAGAATTATTCTAGAAACAGCAGAAGACATAGGGACATCATTAGGAGTCTCAGTAACTAGAGACATATAGAAGAATTTATAGAGTCTCACAGATACACAGGAAGCTTGATCCAAGGGAGAGGATCACAGGAGACGAACATAAAAAAAATGCTTTCACTTGCGCATATTCTGTCTCCCACAGAGGTAAGAAATTGAGATGAAGAGATGGAAGAGAAACTCCGTGATCTAGAGAACCAATTTTCATAAGAAGGGGCTCCTTTTCTCCATAGTAACTACTAACATCTGGTCAGGAATGATGAAACTGTCTCCAAGAGCCTAAGACAGCATGTCATTAAAAGAATGATAAACCTTATGCTCAGACACATGGCAGATAAGCTAAGAAAGAAGCCAGCTGAAGTTCAGCACCTAGCAGACCCAATGTGTTTGCAGCCCTGTCGATAATCCTAGTAAGTACCCAGCTGGGTAAGCCCTACAAAGCTTCCACTTTCTTGCTCCCAGGAAAGACTGATTGTATTAGAAGAACTTGTTTGCATTGAGAACCTAAGCACTAGAAAGTTTAAAAATGACAGCTCTACATTTGCATACAAAATTGATGCATTCAGTCCCAAGCAGTAAGAGTTTGGACTCCTTAGAGAATAGATAGCAACTGTGTTAGAAACTAGCTATAAAATTATAAAACCTGGCATTTCTGACTTCTGAATACTAGATTTCAGAAACAGTGTAATATTTTGCACAGGATTTGCAGGGGAGGCTTTTCGGGGGGGAGGGGCACAATGGATGACACGTGATATGTATGTAGCTTCCTAGGTTTATACTGAGAAAACCAGTATGCATTATATCTGCCCCTCTAAACCTTCAGTGGTGATTGGGAGGAGCTGATAGTTGTCGGCCCACACAGCAGACTAAGCACTGAAGCATGCAGTTACCATTTAAAGACATTACTGACAAGTCCAGGAACTTGGTCGCCTGCTGACGTGGATGGATCACTGGGGCCAAGCACTGGGTCTAAAGGAGTCAGAATGAGTACTGAAGAATGAACCCTCCCATTGTCTCTCTCCCTATCCTAACCTGGGAGCACCAGGCTTTTCTTTCATTGCTCCCAGTTGGGAAAAGTAGAAATATTCAAACTATTTGTTGCATCTTGGTCTCCTATAAATAGAACCAGGTACAAAACAGAGTGGGGAAGAATAAACCAGCACATTTCCTGCCTAGTGCAATTCCCAGAGGTGCTGTGAGTCAGCAGGTCCATGCAGAGTGGTATTAACACCAGAAAAACCCAAAGCACTTTGTGAGACCCCCACCAAGTTACTGGGAAAGGGAAAGGAGAAGCACAAGGCTGCCAGGAAGAAATTAAAGTTACAATGTCAAAGGAGAAGAGGAAAAAAAACCCAACAGCTTACACTTTACCTTTTTGGGGAGCCCCACAATTTCAATGGTAGCGATGGATCTGTGCAGGGATCTTGCCCCGATCTTCCCTCTCACCCCCTCTGGCTGTCTCAGATGTTCTTAGTGAATCAGCAGCTGTCACTCTGGCAGCAGCAGTGTGAGCCCAGCTGAGTTCATACGTGCAGTTATTTTAGCACACTGCCTTCTTCTTTCTTCTCAGAAAAAAATCTGGCTATTTAATAGTTTGGATAGCTCAGCTAGACCTGGATAGGATTTGACCAAGTAGAGAAAAAAAAAGCCCTAAACAAAACAGTTCTTTCAGTCCTGGTATCCTTTTTCTCGAACAACTGTTGTGAACAAGGGCACAAGAAATTTAAGAGGAAGAGTTTTCTTTCTGGTGGGAAATATTAAGCAATCAGGTTATAAGCAGAGCAGGTCACATTTTTGGTTGCAAAATGCCAACTGAAATTGTCTTAAGAACATGAAATAGTTTTTTAAGAACTGTCAGTGTCATCTCTAGACCACAGTGAAATTACATAAGCCTGTGACAGGGAAAACCATGCTGGCTCTTGCTTTCAACAGTCTCTTCTCTGTTATTCTGCTCATAGAAAGAAATAGCCTGGAAGCTCAGTCACGGTTTAAGTCACATTTCTGTCCAATTCATCCTTCTCTAAAGTCGCAGTCTATCCACTGTCTAGACATAGATCATCCACAGCCTTTTCTGGTCAGAGGTTTTCCACTCTATACAAAATATGAAAAGTTTGGAGAGGACACTTGAACATCCTGTGTCATCTTACCCTTATTCCAAAGAGAGGCCATACCATTCTGTCTTGTGTTCTAATAAATTCATAAATATCGTCACCTTGAATATTGTGTGCAGTTCTGGGCCTCACAATTTAAGAAGGATGTGAAGGTACTTGAATGCATCCAGAGGAGGGCAACAAAGCTGGTGAAAGGGCTGGAAGGCGCGTCCTGTGAAGAGCGGCTAAGGGCTTTGGGCTTGTCTAGCCTGGAGAGGAGGCGGCTGAGGGGCGACCTCATGGCTCTCTACAGCTTCCTGAGGAGGGGAAGTGGAGAGGGAGGTGCTGAGCTCTTCTCCCTGGGATCCAGTGACAGGACACATGGGAATGGTTCAAAGCTGCACTGGGGGATGTTCAGACTGGACTTAGGAAGCATTTCTTTACTGAGAGGGAGGTCAAACCCTGGAACAGGCTTACCTAGAGAGGTGGTCGATGCCCCAAGCCTGTCAGGGCTTAAGAGGCATTTGGACAATGCCCTTAATAACAAGCTTTAGCATTTGGTCAGCCCTGAAGTGGTCAGGCAGTTGGACTAGATGATCGTTGTAGGTCCCTTCCAACTGAAATAGTCTATTCTTTTCCATACTAGGTAAGGTAAGGGCTTTGAAATTGCATTGCACTGAAACATCACTAGCAACAGACAACCACATGGTAAGAATGGCCACACATGTCAAACCTAAGATTCATAGAGCCTGGGATCCTCTCTCACACTGGCAAGCAGACAATGCCAATGAAAGAGTGAACATGTGAAAAACACCTCTCCAGAATGCACTTGAAAAATTCAGCAAGCTGTGGATCAGTAATGCCCTGAGCCAAAGTTGGCATCATGGCTTATAATAACTCCCAATTAATTCTTTTCTTCCGTTAATTTATCCAGCCACATTTTGAACCCACATAAGCCTTCAGCATTTATAGGAACTTGCTAGAAAGAAGTCCACAGCTTAAATACACAAGCTATAAAACCCACATCCTTTAGTTCTGAACATGATACCTCCCCCTAGGTTCGTTTACTGATTTCAAGTTTTTGTATTTGAAAATGTAACAAATAATTGTTCCCTGTTCTTCAATCTCTCTCTCTCACATTATATCGTAGACATCAATTTTACCCCCCATCATCTTTTCTCTAGGCTGAACATTCTGGTCTGTTTATTTGTTTATTTATTTCTCATGTGGAAGCCCTTCCAGTATTCTCTATATGGCTACACCACCAACTTCTACATTGGCATATTCTTTTGATAGTAAATTGCTATATATATCCTATACTGATAGCAACTGTCCTACTTGTCAAACAACTGTCACCGCTCGTACTTGGACTCACTCTGCAGAACTGAAAGAGGTTCCTAGCATTGGCCATTATCATTCTCTTCCCCCTTGTCTCAGAGGGGGACAGCTTCCACCTTCTTCTATAGTAATGAAATAACAGAAAGACTCTTACTGCACTGTACATCTGAGAATTTTCGATGTATACTGAAAGACCAGAAATATGAATCATGGACACAAGGACTTTTCTTTCCAGCTGAAGGTCACTTTCAGTAATGCCATTTATTTCCCTTTTTAAGCTTGGATTAAGTAATTTAAAAGGTACATCATTATTGTTAATATTGTTGCTGAATCTGATCTTTTAGTAGTTACTAATTTTCAGTACTTTTATTATTTTTTCCTGCTAGCATAAGTTGGTTTGGCAGGCAAGACAGCAGGCTTAATAGCTGTCTTCCTTGTGCTATCAGTTTTTCAACCATCCATGTGAACAGCTTTGTTTTTAAAGGTTATTAAATTCATCAAAGGTTATTAACTTCCTGGATCCAGTATTGTTCATTTTTAGAGACAGTGCACTTGCTAAACTCTGGGAAAAGTGTTATATTCGCTGAGATTTACTTACGTCATTGTTGGAACTGAAATCTGTTCATCCCATTTGAGAGACAGTATAATGACTAGTTTTGTTTTATTGTCACATACAATGAGAACTTGACCTTTGCATTTGAGCACAGGTTGAGTGGGAGAAATTATTCTTCAGGGCATCTGTGTAATCAGGCCCTAAATGAAATCTGAAGCTTTAGTAGTAAGGGAGACCATTGTCTAAGTCTGGTGCTAAACCTTTAACCCCATTTCACATCCAAATGCATAAGCTGTTTGGCAGCAGACATCAAAAGAGCAGACACCAGTTTGACCTTTATAGGGTGTGATGAGTGAAAGAATTACTGGTTCAAGACTCTGTTATTGGAAGTTACAGAGTAAACAAGTTGAGACATATGATGAAAACCCTTTCAATTTCATGTAATGAACGCAAGGCATTCAACTCAATTAAAGACCATAGATTCATACACATTCATTAAAAAAATCTAAGCTGTTTTTTAAGAATTAACAATTAAAATAATTCTTTGGTCTTTAAGATCATATGTCTGATTGATCTGTTCAAGATGGCATGTCTCCATTACAGGTTCTCTCTTCTACGTAAATATATGTAAATACTTTTTGTTCCTCAAAAAAATTACAAAACATTTTGAATTGTTAGTATTTCCTTACAGACATCTTTTAGCTTCATGTGATAAAAGTCCTTGAGACAAATTCCTGTGAAATTGTTGCTCATTATGCTATGCAAGATCTCTGAAGCAAAGATCAAACATTCTAGAAGACAAAGTATACATTTTAATTTAATGATGTTGTGTTTCCTTGCAGTATTGTTACAGCTGAAGAAGAAGATAAAATCTTTATTTTTGTAAGTTATCACAATACCAACCAAATTTTTGATTTTTTTTTTTTAAATCATTCCATACTGAGGCATTCCTCTCAACCCACTACATATCTAAAGAATCAAGAATGATGGAGCCAGTAACTTTTGTATCGACAATGTAAAATGACCTGACCTCCCGGCTGAAAATATATTTCAGAGTCAAATCAAGTGCCCAAGATTTAAAAGCAGTTCAACAGGATCCTGCAGCTATCATTCAGAGATGGATATTTAGTCAATGAATGGGGAGGAGCAATAGACTAAAAATCAGACCCTGTGTAAAGCTGCAAACAAGCCAAAGCCTTAAAGTGGTCTTTTCGGTGACCTAAACTTTCTGGATGTATTGGGTTTGCGTGGCCAGGTTTTGGTAGCGAGGGGGCTATAGGGGTGGCTTCTGTAAGAAGCTGCTAGAAGCTTCCCCCATGTCCAGCAGAGCCAATGCCAGCCGGCTCCAAGACAGACCCCATGCTGGCCAAGGCCAAGCCCATCGGTGACGTTGGTAGCGCTTCTGGGATAACATAGTTAAGAAGGGGAAGAAAAACTGCTGCGCAACAGCAGCTGTAGAGAGGAGTGAGAATATGTGAGAGCAACAACTCTGCAGACACCAAGGTCAGTGAGGAAGGAGGGGGAGGAGGTGCTGCAGGTGCTGGAGCAGAGATTCCCCTGCAGCCTGTGGTGAAGACCATGGTGCGGCAGGCTGTCCCCCTGCAGCCCATGGAGGTCCACAGTGGAGCAGAGATCCACCTGCAGCCTGTGGAGGACCCCACGCCGGAGCAGGTGGATGCCCAAAGGAGGCTGTGACCCTGTGGGAAGCCCATGCTGGAGCAGGTTCCTGGCAGGACTTGTGGCCGCGCAGGGGACCCACGTTGGAGCAGTCTATTCCTGAAGGGCTGCACCCCATGGAAGTGACCCAGGCTGGAGCAGTTTGTGAAGAACTGAAGCTCATGGGAAGGACTCATGTTGGAGAAGTTCGTGGAGGACTGTCTCCTGTGGGAGGGACCCCACGCTGGAACAGGGGAGGAAAGTGAGGAGGAAGGAGCGGAAGAGACAACATGTGATGAACTGACCACAACCCCCATTCCCCATCCCCCTGCACCACTGAAGGGGAGGAGGTAGAGAATTTGGGAGTGAAGTTGAGCCCGGGAAGAAGGGAGGGGTGGGGGGAAGGTGTTTTAAGATTTGTTTTTATTTCTTATTATCCCACTCTGATTTTATCAGTAATAAATTAAATTAATTTCCCCGAGATGAGTCTGTTTTGCCCATGATGGTAACTGGTGAGTGATCTCCCTGTCCTTGTCTCGACCTATGAACCTTTTGTTAAATTTTCTCTGCCCTGTCCAGCTGAGGAGGGGAGTAATAGAGCAGCTTTGGTGGGCACCTCGTGTCCAGACAGGGTCAACCCGCCACACTGGAGAACTATATAAAGCAACAGAGAGTAACATATCATGAAGATTACGCACATAAGCTGAGCAGCAGCCATATGGTCTTGTTACCAAAAGACTAGTTCCTTATCTTTCCTCCTAACAGAGGAAACATTGTGCTACGTACACACAGACACAGAAATAATATAGGATACTGTAATTTCTACAGTCTTAATATGAGGAGAAATGTTCATACTATTCTATGAATGTTAATTACCTTATACTACCAAAACATCAATTTCAGTAATCACTGAAATGCTCAACCATCTTTCTGTGGCCTATTTTGTATAGCAGCAAGAGAAAACAGAAGGATATTACTATACCCTCCTTAAAAATAAATGGATACAGTATGCAGAACGCCACTCAACTACACTTAGGCAGTGCCTCAAGCACTTCAGCTACAATACCCAGAGTATCTGTGGGACTAGATAAAGAGTCCTTACTAACCTGAGCACTCAAACTGAACATTTAAATTAAATGCAGAATCTGTAATACCTTTTAATCCACTATCTGCCACAATGAAAGCTACTGAAATTTGGAACACATGTTCAAAAGCCTAGACAATGAATCCTTCCTGCCTTCAGGCATTCAGACTTTTTATTCAAAAAAATCAAACTGTTTCAAATCACTCCCAAGAAATGCCTTAGAGTTCTGTCATCTGCTAATTATTTCTTCAGTTTTCTTTCCATTAAGCTGCAAACATGAGTACAGAAACAGAACAGTACTTGTAAATAGCCAGACAATTATTTAGGTTGACTAGACACATCAAGTTGCATAGAGTAGTAGTCTGTAGCTTTTCAGTCATTTTAGTTATGTCACTGACAGCTTCTAGATCCTGGGGATGAGGGGGCAGTGTGTAGGGATGGAGCGGAGGAGTATAAAAGAAGGGTCAGGTTATAAAACCCACATAGAACAGATATCTCTAGAATACAAATCTCTAGAAATCACAAAGAAAAACTGTATGATCTAGGCTTTTAAACAGATTCTCATGTCATGTAGATTTGTTTGACTTGTCAAGAAGCAACAAATGGTTAGTCTTAGGCAACCAGTGTCCACCCCCTGAGCTAACAGGAACAAAGCCATATATTTAAAAAACCCAAATACTATGACCACTTTTGAAATGTACAGTTTCCCAAAAAAGACATTTAATTCACTTTTCTATGTTTCTAAGAAAGCTACGTTTACAGAGCAAACTCTGATAAATAGTGCTGAAACACTGCAAGCCAGGTTAAATTTTGTGATAGTTTGTGAAAAGTATCCAAGTTATCTGATGAATTTCCTATTAGAGTTCAAATTAGTTTACGGTTCACTGGGGACCACATTGCCCATGCAGTATATTATAAGCCACAGGTAAGGGCTTGCAAAGCATCCACAAGGACCTCCCAGCATATTCTCCCTGCAAGGAAAGTAAGCAAATCATCTCATCCCAATGGAGAGCAGTATGTAGCTCTGCTAACTGCATACTATAGGCTCAGCCAGTCATGAACCAAAACAAGCTCATGGTCACATCTGTGTATCCTAAAAAGCTAACCTTAGGACAACTTAATGAAATAATTGGCACAAAATGTGTAATCTGACAAGTGTCAGAAAGAATGTTAAGTTGCTTTTAGAAAAGAACACAGTAAGAACTGAAAATGTTATAGTACCACTTTATTTTCTCATCTCTTCAATTCTGATCACTCAGTATCCAGGAGGATATAGCATAAAGGGGAAATGGGAAAGGGCTACTAAAGTGTTTAGAGGTGCTGAGAACCCTACATATGAAAAGCAATTAAGAGAAATCATGACATAAGCTCTTTGGAAAACAGAAAACACATTTGTCTCAAAAAACCCCCCCACAAACCAACAAACCAGAACCAGCAGACAAGTGTTGAAATTAAAAGGCAACAAACTAACAAAAAGTTGTTTTGTGATATGCTATTACATATTCAAAGTAAGTAGTTAAAGATGTACAAATATCAATGAAGTTATCCTATGTCCCAAGTAAAAGTTTGTATGACTTTCCATTTTTCATATTCAAGAAAATGGCACCTCAAGCTATATCCAGATAGGGAAGAGATTGCCTTTACAGATATACCACAATGTAATGAATAGGATTGGGAGTCCCTTTGAAAGTATCTCTCATTTCTGGTACGGAGTACTAGCTTTTTTCATTGGCATTACCTGTTCTCTTAAAAAAAAGTATGCAAGATCAGCAGTGTTTAACATGCTTCTGGGTATTTACATGAGATGAATACTGTAACCTTTTTAGGTGTCGCAATGGAACGGGACTAATTCTTTTCCTCTTTTAAAAAAACATTGTTCAAGTCGCTTGACAACAAAAATGTTAGACAGTCTGTATTCTAGCCAACTGACCTTTAAAATGTATTTGTTTGACTATCAAGCACTTTTTAATAAGTATGGATTTGGCACTAGACACATTCTTGCATAATTCCTGTTTTCATAATACATATGATGGAGTTCAGGAGCTATTAAAGAAAAAAACCCTAACAAAGCAGCCTTTGTCAATAGCTGAACCATAGCTTTCCAGTTACTGAGTTTCCTGCGTCCCACCTTAATGCCAGCAAACATCAGCACAAAGGAGTCCTTCATTCTCCCAGGCTAACAATGAACTGAAGAAGGTACCACTTTTTTGAACCTACTGTCTTTTCCCTGAAAAGGACTTAACAGTTCAAACTTGTCTTGCCCTGCTAAGCCAGTGTGAGCATGCATTGGAGAGAGAGTTTGTGAGATCAGTAACATCTAAGTGATTAATATTGTAGATGGCCTAAATAAAGAGATACTTATTTATTCCTTGTAACATCTAAGGGATTAATGTTGTAGGTGGTCTAAATAAAGAGATAATTATTTATACTTATTTTTTTTATAAATAAAAAATTATTCTATGAAAACTATCTACAAGGTTTATAGACAAACATTTACATGCTTTTATCGAGTATATTTGTCAATGTATTGATTGCTGCAGAATCCGTAAAGATCCAATGTGAGAGACATTTGATATTGAATCTTACTAATGAGCCGTGCAATAGGAGAGGAGAAAGACTTATGTTTCATTAGCTAGTCCAGTATAGAAGGCAATACCTAACCTAAGTAAAAGAATTCTTCTTTTAATTAAGGAGAATGACTGACTATCTCCTGAACAGGAAAAAGTAAGATGAGTTGCAGGAAGACGACTAAAACTTTATGGACTTTTCAAGTGCTACTCCACACTGATTTTAAGATTCTAACTGAAAGTCCTCTACGACCCCTTTGTAAGCATTTTTAATAGTTAAATTTTTCTACTAGTATAATAAATAAGTGGGTCCTAATTTCTAATCCAGATTTGTCTGAATTCAGTTTCTAGTTCATAGAATCATAGAAGAGTTTGGGTTGGAAGGGACCTTTAAAGATCATCTAGTCCAACCCCCCTGCAATGAGCAGGGACAACCTCACTAGATCAGGTTGCTCAGAGCCCGTCCAGCCTGACCTTGACTAAAGCCTAGTTGCTTTAGTCTGTTTCATCTCGTAGACAGTGAGGGTCCTATTACTAAAATTTCTTTCTTCATAATGATGAAGTCATCTCTTAAGATACTCTGAATGCTATGCAGATCTTTTGTTAGGGACATCATTACAAACTATAGCAGTAAATTAAAAGGACATGTCCTGTAGGAGTTCATGATATTTAGGCATAGTAGATGAAAATTCTCAACTCTCATATAATACAGGAGACAAGCTTTTTTTGAAGCTTCAGCTCAAAGAACACACACTTAAACCTTTTGGAGAAGCTACCCAGGTTGAAGTCAAAGTATCTGTAACTGTGTAAACATGACAGCCCTTACCTATGACAGTTTGTTGGGATTCCTAAGTCTGCTTGCCAAGAAAGGAGTTAAACAAGGCAGCAATTAGGAAATAACTATAAAGAAATACAGCCACTAAAGACAAAAGTGTTCACAGGAAAACAGGAAGGGTGAAATAATTCAAGAGATTGCAGTCAGAAAAGCAAAGACAGTTTTGGCTTTTAAGATGGGGGAGGCAAAGAATCCATGGGGTGGTAGGGGAACAGTAGACTTGTCACAAGGAGAGAGGTGTGGCACACTAAGGCTGATGCTGAATAGCTGTAGTTGATACAAGTTTTGATGCCTGGACATTAGCTTGGAAGAAGTACAGATCTCACTGATGTAAGGCTCTGGGGAAAAGCTTACCTATTAACTGAAACAAATGCAGTAGGAAATAGAACCTGGAAATATATTATTCTGCTTTTCAAGAGGTGTGGCGCAAGCTTGGCACATACTGGAGGGTTGGCAGCCCTGCAAAGGCAATTGCAGCATGCTGCATGGTGCCAATTCAGTGAGATTCACGGGCAACTGCTCCAAGCAAAGGAAAACCAGTGTCTCAGTGAAAACCCAAAGGATGATTAATGTGAGGCATTTTGAGCATTACTAGCAGTGTGTGTGTAAGAAAAAACTGTTTTCTTCTTTACCATCTAGAGTAATGCCTCTGAAGAACTTCCTGCAGTGTAAGGACAGCCTGCAGTGCAGCAAAATTATTGTTTTCCCAGCCCTATATCCAAGTGCCAGGCCCCAAAGATACAGTGGCCCTCTAGAAGGGGCACAGTATCTTCAAAGCTGCCCTAAAGGAAGAAGATACAACAAACCAGAATTCCAAACATAAGGTGTTTCAGCAGCATCAAACAGAATAGAACTGCACTAAATATCAGAAGCTTTCTAGGATTCTCCCAAAGCACAGGCAATGAAATAGGCTCACCAAGAGAAACATCGTCAAGGCCTGAGAGGGAAAGGGAAGGTGCAATAGGGTGTGTAAAAAAAGGAAAAAAAGAAAATCTACAAGACTAATGGATTACACCAGCTTTAGTAATAATGTGGCATACTTTAAAGAATGACTAGAGCACCAAAGCATGTGGACAAATCCTGTGCGGTTTATTATTCATATACAGATCATTCTAGTGATATTTTTTCATTAAAAAATGAAATAAAAAATACTGTTATGCCATATAGTTTGAACTCCTACCTGTAATAAAACATCATCCTCGCACATTCCCTGCAAAAGAATGGCAATTAGAAGCTGGATTGATTTTTGATTTGTAATCACCAGTTACAATTATAGGTCTCAAAACCTTTAGAGCTTTTTGAACACGGAATATAATGCCCTGGTCGAGATTCCAGGAACATTCCTTGGATTATCTACATGACAGCATATCTATTCTCCATACTTTTTTTGAGGCAGCTATGGAATAACAGCAAAACATGCCCACATGCTCCCCACAGACACCAGCAGACAACTATGAAAAATAAATGGTGACAAAGTTCCTAATTCAACCTAGCAGTTTGTACCTCCCAAGAATATAATAAAAAAAATGACTTCATGAAACTAAGATTACAGTTAGCACTTGTTAAGCTTTTAGGGCAATCTGAGGAAATATCAGTCCTACTACTGTGAAGAGTCCTAAAATGGGGTTCAAAATAGAAGAGTATCTCTGCTCATGGAAGCATTGCAGATGCAGAAGCTTACCCATCAGTCTCTTTCTTGAAACCCACAGCAGTTAACCACAATTTAAACTACAGCACAGTGTTGTGAAGCAAGCATCCTTACAGGAAATGTTGTCTGCTACAGAGAGAGGGAAATACTAACAAGACTAAAATCATTCTTGATGACATCTTATTATTTCAATTTCCCATGTGCTCTTTAGATAAGGATATGCATGTGATAGTGGCGAGACCATAGCAAGGTTGCAACAGTGGAGATATGCCTCTCGTCCTGAAAAGTAATACAGAACCATTCATAATTTCAGCTTTGTTCCTGAAGATGTTTAGTAGTTTTTCTATTTCTGTCTTCCAGTAAACTTGCAAGGGGTTTTCTGAATATAGAACACTACATGTTTCTATTATTGTTTATTGCAAATTAACAATCCTTTAAAAAGTTGTCTGAAAGATCCTTGCCTGCCTCCTGAGCACATGGTAGCTTTCAGCATTTCTTCACAGAGAACTGTTGGACACCTTTTCCCTCCCACAGTTTTATATTTCATTTTGGCAAAGATAGAAACATGTCCTCAGTAGAAAACAACTCAGCCAACTGCAAACCTTCCAAGCGATCTATGGAAAGAAGTAGAAGACAATAGGCTTTCCTCCTCCCTGTTAAATCCCTAGCTATCCACAGGTAGCCATCTCTACTTTCCAAGTCTTCTCTTAGCTTAATTTTCATTAAGTAAAGAGAATATCAGACTCAGCTAGTCTCATTAAGGAATCTCTTTGATTACCCTCTTGTGCATTATTTTAACTTCTGTTGTTCATACATTCATGTATAAAGCTGAATGAAATCTTATTAAGTACTAACAGTGCCAGACAATTCCCACAAGGCTATAACAGGCATCTTGACAGCCAGAAAAGGTTCCACCTCCTTCAAATAACAGTACTCCATTGATTTTGTCCAAACAATATCTAGTCTCATGGCTTACCTTTCTCCACGCACTTGTCTTTTGTCCCATCCTCTTTTTGTATTACCCTCATCAATTTACCTTATTCTGCCAAACTTGCGTAGTGGTCTTGTGCACTGTTTCAAGGTAACATTAAGAAGGTCTTGCTACTCTTGGAGGCAATCAAGTGCAATCATGACCATACTTGGAGAACAGGCTTCATGAGAGTGAAGTTTGGAACTAGACTTACAGAGGTCATATACAGAACCTGGTCCTTACTCTGGTAACAGAGAATGCCTATGTATCTGATATATCAGCATCAGAGAAAATTGTGAGAAAAGATGAGGCTCTGCATATACTACATTTAGGCAATTCGCAACAAAGTGATAATCGTATTAGGGCAAGGACTAAATATATAGGAAGCTGAAGACTGTAATGTCATCTTACTTAATGCTTTCAGTGGCATAGAATAATTTTTGGCAGAAGTTTGTATTAATAGTGGCTGTTCTTCCCTAAGCAAAGATAGTTACATATATTGAAAAACCTTTCCCACCAAAATCAAACACCTTGGAGGATAAATGTTTAAAAAAAAACTCAAAAAACTTTTCATAAAGTGGGATGGTCCACAGTTTGTGTCCTTCTCCTCAATCTGGAGCACGTAGATAGCATTCAGCCTTGTTTGTTCAATGCTTGCCTCAAGACAGCTTCTACTCTGTGCTAAGCATTTAGAATGGTATCAGTAGTGTTGCTTAAGCATACTTTTATTCAGCCGTTGAGATCACCTACCTGTAATAGTGGTGGCTGCTCTTCCCTGCTACACCCATGACATGCTGCAGAATCAATATCAAGATACCTCAGCCCCACAAGCATTAGGGCAATTCCTTTGTCCAGGCTGGATGGCAGCAGACAATATTCTTCTTTAGTTTCTAAATAAAAATAAAAATGAAGTATGACAGAAATTCCTCAAGTAACACACCAGAGAGAATGCAAAAAAGAGAGGTCCACACGCTCTCTGTGTTTAGCAATCAATGACAACAGACACCTGGCCCTCCTATAGGAATACTATGTAGAGTGCCCTCAAGAAGCATCACGCTACTCTTTGCTGCTCTTAGATAAAGCACCCCATGAGCCAAAGCTTCAGGGCAAAATTTTAATTGTATGCTGTGAACCATTATTCGTATGGTTTTCATTTTCTTATCAATTTTTTGTCCATGTAGGACAAGAAAATTAAAGTTCTTACCATATCACTATCCTCTTGGAGTAATTTATCCCTGTCTCTGCTATAACCTTCAGTTTGTCAGGAATAGTAAGCTAACAAAAAAAAAAAAAAGGAATTTTATCCTCTGTATGTTAGTTTTTCAAAAACTTTTGAGGCCAATGCCCCTCCTGCCTCCTTGACTGCTTAATGTCTCCTATTTAAACAGTTAGAGTTTTTATATAAATATTTCTTCCCTTCAGTTGTTTCATGTCTGGGTACCTCTCTTATTGTGATTCCTGTGTGAAGTTGTTTTTCCCCTATCTTGAAGAAAATCTCTTTATGCATGTCCAAAGATGCTTGCATAAAGCATGTGTCTCATACGTGTCTCTTTATTGTGCATCCAAAAAAGGTCAACGAAGCCGATGAAGGGTCTAGAGCACAATTCCTATGAGGAGCGGCTGAGGGAACTGGGATTGTTTAGCCTGGAGAAAAGGAGGCTGAGGGGAGACCTTCTCACTCGCTACAGCTACCTGAAAGGAGGTTGTAGAGAGGTGTCTGTCAAGTCTCTTCTCCCAAGTAACAGGCAATAGCATGAGAGGAAACAGCCTCAAGTTGCGCCAGGGGAGGTTTAGATTGGATATTAGGAAACATTTCTTCACTGAAAGGGTTGTCAAGCACTGGAACAGGCTGCCCAGGGGGGTGGTTGAGTCACCATCCCTGGAGGTATTTAAAAGACGTGTAGACGTGGCACATAGGGACATGGTTTAGTGGTGGACTCACCAGTGCTACGTTAAGAGTTGGACTTGATGATCTTAAAGGTCTCTTCCAACCTAAACGATTTTATGATTCTATGATTCTATGTATGTAACAGCACTTCTTTCATAGATAAATACTGAGAATCAGAGAAAATTTCAGAATACAAAATTTCTTTTCAAGCCTTTCATTTTCTCTAGGTATCTTTCTAAGGTTATCACTTATAACACTCTTTACGAGATGGCAGAATATTTCTTCATTTATCTCATAAGTCATGCAGGATTATCACTTCCTTTCTTTAAATGCATGTTTACAGTTCAGTTTTACTAACATTTTTGCAATTTAAATATACAAGAAAGCTCATCAAAATTGTGTACAAGACAATACACTGTAGAGCTATATTTGGATTAATGTGTTCTTCAAAAATTTCTCTTCAGAGAGCCTCTAAAATCTCCTTTCTCCCAAATACATATTTCATATACCTACGATGAGGAGATAGCTTTGAGTTAAGCTAGCGCTAATAACAGTCCTAGCAAAGATCACGAGAGCAAGGGCTTCTGAGTAGGCCAGAGAGTACATCTCCCATGGCTCCTGGCAGGCTTGCAAGCTGCATTGAAAGCTATGTGTCCTCACTGTTACCACCCATGTTACCACATCAAATTAGATGTAGCATATCTGTGTGATATTATAGAGTGCTGCAGGCGTACCTACATTTGGCTTCATAAACATGAGAAAAAATACCAGGCTGATTTTTTTTGAATGATAAAGTTTACCTACACTTTTGTTACATCAACAGAGCAATACAGGCACCTTCTGAAAACAATTCATTTCATCTCAAAAGGCAGGAGACAAGTAGTCTCCTGAAAATGGCAATAAAAAGGGATTCAGTTGGGATTTAGCTTTTATGTGGCTGAAGTTGCATATAATGATTCCCACCTTAAATAAGAATAATGAGCATGCCAAGCTTTCTCAATCACTCCACCTCTGAATTTAAATTTCATTTTCATGGTTTCAGGCAATAGTTTTCTTCGTTAAACAGGAATCTGAAAAATTGACAAAATCAGGTGAAAAGTACAAAGAAGACTGCAATATTTGGTAGTGCATTTGCCCTGATAGTGCAAGCTTGACTTCCAACAGAATTTAAAGGTAGGGGGAAAATATTTTATGCCAAAATTAGAAAACTGATGTTACATCTAAGAATATTTTATTCCAACTTGGATTCAAGTGTCTAAACAAAGATGTTTTCTTAATGGAAGCCAGGTAACAATATCATTTCAATGTTGCAGTGTTTTTCAAAATAAAATTGAAATAAATTTGAATTTGATTAAATTAAACTTTCTAGATGGGTAAAGAAAATTTCTTCAGATGTTATAAACCAAATCTATTCTTGTCTTTATTTACATGTTTGGCATTGAAATAGTATACAACTTTCTTTTTAATTTGATTCTATTGCCTGACACAATAAGAACCAAAACCTACCAAAAGATTTATTTATGCTTTTAGATACCTGTGAAATGAGCAAACAGGTTGTCTAGAACAAATCGTTAGTTATTTTATATCGGTTAATATTTTGCAGATATTTTGGATATATTCAGAAACAATACCAACCAAATATGCAGAATAGTTAGCAAAATCTGGCAGTAAAACAGGATGCCCAGCACAAACCTTGACTCCCTTCTTTTTCTTTCCTAACTGTAAGAAAATGAGCACTATCATGGTAAGCACAAACATTACTATTCCACACTCAGATAATCTGCACATCATCACAGAGCAGAAGATGAACCTGGCTACAAAAAACAGCACTCTATTATTGAAAAGAAAGTTATGAGAGGAAGTCAACAAAGGAAAATTTGAGCCTATTTGACTCTAAGCAAGAAAAAAGCCTCCTAGTAGTCTGTCCCGTAACAAGATTAGCTTGAATTAAAGAAATTCAGGCAGGTGTTTCCCAGATGATCCTAAACAAAGACTTCACAGGTGAGCCTGGAGCTTCATGAAATCAAACCTGATTTGTACAGTCCACTCCATATTCCCAACTGGTTAAAAAAAAAAGAGAGCCTTTACAAAATTTAAAGGGTGCACTAGTTATATATCATCTGAATATGCAATGTTCCTTGCTTAGGTGCACATGGTGCAACTTTTCAGATTTGCACAATTACTCTTGCATTTTCTCAAGTTTCGTAAGCCTCTCCTCACGCCAAACTGGGAAAAAAGAAAGTAAGTTTTACCAGAATTTATTGTTTTCTAATCACCATGTTGTTTATCTGCCTCATAATCTACCATCCTCAGTTTGAAAGGACAGAAAGGGGCTGCTGTTGTTTCTGTTTAATCCAGATGTGTAGAAATTCAGGATTAACACACACTGGGAAAAAGCATTTAGATCTTTTGAAGATTTAGGACAAGCTTTGTAGACAGCTTCCCAAAGAACCTAAGCAGTGCTGTGTATTTCCATTCACCCGAATTACTTGTTTGAGCTAAGTTTATGGACAAGGTAAGTTTACGCATCCTTTATGGATGTCTAAAGTCTGAAGAGGTTACTAGCTGAGGCTTGTATACCCTTGTGACACCTTGAGAAGCAGGCTTCTCTGTCAAAACCAGATCAGGCATTTCTGCAGTGTGTTCTCCAAAGGAGGTGTTGTGGGCAGCACAGTGCAAACATCCCAGTGATTTTCTGCTTAGATAGTCTAAGTTCCATTGGGTTTATTAGTTTCAGCACACCCGGACCCAAGCTGATTCAATTCAGAGCACCTGTCTCTGCACCTACTTCTGTTTCTCTTTGTTAAGGCTTATTAAATTGAAAAGTTGCTTACAAATCTGGGGTTTCTATGTAACAACTAAAGTACCAGGCAAAAGCCATTGTGCTAAGGACAAAACGTGCTTTTGAATGAGAGACTGTTAAGACAGCAGAGTCAAGCACTCAAGAGCTAGGAAGCACCATAAAGTGATAGTTACTCATACAACATTAATTCACAGTATCTTTTCTGTTGTATATCCATTAGGTTAGGGCCTAATTACATAAGCACATACTATTAATTCCACAGGATGCCCAAAGCATTCAACACTTTTCATTTCAATAGAATGAGTGGACAGGAACAAGAACAACACACATTGTTGCTGATTAACATTAAATAGGGTTCTTCATCTTAATACCTCGGCTTTCCTATTCTCCAGCAAATAATAAACATTAAGCATTCTCAATAACATATTCAAAAAGAACGTCTTACAGCATTCTGGTCACAGCACACTAATAAAGGCTTCCATGTCAGGAAAGGCTGCCATTTAACAAAGATCTTATTTTCTCTCTCTAATTGGAGAACATTTTTATAAGACAATGCTCTGTCTGGCAAGTTTTGGGTGGTTTGTAACCATCTTTTGCAAAAGATAAAGAAAAACATAGTAGCTGCTGTCGCTCCAAGCTCATCATGCCTTCTTGAAGGCAAATTTAAAAAAGAGAAAAAGAGGGTTTTATAAGAAAAGCAAGCATTAAAAAGCACAGTCTGTATTGCTGAGGCTGATTTTGACTTGCAGCCTTGCTACTGCGAAACACACAGAATATGTTTTTATTAGCTACTCCAGAACCTCAGAATATTATTCTCATCACAGTGTGTTTTTAATGTCTGAAAAACAACTTCAGAGTATACAAAAAATGCAGTAACAATAAAGGAGTAAAACATTTTTGCAAAGTTCAGAAATCAAACTGGCTGAACGAAAAAGACAACATGTTTTATCGGTTCCCAATGTCATGCTCAAGTCATTTAAGCGTGTTCTATTGCAGAAGACTCAGCTGCAGCCTTGACAATGCTGTTATTACATATTCAGTTCTACTGTCTAACTGGATAAAACTACTTTGGAGCTAGCTCCAGGTACACAAAAGATTGTGTTCACGCAGTGCAGAGCAATTACATTAGCTGCTTTTGAGTTTGCCAATTGAAACTGAACTTACAAATCAGGTAGTCAGCCAATTTAAGACAGGACTGCCACTATTCTTGATGAGGATTATAATCTGAATCATCAACTTTATATACAATTACAGTGCTACCCTTATTAGCATCAAAGAAACCACCACTGATCATTCTAGCATTGGGACACAACATAGGAATAGTGTTTTACATTGTGAACTGTCCTGGTTTTGGCCACAATGGAGCTAATTTTCTTCCCAGTAGCTACTGTGTTTTGGATTTAGTATGGGATCTGGAATGTGAAGAATGTTGAAAATACACTGATGTTATTAGTTGTTGCTAAGAGGTCAAGGACATCTTCCAGCTTCCCAGGTTTTGCTAACGTGCAGGTGCAAAAACCCGGGAGGGGTATAGCCAGAGTAGTTGACCCAAACTGGCCAAAGAGAGTACTCCATACCATAGACGTCATGCACAGTACAAGTGGGGGCTGGCTGGTGGGCCGGGGGCCTTTTCATTCATTCATGCTTTCATTTGTTTGTTCGTTCCCTTGCTCACTCTCTCTGGAACTTGCAGTTCCGAGATCACTGCTGGGGATATTGCTGATCTGAGGTCACTGCTTGCGATCGTTCCGAGATCACTCTTGGTTTCGCTCTATGATCGGTGCTTGGGATGGGCTGTATTGGTCATTGGGAGGTGAGAAATTGGGCATCGTTCATTTTATATATTCTATTATCATTATTTATTATTATTGTTATTATTAATACATAACATAATTATTATTATCTTTTCCTTTCCTGTCCTTGTGAACTGTCATTGTCTCAACCCAAGAGTTTTCCTTTCTTTCCGATTCTCCTCCCCACTGGGGAGGGAGGGAATGAGCGAGAGGCTGTGTGGTATTGGGTTACCGGCTGGGGTTAAACCACAACATGAACAAATCATTTGTGCTTCTGAGCTGGTGTAGGGGATGAATACTGATTTCCCTCCACTCACCATCTTTCATTTTTTTAAGCATCACAAAGGAAAAAAATGCTCTTTTATGGAAAGGTAAGAACACCTTTTATTCTCATAGGCTCTTAGAAAGAAGTGACAAAATACTTACCAATTCTTCCCCACCTCCATCCCCACTTCTTCTTGCCCTGCTCCAGTCATTAACGTTATACAGACACACTACTTCAAGACATCACTGTGAACCTGAAGCACGTAGCATTCAAACAACAGTTCCATGTGTTCCCTGTTGATGTTTTTTGACTAAACTACACAACCAACTCTGGAAATACAATACTCTTATCTAATCAAATCAGTAAGTAGGTATTTTAGTATACCAACAAGGCTAACATTTGAGACAATTTGTATCAATTTTACAAAACAATAAACATTCCTATTACATAAAGAGAAGTTACACTGAGATATTTAAGCCACACATCTAGCTACAACACGGCAATATCACACCAACTCTGATTTGCAGGAATATATTTTATAAAACAAAATTCCAAAGGCTTTTATAAGAAGAACTTTGTCTCTACTCCTTTTCTTTGAGGATACGTTTTGAAAAATGTCACAACACTGACCTCTGCTGGGTCATAAATTACCAAGCATCTAGAGTGATACACAAAATATTAAATAATTATCAAGGAGGAGAAAAGTAAGGAATTTTTCATAGGATCCCAAAATATTTTGCATAGATTTCAACATCAAAAGGACATATTATTCTTCACATGGTCTCTTGCAACAAGAAAGTGAATATACTGCAACTCATTATAACAAAGAAGAAACTAATGATCCCACTACTCATCGTCTCACCGGTATTCGAATATAAAATCAGCTACAAGACTCAGAACTAGTGTTTTTTATGAGATTGAATTTAAAAGCTAGCACTGCATATAAGCTATGAAATCACATAGCAAATCTTAGTCATGCTCAAGGCCAGATCCTCACATGAATAAGCACTCAGGTTAAACAAGAAAACAAAAGAAAAGATTTGCAAACATGTAAATATATTACATTGTGCCTTTTATTCACCTTTGGAGTCTGTCTAGAAGTGCCAAGGTCAGTCCATCCTCTCTTCAGCAGGCAAGCTCAGAAATCATTGCCAGAAGCTTCTCTCTCTCTCAGTCACTGCTAAAGTTTCAGAGAGCCTTGCAGTGGTTTCAAACCACAATTATAGAGAAAGTGTAAAAAATTCACAGGAAGAAGTAGCTATAGACAGCCTTAAGTTAGTGCTAAGACAAGAGATACTTTAGGCTGCTTTGGATGTTCTTGTCTTTCCTAGATGTAAATATGATTAGTTCAGCACCACATAACCCCAGGTTAAAAAAAAATAAGACTTAAGATATACATTTTAAAATACCTACTTAGATCATAAAGCAGCAATGACTGTATTACTATAATTCATACCAGCCACCAGATCACATTTCTATGTCTCTTATTCTCTCTCTCAATCCCAGGCAAAGAAACTGCAGCACACCGGAGACGTACCTCACCCTCCCTGAACAGAGTGCTGGGTAGAGCAGAGCTGATTTTCGTTATCCCCAGAAGCAGCTGTGCCCTGGCAACTCAAAAGGTGACCCCTCTTTGCCTATATTCACTGGGATTTGGCTGAAGAACAAAAGTAACAAATGCTGGTTTTTTTAATTGCTTTAAAAATCAAGAAAGGAGTGACAAATCAACTGTTTCACATCACCTCCTGAGTATTAAGTCACTGAGTGAAGCTAATGAATTTGAAAAGATGTATGACTCACATGTAAAAATCCGTAGCACGAAAAAACTGAGGAGCCCTGAGATTTTTGTCCAGTCTTCCACACATCACGAGCCATTATGCTTCCCCCCTGCTCACCCTGCCCTGAGCTCCATGACTTGGGTTTCAGTAAATATCCACCAGAGAGATCTTACTCTGAAGACACCAGGAAAAGTTAGAGATTCCCATCATTCAGTACCCTCAACATAAAAAAAACATATCCAGCTCCATCTTCCATCCACTGAGTATTACTCTCTTCTCAAGTCTTTGCTGCTTACCAATATCAATACTTCTTTATGTGAATGTACTCCACAAGATAATCAAGTGACCTCCTGTTCTTGTTTTTCATAAATGGGAAAGACTGAAGGAATGCAAACTCTCAGTTTAAGGAAATATTTCTGAATACTCACCTTGCATCATCTACAGTTTTACAAAAGCTGCAAAAACTGCAATGCTTCAGTGTCAGTCAGTCAGTACTGAGTGTAGAGGTCACACGAGATGAGTCAGCTGATTTTGTGTAACAACCTCCAATTTAGATCTTCAAGAACCACATTAGTCCTTTGCCTCAGCATAATGTCGGGAAGCCTTGTTCACTGTGGGAGTAACCTTTTACAGAGCTGTAGTTTTCCAGAACAGAGTCTTTCCTCCTCTTTTGTTTCTTTTTTAAATGACCTACATATCTTGTTCTCAGACATAGAACTTTGAAGTGACCATGTTTGAATTAATTTTCAACCTGCACTGTTCCATATTAATGCCTCTATTATTACTGAATACTCTGAAAACACCAATGAGATTAGCTAATGATGCTAAATAAATTTTTATATTTATTTTCACATCCTCAAGGAAAACACTGGCTGATAGGAAAATTAGTACTGTTTTCCTGCAAAAACCCATAAAGATTATCTCCATCATGATTCCCTTGTGCCTATATTTAGGCAGTTCTTAATAACTTAAACACTTACTGACATTATCCAGGAATAATTTTATCAGATGTTATTAAATGAAATGTCATAAAAAGCCTATTGTACCCACAATTTTCAGCCATACCCATGGCTTCATCAGTACTTCCAAGGAATCCATAAAAAAAAAAAAAAAATCAAAAAGGCTAAGTCCATTGTCAGTTTACCCAAATCTGCTATATAAATATCCCACCTTCACTGAAAAATTTTCAGTAGTCAGAAACTGACACACATTATAAAATAAACTTGTAATCTCCATCACTAACAAAAGCAAATTTGCCATTCAAGAAAGATAGTGTACTCTATAAAGAATTAAAACAACGCATTGACTAAGGTTTAGCTCTGTTACTGTGCTCTAGGTTTTCCCACTAAAATTCTGTATCAGTTTTTCCACTGTTTTGCCCAGGTTTGCCATCAGACCTATTTGCTATTAGCTATTTGGATTATTCTCAATTATCCTCTTGAATAAGCATGTATTTGGCACTCTTCTGCTATTTTGCTGCTTTTGCCAGGACTAGTAAGGGATTTTTTCGGGCAGCTTTAGATACCCAAAGTTCCCCAAAAGCAATGAAATCGAAAATTACTGTCCCTAACAAATACTGTTTAAATATTCTGCCTCTTTCAATTACTTTTAGAAAGGACTTCACAAACATGTATCAGCTTCCTTCTTTTTAAACACAGACTTGAGCATGTCCTCTGTGTTATTTAATTATCTTGGTAAAATTAAATGGGAATTAGGCACCCAAATACAACTCATGAAGAGAGACTTACTTACCTAATTTTATATGTTTATACTTAGTGGAGTTGTCAACTCCTTTTACAGACAAGAGAATGCAACATTCACTTCTCAAACATGATTCATATAGGAGGAGGAGATAAATACTGTCCTGGATGCACAGCTATTCTATAATCTGGGTTTCTGGGGGGAAAAAAAAAACCAAACCCCAACAAACCAACAGAACTGACATCTAACACAGGAAGAGACATTGATAAACAAATACCATACAGCAGGTACTTGAAAACAGAGCTAAAAACTTGTATAAATTCTAATCCTATTTCACAGGTTTTGTCTTCCTGAAAAGCTTGTCACCTCACACCTCTGCTTCAAGCCTAATGAATTGATGAAAATAGTACTGTCAATGCATTACAGCTGGTATAAAGTACAGTATATTAATAAAATTAATTCAAGTGCACTTATATACCTACAGAATCGTATCTATGAGAAGTTAGTTTGTGGATTTAAAATCTAAGAAGTATGAGCTTACCTAGAGCTAATAGAACTAGAATCATAAGCTCTGAGGCAGTAGGAGACTGAAAAAATTACGATCAAGAGGTAAAGCAAGTCATTTGAGTTAGAAGTCTCTGTAAAAGAAGGAGACAGTCTTAGAATGGAAAACATCTTTTTAGAAAAGAACGGAAAAAAGCTCTGGCATATCACAGCAATAACTTAAAAAGCGTGGTATGTTAACATACTACCTTCTTCACTTTAGTTCTTGTTTCCCCTTAGTAGAATGAGAAGATGAGATCGCCTGTATTTTGCCTAAGCTTCCTCCTGTGTGAAGTGAAGTAACATCTGAAAATGGTTTCAGAAAATGTCATCAATCATTCTCTTTATGTAGCCATAAATGTAAACAGCTGATATCATAATCCTGGTAAATTAGGCAAGTTAAACATACTTTATGAGGAATTAAATAATCTTTATGTATTAGCAACTAACAACAGAAGCTACTACTCAAAGAACACCAGAGAACTAGAGAAGAAACAGAGACATGTGAACCAAAAGGTTTTCTAGATGACCGAGTGTTAATTTAGGAGCTGGAGCAAGCTATGTTTGTGTAAGGAAAGAAAGCAATGCAACAATCAGAAAGAAAGAGCAATGTTAAGTAAAGACTCAGCTCCCTTCCCAAGAAAGGAAGATAAATACTGTTCTTCCCTCTTCCAGGAAATGCTGGAGCAAAGCATCACAGAGGTGTCACTAGGAACCAATAGGTCAGGAGAGAGGTTATACTCATGGTGAGGCAAGAGGTGAGGGAAAAAGAGATTGCTCTGCTGGGGACAAGGAACTTAGCAAAGCAAAAAAACCTAACTAAACAAAAAAAATCCACCGCAAAGCCAAACAAAAACACCCACACAAGTGGGTAGAATTTTCTACTCAAAGATCTTGTCCAAAGAGCCTAACAGTACCATGACAAGTAATGGCACTACACTAGAAGTTTCTGTACTACCAGCATTATCCAAATTTAGCAAGAAATAGTTCCTACTTACGTGCAAGCTTACAGGTGGATATTTCAGATGCTCCTCTTAGATGACAAACATTGGTCTAAGTAGGCTGAAAAAGCAGCTGAAACATCATCTTCTGCCTTTATTGAGTCTTCCACCTGATATGCTTTAAAAGAATGTCAGCTAGTACTCCATTTAGTGAGCCTCTTCAGAAAACAGCCACTAGGTTAAGCAAATGTTTGGCTTATGGTCCTCACAGTTTAAGGGAAATAAACCCAACAGAGCCAGGTTGTTCAGTCTTGGCAACATCCAGACACTGCAGGGCTTTAACACAGAAGTAAAGGTTAAATTCCTGAGAAAGTTAATATAAAAACTGAAGATTCTACTGACTATAGCTTAGGGATACAGAAACCGTGTTTTTTCTAAGACACTTCATCCAGCCCACCGTCTTCTCTGAACTAGCTTTCAGGCTTTCTTTTTCTAACATCGACCCTGACAGGAATAGGCAAACTTATTTTTGTGTTCATACTATATTTGTCTTGCATATTTGCAGTTGCTTCAGTTATGAGACAAGGAAGAGCTGTAAGCAGTGGCTATAGTCACACATCTTCTATTACTAAGATAAGCTTTCTTAAGTGTCTCCCAAGATAGGGCAACAGTTAAAACTCAGTCTGTGAGACCATGATCTCAGATACAGTTCCCTCCCTACAGTCCCTTCAGGGTTTTGGAGGACATTTTTGTTGTGGTATTTTTCACAGGCTTGGGAATTGTGAGCAAATGGACTTGCTTGATTTGTTTTTATCACAGTCAAGGAAATAATTTTTTGAAATAAAAGTACAATTGATCCATAGAAACACATGACACATCTTCAACTTCTCCTCATGGAAACTAATGAATAAACTCTAATTACTGTTTAAAATAGGCTCAGGAAGGCTACAGATTTTTAAAAAATAACAATGGGGGAAAAATTCAACATAATACTTCATAGCTTAGTGGTGTAACCAAATCATTATATATGAGTAGTCCAGCCATAGTCAAAGTTTACCTGCACATAAGCATACACAGAATACCATGACACATCTAAAAGGTTGCCACCCTTGAAGACCTAGTACAAAAGGTAAAAAGTGGCCTCAGACTACTTTATATTAATTTTAATACCTCCTTATTATTTGAAAACTGTACCCTTTTGTATCACTTCTGCTTAAGAAATAAAGATTATTGATATGAAGTCCAAGTATAACCAATGTATGAAAACAGATCATGGAAACATGTACTGTTCAAAATGCATTGCCTAAGAAATATTCCAATCTATTAAACCAGCAACCTTGTAATGTACATGTTAAAGCTTGTTGACTGGTTAGGAGGTTAGCAAAGTGAAAATACTGTCAATGTTGCATTACAGGATAGTCACCAGGTTGCTTACTAAAATGTCAGATAGAAATTTGTTGAGATGTCAGCTGGCTTCTCTCCTGCATAGACTAATCTGACATTGAATAACGTATGAAACGCTGCTCTTTAAATCTCTAATGGATAACATGAAATCACCACTCTAAGTAAATATCAGAAAATGGTAATGCTTTAATGGCTCAAAAGTGCTGTCAGAATCAAGTATGTTATATGCACAGTCAAGTTATAGGTACAGCAGATTTCATAATGCAAAACAAATGAAATCATTAAAGGCATGTATGCTTCAATGTTGCTTCGATATTTGAATTCCATTGCCAGAGGAAATGCAAGGCTTCAGATTTTTCTGATAAAATATGTTCTATTGTCAAGTATCTGATTTTGTACAGCAATATTTAGTAAGAGCATACTGAAAAACACTTAAAAGACTGGGTTGCTTAAAATAATGGGTCTGCACTATAGAAGTTAATGAAATGTCAAGAGGAGTTGACTCAAGCTGTAATGCATCGTATGAATCAGAAAATTAAGAATGAGTTTTTACAGTTTTCCAAAATAAATCTTAGATAGCAAGAACACTAAGGTATACAACAGCAAAACAAAATCCAGTGTTTCATACTTATTCAAGCATGTACAGCAAATTAATTCCTCAAGCTATATGTGAGCAAACACAGCCCAGTTTATACAAGAGAGACTCACGGTCAGGGAAGAAAAATGCTCTTGACGAGTAAACCAACAATACATTACACACAAATACATTTAGACATTGAAATGATGATCAAATCAAACTACAGCAAGTGTACTTTATCACTCATGTAGATTAATCACCTTGAGTTTGTTATTTTGTTAGTTTTTGGTGGTTTGTTGTTTTTTTGGGGGGGGGGGGTTGTTTGTTTAAATAACAGACATTGAAAAAAAATAGTGATTTACAAAAATACTGCTAATGGCTTACATTTCTACCACCTCAATACTTTTCCCTTCTTTTGACCTTTTCTATCATCGCAGCAGTATCTCCAGTAGTTTTTTGAGTAACTGCATGCTGCTCAGGCTCCTTTTGCATAAGATCCATTGATAATATGCTCCAACTCACTTCGCTGATGTATCTCAAACCATTTACATTCGAAAGCTTCTGGTTCTGTGAAATGGCTGAAAAGGCTTTTTTAAGGCCCACATTAGTATTGGTGGCTTCTGTTTAGTTTTTTCTGGAAATAGCACCGCTTCAGTTTCAGGGGTAGGAAATCGTACTCTGTATACTTCAGGGTAAGATTTCTGAAACTAGAAAAAATACATCAATTTAAATTAAGAATTCACTCGAACTTGTCATATAAAAAGTTATTAAAGTGCAATCTCCACCTCTGGAGCACGAAAATGATTATTTCTCTAATGGACTTTCTATACCTCTATATAGAAAATTCAGTGATATTTTCTAATATGGTTTGATTCATCACAGCATCCCTATTCTAAACAATTAAAAAGTTAGAAATCCCCAAGAGTACCTACCACTTTAAATGTCATTATTTCTCTAGAGGACTACACATCTAAGACTAGATAAAGCTTTTTAAGTTAAAATTAAAGACTGTGGAAGAATTTTTATTTACTTGCTTGAGCTGCTTCTTCTTATCTTTCACAGATATTTCTTTATTCATTGCAATTTCTTCCAATAAAGCTGCCAGTGGTTCTTGAGAACCAGTTGCCCTTTGGTATTCAAATTCATCTGTACTGATTTGGTGACAAAATGATGGAGGAGGAAAAGTTGCATCAGTATCAGCTCCAGCATATTTTATCTGAAGAAAGAGAAAAAAGTTAAAAGTTATTTTTTCAGTAGAAATTAAAGAAGGAAGAAAACAATATATGGTATCAGGAAACAGAAAAAGAGTTATGAAAAAGCTGAGCAAGTAATGATCACTCTAAAAGAAAATCGGAACATTACTGGAAACACTTTTTAACCATTCCCAGTTTTCCTTACTACCACATAGTTTGCCTATTCCATGAAGAAGATAGTGCTGACCAACAGGACAACATATTTTAGAGTTCTTGTCTCTAAACTATTTTAGATCTGGTTTCCTTTAAATATATAGTTATTGTTGAATGTCAGCAGTCAAAATTAATTAGCTCTTCATAAGCTAGCAGAGACAGAACAACGTCTTTAAGAACCGTCGAACTTCAGAGCAGAAAGGATAAATTTAATCTAGAAGCAGAGGCACAGGAGGCTTTTTTCACTAGATACCCACTTGGACTCTCTGGAGATGTACAACATGTTCCTCTATTGAAGATTTTAAGGTAGAAGGAACACTTAAGATCTCTTCATAATTGTCCATGAGAAAAGATACTAGTTTAGCAGCAAGCAGTTCATCCAAGTCCATTTCATCCTTTGAGCAGAGAATACAACGGGAAAACGCCTGAACCATCTGAGAAAAAACACCCACATTATTATTGTATATTTTTCTGGGGAGGGTGGGGAGTCAGACTGTATTTAAAGAGTGGTCTTTTAGAAAAAAGACTTTAACAGCCCAATACTTACCACACTTCGAACACATCAATATAAAAAAAAAAAAAAAAAGTATTGCGTACAGTGACATCATCTGAGTGGACTGAAGATGGCTCTTGCCTCATATACATAATATAATCCTGACTTTAGTCTTTGAGTGGCTGAATTCCATTTTATTCTCAAGACTTTGTCACATAGCCACTTCACATGGCTTTTCCAGTTAAACAGGGCATAAATATTTCAGAGATTTTAAAAATAACACAGGAATTTAATAGAAGTTAAGCACCAGAGGGAAAACTTTATACCATTATTTTGAAATCATCAAACCAAATTTCAGGTCCAACTCAGTTCATGTAGTCTCATGTGCAAGCATTCAGTTACAAGAGTTATCTGTCTGTGTACCAGTCTGTTTTAACATTAAAAGCATAGAAGGCAATCAAGGTTTTCTGTCATGTACCATAGACTACACTGCTGAATTAAAACTTAGTACAAAATACTTGCACTGTAAATGATTCACTTCTAAAAATAACATTTAGATTATAACATAATTATTTTAATCAAAGATCATTTACAGTTAATTAAATTATAACCTTAGCAGTCAGAAATTTAATTATTTTAATCAAATACTATTCATAGTTAATTAAAAACTTAATTGCTATGGAACAAATTTAGATTTATGAATGCTACTATAGGATTTTTATGGAGTGGCTCTACAGCTGAATTTTCTGTTGACCTTCTTGCAAAAGACTTGAAAATTAACCAAAACAAACACATGTTCTTAGCCAGTCAGAATTGCCAAGAGTTATGCCTAATAACTTTGTAATAACATGCTGTTGCAAACATCAGTGATACGCTACAAGTACCCCTACAGAAAGGTCATTACCAAAAACTAGGGCTTTGTCAAAATCTGGTTAAAATTACTTTCAGAGATTTCTGTAGTTTAGTGATGAAAAAAAATTAGTACTGCAATAAACTGGTAGGAATTTTTTAAAAATGGCTGAAAACAGGTAAATCAAAACATCCAACTACTTATTTCTAACTATTGTCCTGGTTTAGGCCAGGATGGAGTTAGTTTTGTCTTCAGCAGCTACTGTGGTTTGGATTTAGCATGTGAAGAATGGTGATAGTGCACTGATGTTGCTGGTTGCTGCTAAATGACTAAGGACATTTTGCAGTTTCCCAGGTTTTGCTAATGTGCAGGTGCAAAAACTTGGGAGGGGTAGAGCCAGAATAGTTGATCCAAACTGGCCAAAGAGAGTATTCCATACCATAGATGTGATGCCCAGTATAAGCGAGGGTCGGCTGGTGGGCCAATAGCTTTTAGACCCTTAGCTTGCCTTAATCGTTAAGCTTCCCTTTGGGTTGCTTTTTGTTTCCCTGATTTTTCCTTTTTGTTTTTCGTTTGTTTGGCTGTTTGTTCTCTCGCCTGCTCTCTCTGGAAGTGGCTGTTCTGGGATAGCTAGAGGGGGAATACCCCTGCTCCCTGACTGCTGCTCGGGACGGGCTGTATCGGTCATCGGGTGGTGAGAAATTGTGTATCGTTTGCTTTATGTACTCTATGATCCTTATATATTATTATCATTATTAATATATTTTTATATCTTTCCTTTGCTGTCCTGGTGAACTGTTTTTGTCTCAACCCACGAGTTTTCTTTCCTCTCCAATTCTCCTCCCCACGCCACCGGGGAGGGGGGAGTGAGTGAGCAGCTGTGTGGTATTTTGGTTACCATTTGGGGTTAAACCATGACAGACTGAAACAGGCAGTTTGTTTCTCTCACACTGTCTGCAGTGATAAAGAACATCAGAGACCTCATCTACTGTATTTTATTTTTTTTCTACTCAATAGTGAAATCAGTGGTGATTTAACTTTGGAAGATAAGGAAACCTCCAAATTCTGAGGAAATTCTTCATTTGCTCACAACTTACCAAGAAATCCCAATTTATTCAAATTCAGAGTAGCTTTGCACATAGCTAGAATAGACAAACTGTTCTTTAAACAAGCAAACTGTATTTCGTATACACTCTCCAGTAAGAAACTTTTATCTGTGCTTCTCCAAAAGCCTTGTCTGGACCTTTTGCCTTACACTATACGTACCAAGGTTCTGGTCCTCACTGATTCAGAAAGAGGTGGCAAATCCTTGTTAAAGCTAATTCTTGCCATCATCCTCACCAACAGCTGTAGTCTTTTCCGATTTTCTGGTGGCAGCAGGAGACAAGATATCTGAAGAGCTTCTACAGCCTTGCTGTGCTTTTGCAGCAAACCTGGTTTATACAAGATCAAGAGATTGGGCAACATTTCTCAATTACATATTTCCATAACATTTAACATAACTTTTCTAAATCTGTCTCCTCAAATTCCTTTCCTACTCATTCAACACTGCCTTAGAACTCCACTCCCCAAAGAGTCTAGGGAGATACCCCTAGAATTGGACTCACTTCCCACTGGGCACCTTGTTTAAGTATTTACAAGATTTCGTTCCGATGCATTGGGATATATTAACCATAACCAACAACTCTAGATATCAGTAGACGTGAAAAACTACAATGTTTTGGTTCATCCTTTGCTCTTTTATAACCCTCAGTTCTAAACACAACTGAGATGCATGCACAGATGCAGCAACCACATAAAAAAGTTAAGTCTGGGGCAACAATCAGAGAATCTAAACAAAACATGTGCTTGTGCATCAATGACAGCTATGACAATACTGACATGTCCCTCACACCTATAGAAGTTAAATCTATGACTAGTTCTACTTATAAACTCTTGAGAAAATGCAGAATGTGAGCATGGCAGAGAAATTTGAAGACTGGACAGGCACAGTAGAATCCGATAGTAGTTTAGGTACCTATAAAGAGGTCTAACAACCAAAATGTCATCCTCTTTTGGTTTCTAAGGCTCAGTGAAGGAAGCATCTACTACAGATTTGCCTAAATAGCACTAGAATCAGAACAAAACAAAAGTCAGATGCAAAATATCTGCATGACTGAAGTCTAACAGTAATTTCTCTTAAAAAAAGGAAGGAAGATGACAAAAAGAGAGAGACTTTTTTTTTTTCCATAGGATTATAGAGGTTGGAAGGGATCCCCCCTGCTCAAAGCAGGATGATCTACAGCAAGATGCCCAGGACTATGTCCAGTCAGGTTTTGAATATCTCCAAAGATGGAGATTCCACAGCCTCTCTGGACAACCTCTTCCACTGTTTGACCACCTTCCAATTAAAAAAAGCTCTTTTCCTACGTATAAATGAAATTTCCTGTATTTCTGTTCATGCCCATTGCTTCTTGTCCTGTTACTGGATATCACTGATAGAAGTCTGTCTCCCTCTTCTTTAGTCTTCCCACATCAGTCTTTTATACACATTAATAAGATTCTTCCTGAGCCTTCTCCTCTCCAGACTAAACAGTCCCTGCTCCCAGCCTCTCCCCATCTGACAGATGCTCCAAGCCCTTAATTTTTGTGGCCCTCCACTGGACTCACTCACTAGTGCTGCAGAAATATCTCCCTCAACTCTACTGGCAATGCTCTTAATGCAGCTAAGGATGCTGCTGGTCTTTGCCACAAGGACACACTGCTGGCTCATGGTCACGTTGGCGCCCACCAGGACTGCCAATTCCTTCTCAGTAAAGCTGCTTTGAAGTCAGTCACCCCCAGCATGCACTGGTGCATGGGGTTATTCCTCCCCAGGAGAGGACTTGGCATTTCCCTTTGTTAAACATTATGAGATTCCTGTTTGCCCATTTCTCCAGCCTGTTGAGGTCCCTCTGCATGTCAGTACAACCCTCTGCTGCCTTAACCGCTCTTCTGCATTTTGTATCATCTGCATGTTTGTTTAGGACACAGTGTCCCACCATCCAGGTCACTAATGAAGTGTTAGCCACTACTGGCTCCTTTATCAGCCATGGGGTACTCCCTGCTGATTGACCCCCAGCTGGACTTTGTGCCACTGATCACAAACCTCTGAGCCCAGCAATTCAGAAATTTCTGGTCTACCTCACTACCCACTTATTTAGCCTGTACTTCCTCAGTTTACCTATAAGGATGTGATGGGTGACAGTGTTGAAAGCCTTACTACAGGCAACATAAACAGCATCCACTACTGTGCCCTTATCCAGCACACTAGGCAATTCTGCACTGCGTAAAAAGTGGAAGCTGTTTGTTATTAAAAAAAGAACCGAAGCATGCAGTAGTAAGTAGGGCAGCCAAAACAGACAGTATTCCAAGAAGAGAGTGGTAAAGCACTGTAGTTAATTTCATTTTCAAAGCAAAGCTTTTTCTAATTTCAAAGGAAGATTTGGCAAGCATACTAGCACATATGTTTAGAAGAGGCCCCGAGAAATAATAATTAACCTTAAAGATATTTGTACATAAAGAATCATTATAACCTGTGCAAAGAGTAAGTTTAACCTTACCAAGTTGGTAAAATACCTGATGATCACTGACACACTAGTCCTATTTTCTTAGCTATTCTGAAAACTAACCTCAGCCATTCTCTTGGAAGAGAAGTGCTTTAGACAGTCTTCATTCAAAAACAAAAGCAAGTAAGGCATCTTGATATGGTTACACAAGCCACTTATGATTTCTGCAAATATTTCTCAGGTTTTAAGACAGAGCTTTTAGACATATACAAATCACATCATGGCTGCATCAAATGACTAAAAATATAATCTAATAACACTTTCTTTGCTATTTCCTGAAGTCTTCCACTAAACAGAAAGCTTATACACCGAAGGAAGAAAGAAGTCCTATTATCACTATGGAAAGGTTATAATTCCCTGAAGGTAGCAATACGAAGAGTCAAAGACTCAAAGACTGAAATCTTGGTTTATAAATGTCTTAAGATTTAGAATTATTGCCACTTTGGCAAGCCATACTCCATTAAAAAAACCACAGAAATACAACTGCAGACATGGATCTTCTTTTCCGTATTTTGTAAAGGCACAACTTCCTAAGCAATTACTGCTTCACAGGCAGCATTCAGTACTAGCATTGACACTTACTACAAAATAGTATTCCGTGGAGTGTACATTATCCTCTACATTTACCTACAGCCTATAACGGTCTGTATATTAGCCTCATCGTTAAGACTTAATTACATACTGAGCAGAACCCAAAACTTTCCCCTTTCTCTCTCAGATGAATTCCCAAAAAATCCCTTTGTCCTCTCCCTCTTCCTCTGCCCCCAAGAATCACAGATCAAATCTCAGAAGAGAGTCTGAGTGGTTAGAGAAGACTTTGCTACCAAAACCACAAATCGGGCATCTCTGCCTTATATTTACTTGTTTGTTTTCTTACTACTGGTTCTAAGTAGTTTTGAGTACAAAAAGGAGAGTTAGGCTTCACCACAGGTATGCTGAATTGTATTCTTGAACTCCCTCCACTGGCTAGATCAGGAGCATAGTCTTGAAATATAAAAAAAGTGGAAAAGACACCTGGGGATCATCTGGCCCAACACGATCCCCCAGTCAGTGAGGGTGCCTAACTCAAGTATCCCAAATCATCCCACTAAGGCCAAATGCAGCTTTTAAACCATTCAAATGCCTGTGTTAGGTGTCTGAAGGAGGCTGTTTAGGCAAGACTTCTAGAGAAACATGACATTTTCAAATTTCCTTTCATTTCTACATAAACATTGACATGAATTCTTTCTTCTCATTTTTACATCTGTGAAATACTGCATAATAAAACTCTCTTAAAACCTGAAAGATGTGAAATACAATGGAAAAGCAAACAGAAAGAATGTATGAAAGGAGAGGAAGATTTTTTAAAGATATTATCAAGAATATTTGTTTTCTAAGAAAAAGAAGTCAAAAAAGGAAATATATTCAGTTGGAAGCAAGATTGTCAACTAAAAAAAAGTATAAAAATACTAAAGCCCAGAAATAAAACTGTTATTCTGAATACCTTTTTCATCTCAATAGTTTCTTAAAAGCAATGTTGCTCACACTTAAAGAGCTCAGAAAAAAGTGACATGCTACAAAGCATGCTTACTTTTCGACTCAGTTGTTCTTTTCTGAAATTTAACCATAAAATGTAATCAATTATTTTCCCATTTACTGTCTTATAGTGGCTATAGTGGGCCATCTATAGCTACAGGATAGGTGAATTTGATATAGTGTGAACTCTTACAACGTTACAGTTAATAATTAAACTATTGTTTCTTTAAAGCACTATATTAGTTAATGTCTATTCTAAGTTTAAGCAATGAAGGATTTCAATTTCCTTCAGATGTCTTATTGCCAGGGTTAAACACAGTCCTTACAGCCCTAATCCTTTTTAATCTAGACTTCAGTCAAGCAATTTCTAAAAGCTTATATGAGGTATTAAGATGCTTAGGCATTTGTAAAAAAAAAAAAAAAAAAGAAAAATCTATTAAAATCCATCTGTTAGGTGTAGCAATACTAAGCAATGAACAGAGGCCTTTAAAAATTATAAAGACAAACAATGGAAGACTTTTGGACTAATGTGATCAAAAAGACACAAGAATAAAACTGCCTTGTGATATGCAATAAATTTACATATTAAACTGCTCTCTATGTAGAATGGATAGGACAGGTCCTAAAGAAATGAGCTGTGATACTATTTGGGTATAGTAAATTAATTCCAGGAAGTTAATTCAAAAGAATGTGTTTTTCATTACATCCCAAACTGCTTACCTAACACGCTAACAAAAACATCAAAAAAATGAAATGTGAGAAGAGGTTCTTTCATCTGGCCAAAGTAGTCCACTATAGTTTTGAAGACATCTCTTTCAAATCCTGAGTATGTAGGCTGCTTCAAATCTGAGCAGCTGGGCCCTGCAAAGGGGAAAAAAAAAAGAAGAAAATTAATTTGCAGCCACCAACCAGATCACTAGTCCAGCCAATAAAAATGCAACTTCAAGCAGGAAAAAAAAGAACAGAAAACCACACAAAATAAACAAAATGACCAACAACCCAGAACTTAGACTTGTTCTTCAAAACATAAGTGAAGTTGTATTGATCCACTGAATTGATCTATTTCCAATAGGCCTAGTGAAAACACATAGTAGAGGAAAAATATGAATGGAATAGTTAAACATTTATATATTTCCTTGAAATAAGCTGCGCTGGCAGGAGAACATATGCTGGCTGATCTTTCCCAACTTTGTTTAAAGCAATGATCAGAAAAAAGATATTGACTGTGAATATAAATGGGATTTGATGAAGCAGTAAAGTCAGTTCAATTGATTTTTATGGGGATGGGGTTCCCCTCCCCCCTCAAATTCACTTACAATTTGCTAGACATTTCATTGCTGATAATATCCAGTGAGGTAGTTCCTCTGCATAGGGGAGAAACAGACAGAAATTAAAAGGAGGAAAAAAAAATGAGAAAAATATTAAATTGTAAGATAAAAGGAAAGCTAAAAATTCTTTAAGAAGTTCCTCCTATATAGTAGATCTACTGATTGCAAAGGCAGGCTACACCTTTATGTAGGATCTAGCTTGAATTACATCTATACTTTAGTACCTCCAGTACTCAATATCAACCAGTTACGTCCACTGCTGTTACAAGTCAATCAGCAAACAGATCATATCGCAAATCCTTAACCCACCCTGCAAAAATCAGCCAAACTAGTTCAAGCTAAACCTTAACCAGTGTATTATAGCAAGTTGTTTACTTTGCACCGAAGATAATGAAAAACACTCACAAATTCAGTTCTGTCATTTCTGCAAGGAGAAAGTTAATATCTTGAAGTGCTCCAATTGTCTTTAAAATGACCATTTAGTTTCATTCACAAACCAAACCAGGTTCCAATCTCATATTTCACTTCTTTACAAATCTTGTGGAAAGCATGGTGGCAGTAATATTGTAAGGGATATATCACAGCAGCAAAGATGATTTACTTTCTCCATGATATGCAAAGCAGTTTTAAACTCAGTACTAGTTTCAAAACACATTGACTGAAAACTCAAAACTGAGAAATTTTAAGCATCTCTCAGTATACATTTTGATTCTTTCCCAATTTTTTAAGACACATTTCCCTCATATAGACACTCCAGGCAGTTCAGGGCTGGGCTGACAAAGTCAGCTTGAAGCGAATAATATCCCTGTCTTTATAAATGATAAGTTGCTGCTCTTTCACCTTCATCTTTCAACCCTGCTAAAGCAGGAATATGTTTAAGAGAGTAAATATGGAAGGATAAACACTAATTCTTACTATTGGGATATCAGATGACAACAATGGCATACTTTGTAAAAACTCTAGTATAGATGTGGTCATACAAGTATAAAGATGCTACATGTTAGTATAGATTACAACTAATACTTGTTTTTTATACTATTAAACTACAATATAAAAAAGTTAAATGCAAACTTCTAAAATACTCACTTGATTTGTCTTCTAAGATGACAATGCCTTGCTTATTGACATTGTATGCATTTTGGACTATGTGTTTTGAATTCACAAGTTTTGCGTCTAACACTTCATCCAGAGAATCCAAACCCAAGACCTTTTGTAACCTGTAAAAATATAACACATAGTTCATACATCATCTAATCTGAAAAAGGCAAACATGTAGTATTAAGATAGATACGATTTTGAAAAAAGAGAGCTCTCCATTCCATAGAATATCTCAAGCTGGATGGGACCCATAAGGATCATTGAGTCCAACTCTGTGCTCCTCACAGGACTACCTAGAACTAAACCATATGACCAAGAGCATCATCCAGATGCTCCGTGAACTCTGACAGGCTTGGTGCCCAGATCACTTCCCTGGGGAGCCTGTTCCAGTGACCAACCACCCTCTCAGTGAAGAACCTTTTCCTAATGCCCAATCTGAAGTTCCCCTGACAAAGCTTCACTCCATTTCCTCGTGTCCTATTGCTGGTCACCAGAGAGGGGAGATCAGCACCTCCCCCTCTGCTGTCCCCCTTGAAGAAGTTGTAGGCTGTGATGAGGTCACCCCTCAGCCTTCTCTTCTCCAAGCTGAACAAACCAAGTGACCTCAGCCACTCCCCCTAAGTCTTGCCCTTGAGACCTTTCAGAATCCTGGTCACCCTCCTGTGGACACGCTCTAGTAGTTTGATGTCCTTCTTATATTGAGGTGCCCAAAACTGTACATAGTACACAAGGTAGGGCTGCACCCACGCGGTGTAGAGTGGCACAGTCGCCTCCTTCGTCCAGCTGGTTATGCTGTGCTTGATGCATTCCAGGACATCGTTGGGCCTTTTGGCTGCCTGGGCACACTGTTGACTCATATTCAACTTGCCATCAACCCAAACCCCCAGACCTCTTTCCATCAGGCTGCTTTCCAGCCTGTCGTCCCCCAATTTGTACATCTAAACAGGGTTACCCCATCCCAGGTGCAGAACTTGGCACTTGCTCTTGTTAAATTTCATAGAGTTGGTGATTGCCCAGCTCTCTAGTCTACTCGGATTTCTCTGTAAGGCCTCTCTACCCCTGAAGGAGTCCACAGCTCCTCCTAGTTCAGTATCATAGAATCATTTAGGTTGGAAGAGACCTTTAAGATCATCGAGTCCAACTGTTAACCTAGCACTATGAAGTCCACCAACAAACCATGTCCCTAAGCACCACATCTACGTGTCTTTTAAATACCTCCAGGGATGGTGACTCAACCACTTCCCTGGGCAGCCTGTTCCATTGCCCAACAACCCTTTCAGTGAAGACATTTTTACGAATATCCAATCTAAACCTCCCCTGGTGCAACTTGAGGCCATTTCCTCTTGTCCTGTCGCCTGTTACTTGGGAGAAGAGTCCGACACCCATCTCTCTACAACCTCCTTTCAGGTAGCTGTAGAGACCGAGAAGGTCTCCCCTCAGCCTCCTATTCTCCAGGCTAAACAACCCCAGTTCCCTCAGCCGCTCCTCACAGGACTTGTGCTCCAGACCCTTCACCAGCTTCATTGCCCTTCTCTGGACACGCTCCAACACCTCAATGTCTTTCTTGGAGTGAGGGGCCCAAAACTGAACACAGTATTCAAGGTGCGGCCTCACCAGTGCCAATTACAGGGGGATGATCACTTCCCTAGTCCTGCTGGCCACACTGTTTCTGATACAGACCAGGATGCTGTTGGCCTTCTTGGCCACCTGGGCACACTGCTGGCTCATATTCAGCCGCCTGTCGACCAACACCCCCAGGTCCTTTTCCGCCGGGCAGCTTTCCAGCCACTCCCCCGCAAGCCTGTAGCATTGCCTGGGGTTGTTGGGACCCAAGTGCAGGACCTGGCACTCAGCTTTGTTGAACCTCATACAGTTGGCCTTGGCCCATCAATCCAGCCTGTCCAGATCCCTCTGTAGAGCCTTCCTACCCTCCAGCAGATCAACACTCCCTCCCAACTGGGTGTCGTCTGCAAACTTACTGAGGGTGCACTCAGTCCCCTCATCCAGATCATTGATAAAGATGTTAAACAGAACTGGCCCCAGTACTGAGCCCTGGGGAACACCACTTGTGACCAGCCACCAACTGGATTTAACTGCATTCACCACAACTCTTTGGGCCTGGCCACCCTGCCAGTTTTTTACCCAGCACAGAGTACGCCCATCCAAGCCATGAGCAGCCAGTTTCTCCAGCAGGATGCTGTGGGAAACGGTGTCAAAGGCTTTACTAAAGTCCAGGTACACAACGTCCACAGCCTTTCCCTCATCCACTAAGGGGGTCACCTTGTCATAGAAAGAGATCAGGTTAGTTCAGCAGGACCTGCCTTTCATAAACCCATACCGACTGGGCCCAATCACCTGGTTGTGCCGTACGTGCCGCGTGATGGCACTCAAGATGATCTACTCCATAACCTTCCCCGGCACCAAGGTCAGACTGACAGGCCTGTAGTTACCCGGATCCTCCTTCTGGCCCTCCTTGTAGATGGGCGTCACTTTTGCCAGCCTCCAGTCAACTGGGACCTCTCCGGTTAGCCAGGACTGCTGATAAATGATGGAGAGTGGCTTGGTAAGCAATTCCACCAGCTTCTTCAGTATGCTTGGGTGGATCCCATCTGGCCCCATAGACTTGTGTGTGTCTAGGTGGTGTAGCAGGTCACTGACCATTTCCCCTTGGATTATGGGGGCTTCATTCTGCTCCCCGTCTTCCTGCTCAGGGGGCTGGGTACCCAGAGAACAACTTCCCTTGCTGTTAAAGACTGAGGTAAAGAAGGCATTAAGTACCTCAGCCTTTGTCACTATGTTTCCCCCTACAACCAATAAAGAAGGAAGATTCTCCTTCGCCGTCCTTTTGTTGCTAATGTATTTATAGAAACATTTTTTGTTGTCTTTTATGGCAGTAGCCAGATTAAGTTCAAGTTGGGCTTTGGCCCTTCTAATTTTCTCCTTGCATAACCTCACAACATCCTTGTAGTCCTCCTGAGTTGCCTGCCTCTTCCTCCAAAGGTTATAGACTCTCCTTTTTTTTCCTGAGTTCCAGCCAAAGCTCTCTGTTCAGCCAGGCCGGTCTTCTTCCCTGCTGGCTCATCTTTCAGCTCATGGGCACAGCCTGTTCCTGCACCTTTAAGATTTCCCTCTTGAAGAATGTCCAGCCTTCCTGGACTCCTTTGCCCTTCAGGACTGCCTCCCAAGGGACTCTGCCAACCAGTCTCCTAAACAGGCCAAAGTCTGCCCTCCGATAGTCAAAGGTAGCAGTTCTGCTGATCCCCCTCCTTACTTCTCAAAGAATCGAAAACTCAATCCTTTCACGGTTACTATGCCCAAGACAGCCTCCAACCATCACATCACTCACAAGTCCTTCTCTTTTTGCAAACAACAGGTCCAGTGGGGCACCTTCCCTCGTGGGCTCCCTCAGCTGTGTGAGGAAGTTACCTTCCACACACTCCAGGAACCTCCTGGACTGTTTCCTCTCTGCTGCATTATATTTCCAGCAGACATCTGGCAAGTTGAAGTCCCCCACGAGAACAAGGGCTAGCGATTGTGGGACTTCTCCCAGCTGCTTGTAGAATACTTCATCTGCCTCCTCATCCTGGTTGGGTGGTCTATAACAGACTCCCACCATGATATCTGCCTTGTTGGCCTTCCCCCTGATTCTTACCCATAGACAATCAACCCTCTTATCACTGTCCTCAAGCTCTAGGCAGTCCAGACTCTCGCTAACATACAGGGCTACCCCACCGCCTCTCCTTCCTTGTCTATCCCTTCTGAAGAGTTTGTAGCCATCCATTGCAGCACTCCAGTTGCGCGAGTCATCCCACCATGTTTCTGTGATAGCAACTATATCATAGTCTTCCTGCTGCACAATGGCTTCCAGCTCCTCCTGTTTGTTGCCCATGCTGCGTGCATTTGTGTAGATGCGCTTCAGCTGGGCTAATGATCATTGGCAAACTTACTTAATGTACATTTGATTCCTGTGTCCAGATCACTTATAAAAACATTAAAGAGCCTTGGCTCCAAAATCAAGCCCTAGGGAACCCCACTGGTGACTGGCTGCCAGCCTGATGTACCCCATTTACTATAACTCTTTGAGCCCCATCCATCAGCCAATTGCTAACCCAGAGTATTATGGACTTGTCTAGCTGTGTGCTGGACAGTTTGTCAGCAGGATACTGTGAAAGACAGTATCAAAAGCTTTGCTAAAATCCAAAACCACCACATCCACTGGCTTCTCTTGGTCAACTAGATGGGTGACCTTGTCATAAAAGGAAATTAAGTTGGTCAAGCAGGACTTCCCCTCGTGAACCCGTGCTGGCTATTACCAATGACTGTATTGTCTCTCAAGCATTTTTCAATAACTCCCAGAATAACATTCTCCATCATTTTACCAGGCACTGAAGTGAGACTGACAGGCCTGTAATTATCAGGGTCTTCCTTCTTACCCTTCTTGAGACCTGAGATCACATTTGCCAGCTTCTAGTCAACGGGGACCTCTCCAGACTCCTAAGACCATTGAAAAATAATGGAGAGAGGTCCTGTGATGACATGAGCCAGCTCTTTCAGTAGCCTGGGATGAATCCTATCAGGCTCCATAGGTTTATGCACATCCAGCTGGAGCAGCAAGTCTCAAACAAGTTCAGGGTCAGCTGGGAGTCTATCATTCCCCCAGTCACGGTCTTCCAACACAGGGCTCCAAGGGTCCCTGGGCCATCATCAGTGTTGAAGACAAGAGTCGAAGAAGGCATTAAACATCTCCACTTTGTCTACATCTCTATTTGTGAGGTGACCAACCTCATCAAGTAATGGACCAATGTTATCTTTGATTCTCCTTTTGCTATTAACATATTTTAAAAAGCCTTTTTTTGTTGTTCTTCACAATGCTGGCCAGCTTGAACTCTAATTGAGCTTTGGCCACACAAATTTTCTCCCTACAGTGGCGAACAGCATCTCTGTAGTCCTCCCACGTCACCTGTCCTTACTCCCGATGTCTGTACACTTTCCTGTTCCAAGTTCTAGAAGATCCCTACTCAGCCAAGCTGGCCTTCTGCCCTGCTTGCGTGACTTCCAACACTTTGGAATTGCCTGCTCCTGTCCTCTTAAGAGATGGCTCTTAAAGCGACCAGCATTCATGGACTCCAATACTTTCAAAAGCAGATTCCCAGGGGACCTTATTAACTAGCTCCTTCAGCAGCCCGAAGTCTGCTCTCTCAATATCCAGGGTCAATGTTTTGCTGGCAGTTTTTCTTCTATCGCCAACAATTTGAAACTCAGCTATTTCATGGTCACTGTGACAGCCACCAATCTCCACTTTGCCCACGAGTCTCTCTCTGTTTACAAACAACAAATCTAGGAAGGCACTTTTCCTAGTTGGGTCCCTTAGTACCGGCAACAAGAAGATATCTTCAACATGCTTCAGAAATTTCCTGGACCTGTTTGTGTCTGCTGTGTGATATTCCTAGTTGATGTTTGGGAGGTTAAAATCACCCATAAGGACAAAGGCAGTTGATTTAGAGATATCCATTAACTCCTCGTAGAATAATTCATTGATGTCATTGTCCTGGCTGGGTGGTCGATAGTAGACTCCCACAATAACATCTACTTTATTTGCTTTCCCCTTCTTCCTTACCTAGAGGCTCTCAACCATGTCATCACCAACTGTAATTGCTATATGATCCAACCCCTCCCTTACACACAGTGCCACCCCCCCTCCTCGCCTGCCCTGCCTATCCCTCCTGAAGAGTCTATAAGCGTCCATCACAGCACCCCAGTCACAGGACTCATCCCACCAGGTTTCACTTATGCCAATGATGTCGTAGCTCTGGGACTGGGCCAAAGCTTCTAGCTCCTCATGCTTATTCCTCATGCTGCACGTATTAGTATAAAGACATTTCAAATATGCTCCAGTGTATTCAGCACATTGTGGAGCAGACTGAAGGACCTCGTTAGCACACCATTCCTCAAACATTGGCATGCTGCCCTCAGGCTTATCTCTAGTAAGCCTGGTTTTATTCCTTTCCCCCTTTAAATCAGTTTAAAGCTTCTTCAATGAGCCCTGCTAACTCCTGCACAAAGATCCTTTTCCCTCTCTAAGACAGGTGTATCCTGTCTGTTGCCAGCAGGCCTGGTGTCATATAGACTGACCCATGATCAAAAACCCCAAAATCTGCCTAACGTCAATCTCAGAGCCAGGTATTGATCTTCTGGGTCTTCCTGTTTCTTTCATCATCATTCCCTGCAACTGGAAGGATAGTGGACAACATTACTTGTGCTCCTCATCCCTTCACCAGTTGTCCCAAGGCCCTGAAGTCTCTCTTGATTGCCCTTGGATTTCCTATAGAGAATCCTCGGTATCATGTGTCCTGTCTGCCTAACAGGCCTGTCCCAGGAAAGGTAGGGTGAGGTTCCAGTAATCTGTCTCTCTCTCTCACTCCCTAATACTCCTCAACCTACTCACCTCCTCCCAGAGCTCTGTCACTAAGCAGAGGAGATTCTCTACCTGGCCACACCTTTCACAGGTGTACTTACTACAGCCAGCCCATACTGGTGTAAGAGCAGAGCACACCCTGCAGCCTGACACCTGGGTGGCAGCGTGTTCCCGCTGGAGCTCTGTCTGGGAAGCTGCATCAGTCACGGTGGGTGCAGAGCTTAGAGAGGTCATGGCTTTCTGCCAAGTGGACACCATTGCTACCTGGCCAAGCTGGCAGAGCTTCAGCGCCCTTCCTGCACTCCCTGCTGTGCCAACTGCTTGCGCAAGCTGCTGTGCCATGGCCTGATTGCCCACCCCGGTCGTGGTGCTCCGTAGGGGCTTCTTTTATATGTGGCAGGGCTGGGCCACCATTGCTCCTGGCCCTGCCCAGGTCTCGTCAGCCACTGTTGTAGAAGCTGTGGGCTCCTGGTGGGTCTCTCCACTCCCCGGTGGGTTCCCTGGTTCAGGAAACCCCTCTGTACACCGAAACCCCTCTGTGCACCGCGCCAGAGCGCTCTGCTGCAGATTGCGCCAGCACCGGAGCTGCTTGCCTCAGCATCAAATTTATTACATGGAGATAATGTGCCAGGTTTAGATAAAAGTAATCATTAGTAAGGCCTCAACTGTGCTGTAAAAATAGCTAATGTATTTTTTTTTTCTCCCGCATATAGCCTAAAGCAATGCCTTTAACTTTGCATAGAATATTCCTTTTGGAAATAGTAAAGAATATCTGAATCTCAAAGTCTTCTGCACTCAATTAGCTATTCCATTTCTTATCTCATATGAACTATTGTACTTGTTATTGAAAGGTTTCATGGTATTGCACTTCTACAGAAGTGCTTCTATTTCATAGCAACAAGAAAAAAAGAAAAAACTGAGGAAAAAATTGATTAAACAAGACAATGCCCACACAACAAAAGGGCTCGTATAACACAACAGGAAAAAGAAAAGTCAAAAGGTTATTAAGCACAATAGTTTCTTTGCAAAGTTTATTTGCTGAATTTGTTAGCCAAATAACAAGCAGTATAGTTAGTCTAGCCACTATGGCTTTGGTGGCAGCGATGAAAGGTGAGTGGGTGAAATTACAAGCATTACCAGACAAGACTATTACCCACTACACAGTCTTACTCTAACAGCAAATGACTCACAAGTATACTCACCGTGACAAAGTCATGGATTTCCATATCTCTTCTATATTTGTTTGTGTTAGCTCTCTGCGGAACACAAGTTTGCATGCCGGTACTTCCCCTATAGCTATACTGTGTCGCTTGTACCACATCTCAGAGTTCTGAAATGAGAAAAAACACTCCTCAGTAACAGGTGACTTTTCAAGTATTAAACAGTATAATACATTTCTAGTACAGCATGCTCCCTATTACAAGTATTTTAAATATTCCTAAATTCTAGTAGTCTCCAGGATACAAGTGAGTGTTTAGGTTTCACAGACATACAGCATCTTTTCTCAGTTACGTAACCTGTCCAAAGCTGAAAAATTATTTGTGTCAGAGTAGCCATTAAAATTCAGGAGTCAATGGCCTCTAGTCCTGTGTTCAGATCCATTCCATGATTAAAATCAGTTCAACTCACTTGTTTTCAGCTACCACTCTAAGATTAAATGTCTGCTTATGGAAAAATTATTGGAGAATTATTAGATGAGATATCAAAGACTGATATTCATCCTTGTTCAGCATATACTGATCATAACTAAACATTAAGTTCATTAGCAGGTTCTATACCTGAAGAAAGTAAAAGCAAATAGCTGCAGCTGAAGACACCCATCAGATCTAGTCCACCATTGCAACAGAATAAAGTAAAACAGAGAATGCAACAGACTACTACCATTTACTCAACCTCAAACTTTGCATCCAAGCTTGATGCTTGAAGATTGTCATCAATGTGTCAATGGGTGAACATACAATACAGTTTGTGTCAGCAGCGTACTTTTCAAGGCAAAACTCCTAATCATTCCCAGTTCTTTGATTTACATCACAGATCAGTCCCAAAGCACATTAACAGTATTCCTTGTGATCACAAGGAAACCACAAAATGCACGCAGGAATGCACCTAATTACTCCAAGCACTAATCGTCTGTCATTCCATGACACTAGACTAGAACTGGTTTGAAACAAATAGCACTCACTGAAATTAATCTAGTCTTCCACATCAGTATTTCCCTACACAGACCCATGCCTATCAATCCACACATAGCCAGTAAGTGCTCTGATTGATGCTGCAGCAATTTAAGATGCCATAACTTTCAGCTACCTGTCTACTTCACCCTTCCAGTGGAAGCTACACATTTCTCTAAAAGGGCCATCAGAAAGAAGCTTAATGCTTTGCCTCAGTTACTTCAACTTGCGGTCCACTGTGTTAACCGTAACTGCCAATGAAAGATTTTGAGCTATGGCAGACCGTATGCTGTTGCACCCGAGTCAGACATATATAGGCAGTCTTTTGCTAACTCTTACCAAGCCTGGATGCTTGGATGAAAATTTAGAGCTGACGGTTGGAGGCTGTAACATGTTAAAACTGCAGCAAATACTTACTCAGTAACTAAAATACTATATTCTCTTTACTTGTCTTTGGCACTATCTTTTCTTTCTTGCCTCTTAATCTTCTACCTCCTATTGAAGTTCAAAGGACCATGCGTTTTCCTCTTCAGAAGCCTGCTGTACATGAAAGGTGCACTTGATCTGCACATAACTAATTGGATTACAAGTATGGAATAGCCATTCATTCAGGACCTCTAGATGTCCAGCAAAATGGCAGAAGCTACTTTTCCAAACAGACTATTGATTAGCAAGAAATCCAAGGCTAGTGTCCTGCACTGATGAACATTAATAAAAAGGCCAAAATTATCAAAGAAGTCCCAAGAGTTCACAAAACATGACAACACTCACACACAAGATACACTGGACGAAGGGTTTAGGATATCGGTAACTCCAGAAGCCTAGGTTTTTAAGATGTCCAGGTGGCAAGAGTTGATACAGCTTTGGTTTACTAATAAAAGCAGCAGTTTTTTCAACAATTTTACAAAGGCTGGATCAATCCACGTAAGTATGGGGCAGGATGATTCTCCAAGGGTAACAATGAAACCAGGACTACTTCTCCCTAGCCACTACATATTCCTATTGAAAAAGGAAATGGAATCACTAACAGCCTCATAGCAGCTAGGAAGGGAGTAATACCATTTATATTCTGCTACATGAAATGTCTGAGTAAGAGTTACAGTGTAAGTGACAGTAAAGTAACTATTTTGTCTTGTAGTATAATAAATGCCCTACTAGAATTTGAGCAAACTGGAATGCAAGCATACTGGCAAATACAGCCATGTGGAACTTAGGAAGCTCAGAACATTGTAACCTGTAGCAGAAAGAACACTTAAAGCCAACGTCCCCAGCAAATCATTAAGAACAACTTTACTTCCCATAAGTTTAAAATAAAAGTATTTTGCATTTAATTTTATAACCAAGTATTTTGTGCCACAACAAAGAGATCGTTCGTTCAGTTTTGCTTTCCAAATATGCTTACGTCTGGGGAAATGAAAACTGGATATCTTACCATTGTGACTGATTTCACTGGGATGTGTTCTTGAGAAGTGCCAGCCTTCGGTTCATTCCAGTCTGGAAATTTGATGACTTCCTTTCCACGTAAAGGTTTCTTTGGGTATGGCTTCAGCGGTGAGGAAGGAGGAAATCTACAATTAGAGAATATTTTTAAAGCCTCTGAACTCCACCCTACTCCGTGTTTACCAATGCAAAACTGTAGTAGGCCTTCACATGCAAAAATACACCAAGTGCATTGGACATTCACAGTGCGACTTAGTTGCCTGAAGACTGGTGTTGAGTGACATGTAAAACATCCTAAAGTGTCTTGTTTGGCCTCTGTCTGCTGCTCCAGAACAGTTCAGGTCCTTTGTACCTCCCATGACATAGCTGAGCCTTGGGTGAATGTCTGATATCCCAGTGCATCTCAAACAGCACCAGCTGCCTATGCTTAGACAACTGACTCAGGTCTTCACTAGAAGATGTTGATTCTGCTGAAAAAGCTGTGGGTAGATTTTCCCAATGTCAAGTGCACTGCTAGCATGCATCTCCTAAAGCAAAGCTACATAACTAAGTCACATGACTATTGCTTGGATTTAATTAGCGTGCATGCAAATGTGTTCAAAGTTTTGTCCACATTACCATGTTCTTCTGTCTTTACATGCTTTCTATGCGAAGATCATATCCTGCAGTTCTTTTCTGGAGTCTTTTTCCAGCTGACTGTGCAGGAAACTCATTCACTTTTTAAGGCATTTCAAGAGGTGCCTTGAAGAAATTAGCAGAAATAAACCCTAAGCTAGCCCTTGCAGAAAACAGGAAAACAAACTCCCAGATCACATTCAGCTCAGTCACACGTCCAGCTTGACCAGAATTAGATTACTGCCAAACCTCCATTGGGGCATGTACAAAGGAATTAATGGCAGCACAACAGAAAGACAAATCAGTTTGATGGCAACATATCATCAGACCAGCCCAGATCAGATTTTGTTTACCTGTACTCCTAGGTTTTAGATGCTGAGATTCCTGATGCTTCAAGAAATTGCTTCAGCCTCTCTCTTTTAATCAGAATGTAAAAGACAGTTATGTCTGTGACCATACAACAAGAGCTTGTACACCGCTGGATAGCATGCATTTATATCCTACCAGAAAGATTCTCGTGCTCAAGAAATCCTCAAGTTTTCTCTAAAATTTCACCCCATCTTCTCAAGGCAATTCCAATAGTCAATTACTTTTTAAACTAGTTTTATGTTGCAGCTTTGTTAGTCCAGTAATGTTATATTGTATGTGTTAAACGTTATTATTTGGACCATGCACGCTGAGCACTTTTGGCATATTCCACAATGCTGTTCAACAGAATCTCTGCAGCACAGGGAGATACCACTTCCTTTGGACAAACCCTGAGGAGAAATACTAAGCACCTTGCACCAATCTTGCAGACTTACTCTGCCTTTTAAAAGTAACCCAGATTATGTTACAGATGTTCAGCTGTTGGGTGTTCTCTACTATTTTTTGGCTATTTGTTATTTCTTAGGGTTTAATGTTATAACATCTGCAGCCTTTTTTTCCTTTGCCTTACAGTATTATCAACAGTTCCCTGTTTCCCCTCCAGTTCTTCACAATTTTTACCTTTATGTCATTTGCTGTCCTGATTCTCAACCAACCAGTAAATGAATGAGTTCTTAGAAGCAGAAAAAGGAGGTGCAGTCCCCTTTTTCAGGTAGCATTACAGCAAGATCCAGATAGAGCTAAGTTTTTGGATGAACAATGAAAAGCCTCTGATTTTATGATGAATAAAATAATGTTACCTAAAGCTAGCAACTGAGGGGCATTCCAAGGCTGACACATCAAGATTAGCATGGTTTACAGCCAGCAACACTAGTTTTAGGAGTTTATACAAGGACGAAATAGAGATGCCTGTGTCCAGGGCAATGGATAGAGAAACAGGGTCAACTAACATTGGTATAACAAGTACCACAGCTGAATTTCCAGAAGTTTACTAGCAATGCAAGGGTACTAACCCTTTTGCTTCTAATACAATTGCTTAGATTCCAAAAAATGTAAAGCCTGACAGCTTCCAAACCTGTAACTTGTCATTTATTATTGTAGACTACACCGAGCCAGTAAGTCAGGACGCACAGACAGATAGTCTTTGCTGTTTTTAGAAACCACACTAGTTCTCACCTTCACATTTAATACTTGCCCAGTAATCTCAGCCAAATCAACATTTGGCAACATCTCTTTTGCATGCTCTGCGGAGTGAACAAGAGCAGACAACTACACTTACATGCAAAGTTAATGAATGTCACAACTGTGCACCACAGTGTACAGTTACAGTAAACTAACACGGGAATTTATAGAAAAGATATGAAGCATATCAAGGTTTCCAGAGTAAGCACTGTCAGTGGAATTAAAAACAACTTGTACTGCTACCCATATCAAGACAGTGAGAAATGTATTTACAACGTAACATTAGGAAAGTCCACCAGAGGGAGCTGCCAGGACATTAAATATATGAATAAAGGCAGGCTGGAAAACAGATGTTAAGCTTCACAAATAGGAGAAAAGCATGTTTCAATACTTAAAGCCAAACACCAAAACCATGAGTAGCTTACATAGTTTACTTATGCACCAAGCCCCAGTGGAAAAAAGCTGGCTTCAATTCAAGATGCATGAAAGGTACACGGTTTTAGTAAAAAAATCTATTCAATTAATAACTTAGTTATCTTTTGAATGGGAGGTGGAAAAAGAACAACATCATTAAGACAGCTATAATGGAAGAGGTCTCTTGTCCAATAGCAGATCATTAGGCATAGCACATAGAAAATGAAAAGCACAGAAACATTTCACCCAACAAACTTGCACAGCCTGCAGCTCAGGAAAGTCATGGCTGAAAATACAAAGGAGAAGAGAACAAAGTAATTTGAATGTGTCACGATGCCAATGAAAAACAACCAACCAACCACACAAACACAACAAACCCAAACCAAGGAGATACAGCATAATACAGGCTGTTACCAAACCCCATATTTAATCTTTTGACAAAGAGTCAATGCCCAGAAAAAAAGGAGACAAAAGTACTTAACACCTATGGCACCAGTGAAAAAAAACTGTGCAGGTAGTGCAGTCCTAAGAAGGAGAGACAGAGCAGGAGTGGGCTAGGAACATACCAAACCAATAACACAGCTACCACCATGTGCTGTACGCCAGCACCTAGCTGCTTTTCTAACTCTGTTTAAACAAGTAAAAAGCCCACTCCACACCACTCCTCTGCAGCTCTTCTTGTCTTACATGTCCATTTTCCAACCTGAACTAGTCGATGACTAGGTAAACTATCACAATATCTTGCCCTTCTATAGCAGCCATAAGCAGATGGCCAGAGAAGAACTTAAGAACAGGACAAGCATACATTATACTTCCTCAGCATTCTTTCCCAGCCTTTGGTCATGCTCAGCTCCCAGACGGCAGAGCCATATATTGTTTTGAGATACTTGGCAATAGAATTTCTTGGGTGAGCTTCTCAAAATATCCTCAGATACAAGTCCTTTGACACACCAGGTCCTTCAAATTTGAGTCCCAAATTCTAAAATTTAACATTTTCCTTGATTAATCGGTACATGTAATTTCCCTTTATGGAGCTAAATTCGGAGAGAATATTCATTTTTTATTCCTCCTAAATTATTTAAAATTTCTTCCATTAAAGTTGATTGAAACTGCTTTGAACATTTAACTTATTTGGCAGGGAAGCTGTAGCATTCAGTGTCATTTCCTTCAGGAGACAGGCTAAAAACCAGCTACCACTTTTACTGAAAGATGTCATGCAGTGTCATAAAGAACAAGTTGAATTGGTGCTAATTTGTTACTGGAATTAAATACAGATCTGATCCAATCTGATGGTAAATCAACCAAACTGCAGTGGAACAAGTTTAACATAAGCCACAGTTCTTTTATAAGAAAGTATCTTGACCCAAGTTTGCTTATGACAAAGTAAAAGAATGACATCATACATACCTCTTACTTTTAAAGTATCCCAAGTGAATAAGTAAAATTAGGAGAGTAATGAACAACAGCACTTACAGCATAGGTGTACAGACTAGACAGCAAAGCAGCTTAGGCATACTCTACAAACAGACTAGTTAAGATCATAGAGCAAAAGGAAAAACTGACTTCATCCACATCAAGTGGAAATTCAGTATTGCGTATATTTTCCCAAAGATAATATTAAGAAATCATTACCAAAAAAAAAATAATGCATACAATTTCTTTAAATATATAATAATAGATATAATAAGTAGAAGCATAGCATTATTGCTGACCTATTTTCCCTATTGTCTTGCATGAAGATAGCTCCCATTTCCTCAAAAGATGACCCATCATGATACAAGTCACAAATCCATACCTAAGGTAATGGTCGTTTTTACACTATTTTTTCACTGAACAGGACACTACAAGGTGATACAAACTCAGAACCTGCAACTTCTGGACACCCAAACCTTAACTGAGGTCACAAGAGGTCAAAGAACCCAGTCCAGTAATGCTAAGCTTTCCTTACGAAGAAATCTCTTTTCCGCTGTTAACAAGCCACCAGTTGAGAGGCTAAACAGAGATAAGTAAGCAAGCATCCTTAAGGATGAGTGAATAAAACTTTGTCTCTTTTAAGACAATTTCAATCTACAACCCAAGGAATACAGAAAAAGGTTGTATCATGAATGACTTTTAAATTCAGAAGGCCTTTCTCTTCCCTCAGAAAGAGTGGAAATAGCATCCAAAATAGTCAGGGTGTTGGAGGAGAGGGAGGACAACTGGAGTTGGATGCTCAATGGGATCCTCACTTCCATCAAGGTCTTCTTGACATGCACTCTTCCAACACTGACAAACCTGATGTCTGCCAATAGGAAACAGAACTCGCTACCTTGTAAAAGCTGCAAAAGCTTTTATTAGTATTCATAGAATGTAATCGAGTAAAAGTGCCCTTCAAAAATAACTAAAAACAAACAAACAAAAAAACCCCAAAACAACAAAAAAACCCACCCAAAACCAAGCCACACGTTAAATCATGACAGTTGCCTATCACTAAAGAAAATGAAGTCTTTAAGAGGAAGGGTGGGGAAGACACATTAACACCTTTTCAAAGGCATTCTACAAAAACATTTGTAAGACCAATGCACAAGAGTTATTACTCCCTGTTTCCAAAACCCCAAATTTTTTAGTCACCGTATATAGGTTTACCTATATAAATGGCCATCGTCTTGAAAGTCCTCTTTGCCCCATCTTCCTTTAATATCTTCAATAACATGATTTTTCAGGAATTTTTTAAGCAGCTTAACCGTTTGATTGCGAGTCACTTCTGGGCCAAAGTTTTGATTAGAGCCAAGCAGTTCATGTAAACAGTCCACCGCCTCCGAGGCTTTAAAGCAACGCTCATAGCTTTTGAAGCGACACCGATGCTTCCGTAAAGGCATCCCAGCACGAAAAAGTTCTATTATCTCGTTCCACTAGGGAAGAGGAACAAAGCAAACCGTTAGGGGAGCTCTTCTAGCGTTTTAGTTGTACAAAGCGAGATCAGAATGCAGCCAGATGTGAACGGAGAACTACATACCTTTTTGATCATCTGCACTTACAAGCACCCTGAAACCTAAAACTATGATTTAAACAGTTGAGATCTGAGAACAAACACTAGATTTGGGAAGCTGAAAGATCTAGAGCCCCATACTACATACACCTCTACGGATACAGCTTTACCCTCCCCCCGGCTTTTAACTTGACAAAAGGCTGGACTAAAGCTCAACTCTGCCAGGCTCTGCCAGGCTCTGCCGGCTCCCCCCCCCCCCCCCAGTCACGCGGGGCGCACAGATCCGGCTGCCCCACACAGACTCAGTGTAGGGAGAACCAACACTTGGGCAGCGGTTGGGGACCGCCCCGCTAGGTCCCAACCGAGGACCAGCTACCCGGGACAGGCCCTGGGCCCGCCTGGTCTGGCGGCGCTCGGCCCTCAGGCCGCAGAGGCCCGGCCAGTGGGGCAGACCCAGGCGGCCAGACTGCCTCAAGGCAGCCGGCCGGTACCCAGGAGACTCTAGCGAGCCGCCGTCGGGCACGGAGGCCCCACCCGGACGAGGTAAGGCTACACAAGGGACAAAGGCGGGGCAGGGCATCCCAGCCCAGGGAGACACTCACCAGCCGGGTGGCGCGGTAGGGCCCGGGACCGACAAACCTCGGCTCCATGGACGCGGCCCGGCCTCACCGTCTCCACGGAAACCGGCAGCCGCACGCGCCGCGCCCACAGACCGTTTGAATCTGGCCCCGAGAGGCGCCGCCTTCGCCTATTGGGTGGAGGCAGCCGCACGTGACGAGCCCGCAGCACCCTTGATTGGCGGCGGGGCGCGCTGGCCCGCCCCACCCCCGCAGCGGGCCGTGTGGAGGGCCGGGCCCCTCTCGCCGCGCCGCGCCCCGCCCCGCCGCTGGCCCTCCCCCTGCCCGGCCAGGCGGAAGCGGAGGTCCCTGCGGCCCCGGCCGCACCCCCGGGCTCTCCCCATCTGCCCCACGGGCAGTCCCGCTGACAGGCTTCCACGCGTGCCCACGTTCCTCGGGGGGAGGGCTGGCCGTGCGGCAGGGGCGCCAGGGGAGAGGGCGGAAAACAAGGCCTCTGGGTGGGACGGGGCGCAGGAGGAGTACCGGAGGAGAAACTCGGCTCCTGCCGGGCAGGAGGAGCGGGAACGTCCCCTCTGGGGCAGTCTACGGGGAAAACAAGAGTTAAAAACCCAGCGCCGGCAGAGCCCCGAGGCCGTACGTGCTCGCGGAGGCAGCCCAGCACCGGCTGCCCATCACACGCTTCGGTGCGACGTTAGAAGATAAGTTACTTACTTAATTTTTAAAATTAATATTAACTGCGTGTTGCTATTTGTACTTCCCCAGTCAGCAAGTGGTTTAGGATAGGGGCCCAGGCTTAGGTTTGGAAAACAGTCAAACCCTGGCACTGAAATAGTGTCTGGTGAATTGCCACCTTGATAAAGGGAATGCAGCCTTTTCATTAATGTACAAAACCAAAACCCAAAGCAAAACCAACGACCCAAACAAACAAAAAAACCTCACCCAAATTTTCACCCAAACAAAAAAACCCCCACCCAAACGTACCCAAATTTTCAGGGCTCAATTTCTTAGGAGGAGTAGCTAGTAATACTAGTGTTTCTCCTCCATCAAATCTAAGGAATACAGCCTTTCAAGCCAATTCCCCTCATTATCAGTAAACATTCACTAGAACATTAACAATTTTGCTGACTGTTGCACTCCTCTTTCCAGTATAACTCCAATGGGTAATACACTTCAGCATGTAACATGCGCAATTTTTAGGCAGGGAAAAATGTAACTGTCCCAATCCAGATTGTGTAATTCTCACAGGCTGCAACATTGTGTGTAGCAGGACAGGGTTTAGTAACATTTTGTACTGATGCCGTTAGCATAGCTATGCTACGTGCAACCTCTTAGGATACATCCACACAACTCACTGAAACAATGCATTCTCTTTTCCCAAATGCTTCATAACTTACAGAAAACTAAACCAGTGTGCAAGAAATTATGTAGCAGGAATCTGAAATGGCACTTGCTGACAGCCCACTGAATGATTAGCATCTCCAGTTTCTGCTCCTGCTTATTAATTCTTAATCTCAAACAACTGACTCTGGAGGCAGTTGGCTACTGTACAACTGCTGGACTTGGAAGCTTTTCCTGGCTCCTTTCTGTTCAGCACCTGTCCATGTGCAGAGCTGCTTAGTTTTGACTGTATATACTCTCAGCTCCTACTCAAAGCCCAAATCAGTTTGAAGAATCTGTTTGCAGCTCTAGGTGCCAAACCAACAAACAAGTATCTGACCCCTCACATCCAGCTGCAGGATGCATTGCTCCATGCATTTTGGGGGGGGAAGGGGATAATTGCAAAGTCAGAGACCAGAACTAGGACTTCCTCTACCAGCATAGGAGTCATCTGCAAGACTAGATAGAGAGTAATGCCTACTTCCCTCCAGAAGAAGCAGCAGCAGAGGGTAGCATCATCCAGCTTACACTACAGACTAGCTATTATAGCCTTTCCCCAAAAGACCTGCATTTCCAAAATGCATTTGAACACTCAGGCTTAGGAAGGCCTAAATATACCAGATTGTCCCACTTTCTTCATCAATACTTACTTAATAAATTATTATATTAAAAAAATGGGCACCATTCAAGCTTTAAAAATATATCAGAGGGAAATCTGTTCCAGCAGTTTGAAAAAACAGCAATAGCTCTCTGTCCTTAGGAGGCGACCCCCTACTTTGGAAGCCAAGGGCATGCACACAGGCTGGAGGCTGGCAGGATTTGTGACTTAAGAGTCAGCGATTGCTTTTCTCCCTGAGAACGTGTGCGGCCCCTGATCAGCGCCCTGGCTGTCTCAGATTCTGTGCTAAAGCACCTCCCCACTTGCACTGCCAGGGAGCTGAAACTCAGCACTGAGGATTCCCGGACAAAGCATCTAAAGTTTAGGGGTCACAATATACATCTCAAGCCATCCAAATCCTTTCTGGGATCTAATTTCAATCTGCCCTGACAGTTGATAGCTACAGGGATTAAATAAAGGAAAAATAAAATATAAATTATTTTTTATTTGTTTTATAAAGACGACTTATATGTAATCTCATAAGAAATCATTTGCAACTCATGTCCAAGACAAAGTTTAAATTCTTTTCGCATTAACAGTACAACATAAAACAGTATCCCCATAAAAGTATTCAGGTAACAAAACTTACTTTCTTGGAACAGTGCAACAGGGAGGGAATAAAAACATGCTCCAAAGTTTTAGGTATTTGAAAATCACACAGATCAGATCAAGCACAAAGCAAGAATTGCAAGCTGCTTCTCTGTTAGTAGTGAACATAATAGAAAACAGTACTTTTAAAGGTAACATTAATTTAAACACCTTTAACTCCTCATTGCAAGGTCTGTTGCATGCACCAATTCCTTAATAAACTCATACAGTACAAATGCAGCTTGCATACATATAGCTAGGTCCTTTGATTTCTATACATGTGTGACCCTAACAATCTGCCCAACCATGGAAAACAACATACTGGTTAATTATAAATGGACTGGAGTCATGCTCTGTCACCACTGCCTGCCCCACTCTCAGCAGATCAGAGAATGCCACAGATCTTTTTGCCTAGTTCCGGACAAGGTAACTAGAGCTATTAACAGAGAAACTTTAACCTTGAGTTGTTAAAAACAAACAATAACAATCATGAAAAAAAAACCAACCCAACCCCACCAACAGAAAAACTTTCTAGGCACGTATTTCAATAGATAATGGAAATGGAAGAAAATAGAGCACAGTACAATTACACTAGGTGACATTTAGGCTTCAATCAAAAATATTTTTTAAAAACTTATTTGAGGACTAAGATTTTGGCTACTGAATTACAAGACTTTTCCCCCCTCCCCCTAAACAGCCTAGGCTACCAATATCAAAATATATCCATAGATACATTGAATAATAAGTATATTAGGCTACTTTGGTGAAAAAATCAGTAAGATGTTTTGATCATTACATTACATCAAATAATCTTCAAATTAGTAGGTTTCTGACATTTAAAATAATGTTCAGGTGAGTAGAACATGAAATGAATTGAGTTACCTTAGCAAAAGACAGTATATCCAAAAATCTATGATCTTCAAATGGAACGCCATACTTTGACAGATTAACACACATACCTTTCTTTATATATAGTTTGTAAACATATGTAACAATGTTTATGTATTAACTATATTAATAATAAGCTTTAGATTCTATGAACACTACTTATTGAAGATTCATTCTTTTAATAAAACACAGCTGACAGGCTCAACAATCTGTAACATTTAAGGTGAAGTAATTTTTTCCCCTCAGTGTTCAAAGTACTTGGTACTTGTCATACACATTTTAACTTTCCCAATGAATATATTTATTTTCATGCATCTTCTAGAGAGAGATCATCCATGATATTTGAAAAGTCATGGCAGTCAGGTGAAGTCCCTGGGGACTGGAAAAAGGGAAACATTGCACCCATTTTTAAAAAGGGTAGGGAGGACCCTGGGAACTACCGACCTGTCAGCCTCACCTCTGTGACTGGGAAGATCATGCAACAGATCCTCCTAGAAGCTGTGCTGAGGCACATGGAGGACAGGGAGGTGTTTGGAGACAGCCAGCATGACTTCACCAAGGGCAAGTCCTGCCTGACCAACCTAGTGGCCTTTTATGATGGAGTGACTACATCAGTGGACAAGGGAAGAGCCACAGATGCCATCTATCTGGACTTCTGTAAGGCCTTTGACATGGTCCTCCCCAACATCCTTCTCTCTAAATTGGAGAGATGGATTTGATGGGTGGACTGTTCGGTGGATGAGGAATTGGTTGGATGGTCGCATCCAGAGGGTAGTGGTCAATGGCTCAACGTCCACACGGAGATCAGTGACAAGTGGTGTCCCTCAGGGGTCCGTACTGGGACCAGTACTGTTTAATATCTTCATCAGTGACATAGACAGTGGGATCGAGTGCACCCTCAGCACGTTTGCAGATGACACCAAGCTGAGTGGTGCGGTGGACACGCCTGAGGCACAGGATGCCATCCAGAGGGACCTGGACAAGCTCAAGAGGTGGGCCCAGGTGAACCTCATGAGGTTCAACAAGGCCAAGTGCAAGGTCCTGCAGCTGGTTCGGAGCAAGCCCTGGTATCAATACAGGCTGGGGGATGATGAGATTGAGAGCAGCCCTGCCAAGAAGGACTTGGGGGCACTGGTGGATGAAAAACTGGACATGAGCCAGCAATGTGCGCTGGCAGCCCAGAAGGCCAACCGTATCCTGGGCTGCATCAAAAGAAGCGTGGCCAGCAGGTCAAGGGAGGTGATTCTGCCTCTCTACTGCACTCTGGTGAGACCCCACCTGGAGTCCTGCATCCAGCTCTGGGGTCCTCAGAACAAAAAAGACATGGACCTGTTGGAGCAGGTCCAGAGAAGGGCCACAAAAATGATCAGAGGGCTGGAGCACCTCTCCTATGAGGACAGGCTGAGAGAGTTGGGGTTGTTCAGCCTGGAGAAAGAGAAGGCTCAGGGGAGACCTCCTAGCAGCCTTTCAATGCTTAAAGGGGGCTTATAAGAAAGATGGGGAAAACCTTTTTAGCAGGGCCAGTTGTGACAGGACAAAAGGGTAATGGTTTTAAAGTAAAGGAGAGGAGATTCAGACTAGATATAAGGAAGAAGTTTTTGACAATGAGGGTGGTGAAACACTGGAACCAGTTGCCCAGAGAGGTGGTAGATGCCCCATCCCTGGAAACATTCAAGGTCAGGCTGGATGGGGCTCTGGGCAACCTGATCGAGTTGAAGATGTCCCTGCTTATTGCAGGGGTTGGACTGGATGACCTTTAAAGGTCCCTTCCAACCTGAACTATTCTATGATTCTATGATCTATCCATTCATTTCTTACAGGAGAGACATGAACAAGTTGTTAAAACAGATCCTTTTTTCTCTCTCTTTTTTTTTTTTTTAATCAGAGATGCATGCTGCTCCCCCACCCCCAAATTCTGAATCCCAAATAACTTACGGTAAAAATACAAATTCTGTTTTGGAAGAAAACATACAAAATATACATCGTGTAGTGTGTGCACCTAAATATCTTGATTGTCAAGTAGTGAGAGTTTCCACTTTGACATATACACTTTTTTGGTTTTAGAGACAAGAGTTTGTTTCACTGATCTTTGCTGATCCCATTTCTTGCCATCTTTGGTAGTCTTTGTCCCTTCGTGTAAGCGTGGTACCAGAAGTTGAGAAACAAGACCAGAAACATAAAGCCATATAGCCAAATAATAAACATGAAAATTGGATACTGGTACGGACAATCATCCATCATGTAGATTTGTCCTATATGGCCTGTAATTATAATAAACTGGACCTAGAGGAAAAAGATGAAGAAATACTTTTTAAATAAATGAAAAACTTACTACAGAAGTTTAAAAAGATTCAGCATAACTTGCATACAGAAAAACTGAAAGCATATTTGGGGGAAGGAGGCTTTTTAAAACAACAGAGATGCACCTTTAGAGCCCCTCTCCCAAAATGTTACTCCACTGAAAAATATTTTCACAGAGTAAAGAAAGAGAAGTCCTGGGACAAACTGAATTACAAGCAGCACTGAGGAACCCATACTAGGAGAATGGGAGTCTGCCCTGGCCAGCTCAGGGAAGAACGAACAGTGTTGGACCTGTGACAAATGGGAGGCTCCTTTGGAAAAATTAGCCCATAAAACAAAAAGGCAACCATTACAGGATTGGCGAACATGAATTCCCACCTTCCCCACACACTAGCATGTGACCCAAAGGTCCGCAGCTCCCCAAAAACAACTTAATGGAGGATTTAAAAAAAAAAATTTCCACATGAACTCCAAGTTAATAATCCACTGGTAGTGCCGCCAAGACAAAGACTTTAAATAAGTTATAAATATTCAAGCTAAACTGTTCAGAGTTGCACGTGGTTACATCAACTATTCTATTAACACTAGACCTGGTGCAAGCAGACAGCCACAGCTGCTTCCCCCTGCTCCTCTGAATCCTTGATCAGGCCAAACTAATTGTTTAGCCAGAAGCTGAATTTTAAAAATTCAGCTATTAAAAAAGCTGGGCATGAAAAAGCACCCAGAGCAATAACCTTTTGAAAGTAATCTAATGCTGATAAAACACTACAAGAGAGTTTTTTAATGCTCTGAGTTAGAAAGAGGTAAATTCTCTAAACACTAACATTTTCTATGAAAGAACGGACATGAAATGCTAAGGAAATACTTCGTTTTCCCTTTCTTCGCTACTAGTCACGTGTATTCTGTACAGTAATTATGTTTTCTTGGTGTAAAATTACATTCTAATCATTTTTATACAAGCAACAAGTTTTGTAAATATATTTACCAAGTACTGCATAACTGAAAAGCTCACATGTCTAAATCTGCGATTATAGTGAACACTGAAGTCAGCAGATTTAGGATATAACTGAGGGGAGTTCACAACTTTTGTTTTACTCAATTAAAACATGAGTAAATCTTGTACCAACTGTAAGCTACACACATGAACGTAACTAAGAGTACAAATGTATTGCATTAACTCTGTGTCAGCCACAGTCAGCTTTCTAAGAGATGTTTATATCAAACAGAAAATTACTCACAAGTTGTATAGTGGTCATGTATTTTTTCCACCATAAGTATTTATGATAGGCTGGTCCCAAAGAACAAATTCCATAATAAGTGTACATGACAACATGGACAATACAGTTCAGCAAAGCATGAAATGTTCCTAAACCACCTGTAGAAAAACAAAATATAGTAGAATTATTGCATCAAGTATTTAAAGAGCCACCTCAGGCCCTAGCAATTTGGTTTGAGGCAGGGTAGAAAAAAAAAAAGTACCACAAAACTTAGACTTTGATTAACCCTCAAGGTATTTAACCTGAATTAGGTTGACTCCAATTCTGAGAGATCACATCAGTTTCCTTTCTCAGAAAAGGCTTATCTAAGCATTTCCAAACAGCAATAAAACCTAGATGATCTAATTATCTATAAAAAGTCTGTGTAATTTTTTGTTCTTTGGGTTAATTTTTTTTTTGTTGTTAAAATATATATGTGATGGGGATGCAGAGAATTTAGTAGCAATAGTGTTCCTCCTGTTTTACACCTCTTTTCTAGACATCATGCTGAACTTTTTGCAAAGCTCTGGAGGATAAGTAATAATTCTCTCCTCAACACAGATTTCCAGGGAAAGAATCAGTTTCAGACATTAATTTTTTGGAATCATGACCTAAGTGAGAGTCTCACAAATCCATGGTCCATCTCAAAACCCTGCTTACAGTGAAAAGGAAAGGCCAAGTAGCCCCATTTGGAGCAAACTCATGACTGAAACTGGTAAGATACGAACATTTCACAAAGCCAGTAAGGAAATACTTCCTTTTCCATTGGATCAGCTATGGAGTTAGATGATCTTGCTCAAAGTAATTTTATTTTAATGAGCACAAGAAATGATAGGTAAAAATGATCCAAGAGGTGGCAGACAGCAAAGTATTTTTAAGAGAAATATAAACATGAAAATACTGAGAATCAGGAAGAAAACAAGATGACACATAAGCAGACATTTAGTGAGGAAAACAAAGCACCAATTTTCCATTAAGAATCATTCGAGTTAAAAATAAAACTTATTTTGTGATTTTAGTAGCTCACACGATCTATCAAGCTGGAAGATTAGTAACTCCTCCAGCTGTGATTGCAAACTTTCTTTGAAACTTAGCTATTTGTATTTTTAAAAATAATTTGAGTGTTCTTAAGATTCAAATGTACATACTTTTTTTGGCTTGCACAGTGAATATTCAAAAGAAAAAATAAATAAAGCAGAGAAAAAAAGAATAAACAACCTAAGCAACAGCACAAAAATATGCTCCAAAAAGCAACATCATACATAAGCACCACTTTACAATTTCCTGTTAATATCAGATCAGAGAAAAATCAGCATGTCCATTCAAACCCATTGGTTTTTTTTACAAATGGGTTGAAAACTTGATCAATGCCACTATTTAGAAGGACAAACGGTAATGAAACTGAATACAAGATAATCACCAGCAGGACTGAAATTCTTGGAAAAAAAATTAAGTTATCAAACATAACAATATCTGGAAAGATTAGTATAAAGATAAGCAATAGAGTTGTAGGAATAAACACAGCTCTGCATGAATATGAGGGACTATTATTAGCAGAGGACAAAACAGTTCTTGCACACTTTGCTGAAAGTATTTGTCAAATTATCACATGGGAAATTTGAATCTGATGTAAAATCAGAAGCCTGTAGCTGGAATACTGATCTGATGTCCAGATAAAATGCAGAAAGTTAATCACATGTAAATGGAAACTTTTCAAGGTTGAAGAGGAGGGACTGTTAGTTGCCATTTGTGTTTTTGTTTGGGCCGGGGGTGGGTGTGTTTGGTCTCGCGCTTGTTTTGCTTTTTCAAATCTATAAACACACTGACCTGTATGCTGAGAAAACTATTCACAATTTCATCATTAACTTAAAACACTTTGTGTGAAGCTGGTGAAGGGTCTAGAGCACAAGTCCTATGAGGAGCGGCTGAGGTAACTGGGGTTGTTGAGCCCAGAGAAAAGGAGGCTGAGGGGAGACCTTTTCGCTCTCTACAACTACCTGAAAGGAGGTTGTAGCCACGTGGGTGTTGGTCTCTTCTCCCAAGTAACAGGCGATAAGACAAGAGGAAACGGCCTGAAATTGCGCCAGGGGAGGTTTAGATTGGATATTAGGAAAAATGTCTTCACCGAAAGGGTTGTTGGGCATTGGAACAGGCTGCCCAGGGCAGTGGTTGAGTCACCATCCCTGGAGGGATTTAAAAGACGTGTAGATGTGGCGCTTAGGGACATGGTTTAGTGGTGGACTTGGTAATGATAGGTTAACAGTTGGACTCGATGATCTTGGAGGTCTCTTCCAACCTAAACGATTCTATGATTCTATACCAGTTACTCAGCAACATTTGAGACAGACACGATCAAGACACCAGCTTCCTAATTACAGAAACTCAACAAATACAGCAGAAGTATATCCTTTCATACACTAGAAAAATCTGCGCACTGGACATGTTCAAAAGATCCCATCTACAAATCTTCTGGAGTGCTTCCAGGTTTTATTTTTGTATTCATAAAACAGACACTAACAGATCAGATTTAATAGGCGATGGTTCTCTTCATCAATTCATCACCGATTCTCTGGGAGGAAAAAAACATGCCAGAGAATATGAGTGAAGAAACATGTACAAAACAAACCTGTTTATTGGTAGAAACTCCTAAAAAAACCCCACACCCTCCTAGAGGTGGATGACTAAATGACTGTGTGTTTCTCCACTCTGTGCTTATCAGGCTATTCTCATGGCAGGTTATATTTATTAGTGGTGCACACTAACAATATAGCATAGGAAGATGCATGCGCAGGAACACAGAGCAGGAAAGGAGAAAATGAAGGTAAGCTAGAAGTGGACAAAGACTTTCAATTCAGCACAATTCAAATAAGTTTCTGTAATAAGTAAGGTCCAGAAAATATTTCTGTAGTTTTGTGAAAGCCAAAGCATTAGATGTAAATAAACTGCAATGATGCTACCTAAAGCCAGTAAAAATAATTGCAACAAAGTCTGAGTAATTTATTAAATAGGCAAAAAAAAAAAGAGAACATAGTTCTCCCCTCCAACTCAGTTCTTACATTTCAGGGGGACAAATGGCTCTGAAGTAGTTTCAACAGTTATCTGCCTCATATGTCTCCCCTAGCACTTCTGATTTTGCAGTCCCATCTCTTTTTTGTGTCATAATGCTTATATACAGCTCTCTCCTCTGCACCTTCTCCCCCCATCCCCCAGAAACCAACACTGCACAAAATGTTGTCAAATGAGAAAAATGAGTACTCCCCACCCATTTAAATAATTATGGTGATCTCAGATGTTCCATGAAATACTGCAGACATCTAAATTTAAAAACATTGATGTTTGCAAGATTTTTAATTCTGTTCTTTAAATATTTTTGTCTAGCATAGTTAACTTTTACTACCGGAAGTCATGTACATCTTAAACTCTCTCTCCACTACCTGCAGCAAATTTGACTCCAAACCACCAGGTCCATGGCATGATGGAATGATGAAAGACATGCAGGAATGTAACTTGCTTGTTTTTCTTACGCAGCACAAAAAATATCTGAAACAGATTTTTAATGAACAGAATGTTACAGGAGATAACCCAAGCCCAACATACTTACAGAAAACTGTATGCATCGGTGCTGGTTGCACACTACTATACATTTAAAAATTCTTCACAGTTGCAGTCTTGGGAGAAGAGGAGAAACTGAGGGTCTGGATATGCAGACTAGTTTTCAAAAAAAAAATTAAACTAGTATGTAAAATCCACTTGTGGAGTCTCAAAAGCCAGGGCCAGCTTTGAAAGCAAACATCCAAGGTTGAGCCATCAACTATGGGTGCAATGGACAGCATAAGATGGACTTGTTTGGACTGAGAAGTATCTAGAAGCATCAGATTTTAAGTCCTCGGAACTACTAAGGCAAGGCCATTTGAGAAAATTAACCGAAGGACTACAGCAAAAGATAGACAAAGAAAGAAGCATGACCAGCAGGTCGAGGGAGGCAATTCTCCATCTCTACTCTGCTCTGGTGAGACCCCACCTGGAGTCCTGCATCCAGCTCTGGAGCCCTCAGCACAGGAAAGACATGGACCTGTTGGAGTGAGTCCAGAGGAGGGCCACAAAAATGATCAGAGGGATGGAGCACCTCTCCTGTGAAGACAGGATGAGAATGTGGGGGGTTGTTCAGCCTGGAGAAGAGAAGGCTCCAGGGAGACCTTCTAGCAGCCTTCCAGGGGGCCTACAAGAAAGCTGGAGAGGGAGTTTTTACAAGGGCATGAAGTAATAGGACAAGGGGTAATGGCTTTAAACTGGAACAGGATAGATTTAGACTACATCTAAGGAAGAAATTCTTCACTCTGAGGGCGGTAAAGCACTGCAACAGGTTGCCCAGAGTAGTTGTGGATGTCACCTCCCTGGAAGTGTTCAAGGCCAGGTTGGATGACACTTTGAGCAACCTGGTCTAGTGGAAGGTGTCCCTGCCCATGGCAGGGGGGTTGGAACTAGATGATCTTTAAGTTCCCTTCCAACCCAAACTATTCCATGATTCTATGGAATCTGGTTAGAGAAATAGCACTTTATTATGAACACTGACTTAGCTACCCTTGAAAAAAGGCAAAATTAGACAGAATATATGTAGGTATTCTTAGTCAATATTGACGAGCCACATTTTAAAGGGCAGAAATTGACAGAAGTGTCAAGGGAAGACAAAGCAAGAAAATGTGTAGGGATAAGTCAGGTCATGCAAAGGGTAGTATCAGATGGTAAGCAAAGGAACACAGAAGAAAAAGAAGTCTGGTGTGTCAGGGAAAACGTTTGGAAACAGCTGACTTAAATACAGCTAAGAAATTACTTTTGTAATAAAACCAAAAAGCTGCTGCGAAACAGGTACCTGATTGGGTGTATTCAAAGAAAACAAATTTTTAGAAAAAGAATTTTTCAGGCCCAGGACTAATTAAAAAGGAGCAGTCTAACCAGTGGGTAGTAAAGGAAAATAAAGGACTAAACTTGTCAGGCTTTTCCAGTTTTAACATTCCTGGCCCTTCCAACACCATTCCATTTGGCTCAGTCAGTAAGATCTTCCAGTGTTGAATCATGAGTATTTGCAGATGGAAGTTAGATGGCTAACTTTGCTCGCAGGTGTAGAACATCCTAAATGCTCATGAGTCAGCTCCTGAATCACCACTACCGTGCCCCACACAACTGAGCAAATGAAATCACAGCTGGTTCCAACACTCAGAAGCTGGTTTGAAAACAGCCAGACCAACCCTACTAGGTGTCAGTCTCAGGAAGAGGGGAAAGCAAATGGCTGCTGGTGGTGAGCGAGGTCTGCATTCTGCTTCAATGCATTGCTGCTCAGACTTTCTTTGAAACAGGTTAGAGTGCCAGGCTGCTATCAAACACATCTATAGTTATGACCCCCAAGGCATACACAGGAATTTAGAGCAGGTAGGTACAGCAATTTATGCTGTATTCAGAGCTGCTGATCTAAATATTCCGAATGTGGAAGATAAAATCTGAAGATGATGTGGAAAAAAAATTCAGCACGATCACCACTGTCTTATCTGCAGTGTTGAGACAAGCATTGCCATAGCACAACAGGTTATTGTATTCAGCTGTTAAACAGACAAGTTATCAGGGCTTCCTAAATTTTGAAAGGTGTGTTCCCTCATTAACATTTTTCCTGATAATCAAGGAATGACAGTGTAATGGGACAATAAGATGAGAAGAGGTAGTAAGGGTAAACACCTTGATGGTATTCCAATAATTGAAGATTGAAGGGCTAAATAAAAAGCAATTTATGCCCCCAGTCCCCAACAGCACTGGTTCTTCTACTGTGAAAAGGAAACATCACTACTTCTTTTATTAGGCTACAAATACTTACAGTGTCTAATAATTCAATGAACTTGGAAAAGTAGTAAAGCCAACAAGTTCGTACCATCTGCAAGAGTAAAAACCAGAAATTATCAGATCATAATAATCATAAAACTAAGCAGCTGCAGGAAAAATAAGTAACTATATAAAGGAAAGTACTGGGATGAGTAAGTGGTGTCACAAGGTTGACAGAAATAGTTAAATGTACAGTTTGTTTTTTCTTTAAAAACACAAAACATTTTTTAATCCTGTAGGAATTTTAAAACCAAGAAAAACAAGCCAACAAATAACGTTGCCTCTTTCTTTCTCCCAAACAATCAACCCCTCCAGTTAACTCACATGCTCTACATTATGCAAGACGGCATTTCCATTTAGTGCATTCCACTCTACAGCAGTGCATTTGGTTGTTCAAAAAGTATTTCTAAAAATAAAGTCAGTGTAGCATAACAATCCGACTTTGTGTTTGGCAACTTACTCTTAGAGCTGTGGGTGACCTCGAGTAGTCAACAATATCGCACCGAAATGAGTACCCTGTGGCCCAACCTGACATAAGAAACTGGAGCAAAGAAAAGGGAAAGGGCAAAGATTTACTTTATGTCTTTTGAAAAATTCATTAATTTCACATTACTTTTGCAATCACTAAGCAGGAGAGGAAAACAAAATTTAAAAACTTGTTGAATCAGCAACTGTCGATCATCTACCTCTGTGTGGGCTAGCTACCATAAAACCCTTTGCTGTTGCAGATTAATGAATTTCTAATTCCAGGACCACACCTATAGATTAGAATTTTCTTCCTACACCCATTATTTCAGCATTAGTAACTGAAGAGGAGAAACAGCTGCATCTCAAAACCAATGTTAAAAAAGTAACTTACTGTGTAAATCAGACCACAGAAACAAATCAAACATTTTGAAATTTTTTGAAAATTGTTATCACAGCCAACCATCTTAATATGGAAAGAAACCAGCACAGCATCTTAATACTGAAAAAACCCCAGCACAACCAAAAAATATGGCTTAATATCATTAAAGACAAGGAACAAATCAATATGCACTATGCTTTTAGTATCATAGTTTCTAAAATTTTGCTTAGTTAAACTGCGAGATTCAATTAGTCTTTCACTGATACAAGTGATGAGAAGCTAGGGTTTTGCATTCGAGAGCACACGCATGACCAAAGGACTGTATGGAACAAATATCATTTAATCTTTTCTCTTGGAATATATTAAAGCTCAGACAAGAGCAACATTGTTAGTATTACACTTGGCTCATTTCCCTGCCAGCTACTGTATCTTTTATCTGTTTATAAAGTGCTTCTCATCCATCGATCATCATCATCACCCGCTCATGCACGATAGGAGGTTCGGCTCTCTTAAGAGATGAAGGGTTTTAGCCTGTTTAACTTCCTAAAAGAATTAGTTGCTTAAATAAAGCAAGATTTGAAAGACCACCAAGACAGCACAGTACTAAAGCACCCACCAAATGGCTTGGTTCCAAGAGAGAAAGAATCAGCTTTTTGCTGAGCACCAGACAATAGCAGAAATTTAATCTGTTATGCTCTATCTGTGCATTCTTTCATGAAATTGTAACATGGAAGTCTTGACAGCAGATTAATTGAATACTGTGTTAGTGTCAGACACTAATAGAAGTTTAATTTTTTGTTTGTTTGTTTCTGGGGGTTATAACCAAAACCAAACTTGGCACCAAATGACAAAAGGAAGATTGGAGATTTTTCAGAACAAAGGCTAAATAGCAAATGTGTGCATCTTGCCCACCGCTTTCCACACAACAGCTGTGACACACAGTAGCTGCTGCTGCACTGCCTTTAGAGTGCTGTTAAAAGAAATGTCAAGCAGTGCACTGTAACTCGTGATTAAATTTATGCAGACTGAGCTAACAGAAAGGTTATCCTGACACTTTGGCACAATAATCTGACAACTTTTCATTACCAGTTTGCCAAATCTGAAACAGCCACATAGCCAGATTTAAAACAGAGGGTCAATACTAGCATAGTGATGCTTCACCAAGCAAATATATAAGGCTACCATTCACACAATACTACTGTTACATAGCTACACTTTAAAACCAAACCAACCAAAAAACCCCAACCTAACAAAAAAACCCTCCCAAACCAAACCCCAACCCAAATAAAACCCCAAACCCAAAAAACTCGGACATTATCTATCTTAAGGTTTAAGGTTCTAAATTAAAGCTTCTACATAGTCTACACCATTCATGGCTAAGGCTACTTAGGTCACTCAACCCAGAATGCTATACAACTCATCAGGCTTTCCAGTCTTAAAGTCTAACATTTGCTTGAGCTATGAACCACAGCTAAATCTCAACATTCCTTTTGAGAGAAAGAGCATTTGCTATTTTGGGGTGGGGTGGGGGGAATCAATGCTGAAGATTGTCATGGGTTGGGGGGGGGTGTTTTGTTTGGGTTTGTTTTGGGTTTTTTTAAAGGATGAAGATCCCCAAATTAGATTTTTGTCAACTTCTCTCATTTAAAAGGCATATCTAACTGAAGATTATTCCGTAGTAAACATACTCTATACAGTGTTTGAAATATCAGTGTTGACTGTCATGTAGTGGGACAGAAACAATTACAACAGACCAAGAAAAACATGTAGCCTGCATTACCTGCTACAGCTCAGGGAAATTAAATAAGTTAGGAGAATTTTTAATTTTGTAAATTATATGTAATGACACATAAAATATTTTATAATCTTTCTTTCTAGGTATGACTTATTCCCTTTTTTCAACTATCAGCTCAGTTTAGCATACTGCTTGGAAGAATGTAATTACAACAATCAGAACAATAGTTTTTCGAGAATTGCAGAGTGGGAATTATATTAATAAATTTATTAAAAGTTAGTGGTTAGAGACATGAAATATATAAATACATTACAAATAAAAGTAGTACTTACTTCGTAAGTCATATATAAAGAGAGAGCTACCACACTAAAATTATAACACACCATTATCTGCTTGAGTTCAAAAGGTTTTTTATTTTCCATGATTTTGGGTCCCAAGGAAGTGACAAAATAAATGTAGGTTCCAATGATAAAGGTTGTTGGAAAAGGTGAAGACATAAGTGGCCAGCCTTCCAGTCTTGGATCTAGAGGAGGGGAGGAGGCGGGGGGGGGGGAGGAGAAAAAAAAAAAATCAGATCTTTCCAGTACTTACTAAATCCTAAAACAGCTACAGAAAGGTACTTAAGAATTAACAGTTTAGATTTTGCTGTCAGTGATCATGTTTCAGCATCCATTCACCTGAAATCCATACCACCTGGATAACAAGATTTAGCACCCATAGGATTCAATGCTTCTTTCTGCATCAATTCTTCACACATAATGAAGAGAAGACACAGAATCATTACAATTTTCTGTCTAGATCTCTCCTTCACGAAAAGTCTGCGTTTTCACACATGAAGGGGGCTCAGAGGGCAGCATAGGAAGGCAATGCCCAAGCAGGTCACTGAGGCTGCACTTCCACATGAGACTTCATTCTTCTGGAAAAGCATGAACCTTATTTCACAAGTTCAAGTCACAGATAGCGAGTAGCCCCACTTTTCAAGATCCTTGAGCTTTATAAGCAGTACGACGTTAGACATAGTAAGTACAGGGATTTTAAAGTTAGAAGACCTTCTGTCCCATCGGTTTGTATTCATAGCTTAGCACTTGAGGCTTGTGCCTATTCAGTCCAGACACGTCGCCACTTTCACAGCACCATAAAACACACACTTTCGTATTACAAGCCTCCAAACGGCAGAAGTGTTGCAAGTTCCTCTCCAGTTATCCCAGACAGAAGTATTGCAGAGAGTCGTCCTCCTACGTACACCCCGCAGCTGAGGCTGGCAGGCGCTCCCTCTGAGTTTCACCATGATTCCACTGCACGCTTCTGTCATTCATCGACTTCCAGCTCACCAAAGACTTCCACATTTCTCCATACGCAGGAGAACTGATATGAATTTCATGTATTTTTTTAATATTTTTAAAAAAATTTTTATAAACTGACTTTTGGAAGATTCATTTCTGAATTATTCCAAACTTAACTATTGACTCAGTAAACTGCCGCTTTCATGGTTTGCTACTGTGTTTTGGGGGTGAAATTATACCACCGCAATTTTTGTTAAGTGTTTAATTCCTGGCCAAATGTCTTAAATTAGTGATTTTCAACCCACAGCATTCAAGCAACCCATCACCCATGAGACCCTCTGATGTTGTTTACAGCCACTGGAAGTTTTAAAACAGATTGAGGAGGAAAGCACATTCTAATGCTGCTCACAGGCTGTAATATGCCCAGTGCTGCTGCCCACAGACCAACAAGGATTGTGAACCATGGCACTAGGCACCTGCATGTGTTGCACTGCAAGAGAATCACCAGCTCTTCACAACTGACGGCTTTTTCTGCATCCGCCCCTTGCACTGACACTACCAGAACTTTCCCATCGGTGTTCCCAGCTTGATGCTGAGGAAACCATGTCCAGCTTCTAACAGTATGCTACGAGATGCCAAATACAAGCACTGTTAGGCAGGGAGACAAGGAACTCAAATTCTGAAGTCATGGACACTGCAGCAGAAATGCTCCATCCCAATCCATTTCACCCTACGAGTCATTCTGACAAAACTCCCTTCTCACTCGTGTGCTGTGGTTCCACAGAACAAGAGAAATGGTTCTCAGCTATACTGGAAAAGAGAAATTAGTAATTTTATTGATCAAACTTTAACTGCTTCTCAAGTTTTCCCCAGGAATCAGCTAATCCCTGTCACTATGTGCCTACCACAGTGAGGAACACTCAGGGATGCCACTGTGACAGATGGGTCTTAACCCCAAACTCCAGATCTTCTCTGTCATTTTTTGTTAAGTATGCAGAACTACAGAACAACAACAACAACATTAAAGCAAAGCATGTTTAATATCCTCGTACCAGCTGCAACAAGAGACTTATGTTTCTTTTCAAAACAGAACTGTGACAAAGTTAATTACTCTGAGGATTAATTTCAAAATATTATAATTTATCAGGGTCTTTATTTCTCTTACTTTGCAAAAGCAAAATACAGTAACACCATGCCCCTACCTCAATTAACTGATAAAATACCATTATTCGGTAATGAAAGAGACTTAAAGCTCTATGTTCAGCAGCACAGGAAAAACAAACTATATATTCAGGCAAGACAGAAACTCTTACAGAAGAATCACTGTCTGCAATTTATTTAGTCTGAGGTTATACCCACAAACTAGCTGAGTTTTGCTTTTTTCCTTTTTTAAAATGCAGAAACTAATCTGTTCTTTATGGTTAAAAATATCAATAGATAACCTGGCGAGTCTAAGAAACATTTACAGGAAGATAAAGCTACATTAAGTTGATAAACAGTACACCTAGAATAGCTACACATTGCTTTTCAAAATTACTGAAAGTTAATAAGTTTTAGATTTAAATGACTCACCGGCATCTTTAATCCATTCATCATACAGTAGTACAGCCTTTGATGTCAGATTGCTAAAGGCCATTTTCGCTTGATTAAGACTTTATGATGCTGCCTGCAGGAAAACAAACCAAAACAGAAATATGGATTTTTGCAATTAATAAAATAAAGGTCAATAAAGTGTTTTAGAAAAGATTTTCAGGAAACAGAATAGAAACACACAGAGACGGCTAACAGAGCACCATATGTGGAATACAGATCAGGGAACGTTAGTTAACCACATCACACTATGCTTGAGGCTAATTTATAGCTGAGCTGTTATGCACAACAATATGATTTTGTAATCTCTACATACCAAGCAAGGTGCTTCCATGCCATAAAGCATTATCTCAAGAAACCATGCTGTGGTTTACCGTTACAGTTAAGGGGAAAATATAAATAAAGAGCAGCTGCTTAAATTCATTTTTATTACCATTTCCACTTAAAGTCCAAGTCACTGATATGTGAAGAAGTCCAGCTTTGCAACATTTACTACTGAAAATTTTAATTTTCTAACTAAGAAGTATTTCTAAGGTAGGTGGCAAGGAAGAAAGGTGCCAATATGGCTGCATACTCCTTTTAAATACAATAATTAGCTATGTTATAATTAGTATGCAAAACACACACTGATGAATCAACTGTTTCCACACCAGGATCATGAAGTGTCATAGTACCAGCGGTAATACCATTAACTCACAAAAATTATCCAGCACAACCAGTTTGCATGCAGCACCACCTACGTATGTAAAACTTTTCAAAGAAGTATGCTTATATGAATACTGATTTTTGCTCCAAAATCAAGTACTCATCAGCCCTTCCCTTGCCTCATTCCCCCTAGAAAACACTTTTTAAAAATGCCAACACATTTGAAGGGTGTCTCTTCTGTTTCTCACTCAGTGTCTCACTTTGCCGTACGATTTCTCTCCCTCTGCAATCTTCACGCTGTATTCAGTTTTGTTAGTCCAGGCTGCAGCACACCTCGATAACCAGCTCCTTTCCTCTGTCTGCCCTTCTGCATCTCCTCCAGGCTAAGCTAGCTGCAGGCTTGGGGAGCCACTTCTGCCCTCGTGATGGTAACGCATTTCTCTCCTCAGATCTTGCCACTATCATCTTCTCATTTGCCCTCACCTTAACACTCCTGCAAAATAATTTCACCCTTATCTCCAATTCTACAAGTACCTCCTGTTCACTGCCATTTCACAGGAGTTTTTAGGCACCTCAAAGTACATTACACCCACCCTTCATCACAAGATACAACACAGACAAGCCTGCCTTCATTAGAGTTCATCTGATCTACCTCTCTGCTACCCACTTGTTCTCCTGCTTGCACTTCTGTCCCGTGTGTCTGAACATCCGAAACCACCATCAATTTCATGTTCAGAAACTACTCCCTCTGCAAGTCTCTTCAAAGTCGACATTTTCCAGAAATACCATCCTCCAGCATCAGCATTTCCCAACCCAATGTCACTGCCTTTATGCTGACCATTTTCACACACCCTGTGTTCATATTACAATGTTTGCTACAAAGCTGTATATTTATAAGGGTGCTGGCGAAATCATAAGCAGCAGGGGACATCCTCTTCCTTTTCTAATGGAAACTTGAGTGGCCCTCTTCCTTTTGACACTAGCAGTCACAGGAGAGAATGGATTTTATGGTTAGAGCCAAATTATAAATATCCCTGCCATCTTGCTCCATAAGCCAAACTATGGCTGATATCAAACATACGTAAACCCAACGCTGTCTTGTACACCAGGTACTTCAGACTGACCAACTATGACAGCCGGGCAACTCAGCTGTAAGTAACTGGTGCGGGGGGGGGAGTGTTAAAAATCTGTATTTTATAAATAATTATTTTATTAAAATAGTTAGATTGATTACAGTAAGTTATCCTTAAAATCCAGTATTCTTCCCATTTCAGTCTCATGAGAACAGTCTATCAAAGAGACAAGGCATGGTAAACAGAAGGTACCTTGTTCAGCGGTTATAATGATATTCTACCAAAGCCTACAGACACCTTGTGCACAGTATGGCTCAATATTTCAATAAATATATTCACTGAATACAAATAATCACATTATATTTAATCAGTTCTTCAATAAGAAAAATAGTTTACTGATTTCACTGCCAGTCAGGTATCCTGATGAAGATGTTACTGGAACTCAGAATGGCTAGCTCAACATGCAGACCAAAACCCAAGTTAAACAAGTAACCTACTGCTTCAAATCATGCTCTCAAAAATCCAGAAAATTCTGTGTGGATGCTGGCTCAAAATGAATTGCCATTTATCATGGGCTTGGGGGTGTTGATTGACTTTTCCTCCCTCTTACGGTACAAATCTCTCATCCTAACAACTGCAACCTCACAAATAGACAATGCTTTACATTTATCCACTTGACTTGTCGACATCACTTTAATTTTGTATTAGGAGTCAGACAAGTGTGCTGTTGGTGCTCAATAGCAACTCTTATGCCTGATAGGCACTGGGACTGAAAGCATGCTTTTTATCTGGAACCAGGCTATTTCCAATAGATTGCTTCTGTTCGTAGTAGAAAGGCAGCAGACGAAAATGGTGAATCCTCATGTTTCCCAGCCTCTGCCATACTGATGGAGAGGCATTTGTGCCACCTCTCCTGACCCCAGCACTCGCAGCTCTTCTCCCTGTAAAACGCTTCACAAGAGCTAAGACAGCAGAGGCTCTTACTCTTCAAGGTTTGTTTTCTGTTCATAACCAAGATATGACTCCACAGCAGCGGCTAAATTTATTCTGAGTTTCTGCAGGTTAGTTCCTGGCCTTGAGAGAAGGATGTACCAGCCAGAGAGCAGCCACAGCCTCACCACACACACACACTGACTGATCAATTACTCTGAATCTGAAGGTAAGCAAACTACAGTAAGTTAAAACTAATTATTTTAACAGTAGGAGTAATGTCTGCAAGAAAAACAGTGCTGTTCAGAACTTTTCTACAGTTAAAAGATTTATTTAAAATCAACTTTCCTATATAGTGCTACTACTTTACTTTCAATGTACTTTACAATTCTACTTATTTTCTTAACTTAACTAGCTACCTAGTTTTCCTTTGTAAGTCCATTTCTATGAACAATTGTTTCCATTAATGTTAGGTTTTCAGAATTTTTTGTTTGTTAACTACCTACAAGTAGGGTTAATGGCAGCATGGAAGGTATTTTTTCTTATCCTGTTACACTTCACACTCAAATTCATACCTACTGGGAAATAACATGATCAAGGCTTGCTTTTTTTCTTTTTTTTTTTAAATAGAAAACACCCACATGCCCACACTCAAGACAAACAACTAGCTTGTGCTTCAGCAAAAAAAAAAGCGCCATTCTTTGAAAGACTGGTTTTTTATAGTACAACTGTGTTGTTAAGAAGTAACCTGATAACACTTTGACCATAATACAATCTTCCATAATGTTGGGCAGTTTTGAAGTCTACAGAACTTATCCCCTAAATGCGAGACTGGAAATAGTTGGCCTGAAGAGACAAAGACTTGGGGGCAAAGAAAGCCATTTGTTAAATACACAGCTTTAGTTCTTCATGCTGTAAACTCAACTGCACGTTAATCATTTGTATAGCCACAGTTCAGTCAGGAAAACATACATTCAGTTTACAAACCTGCTGACATGCTTACAGAATCAGCACATCGGCATTTTTATTTCCAATGTTCCACTTTCTGCTTGTAACAAAATTAAAAAATGCAACTAAAATGCACTAACAGTAGGGAATTTTCTCTTTAAAATAGAATGTCTAGATTGTAGCAAACGCTCTCAAAATTAGGGAAGTCACACTAGCAGACTCATTTTCAAAATTAGGTTATTTTAAATGACACATTGGAAGCAGTTTACATAAATTTAAGAAATACAGTCTTGTAAGTTCAGTCTGCCCAGCTTGAAAAGTTCTAAAGAACATAGAGGCAGTCCTCTCAAGCACAGACATTCAGAAAACAAGCACTGAAATCACCTCGAAAACATACGTGAGGTACCCAGCTCTCAGAAGGAAATAAGCGCTATTTTTCTTTTTTTTTTCTATTTAAAAATGTCAATGGCAGTAATATCGTGGACCTAGGTTCAAGTCAGCTGTGCTAATACAATTTCTGAAGAAATCTTTAAACAAATGTATCTTCACCATCATAAAAATAGTGGGTGTAAGTGAGGAAAGGGAGGGAAAGGGCTGTGTTAAAAGATCCGTGTCATTTGCTGGCCTCCGGCCCCCTGCAGCTCAGCAGACAGCTGGAAGAGCCCACTAACTGCAGCCGAGTTGAGGCATACAGCTTGGCAGAACCAATTTCAAGTTGGACCATTACCTTTACTGGAGAGGCAAGGGTAGATAGGATTGTTTACAGCAGCCAAAAATGCCACAAATACCACAGCAAACCATATGAGAATGCCTGACGATGACAAGTAGCAAGTAATAAGCTGTTGGAAGTGCTCGAGTTCAGTTAGCACACAAAACTATTAGTGATTCTTGTAATGGGAATTACTGGTATGCCTCAAACATTCCTTATTTTTAAATGAGAACAAGAAGTTTCTCACATTCCTTTGCTTAACCCACATGAAAGATATTTGCCATTCTTGATGCTCATTTATTCCCCCTACATATTTTTTAAGTATTAAAACAGATAAAGATTTGCTTTTAAATAGCAATTTTACAAGTGTTTTATGTTGATGGCTACTGAACAAAACAAGCAAACAAAGGAACTTGACAGAAAACCAAGCAAAATGAAACAATCTAATGTAAGCTCTGTCACCCCAGAAAACAAATTCTAAAACTCAGTGGGAACACAAAACACTTAAGAATTTGCATTAGAGAGCAAAGCTAATTATTAGAAAGACAGACAAGCTACTTTTACAGGGACCTCTTAGCAAAAGACTGGAGAATATCACAATATAGTACAAACTTTAAGGGGATAATTTCCACCCAAGGCAGATCCCGAACGCAAAGGTTCTGGAGCATCACGCTCTGGCCCGGCGAGCAGGTGGACCCTCCACCCCACAGAGCCTGCTGGAAGATGGGGAGAGCCTGCAGAAAGCATTGACCCACGCAGGACTGATTTCAAAATGCTAGCTTAGGAAATGACAGTAATACTGGCTTACATATTCAGGCACAATTATGAAACTTTCATGTTTCAGAATCAGTTGGTATACTGTTGTTAATTCTGCTCTTGAAGTTCATAAGGTAATTAAATCAAGACGTTTCACAGATGGTATCTTAAGCTTTACCTGGGAAATACCAGCTCTGCCCTTCCTATTTCCCGAGGCTGTGTGCTTACATAATTGCAGTTATTTTAACTACATTAATCCCTTATGCCACATGGCAAACAAATACAAACTGCCTATTTGCCTCCATTAGATGGATTACTCACCTATATTCTGCAACAAAGTTTTAAACTTTAGCCGAGTGTTGCCTGTCGTTACAGATTTCCCTGAGAGGAGTTTCCATCACCTTCCCCATCCTTTGTGCCTTCTCTCAACCACCCAACCCATTTTTGGAAAGACTCATTTCACAGGCAAGTTGGCTACATCCTGCTTAGCATTAGGTGGCCTTTTCTTTTTTGATAATATTGCTTGTAAACACTGCTCCTGTTAGATGACAGTTCTACTCAAGTGAGAGACAGAAGGCAGGCAAGGCAACTCTGTGCAACAGAGGTACTTTGAGAAATTTCTAAGTTTTGAGAGATGTATTGTTAGTCGTTACCTTGATTAAATTTCAAACCTTGTCTCTGAAGCCAGTCCATTTAAAAACACAAATCCTAACTCCTTAGAGTGCATCAACAATCTCTGCACCTACATTTTAGAGTAGACGTTGGGGAGAGAACAGCAAATTTCAAAATAAATTTAAGTTCCTTTTAAAAAAAGTGGACATCCTAAAAACAGATGAAACAGGTTTAGAAACTATATTAGAACGTCTACTTGTAAAATTCCCTATTGGCAGTATTCAATGAGAGATCTAATACTTACCCTGCATAGTCACCCTTATTGAATTATTTACATGGTACCTCTTTATTTAATGCTTTGCTTTTTAAACTAGCATCTGTTGTTCACCTACATGAATAAAGTAGTCTGTAAGCAGTGGAACTAGTGAAAATACGTTTCGTTTTAATCAGACTTCAGATTGATTTTCTACCAGACTAATAGATTTCCCATTCTGATGCTGCAAAAAATAAAGACCAATTTGTATTTCCTTCCACACCTGCCTATAAATTGTTAAAACAACTGATACTGCAGACTTTACAGCAAGGCTGAACACTGGCAACAGGCACAGTAAAGCCCCCTCCTATGGGAACTGTTTCAGGGGTACAGCCCCATTTTGTGCCCAACTCCCAGCCAGAATCATATGGGCTTTCTCCGGGTCCACGTACACTGACCCAACCACCAGCGACAGCTGAACGGGGAAGCCCCAGTGTGCAGTCCCACAGCATCACTGCCAACGGGTCTAGTCCTCAGGCAGCTGCAGGATAAGTCACAGCAGCTCACTGACCCAACTGAAAGCTTAATCTTTCGAGAAAAAAGTTATTTTTCAGTCAACTCAGACCTGAAAGGCTGAACGGGCTCATGCAAAGGAAACATTGAGACACATGAACTGGGATGCAAAGGTGGGAGTAGCAGCCCTGTCACATAACCCTTTAAGCTGATAGTGAAATCATGTAGGGAGGGGACAGGATCATCATGTCCAGTCCTGCATAATCATAGACAATCATGTACTAGATCCGTAGTCAAGAAGTTCACATATTGCACCTCAGCCAGTCATCACTCCGTCCATCAGAAGCCACAAGGGACACTCTGTACAACACGAGAGCCAAAGCCACAAAAAATACATTGTGCTACAGTAAGGCAGGAAGAGATCTGGCATCGCCAATATCTTAAATATCTTAAATGCATCACCCGGGGTTGCAGTGACACATGTGAAAGGGATCCTAGGGACTAATGTCCCACATCACTTAGAAAGACACATCAAGTTCAAACAGTCCCTGCAATCACAGCCTGGAAGGAAGTTTCTTTACAAGTCTGAATCCAGTTACCAGTTTAACTCAAGTATGAGAAAGACTCTGGGCAGGCCCCTGAAAAGATTCCCAGTTTCACTTCGGAAGCGAGCACCATGGACATCACTATCTTCCCCAGTTTTCTCTCCCCGTATTCCCAATGTTTCAGAGAAAGGTAAAAACATAAGCAGGGGGAAAAGCTCCTAGAATTTTAACTTATCAGTGCTCCCCTGCCTTTACCCAAAACCCTTTACTTGAGCAATTGCATGTCAGCCATCCTGCAGCCAACCAGTATCACCTGCCCACTCCTCTGCTGCGGTGAGTGACTCCTGCACCCAGCTTAGGACAGAAGCTCTTCTCGTTGGTCCCCCAGTGCATGACTTACACTGGGCTTCTTTAAGTTTGATTCCGGCTCCGTGACGCCAGCTCACAAAGTCACCTAGCCCTGCCTACATGGTGAGCCCTGTGGCAAATACCACACGACAACTTTCACCTACAAGGCAAAACAAGGTTCACCTATGACGTAATTATTTTTATTAATACAACCACATTTTCATTGGATAATGATATCTCATTACCTTTATCAAAGACCTTTGGCAAAGTATTGATTTCATAATTGGGCCATATCTGACTCAGATTAATCTCCTCCTTACCCAAAGGACTTAACAGATTCTCCCTTTTCCTCCTTGCTTCTGCAGCATTTCGTTTTTCTTTCAAGATCAGATCAACTAAGCTTCGGGTCACTTTAAAGAGGCTTTCACGAAACAAGAACCAGGAGCTGGACAGCAGTAACACAATCTAGTATTTTCAGCTGCGCTACACAATCATGCTAACTCATACACCCAGTGCTCCCCACTCATTCCTCTACAAGCCAACATCTTCGTCATATGCTGAGCTTTTACCCATTCTGTTTTTTTTTCCCTCTACAGTAGGGACAGTTCTGATAAATATATGTAAGAATTACTTACAGCTGTGTTGTTTCTGAAGTGCATACACATCGTTAGTAACCAAGCAAACCAGAATATCAAACTCTGTACTGAACTAGACGGATAAGGAGTGGTATTTACCTGCACTGCAAAGAGAGCAGAGTCTGGGTTTTTTAACCTGCATAGGAAGTACATTATTTGTAAGACACAATGTACAGGTAAGCTCTAAAAAGGCAGAGGGAGTGCACATTCTAACTAAATACATTGAATGAAAGGGATCAAAGATGTCTGATGACATCCAAAGTTTGCATGTTAAGACTAAAAACAAAGGGGCTTTGTGGACGCATCGACAAAATAGGATTAATGACATTTAATTTCATCTCATAGTGGTGATGAAGATTGCTTATTTTGAGTACACACTGTAGTCATTTGAATGCTTTGGTAAGACTCTTCAACTTTCTACCGGACACCCCTTTTAAGGTGAAGCATATGGAATGCAGCAGATAAGAGCAGCCTCATATCAATTATCTTTATCTTCCCAATATACCTGACAAAGGGCAAGCCACAAGCGAAACAGACTCAGCTATCGTTGCCAAGATTTGCGATCAGTCTAAAGCTCTCCCTCCTTCTCCTCTGTGATACCATTTACCCAAAGTCTGTATCATTCTTGAACCTCTGGGTAGGATGGCTTAGAATTGACTCTGGTTATGAGTACTATTGCTTGTATTTACCTGCCTGATTAAAGTTACTCATGTCAAAATATGAGAAGAGATATGAGCGAGACCATCCCCTTCCTTCAGCGGCAAGCTGAGTCACTGAGTTGGCTCCGTCATATCGTCTATCCTCACTAACAGTTAAGAGTTAATGCGTATCAGTTAACTGCATATGAGAACCTCATACATCCAATTAATTACAATAGAAGCATTTTGCTACCAAGGACCAGTAAAGAACCTAGTTTGTGTTTACCCATCACTTAATAGAACAATGACGTAAATCGTCATTAGTCACAGTGGGGGGCACCCCATGGAAGCTAAACAAAAAGAAGGAGAAATGCAGAGCTAGACTTCAGGTTCCAGAGGAGACTCCTTAAAACAAATGGGAACAAGACTTGTTACACAGGTAACATCTTGCTAATCTAGCCAATACCAATGGAAAAAAAGCTGACAAGCCTTCTTATTCCAAAGACATCTTGTAACCAAGTAATCAATAGCAATGTACCTGTAGCTATTCAGCACTAGAGAAAGATAAGTACAGAAAAATTAGACCATAAATTTCCACCTGTCGTAGACAAAGACAGGGAGACGGTGCTGTCTTTTGTAACGTGAAAATACAGCAGAAAAGAGTTTCATAGGAAGGGGAGATAAAAAATTATAGGTAATCACCTTAAGAACACAATGTTCACCTTAAGAAAGAAGAGTTGAGCAAGTAAAGTGAAAAATATTCATCATTATCAAAGGAAGAAGTATTTTTCTACAGTCACATCTTGCCTATAGCATACACTCAACTCAGCTACTGTCACTGTAGTTGCCGTGGCAAAATGACATTGCAAAGTCAGTGCCATTTTATGGAACTTTTATTGCACCAGCTGTAATCTTGCTGGGTTTAGAATATTAGTAAGTAGTAACACTGATAACACCGGTGCAGAGTTGCAACATATTTTGTTCACTCTTTAATGCAGCAATTTACAAAAGCTGAATTGCTCCCACACCACTCTCATGCTGATGTGGGCTAATTTCCTTTACTGTAATTTCCCACCACCTTACACTTGCTCAACCTACCCACCCTCCGGGTCCTAGGCTGATATCCTAGGCAGCAAAATAATGCGTTCCTTCTGCTCCAATTTTGCTTGCGTTGCATTAGGCAGGCATAAATTTTAAAGGCAGCTGACCTAGCACTGACACCCTCCCGCCCCTCCCCCTCTTTTTTTTAAGCCACCATGCAGCATAGCAAACATGCTGTTGAGAACTGTAAACATCAGCCACTCCACCCTCTCTAGGAGGCTCTTTCAAAAGAAAGCTGGAGCCAGCTGTGCCGTGAACTTCGGGATGTGCGACACACGCAGTGGCTGCACACTGAGAGGTGACAGCAGAGCTTTAGGGTGACAAAAGCCATTTTAAAGGAAATCTGTGCTAAGCGTGTCTTTTACTGAAGTCTCAGAACACTCCCCCTACCCAAGGAAGCGTGCTGACAGCATCATAAAAAAAAAGCTGCTGCTCCCAAGTTCGGTCTTGGCACATCAACTGCTATTGTGAATGTGCTTTTTGGAGTGCTCCAGGAAGCTACTACACTGCCACATCCTAAATCTTTCCAGTCCAGAGCTGCTAATATGCACAGCTGCAGTTGGGAGGTTCCAAATCACTGAGGGATATGCAATGAGGTATAAAGGCCTTAGGTTTTGGGGGTTTTTGTTGTTGTTTAAATCATCATTCTTCAGCATGATGAAAGGTCTAGTTAATCACTACAAAACATACGAGTATTAGTGTCAGGCAATTCATGAAGGTACATTACACTATTGTTTGGAGACTCAGGCCTCTCAGCCAGAACAACTAAACAGAGCAGTAAGAACATGAATAGACTGTTGATTTCTCTTAATACTCCTGTTTTTTCTCCTGCATCCCAAAGAAGATCTCCACTTAAAAAAAAAGAGAAATAATTAGTTTGGAGTTACTGCAGAAGTGAAATATAGTTTCAGAAATGCAGGTAAGGTGGAAAAGCCAGATGTTTCCCAGTAAGTGCCTGTTGTACTCTGTACTCAAGGGAGGAGTCACAGAGGGGTGGAGAACAGACAGCAAAGAGACATCTGAACATTAGGGACAGCTGGAGGAAGTGACCCTGCAGACTCGTCCTGTAGCCAAAGCCACTTGTCAAGGTTGCATTGTGCTTATACTTTGAGTCCAGGGATGAATACATGGAAATTAGTATATTATAAAACCCTGTCTGATTATGTTTGCAATTTGAGTAAGCTTTTGGGTACCACTCAAGCTGTCTTGGATGCTGTTCACACTACTTCATCGTCGATAACTTTCCACAGCACCTTTCCCTTTTGAGGTGACTGCACCCCTTGGAGTGTGACCCATTTGACAGAGGTTGGGTACACAGTGTGAATACAAGAATGGGAGCACCTTTGCCTTAACTCAGTACTAACAGCAGTTCCAGAAACACTCTTTTCCACTTGCTGTGCAGGCACCCCTCTAAGGACTATGGAAGTGCTGGATTTCCAAAGGGTTCCCGTGAAAGCCCTGGGGGTTGGGACTCAACAAACGGTATGGAATAGAAACATTCCTAGCTGCCTACAAGCATTAGAGAGAGGAAACATACAGTCAAGGTGACTCAGAGCAGTCAAAGGCCTATAGAGACAAAAGAAAAAGGTTGCTCCAAGGGCAAAGCAATGCTGCGTAGGACAGTATTCAGATGACAACCTAGCCTCAAAAGCTTACATAAAAACAAAACTCCCCTTCTCCTAAGAATATTAACTGGCTTGATTAGCAAAAGTGTCTTACAACATTTTTTAAACCAGATCTTGTTATAAAAATCCAACTTCAAAAATGTATCAGTTCTTTGATCAATTGCCAAGCAATCAACATGCAGGAGTTTGCATAGCACAAAATGCAAAGTAGAGGCTGATATTACGGGCAAAATATATTACACACATTACACAGATGTGAAAGTTCGGCTCCAGATCTAGTTAGCTAGACCTTAGTTCCTTCGCTAAGAGGAATTTTTAAAAGTCATTATTTCGCACTTTCAGGAAGCTCAAGAACAGTGCATAAAGCAGCATTGTGTAGGCTGCGAGTTTGTAACAGTAGAGCTTTTTAAAAGGGGCTTAAAACACCGAATGACGACTTCATAGAAGAACAGAATGAAACACCAGGTTAATGCACAGGTTTAATCACAGGTATGTTGTAAGGATTTTCCATCTTCTATCAGTATTTTCCACTACTACAGTAGAATGTAGCTTTTACCATCTTTCCAAGCATTCAGAGACCACCCAGGACCACAAGACATCACTGAAGTTTAAAATACATCAGCTCAGCCAGGCAGCATGTAGGGATGAACCAGCTGCATCTGGCCAAGTCAACTGCACTTATTTTTTTTTCCTCGTTCCGATCCTGAAAGATTGCCAAATACAAATAGCTCAAAAAAATGTATCCCATCAGCAAAGTGCATTAGGCGATGGATGTGCCACATCAGAATAACATAGGAGATAATACTTCCAGTGCAGAAGCTTGGCAAGCAGCAAAGTACTCAGCGTAATACTAATGTTCCTGTAAAACACCAGTATACAAGAAAAAGACAAGTGTCTAATAGTCTACTCAGCGTGCAACAGCAGTAAAAGAGAATAAAACTGGACTGTCTCCAGTACAAAGGAAGATTAGGCTTATATATAACTACGCATTTATATTATCAAAAAAACATCTCAGCATTTTTCACGTACAGGTTTCAGTGCTTTGCAGAAGAGGTCAGTGTGTTTGGTTCACTCTTTGTACAGAGCACTCAGTCACCGGAGAAAAAGGGGCACCTTTTCCATCAGATAACACAGCAAGCTGTGAACAAAACCCAAGCGCTGGGTGCCCGTTCAATATTCCAGTCACTGTGCAAAACTACCAGGCCACAGACCACTGTCTGAACGTAAAGCAACACCGCAGCCCTCGTCACTCGAGCAGGTGTCTAAGCAAAGTGGTTCATCTCCACTCTTTCTCTACCACCTCGACTCAAGATGATTTTCTTGTTCACACTCAAACCAAGGAATTTGCTTTCACCCACACTCACTGTCTTCCACACACATTATATAGCTGCAGGTTCATCCAGCTGACTATATCCAAAAAGCGTGATGCTTTCCCACTGACTGGACCTCTCCCCACTGCTGTTGGCTCAACAGATGAGTCAAGGTCATATAACTTCAACATCCACAAAAGCACCTCCCTTGCTTATCACACAACTCTGTCTAGATTCAATTAGGTTTTGTCCGACGCTCCGGCACATTGGATGAAAGCAACTGATGGCATGCAATCACACTTCTCAAGAATATGTGTAAAGTCTCTACAGGATAAAAGCAAGAACACGAAATTGCACAATTTCCACAGCTTCAGAGGCAATTTTCCATCCCATACTTTTAAACGTAGTTCAAATGGGGGATCTAAGCTGCTCTGTTTTGAAATACAGTAGCAGCCTCATTTCAACAGATAAGGAAAAACTCCAGATCAAACCAGAACTCTGTGTGGCCCAGTCCATGTTCAGGAACCTTATTTCTGCAACTTTCAGATAAGCTCCCCTAATTGGTCAGGTGCACCACTTCAGTTTATGAAAAGCAGTTTCAGAATAATCTGAAATTCAGCTGGGGGATTTTTCACCCCATGTGTCCTGGTTTAGGCCAGGACAGAGCTAGTTTTGTCTTCAGCAGCTCCTGTGGTTTGGATTTAGTGTGTGAAGAATGGTGACAGTGCACTGATGTTGCTGGTTGCTGCTGAACGACCAAGGATATTCTGCAGTTTCCCAGGTTTTGCTAACATGCAGGTGAAAAAACTTGGGAGGGGTAGAGCCAGAATAGCTGATCCAAACTGGCCAAAGAGAGTATTCCGTACCATAGATGTGATGCCCAGTATAAGTGAGGGTCGGCTGGTGGGCCACTAGCTTTTAGACCCTTAACTTGCCCTAATCGTTAAGCTTCCCTTCGGGTTGCTTTTTGTTTCCCTGTTTTTACCTTTTTGGTTTTCGTTCGTTCGGCTGTTTGTTCCCTCGCCTGCTCTCTCTGGAACTTGTTGTTCTGGGATAGCTGCGGGGGGGGGATACCCCTGCTCCCTGCCTGCTGCTCGGGACGGGCTTTATTGACCGTCAGGTGGTGAGAAATTGTGCATCGTTCATTTTATATATTCTATTATCCTTATGTATATTATTATTATCATTATTAATATATTTTTATATTTTTCCTTGGCTGTCCTGGTGAACTGCTTTTATCTCAACCCACGAGTTTTCCTTTTCTCTCCGATTCTCCTCCTCACCCCACTGGGGAGCAGGGAGTGAGCAAGCAGCTGAGTGGTATTGGGTTACAATTTGGGGTTAAACCACGACAGTCCTTTTTGGCGCCCAACGTGGGGCTTCTCCCCAGATGGGTTTGCCTCTGCGCTGCCAGTTGCTCTGCTTCCATTGCTGTAACCACCCCCACAGGGCATTTGCCACCATCCAGGAGTCGGTATAGAAGTAGAGCACTGGCCACTTCTCTCGCTCAGCACTATCTAAAGCCAGCTGGATGGCTTTCACCTCTGCAAACTGACTCAATTCTCCTTGTCCTTCAGTGGCTTCTGCGACTCATTGTGTAGGACTCCACACGGCAGCTTTCCATCTTCGATGCTTTCCTACAATACGACAGGACCCATCAGGGAACAGGGCATCGTATAATAATAACCTGGGAAACTGCAAAATGTCCTTGGTCATTTCGCAGCAACCAGCAACATCAGTGCACTCTCACCATTCTTCACATACTAAATCCAAAACACAGGAGCTGCTGGAGACAAAAGTAGCTCCGTCCTGGCCGAAACCAGGACACTGTGACATTTCAAACGCTCATTAAAGGACTTGAAGGGAGGCACAGAGAGCTCCAACAGCTCCTGGGTTTTGCCCTCCCTCCTCACAACCTTCTCCCTTCTCCAAAATGTAAGAGTCATGTTCATGGTTAGAAGTCAAAATGAGTGGACTTCCTGAGCACCACAGCTATGCATAAAAGCTATTTACAGCCCTGCCTTACAGTTTTATCACTTCTTCATGTAAAAGCAAACTCAAGCAGACTCCTCTATAACAACCTAACTTGGTACAGGACAAAAGGTGCTACAGAAACAATGGTGTTGGCACAACCGTAATAATGCAAGTGACTGAAGGAATTAATATCTGTAACAAAGTTTCTGAGGAATACAGCTCACCAGTAGTTTTGTGACAGGTTTATTTTCAAAGTAGACAGTGGACACTGAGCTTACTCCATTAGCCTCTCGGCTTTTGTACACAGTGCCTTCTACACGTCTCGGTCACAAGAGACAAAGGTGGAGAGGGCACTTCAAAGTGCATTACAATAATTTCATTAAGCTTGTCAGACCCATTCTGTACAGTTAAATTTCTCAAAAGTGAATCTTTTATTTCAGTACTGAAAAGACAAGCCACAGAACTCTGACTACAAGAGCGATTAAAGACTGTATTTAATCCGGGTATTTCCAACTGTACATCTAAACAAACACTAAAGTATTCACTTGCAATATACCTGAATCTAAGTAATTTTCACCTGTACAGGAGAAGGCAACATTACCAGCTACTAATTCTCTGAACAGACCATAGACATTTCTATGCTGCCCATCCCCATCTATTTGTAATGCCACATAGTAAATGAATACCGCAGTATTTACTTAACAGAATAAATGAGCACATCTGACCAGTAACCCTGATACTCTTAATGCTTCAGCCAATACCTTTTCATTAAAAACAACAAAAATCCCACATTTTACCAAAGGAAAACAATTGAAAATATTGGCTGTAAAGTCTTTACAAAAAAACCCAGATACATCTGACAAATAATGTATTTCAAAACTTAACTACATGGAAACAACACTTCCCCCCCTCCCCAAAAGACCTTTTCTCCAGCGGCGACAACAACAGTTCTAAAGCGGGAAGCTTCTCCTTCCCCTTGCACTCTGCTCAGGTACACATCAAAAACATCAGCTTCAACTACTGGTAACAATTTCCAGGCACTTTACTTTTTAATGGAACAGGCAAAACCCAATTAAAAAAAAAATCTCCCTGTCACCTCAAATAACTTTCCTGAAAGAAAGGGCACGGTACCAGCGTGACCCATACCCTTAATCTAAAAGCGTACAGAGAAGCATTGAATCAGGTTTTTGTGACTTTGTTTTAAGCCATTTCAGGACTGATGATACAATGCAAATTATTTCCAAATCAACAAACTGATCTTTGTGTTTCAGACTCCAGCAAGAGTTGTCCCCTTCTTTTGTTAGAAAACAAAGAATAAAAGGAATAGAGTTATTCTTAGTAAGCTATGTTTTTATCTCAGACATACCCATAAACCCAGAATGCCGTCACTGGGACAGGAGCATTCTCCTGAATTCCAGTCCAGGAGATGCCTGTAGAAACTTAACTTTTTGCACTGTACATGCTATTCCTTTGTACAGGTTTCTGCAGTGCACCATACAAAGTTACGCTCATATTCACACACATTTGGCAAGGCACTGCTTTAAAAAAAAAAAAAAAAAAGAAAAAAAAAGACTTTGAATAGAGGCTCCAGGCACGGGGCCCAATGCGCAAGGCACCATATCAATATAAAAGATAATCCAAACTACAAAGAACTCGCAAATCAATTAAACACACTCAGGCAGTGTGTAGGAGCAAGTCTGACTCTTTACAGGCTAAGTTTGCAATTATAACAGTGCTTTTAATGGTACCAATGTAATTTTAAACAACCTCTCCCCCCATTACTCATACCTGCTCCCACCTCACCCTTGACTTGTGCTGGAGCAACTGTTTTTCCGGCTGCATAATTAAATAGATTGGGGAAACAGACCCAGGGTGGGGGAGACAGCCTTGCAGAAAAGGAAAGGGTATTTTTAACCCAGACCAGTTCCTCGGGGCATTTCAGCACTGGCCTTCACCGGGGGTTATACTAGCACCACAGAAAGGTGAACAGAAGGGCAAAAGCACTCAGGATAAAAGAAACGCTGGTGAAACTACAACATCAGCCCAAGTCGGTATCACGAGCGGAGCGGAGATAAGAGTCAGTGTTCACTGCTTCTACCCTGACGAGTAACACAGCCTTGACACAGTTAAAAAGGGCAATCTGCATACCATTGCTCTTAGCAAATAAGATGATTCATAGAGCTTATTGACACCTGTATTTGTCCTCCTTGTGACACCTGTGCCACTCTGCAGGTGGAACCCAGAGCTTGCTTTGGGCTGGATAGGCTTTAAAAGTAGTTTTTAAGAGACTAGTTCTGTGTGCCAGCTCAGGATCTCAAAGTTAAAAATGCTGCTGAAATTCAGTTCCTTGGATTCTCATCCAGAACCAAGATAACAACCAAGACACTTTTACACCCATGCTGCTCTAAACTGTGTATTCTTCTCACATCACTAAATTTATGAACTACTTATAGGTCTTTTCTAGTCAACATCTTCAATGATAAAATGTTTTGTGTAACCACCATAACCAGACAGAACATAAATAGCAAAATACCTGCAGAAAAAAAAAATTAAAAAAATCAAGACATACATCAACAGACGACACATAGAAAGCATTTTACTACATGAATTTAGTAAAGAGAGACAAAAAATAAAAAAAACTATTCAACATTTTCAGTTCAATGGTCAGTATTAAACACTGAGACCAAAGACAGGTAAAGAAAAGAGACACCTGAGTCACTCTGGTGTCTCCCATCAGCGTAAACTTACATATTTAATTTCAGCTGAAATAATTTTTTACTTTTTAGATTTCAACTAAATATCAGAAGGATAGAAAAAAAATCTTAACTGCTACATCACTTGCAACCTTGCAAAACTTTCTGTAAATTGAACATACGACAACAGGCTACAGAAAATAAAACTACTGCATGACCCTCTGGCTTTCATTTTCCTGCCTTTTAAGGGAACTACGGCTAAAAAAGTACAATCAGATTTACAAAATGAATTATTTATTTTGTTAATGCTATGTTTTTGTTCTAATTATCTGACATATTCAAGGAGTAAAAGGTTTACTTTTCACCATTTAGGCTGCATTTGCTGTCGATGCAGCACTGAGCCTGGGTACTGGAGGAAGGCCACTGGGCAAGCACATGGACCTGCTCCTTAGCGCCATACAACCATGCAGAGTAACTACCCAACTTTTAAATAACATTTAAAGTAATTTTAAGTGAGCAGAAAGCTCCTAAAATTAAATCTAAAACAACTGTGAAGCTTTTGTGGCACATTTTAAATCTTTGTTTATGGCAACAGTTATTCCTGGTGTTTGAATAGCCTCTGTTGGAGTTTCCCAGTGTTTAGCTCCCGTCCCTGTCCACCTTGGAGGTGGCTTCTGAGGACAGACAGCTTCCTCCTAAATACTCAGAAAGGCCAACTAGAACTGCTGTTTGAAGGATCCATAAATTGCAATAGAGAAAAACTTAATCAAATCTGTCAGTTCTCAAGCTTAATAGGTACTTGGGCAATGGGGAAACAAACACTGCACTTGTGTGTGTGTGTGTCACCTGCTGTGACTCCAGGAAAGAAAACCAGAAGAGAGCTGCTGTGAGGGACAGAGGAATAGTGAGAGGAATGGAGGATTTCTTCCTTTTCAGCTACCCAGGATTTGGGAAGTAGCTTAAAGCTTCAGACATCCGCTAGCCAGAAGTCAAAGTGAGTGCTGGGCTATAAAATTATTTTTATAAAGTCATGCTGTGCCGCTGAAGATGACACCACCCTGTTTATTCATCCTTGCCTATATGCCATAGCTCTACTAGCCATATTTTACAAATGCTCCTTAGTCCACTTCAAACAAAGCGAGTGAGATTAGTTTAACCCACAGTCAGGAGCTAAACTCTCTCATTTTGGCTGGGGCAGACCAGGGAGCTCGCGCCAGGCTTCACCAGGAGAATTGCGGGGCGGCAGCCTCTGCCGGCAATGAGGCACCAGGGAGGGAGAGATACCACCTGAAGTCTGCAAAGTTAGATCCAGAATATGACAAGCACTATTTCACAAGCACCTAACGAAGATCCAGGAAGGGATCCCAGCTGCCTTCCACCTCCTGCACCCAAACCTGGCACAGAGGCAGCGGCCTCCCACTACCCTCACTGCACGTGAGCCTCCCGTGCCCATCCCAGGCGCTGCTCACCCTCTGCCTCGCTCCGCATCTGCCCACAGCTCCAGAAATCTGTGTGTTGAGCAACCGAGCCGGGGCAGGCCAGAGGAACAGATAAGATAAGTATTAAGCCAGAAGCAACGGGCAGAAGGAGATTCAAGAGGAAGAGCAGGAGTACGGGGCGGGGGGGGGGGGGGGGGGGGGGGGGGTGGAGGAAAAGAAAAGTTTCCTGGTTTATTGCAGCGGAGTGAAAACAAAGCCAGGAAGGGCACGGCAAGGGGAGCGCACTCGGCAAAGGCTGTCAAGTCACGTCAGGATACAGAAATGTACCTGATTAGTTCTTTTACTGGTATGTAATTAGTTGATAGGTATTTCATGGTATTCAGTGAGCTTCATAACTAGATAAATCCTATTTGGCATGTATTGCTTAACTAATACCGTGACATCTTTCCCAACACATTCCATGAATATTGCTTTCTGTACCATAACCTGCCTCACTCTACCAGTGAATAAATACTATTTAACAGAAAGTTGATTGACACATTATAATGAAATACCACAAAGCTGAATTATTCCCCACACTTGAAACAGAGGTGCTGCCTAAGAAGACTTTAAGCCCACATGTGGCTAGGTTTTCATACCCTAGGTGTTTGTGCTTTTTCTTCAAACAAACGTGTAAGTACAAGCGCACCCATTCCTCACTGAAGCATTTTCAGGCTACGTCCATGGAGCTGCCTAATACCAGGTCGATAAACAATGATGATACCTCTACCCAAGGCAGCTCCAAGGCAGCCTGAATGCTTCCCGGGCAGCACCCCAGATGCTGAGCAGCAGAATAAGTCATGCAGCACCCTGTTCCCAGGCTGCTCCCGACAACCAGAAAAACTCGTTCAAACTTCCCCCACATGGCAATGTTCAGTACAGACCTACACACGGGTCTGGGAAGGACTGAGTTACAATGGAGTAAGAAAGAGGGTATCCATACACAGCTGTAAGGTTTCTGGTTTGTCTGAACAGCTTTAGTTAACTTATCTTTTTTTCCTACGCAAGCAAGCAAAGAAATGAGCCAAGAGTTGGTCTGCAGCCTCACTACACATTTTCAAGCATCACACAATTGCAACTTAGTGGCAGCAATGTCCAAAACCCAACCAAAGTATCAACGTGCTTAAAACTTATTTACTAATTAAGTATCAACACATTTACAACACTCAAACAACATACATGACATCCATGGTTGCAAAGGGCAAGTCCAAGTGACTGGCCAATGTAGGCTCATCAGCCACACAAGCCGGCACCGACCTGCCTCCTCAGCTCATGGCCCCGCTGCTGCTGCTGCTGCTGCCAGTCCTTACGGACGGACCCGCCACACATGGCGGCAGAGGAGACCTGTCTCCGAGGAGGAGGAAGGCAGCAAGCCAGCCAGCCACCCTTTCAACTTGCCAGACAATCCCTGACGAGACATCATCCCTCCAGCCCTACATTTTAATATCATAATCTTAAGCACATGGGCCACACCTCTCCCCTGGCTGCCTCCAATCTTTGCCCCTGCAGAGAAAGAAGCCTCCATTTCTTGGTACCTGGGACCACTCTTCTCTCTAGGGGATGTGGGGGGGAAAGGGCATTTTTCAAGAATAAAGTCCCTGATGCAGCCTCCTGTGCAAGGTGGAGGCCATCCCCATGCCTCATTCTTGGTGTGACTTGTGCTTCAAGACAGGAAGATGAGTTCGGTGCACGTGAAGCCTGGAGGGACAGGCACCACCGCTGCGGGGCACAGCCAGAGGGTTTGGGGGAACAGGTACCGTGGGGTATGGGGCACAGCCAGAAAGCTTGGGGGCCGGGCACTGCAGGGAGTGAGCTACAGCCAGGGGTTCGGGGGAGCGGGCACCGTGGGGCACAGCCTGTGGCTCTGGGGGTAAGGCACAGCAGGGTGCTGATGGGGACAGGGACCGGGGATGCGGGTGCAGCCAGAGGACGAAGGTGGGGAGGGAAGAGGCACACCGCGGCACAGCCAGGGGTTTGCGGCAGAGGTGCGGGCACAACCAGGCAGTCTGGGGGGAGGTGGGCAGGAAGCACCCCGGGGCCCACCCCCATTCCGCCCAGCCCTGCGCGCCCAAGCGCGGGAGAGACCCCGTGAGGGGACGCCGCAGGCTCCCCTCACAGCACCACCACCACCACCACCACCACCACCCCCCCTCCCCGCGGAGGCCAGCGGGCGTCGGGCCCCCGGTGCTTCCCCCGCCCCGCGCTCCGAAGTTTCCCGCTCCCGCCGGGACCACTCACGCAGCAGCGGCGCAGCCTCACCTGTCCCCGCAGCCGCCGGGCAGCAACTGCGCGGCGGGGCGGAGCGGAGCGGAGCAGCGCGGCCGGCGGGAGGGAGGGACGAGGGAGGGCGCGCAGGCGGGAGCGGCCCGGCCCGGCCCCCCCGCCCCGCCCGGCCCGGCCCGGCCCGGCCCGGCCCGGCCCCCCCGCCGCCGCGGCGCCGCCCCCCCCGCCGCGCTCACACCCGCGCCCGCGGTGGGGGCGGCGCCGCAGGCCGTGAGTCACCGGCCCCGGCGCGGCCTCTCCCGCCCCCTCCCGGGAGGCCGAGGGGGTATCGGGCGCCCTGTGCCGGCGGCACCCAGGGGCGGGCGAGCATCCCGCCGCCCGCGGGCTGCCCCTTCCCCGCGGCCGGGCCCCGGGGCGCCGGGGCTGGGAATCGGGAAAAGGCAACGGGTTTCCTGCCTGTTGCGATATCCAGTGCTGCGGTGCTCGGGGGGGGGTCTCCAGACGCCCCTCGATCTCTGTCTCACTAGCGCTTTCTGCCAGCAGGGAGAAGGGCGAATCGCCGCGCCGGTGCTTGACGCTGCTCCGCGATCGGTGGCAACTAGGAGTCACTCAAGGCAACACTAGGAAGACGTAATAATTCCTTGTTTTAAAAAACAAAGCACAACTGGTCAGCTTTAGCTCAATGCTTTAGGGCCCACTCTCACCCCAGGAAGACTGCAGTACTCCTCTCTTAGAAGCTATTTAGCGTAACACTCCCCAATGGCTCCCGTCTAGAGAAGTATGGGGCACCAAGAAAGTGATGGGGAATTCCTAGCCTGTAAATAGGTGCTCCGTTTTAGTTTGTCTGTCAGTTCAGTCCACAGAAAGCTATAAATTACAGCTTTTGAGATGGTTAGCATGGCGATGATAGCTTGAGTCAAAAGAGGAGGCAAAACCAGGGAGCAGGGAGAGGGTATGAATGCAATTTGAAGAGAAGAGGCAAACTCCTTTTACGATGTGTGGAAAAGCACAAGATGAAGGGACTGTGAGACGATGCTGTGAAATGAATACGTAGTCGATGTGTAAGTGCAGGAGGGGCCCATGAGTTGGAGGACAGCGAGAAGCTCAAACGAGAAGTTTGAGACCACGAGAGGCAGAACCAGCGTAGAAAGCTTGTTATGAGTGTGGAAATATTATGAGAGGCTGAAAATCAGGTGGTGGGATGGGGATGGACAACCATAGCTTGTAACAGAGATCCTGCAGAAACTCCACGGCACTGAACAATTGATTAGACTGGAGATTAGGAGGAGGACCTTGGCCTTTTGCATTTTGCTTCATGCTGCTATTGGAATTGTTAGGATTATGACAAGTGAAGAAATCCTGGATTTTGAAAGGGCATCTTAATAAGATCACTGTGTTTGGCCGAAAGGTATATGTAGAAATATGACAATCCATTGAGCAATACTGTATGTCTCACCTAGGAGGGGAAAATCATAAACCAAACTTAAAACACGCCATTCCCCCACCCTTAATTTTCAGAAGTTGGAAACTTTTCTTTGATTTCTTGGTTCAAAACCATTTTTTCTAAGACACCAGCCAAGAAAAACTACAAACAGACCGTAGGAAGCAGCACATCCCTGCTCAGACAGAGCCCTTGGGAGCCTTGAGACTAATAAGTCTTGACTCATCCAGAGGGATGTGGCTATGTGGCTCAGCAAGCAACTAATATTCCTCATGTGTTGTAATATCCATTTTGCCATGCCTGATAGGACTTCCTTGGCTGAGACAAAAATGGGGCGCTGGGGTGCATAACAATAAAAAGTAAGTAGGTCACCTGTAGACTTCAAAATGCAATGCTGTTGTCACTAATGGAAAAAAATAACAACAAGTACCAGATGCAAGCTAACAGCTCTAACACATTTGATGCCAACAGTGTTAGCAACAACAGCTGCTACTCCTCTCTTTGGAGCCCCATAAAGTGAGTAAGTGGCGTTGCCTTCCATGCACTTTGGGAGCAAAGGTAATTTGAATCATCAAGCAAGTCTGTGAGAGGACAGAAATAATGGTTGACCTGCTCATGGCAGGTAAATGATTAACATGCAGCAGGGGAAAGGCGGCATGAAGGAGGCGGCTGTGCCCTGCACACACAAAGTAAGCAGAGACACACAGGAAGTCAGGGGCATTTAAATTATAAAAGAGGGAGCTAGCAGCAACTGGGTTTTCTCAGTGCTTGGCATCTGAAAGCTGCACATGAGATTTACTGTAAATGTAAGTAGTTTTTTAAGCTCCCTACATTCACCATCCAAGAACAGGGCAAGAGGGAAACGAATGCAGACACTGGAGACAGCTCTCTGGATTTTACAAGACTTAGTGCCTGGTCGACGCTGGATGAACTGTGCTTGCCATGAATATGGCTAACCAATGGTTTTCCTTATTTTGTTGCCTTACTAGAATCCAGATAGCTCAGATGCTACTTTTCTACTGACTAAGGAATGTTTAGGCTGTCATTCTGTTGATAACATTGTATTTTAGGAGCCTTTTAGAGATGAGTACTCTCTAGGACTGTATTTGAAGCCTGAAGGGCAGATCAGCAGGAGAATTGCAGGAGCTGCTCCCTAGTGCACCAGTGTTGGGAGCTCTTGCTGAAATGGTTAACTGTTGTAACCAAGCAAGGCAGTCATCTGAAGAACACCAACAGGTGTCTGCATACCAATCCTGAAGAGATGCAAATGTTACCCAAATCTTGCCTGCAAACTTTGCTTTCCTAGAGAACATCTGGTTCACCTGTGCACCTGCACAGGTGTTCTGAGTCACAACTGCCAAACCTGTCGCAGGCAGGCTCTCTTGCAAGTGCCCTGTATCCCACAGCTGTAACAGCACAGCGTGGTGCTGTGTTCGGCAGCTGCACTGGAGACAAACGGACCCTCTGTGGCTCTTCTCATTTTTCAGTTGGATTTACTTTAAGACTTTGCTTACTGCTTGTTGCAGAAAAAAAAAATGCCTTTTCTACCTAATCCTGTGAGCCAGAACAGTGTCCTTTGTGTAGCCAGGCATTTCTGAACATTTCTCTGCCTAGGTCTGTTCTGGAGAGCCATACATGGGCCCTTGTGTAATGCTGGCAGTGACCTTCCAGGAGCAGTTTCCAAACAGCAGAGAAATTCCTCCTCAGACATGTATCATCCCTTTCGCTGTGGCACAAGGTGAGAAGACGACACAGTCCTACTCGTCTGTCTATGCATGAGCTGCGTTGTGCAAGGAGGTTTCCGCCCTCTCTCTGTGGGCGTACACCGCAGGTAACTGTACAGAAGTGAGTAGCTGTTGCTGGTTTTGCGTGGTTTCTTGACACCATGAACCCACTGCAAGCTACTGCAGTATTAAGTCAGCTCTGCTTCAACAGTTATATGTTTACCTACATGTTGAGCTCCAGTTTCACCATTTGAACAATAGTGAATTTGATAAATTCTTGCAAATGTGACAAAGCTGTCCACATAGGGAACTTTCCATATAAACCCACTTATCTCGAGTAACAGTATTAAAATCATTAGGTCCTTGCCATGAAAAGTTGTTTTACTGTTATGCAGCTGAGACTGGTGCTAGGCAGGAGTGAGGGAAGGTGCTCCAAAAGCAGGGTGAAAAATGGCTATTGCAAAAGTAGAAGCAATAATTGTAAAAGTGTATGAAAAATATCTTTAAAGGGGATGTTTAACAGAGGTAGTGTCATGGTGTCATACATATATACACATGCGATATATATACATTCTATTATATATGTATATATTTTACCATTTATATATAATGTCTATACAGTACATACACATTACATACACATATATAATATACTGTATATAGAAAATATTTATGATGCATATACATACAGACATTATATAATACAGTTTATTATATACATACACGGTGCTTCTTAAATGAAAACCAGTAGTGACACACCTCTTCAGAGTGTATTGCTTAAATGCAGGTTGATTGCAACTCAATCTATACCAGGAAGGAGAAGTAAATCACCTGCAGAAAGTGCATTGCAGTCAGCCAAAGAAGCCTTTGACAACGTAATGAGAAAACCAAAGCTAACACCCTTGGCCAGCCTATTCCCAAAAGTCATAATCTTGCATCACCAGATTTTTCATCTGAATCTGTCCCATCTCTGAAAGCAATGCGTGAAAAAAAGAGCCAACCTCACTAATATTGTGAATATAATCTCTAATTTAAAAATGTATAAATGTGAAGATTTAAATGCTTGTTGTGCAGCATGGATAACCATTGAATGAACACTCCAAGCACGTTCCATGATACTGCAGACAGTGGCTGTTCTGGAGCCCACAACATCTTACAGCTTTTCACAGCTGAGAACTCTAATTCAGATGCTATCTACCAACGGTTTTGTTATACAAAATTCATAGCTAAATCTTTCATAAGGCAAATTTTAGCTGTATGTGTTATCGACAGTGATGGTAGCAAATGTTTTGTTTTGTAGGAGCTCACACAGATGAAGCTAAAGGAAGTAGTGATCTTTTCAGGATGCTGGAGGGTTGTGAGGTCTGTTTGTTGTACCTGGACCACAACGTTATGCCATAATCACAGACTTATCCATGAGATGAGTGCATAAACATGCCTGGAAAAATAAGTTCCTTTTAGAGAGCAGTGCTACGTGACTGCAAAAGCATTCTAACATGTATCATTAAAAAAAAAAAAAAAAAAAAAGTCAACAAAGAAGTGAATGCTAACTCTGCAGAACACCTGCGCTGTGCTCGATAGGCTTTAGCTGGCCAAACTGGCAGGTGCAGGAAAGTCATGGTGCAGTACACCAGAAGGGTGCAGAGCTCTAGGAAGATCAATAACAATAAGCTGTTAGTACAGACTACACCACCTCTAAATCAGATAAATCAATGAGGATTTTTACCTGATTTAAAGTGTGTTTTGTGCTGTTAGAAGGAAATGAGTTAATTGGGCAAGCTGAAGATAAACCAGTATAGCCTAGGGAAACTCTTTGGTGCTAGTGAAGACTTAGTACTGTGCATGTCACTGCAGCATGCCACGTCCATCAAAACGTCTGAGGATAATAGTGACATCTTTCTCAGGTGTGGGCTTGAGTAGCTGCTGATTTGCATTTTGCCTGAAGACAAAAGGGACAGCTTCTTTATCCAAGCAGCGTGTGATGGCATGGAAACAATCAAACAGATGTATCTCTCGTGTCATTTTCCTATTCCCTCGCCAGGGAAAAGACCACGCTCTGGAAGTTCATGAGCTGCCGTGTTCCCTGAAGAGGAGGGACAGGCATGCCTGTCAAAGAGTGCTTTCTTTTCTATGTTCGGTGTCCATGAAAAAGCTCCAACTAATTTAGCCAATTTCCAGACATTTTGCTGTGAGAATGCATTACAAAGATGGTACACCTGGGTTAAGGAGAGAGAAGAGACCTTCAAGCCAGAGCCCTTGCATTGTTTCATTTGTTTCATACTAAGTCAGCAAAGGCTGAGGAGATGATAACCTATCATCAGGTAACCGAGTATCGAAGTGAGAAATGGACACCTACAGAACTTTTGAGGAAGCCATTGAAAGCCCACCTCCCCCTCTTCCAAAACCAGCCATCTATTTTTTTTCTCCTGTCTCTTCTCATATTTGTCAGGCCAACATCCACAGGCGTTCCCATGAACGCTACTAAATTGCAGTCTTGCTAACAGCAAAGCAGCTTCTCTCTCTTTCCTTTCTCTGCCAATCTCTAAGATATGAACAAAATCAAAGGACCAGAAAAGTGAGCTTTACCATTAATTACAACAAATCCACAGTCCATTCTGCCTTGACAGATGTACCATTACTCATAGGATGCAAAACTACAGTAAAATCGTACCAAGAAATTACTTTCCAAAAATGATTCTTGGTCACACTACATGTACTTAATGCATTGTGGAAACCTAAGTCTTCATAGATTTTTTTTCTTTTTTTTATTTTTTTCTTCCTTTTTATAAAACTTTCTGCAGATGGGATTGGGAAGAAGAGCAGGAAAATAGAAGGAAAGAAATGGATAAGCAAAAGGGAAAGAGTTATTCAACACTGTTTCTGTGAATGCATTACAGCTTTCCCTGGTTGGGGTTCCCGTCTGATTTCAGACAAATCAGGCTATCTTTGTCCCCCTTCTCCCCATGACAGTAATGTCACCTGTGCTTGGTACACAGGCCACAGATTAATAAATTACTTTGAAACTGAAGATACCCACTCATGCTCAAGGAAAGGTAAACCATAGAAAAATAGCCTTGCAGTAGACATGCTTTTCAAGACACTCAGAAAAGGAGCCGTAGGCAAGATATGTTTAAAATGGGTTAAAATAAGTACTGCCATTTTCCTAATAAGGGCTCCAATAAATTCAGAAGAAACCAGCTGATTAAGTGTAAGAACTTGCTAATTTAAATTATTTTTTAGGTAATATACTAAGAAGAATAGTTGAGGAATTTCAACACATTTCGAATCCTGCAGCATGATAGAGGAGTCTTTGTAGTTCATACCGTGTTGTCATAGCTAGGTTACACACATAAACAGGTTGGTTTTGAAACTGAGCCTCTTCACTGGCAGTATATGACCTGTGAGACAACAATTCCTGGAAAAGAAATCCATTAAGCTAATTACAAATCAATCAAACAGAAATCTGTATTACATTTCATAGATAAATATACTTCTTCTGTGGTCTCTCGTACCTGTAGTACTACCACCGATCAGGTATTATAAATTAGGCTTTTGAAATTAAGAAAAAAGAACAAATGACAACCCCCCACCCCCCCCAAAAAAAACCCCCAAAAGCCCACCCAAACAAACAACAAAAAAATTATTTACGTATTTATTTGTTTTTCTAGAAGTATTCGCAAAAGGTATTAAGGACATCTTCCATTATCATGCCTCTGTATATAGAGATGTGGACACCCAATGGCTTTCCTTTACGAAAGGATGCACTGTGCAGGTCTGCAGTTACATCCATAACCTGTTAGAGTCACAAAAGCCCGTCTCACTCGCAGTCTCACAGTGCATGTTCAGAAGGTGCAGGTGTGCTGCAAAGCAGCGGTGGCAGTCATGAAGAAAACACTGGAGAGTCACAGGTCTGTTTTAATGTGAAGAGTGAGAGCGCACCATCTGCCACTCTCAGTAGAAAGGTTGTTTATGCTTTTCTTTGGAGTGAGGTAGACATCGATCAAAGCAGTTAAATCAGCTAGCTGCATGGTAAGATTTTACAAGGACTAACCTGCAGCACCTTAAAGGTATTTTTTCCTAGGACAGGTTACTATCTTCCAGTCTCTACAAATAATGAGCTGAAACTGTGCAGGAGAGATAGCAAAGAAGAGAAATGTGTACAAACAAAATTTTTGGAGTAAGCTAAGAAACAATTTCTCACAGAGGCACTATCCTTATGGAAATCAGAGTTGGATTTCTGAAGAAGGAGGCTGTCCGCTTGATCATTTTCCCCTATTATTTTGGGGGAAACATTGTTTTTGAGGAAACAGGGTTCTACCAGAGAATATACCCAATTGTCTCAAGAGTTTCTTTATAAAGAGAACCAAAACCATCAAGACCCTAAATGCTGCCTATATGCTGCACCCTGAAGAAGAAGAATGCTCAGGGAGGAAAGCAGCTGAACAAGTCTTAGTTTTCTGCTTATTGACAGCATTCCCTGCGTGGTGGATCCCCGTGTTACTTATGTCAGTGAGAATTTGGAGCAAGTTCCTTGGTTCAGACAATTTTTGTAAACTCTGTAATAATTATCAGCAAAAATTTGCCAAGAGTTTGAGTTATTGTATATTTTGACCCAGAAGAATGGCTGGGTCAATATTATTTTAATATTAAGTGATACACCTTGATCCTGCATAAGCATAAGAAAGAGCACTAAGAGTTGAATCAGTAACTAGTTGTGGTATTTCTTAATTTAAACACCTAACCCCGAAGCTGCAGCAAATCACGCTTTCCCAGGGAGAAGTGCAGCAGTCGATGCACCGAGCCTCTCCATTCAGCTATCCATCTGCCGAGTGCAAAAGCCTGGGAAGATCACAGCTCTGTTACACTAGGCGGGTCCTTCCAGGACTCTGCCTCGAGGGGATGATGGAGATTCCACCTCACAGTGTTGTTACCCAAACAACTTTACTCCCAAACCCTTTCCGGCTCAGTTCTGCTCATGGTCTTCCCTTTCCCCTCGGCCAACAAGTTCATGCCATGGAAATAGGGGCATCAAGAATATACTCCTTCCTTGAATCTTCTCTCTTTGGTACCTTTTACGCTCTCTCCAAGGGGTAGCAGAGACCCTATAATGTGAGTTTTAAGACTTCAACAAAACAAAGTGAAAATAAAATCACATGCACAAATAGCTAAGCTGTGCTCAACAGTTCTAATTCACTTACACGAGTCTATCCCTAGCCCTCTCCAAACAAAAAATTCCGATCCTTTCTACACACTCCTGACCAGCTAGCACAGACACATATACACATCACTATCTTTTCTTCCATGAGGAAGAAGACAGACAGTCTTAGAGTATAACAGAAACTTTTATTCAAAGCATTACTTGTTGTATTCCTCTTTTCTTTAACCTTTACAATCAAACCTGACTTTTTCACAGGAAGCACCTGAGCCACCACCATGCACCAGCAAGACAACACATGCCTTTCGATTGTGATTAAAGTTCTCCTTCTAAACAAGGACACACACTTACATTGCTATCATAACAGTTCACATAAACATACCTGAACTCCTTTAATTCTGCCCAGCTCAAGTGTCTGTAGTAGCATAACCACAGCAACAGCAAACTCAGAGCAAGTAACTAAAGCATCCTCGAGGGCTGAGTAAACACTCTTCAGACTGCCAAGCCTGACAAAGCTGAGCTGTACTTAATTGGCACCCTGGCAGGAGTAGAGGAGAGAAGAGAGGAGCTGACCCCATGAGGTTATCAAACAGTTGCTTGGGCTGTTATTGGGCTGAGCATCACCTCCTTTTGGGGATTTTACAGGCCTGGCTTTATTAGCGCGTCATGGAAAAAACCCTACGCACCCCTTTGCAGGCCAACACAGATGTGTTTTTATTGCCATACTGTCCTTGATCTTCCAGGCAGCCATGAGAGTGTCTTTTAAGCAGACACTACTAACAAGCAGCACTACTGCTGATACAGATGTGACATGCTTACAGAGATGGGCTAAGTAGTCTGATATTTTTTACAAAGTGCTTGAAATTCCTTTATCACTACTCATCATAAATGTCATTTGCAGCAGTTCAGAACAATGAGTTTTTGCAGATAAAGATGTCTTCTTTATGTGTTTAAAGGAGGGCAGCAGAGCTATCAAACAGTGAAGCTCAAGGCAGGGCTTAAAGATATGAATAGTAACATGACTGGAAAAAAACTTTCTGTCTTGGAGAATCTGCCATGAAACCTAAAATGTTCTGTGCAGGAGTCTAAGGCCAGTATGGAAGGAAAGTAGGGAAAACCCCACCAAACAAACTAGTGAAACTTTTAGTCTGAACTCAGTGGACCAAATGGTTTCTTCCAAAAAAGATCACTATCTTCCTATTCTAGCTGAGAAATCAGACTTGTCAATGAGAGACTTTAATGCAACAGGGTATGTTGCTGCTACAGGGTATGTCCTGGGCCTATATTCCCACTGAGGACATTCTCCCAGGCAGACTCCTGTCATCTTTTAGTATCATCACTTCAGTAAAGCCTTTGACACTGTTTCCCACAGCATCTTCCTGGAGAAACTGGCTGCTCATGGCTTGGATGGGCGTACTCTGCGCTGGGTAAAAAACTGGTTGGATGGCCAGGCCCAAGGAGTTGTGGTGAATGGAGTTAAATCCAGCTGGCGGCTGGTCACAAGTGGTGTTCCCCAGGGCTCAGTACTGGGGCCAGTTCTGTTTAACATCTTTATCAATGATCTGGACAAGGAGATCGAGTGCACCCTCAGTAAGCTTGCAGGCGACACCCAGCTGGGTGGGAGTGTTGATCTGCTGGAGGGTAGGAAGGCGCTACAGAGGGCCTGGACAGGCTGGATCGATGGGCTGAGGCCAATTATATGAGGTTCAACAAGGCCAAGTGCTGGATCCTGCACTTGGGTCACAACAACCCCAGGCAACGCTACAGGCTTGGGGAGGAGTGGCTGGAAAGCTGCCCGGCGGAAAAGGACCTGGGGGTGTTGGTCGACAGGCGGCTGAATATGAGCCAGCAGTGTGCCCAGGTGGCCAAGAAGGCCAACGGCATCCTGGCCTGTATCAGAAATAGTGTGGCCAGCAGGAGTAGGGAAGTGATTGCCCCCCTGTACTCGGTCTGGGTGAGGCTGCACCTCGAGTACTGTGTTCAGTTTTGGGCCCCTCACTCCAAGAAAGACATTGAGGTGTTGGAGCGTGTCCAGAGAAGGGCAACGAAGCTGGTGAAGGGTCTGGAGCACAAGTCCTGTGAGGAGCGGCTGAGGGAACTGGGGTTGTTGAGCCTGGAGAATAGGAGGCTGAGGGGAGACCTTCTCGCTCTCTACAACTACCTAAAAGGAGGTTGTAGAGAGGTGGGTGTCCGTCTCTTCTCCCAAGTAATAGGCAATAGGACAAGAGGAAATGGCGTCAAGTTGCGCCAGGGGATGTTTAGATTGGATATTAGGAAAAATGTCTTCACTGAAAGGGTTGTTGGGCACTGGAACAGGCTGTCCAGGGAAGTGGTTGAGTCACCATCCCTGGAGGTATTTAAAAGCTGTGTAGATGTGGCGCTTAGGGACATGGTTTAGTGGTGGACTTGGTAATGATAGGTTAACAGTTGGACTCGAGGATCTTGGAGGTCTCTTCCAACCAAAACAATTCTATGATTCAATGATCTTCAACAGCTGTATCTGGGGACTTGTTAGGCAACTGTATGAAACAGCATTATGTCTTACAGTGCACTTCATAGTAGGTGCTGTCATTCTTTCTTTTCTCCTGCTATTTCTTTACTGTTAGGTCTGAGAATTTAGATAGGTCAAGAGTAAAAGGTGGAAGTGGGAATGCGGCTTCATATCAGATGGCAGAACATTATTTGACTCTTAGGTGTAGGTGGGAGCTGAGAAAAAATCCTTTGAGGTGTACTTATTTTCATATCTCCACCCATTTTGACATGCCTTTACACTCACTCTAGGGTAGCCACAGGCAAAATAATGAGTTATAAGAACAGCTCGAACAGAGATTGGCTGAGATTAATGCAACTCTTTACAGCGTGTTGAATCTTATGTAAAAATCCCAGTGTTTCAAAGAAAAGATTACACTTCCTTCATTGTTACTGTTTGTCCTGGTTTAGGCCAGGACGGAGCTAGTTTTGTTTTCAGCAGCTCCTGTGTTTTGGATTTAGTGTGTGAAGAATGGTGATAGTGCACTGATGTTGCTGGTTGCTGCTGAATGACCAAGGACATTTTGCTGTTTTCCAGGTTTTGCTAACGTGCAGATGCAAAAACTTGGGAGGGGTATAGACAGGATAGTTGATCCAAACTGACCAAAGAGAGTATACCATACCATAGACATCATGCCTGATATAAGTGAGGGTTGGTCGGTGGGCCGCTAGGTCTTTTAGGCTTTTGAGACCTTTAACTTGCCCTAATCGTTAAGCTTCCCTTCGGGTTGCGTTTTGTTTCCCTATTTTTACCTTTTTGTTTTTCGTTCGTTCGGCTGTTTGTTCCCTCACCTGCTCTCTCTGGAACTTGCTGTTCTGGGATAGCTGGGGGGGGATACCCCTGCTCCCTGCCTGCTGCTTGGTATGGGCTGTATTGGTCATCAGGTGGTGAGAAATTGTGTATCGTTTGTTATATATATATTCTATTATCCTTGTATATATTATCATTATTATCATTATTAATATATTTTTATATTTTTTCTTTGCTGTCCTGGTGAGCTGTTTTTATCTCAACCTGCCAGTTTTCCTTTCTCTCCGATTCTCCTCCCCACCCCAACAGGGAAAGGGGGAGTGAGCGAGCGGCTGCGTGGTATTGGGGTACAATTTGGAGTTAAACCACGCCACTGTTCAATGAATTGTTACTTCTGCATTAGTCTACTGCATGTTACTATGCAGTAATACTTGGTCTGATGTTCTTCAGCTGCAGAAATTTTTGGGGCTAAATCTTCAGTGAAGTTTGCAAGACGTACATTCATAGACCAGTTTTGCACCTGTGGTACTGTTCGCTCTGTGCGTGTGACACCCACAAACACATAAAACTATGATTTTTAGACAGAGCATAGGAAGAATTCTGTATTCTTAGAAGCCAATAGTTTCTTTTCAAAGCTTAATCCCTGGATAGTAGAAAACTATTAACTGAGGCTACTGGTCTTTTTCTGTGATTCTAATATGGCTTCTCAAATGTTTCTAAAGGATACTCTGAAGCTTTCTCCCCACTCTTTTTCCTTCCTGACAACTGTTGTCTTATCCAGAGACTTACCGTGGTTGAGGCAAACCCTTATTGTATTTATTGTGCTCACCTTTTCTACTGAGAGATGCAGTAAAAGGACAGAATGAAAATTTCAAACTTACATCAAGGGTTTCAGAGACATTTCATGCTCTTGTCTTCTAGGCTGCTCTTGGCTTGATCTTGGTCTTTATTGTTTATAATGAGTTCTACATGCATAAAAAATCTCAAAGGCTACACAAGCTCATACATAAGAATGCAGCTGAAATCTCTCTCAGCAGATACAACATCATTGTGACACAAAGAAAGGACTGCATTATTTGCTACTGCTTACTATTCTCTCTTACCATTTTTAAGGCAGCTTGTCTCTTTGTCATGTACTGAAGATGAGGAAAAAGAAGTTACCCCCAAGCGTCTTTGTTTCTTCTGGTGGCAGTATTTTCATATACAAAGCCATACAGGAATTAGTGCTCTTTGTCAGGACATGCCCCCTAATCCTTCTGGTCTAAGATTCTGCAAATCGCAGAGAATACTGAATTAAATCATTCTACATGCTACCAGTTAATGTAACAACAACAACAACCACCACAACCCAATTAAAGAGAAATAATTGAGAAAAGCCAACATCATTCCCTTTCTCCCACTCTCTTTTTGGTTGTCAGTTGGGTTAGTTCTTGTCTTAGGATGTTTGGTCTTTGATTCTGCTAGAGGATCTAGACACTTCCAAATCACAAATTAATTTATAATAAAACTAATTACTTCTATTTTTAAGGCAGAAATTGAAAAGCCATTTGAAATTTCACTGAAATTCCTAAAACCAAAGAAATTTCACAGTCCAGTCTGCCTTATTACTCTTTCTTTAAAAAGAGTTTAGCTAATTCAGTCTAAATGGTGAAATGGCTTCTACCATGATGTCCTGGTTTAGGCTGGAACAGAGCTAGTTTTGTCTCCAGAAATTACCATGTTTTGGATTTACTATGTGAAGAATGGTGATAGTGCACACATGTTGCTGGTTGCTGCTAAATGACCAAGGACATTTTGCAGTTTCCCAGGTTTTGCTAATGTGCAGGTGCAAAAACTTGGGAGGGGTAGAGCCAGAATAGTTGATCCAAACTGGCCAAAGACAGTATTCCATACCATAGACATCATGCCCGGTATAAGTGAGGGTTGGCTGGTGGGCCACTTCCCTTAACCCTTAAGCTTCCCTTCTGGTTGCTTTTTGTTCCCTGTTTTTCCCTTTTTTCACTCGTTCGGGGCTTTTCGTTCGTTCATTCGGCTGTTCGTTCCCTCGCCTGCTCTCTCTGGAACTGGCTGTTCTGGGATAGCTGGGGGGGGGAATACCCCTGCTCCCTGACTGCTGCTCGGGATGGGCTGTATCGGTCATCGGGTGGTGAGAAATTGTGCATCGTTTGTTTTATATATTCTATTATTATCCTTATATATATTATTATTATCATTATTAATATATTGTTATATTTTTCCTTTGCTGTCCTGGTGAGCCGTTTTTATCTCAACCCACGAGTTTTCCTTTCTCTCTGATTCTCCTCCCGACCCCACCGGGGAGGGGGTGGAGTGAGTGAGCAGCTGCGTGGTATTTGATTACCATCTGGGGTTAAACCATGACACGTGGTTTTATGGTGAGGTAGAAACAAATATTTCAATATCACTAGAAAGGGACTAAGCAAAATGCTGTGTAGGAAACCTCTCACTGACATTGGAAACTGCTTTTGATCACTTTATACAAAGGAAAGGTCCAAATATCTGTTAATCTTGTAGGGAAATCCAGGTAAAGTTACAAAGTTTTGAGCATTTAGACCATGTTTGGCCTCCAAATTCAATCTGACTGTAGATACCTTTCGGAAAACTATCAGTGCCATAGCACTGAGTTTTCTTATCTGAAGCATATTGTGTGCTCTGAAATAGTAATTTCAGAGCTTTGCTTTTCCAGCTGCATGTGCACTTCACCCTCTCTAAAAAGCCCTTTTTTTGTCTGATGTCCCCCACCTGGGCCTGATTTGCTGCATTCATCCTTTTTCCTCTATGCACAGGCACACGTGCAACCCTCCTCTCTTCCACTCTGAAAGCGCCCAAGCCACTCTCAGAAAATTCACTAGAAAGCTTCATCAAAATAAAAATCTCCAACAAATTGTGCCACTGAAAGACAGGTTCTTACACGTGCTTGCTTGCAGTTAGAGGCATTTGTGGCTCCCCACCTAGGTATATGATATTAGCCTGCATTTGTGTATTTTTCGTGTAGGATCTGAGCCGGCCTTCCTATCAACCTGTTAAGCATGAACAAGCTATTGAAGCATTACTAATAGCTGCGTTTCAGAATGCAGCAGGCTGGAGTCAACTGTCAGGGATATGTGTGCTTTTCCACGGATACTTTAATGGTTAATCTTTAACAGTTAAAAGGCTTTTAGATTAGAGTTCCTAAGAAAACACCTTGTTTTTCCAAACAGGCTACAAAGAAAGGTGGGGAGGATGATAATGGTCTAGGTAATATAAAAGGGAGATGGATGAGACAGAAAAACAGGAGAGAAATGACCCAAGTAGACAAAGCAGGGGAGTTTCCCTACAAACTCCTGCCATTATGCTGGATTTGTTTTTAAGACTCTGCCAAGACATAGCAGGATTTTCATGCATGGAAGGTAAAGAAGGAATCCAGTTCTGCACTGCAGCTTTCCTTCTTGCCACCTGAGGAGAGGTGAGGCAAAGTTAATTTTAACCATTTTGAGCTCTCTCACCCAATTGCCAAGGACATCCCTGTGCGTGTTTGGCCTGTCTTTAACAGCCCTGAGGGGCTCAAATGCTGCCAACTCTGGTGGCTGCTGTGGTGCAGCCCAGGCAGGCAGAGATGGTGGAGACACAAACAGGGCTCTTTCTGCTGACTGTCCCTGCCTTTGTAATCTCTGGTAATGCCTTTGTCTTCTTGAGCAGGTGATAGCTCTGAGCAGGATAACATTGGGTGGACTTGGAATAATGCACAGTATCTACTGATTTCTGCAGAGTCCAATCAAGGAAATCTATGCTTTGTGCAGCATGAGCTCAGATTTTGTAAGGTTTGAGAGAACCGTTATTTTCCTCAAAGCAGTTTTGACAACAGCTTTTAACAAAGTTAAGCATCTCTGTCAAGGCACTGTAATACAATGTACCTTAGATATCCCCTGTATTTCTTGGTTAATTATCCTGTAATACTTTAGAATACACCTGTGGATGTAATAAAACACTGTTTTCTTTTTCTGCTCATGTTAGATGAAGGTTTACCTCCTATATTAAATCATTCATATGTTTAATATACCTGTGTTATAGTATCGAGTGGTGTGAGTCCTGATACAATGAAGGGGTTAAAGCTTTAGGACAGTAGAAAGGAAGAGGAGTGGATGATGTCATCATGCAAAAGAAGCAAGGTCTAATGTTTGTCAGCTATGGTCAGTTGTCCATTTTCTGGGTTAATGGTGGCCTGGGACCCCCATGACAATGGGACAGCATGGGATGCAGCTGAAAGCACAATGCAGAAATATCTCATGAATATTTAAGATGTAACAATAAACAAACATCTGACTCATTTTCTAAAGACATAGTAACAGAAGTGAGTCTTGAAATCTGGTAAGAGTGAAAAGTTACAACCTGGGCAGACCAGCTCGCAGTAAGGTAGTAAAAAGGCTGGAGATAGTTGCCGGAAGAGTAAATGAATGAAGCTTATGCAGGCAGGCTAGATAATAATTATGAAATGTATTGAAGAGAAAGAAAAGTCATTTAAAGAGGAGGTGGTGTGTTGGGAGAATAAAAGCAAAGGTAAAAAGAAGGTAAAAAAACAAAAGTAAAAAGAAAATAGCTAGGTCTTGGCATAGAAGCTATCTTAAAATTTGTGGCACCTTTCATTAAATAGGTGGCAGATTGGAAATGTGTGAGTAAGTGAAGAGGAAGTCATCAATACGGGAGGTGAGGGAATGAAAGTTAGTGGACTCTGGGCACAAAAAAAAAGGTCAGGCACAAAAAAAAGGTTGGGCACAAAAAAAAGCTTAGGCCAGATTTTAAGAATAGTTATATGGGAAAAGGTGGTAAAATCTCGACGCTGGATGGAGCAGAGCTTGCAGCTCTGTATCATGGAGGCTGCTGGTCTTAGGGTGACAGCAGACAAGGCAGTAAGAACACTTTAGGAGAAATTAAGTAATTCAGTTTGAACTAGTGAAGTGGCATTTAGGAAATGATGGGGAGAAAGGCAGAAATGTGAATTTGGGTAAAGAAAGATCATGGAAAAGTAGCATCTACAAATAAGGATAAACAACAAAGCTGGCAGCTGTTTTATATTGCACAAAGTTATAAAACTGAGAAATACTTTAATATGGCAGTTAGTAGTGCTGCTGATTTTCAAAGATTTCTGCAATACTTCAGCTATACTTTTATTTAACTAAGTCTTCTTTTACATAAACCAGACCTTGAATATTTATATGATCACATTTGTTAATGACTGTAAGAATTTAAGAAGCCACAGGTGACTGGGGAAAATAATGATGAACACAGGTCAATTATAAAATGAAAATAATATTTAAATGTCAGATTTTCAAGACAACTCTTTTCTACTGACTGTAATGAACAAATGCTGCAAGTGTGGGAACTAATGAGCTGCTTCTTCATAGAAAAATATTGCACTGGGTCCAAGTGAGTAAACAAGCAGCTGATGTTATTCCAGAAATTGCATGAGTATGTTAACATAGGGTTACGAAAAAGCGAACGAAACCTCCCTCCAATTTTCCTTATTCTGTGGGTACAGTTCTGCTCTAACATAGCCAAATGGCTTTTGGATCAAAGCTCTCATGTTCTTCTGCTCAATACACTATCTGAACTGGCAAACCACTGTATACACCTAAGCATGTAGCCATGCCAGCCAAATGGAAATGGAGAAGAAAGGGGAGGACAGGCCAAAGGGCTGCCCAGAGAGGTTGGGTGATACTTCAAAAGCAAACAGAACTACCAATTTTAAGCAGAAGAGCTTGACGAATAACATTACATGAGTAAAAGGTTGAGGACTTCAGTGTAGAGACAGGCCAGGATTAAGTCCTGGCTTGGAGAGCTGTGTGTGGGCATGGCTGTGTGCTGCAGAGAAAGGAGATGAAAATTAACAGCAATGATTATGAACAGCTGGCTGGAGAGAGAGGGAGAGGAGGCAGGAGTTGGGGACCATGAAAGATTTCTACTTATTTGACCCTAGGTAAAGCAATGGAGATAGAGCAGTGTGAAAGCCATTGCTTTCACAGCTCCCACGCACTGGCCCATGTGGAGCAGGACCTTCATCTCAGGGTTTGGAAGATCAGGGTGCTGCAGAAGCGAGCACTGGCCTTGGTGATGCACCACTGCAGCATGGAGGACTGTTGAACACGCACATCCTGTGCGTCTTGGGGCACATGCAAGGCTCTACCTTCCCTTCTATAAACTAGAATGGCTCCTTTGTTTCCTTTATCTATCTTCATTTTTCTTGTGCCTGTCAAGCTTAATGCTTGAGCAGTCTTGTGAACTACTGGATCACTTTCCACCCTTTGACTTGCATTGTTTTTCCTCTCTCTGGCAGGAAAAAAAACTTTACTGGCAGTATTTTCAAGGCCACTGGAATGTATAATAAGCCTTCCTACTGATACGACATGTACCAGTGAGACCTTGTACATGTTTAGGGCACACACAGAGCAAGCGTCCTGAAGTACTGAAACATATAGTCCAACACAGGGGAATTCTGCTAAGCATCAATATATTGTTATACCCCAGAGTTCTGCATGTCTCACAGGTATCTACATTTAATATAGTAGCCCATCACTGAGTGTTATTTAAATTACTTTGATACTCTTCACTAGTCAACCTAAATTTTAATAGTTATCCATAGTGGCAGAACAGGATGAAGCAGCTGATTCAAACATTGATTTAGGCCCTCAGGTATATTAGCTGTCTGCAAAACAAATGTTCTGGAAACTTTCTTTATAAACAATGATTAATAGCATTCAGATGGCAAGGTTCCGTGCAACTTTAGAGATGCATTTTTTTTCCTTGCGAAATAATTTATGCACTACCCTGAGAATGTGCAGTACACTACAATAACTGCCAAACGTGACCATTTCCCACAGAAGATGTGCAGAAGAACTGCTCAGTATAAGATTCCTGTCGCACTAGAGGCAGTGCAAAACCACAGAACAGCATCAGACCATTTGGATACTTAAGATGCTTAGCTTTAACTCACATAGGCCATAATGCATGATTCAGGTACAAAAATATATTCTCTGGGCCATATATTCCACCTGGAAGAACTAGTGATGGGCAGAAGAAAAGAGCTTCATTCAAATCTACTAGTTTATAAAGTCCCCAAACATTTTTTTCATGTTTGCTAGCATGAGAATCATAATCAGCTGATTTTGGGAGGTGTTACAGAACAGCGTAGGAGGCGATAGCAACAGCAATTACCTGTTGAGCAACACAAGACACTCCCTACTGACTGCCACAAAACATGAGAATTTGATATTCTTACTATACACCTACTGTTTGGTATATCTTTTATCACAGCAAACATGGGCTCCCCAAACTGCTGCATTCATTGTGCCCTCTTGACACAGCATATCTGCAGAAAATAGGAAAGAAGCATATTAACACAGTAACAAAGTAGTCTAGCCAAGGCAGATGAAGCTCCCCATAGGTGAACTGATGCAGCAAGGTACATTAGCCTGTGGTGGGGTTGCTCACATCAGCTAGAGTTAACATCTCTCTATTATGCTGCCGCCTGCAGAACAGACATTCCCTAACTTAGAGGAAAGGATTCTCTTTCTTCTCTTTTTCCCAGGCTACCCCCCTTTCTTAAAATGGCGCTGGCAGATTAAAGATCCACCATACAGGCCAAGATACATTTGTGTGGATGAAAGTAGAATATTGCAGGCAGGCATTAATAGCTACAGTTCCTTCAGAGGCCATCCTGAACTACTAACAGAGAGGATTAAAAGTCAACTTTAAATTTTAAATACAAATGGAACTGGCTTGCTTCCAAATGGAAGTCTATTCTTGCCAATGACCTCCAGCAAGAGCATAATATATTTCTTCATTTATTACGAATATGTTTTTTGAGCTAACTTTTCTGCACATATGATTCCAAATTTTCTTAGATTGTTTTAATAATTCTGTTGGAGGCTAAGACCTGTAACTAATATAAAGCAAGTATCCTGTTAAATAAATGCTTTGCAGTCACTAGGAAGGGAAAATGCTCAGTATCTTTCAAATGTGGCTGCTGAGAACAGCAAAAAAGTGTTTTACTACCCCCCCCCCCCTTTTCTCTGCCTCCCACATTAATCTATTTTGTATTAAACAAAGGCATATTATTTTTGTTGATGAATAAATTACCCCATTCTTGCTTAAACATGTTACTCTAGATTACAAACATATGGCTGTAAACATAACTGGTTGGACTGATTTAAACTGCTGATTTTAATCTCTGATTTTACATGAGGAAATTTACTACAAAACCTGTTTAGGATTGCAGATGCGTCGGTGTCCCACAGCTGCAAGAAAAGGGTGGATTTGTAATCTTCCAAGTGTACAGACCTCAGTGACTGACTGAAAGTCTCCTTCTCAGCACAAAGCTAAAATGCATAATTAAAAATATGCTGGTTTCTTTCTGCCTTAATTTGAAAGCAAATGGTGATAAAATGAAAATTAACAAAGCTATATGCCTATGCAATTAAAAATTTCTTTCATATGTAAATAGAAAGCTTCCTTAATGCCCCCAAATATTTTTTTCCAGTCTCTTGGACTTGGTGGAATTTGGCAGGACTGAAGGTGGTTAAGGGTTGCCTGTGTGGTGGATGAGATCGGTTAGCTGTCATCTGGGCAGAACATGTGGGCTGGTGGGTAAGGCTGACTACACAGCACACAGATATGACTAGAAGGGATGAAGCTGTGGGGAGTAGTTACGCACCTGCCTTGAATTCCTGGCCACTCAATCATCCCTTTTTATCCTCCATTCCCACTGTTTTATAAAATAGACTAAAAGAAAAAAAAACACAAGGAGGATGGAAGAAGGCATGTCCATTTCATAACTCAGCTTTAACCACACAAAAGGACTTTATTGATATGTTTTACATACTTTTGTTTAGTTCGGCATTATAAGCATTAACTGCTGTCCATTGAAACCAATATACTGCCTTCAAGAATGTCTCTCAGGTGACAAAACCTCAGCACACATCTTAGTGGCTACGCACATAGCCAATACTCAAGCTCCCTTTCTTTATGGACTACTTTAACCATGTTGGTTCCTATGTTTTACATGCCAAAAATATGTATCTGGACAGTTCCCATGGTTTAACTGGTATGCCCATAACTTGACCATGCGTCTCAAACTGTACTTGTACTAAGCTAACAGTAGGCTTACCCGTTAATTGTGGCAGATCCTAGGCCAATGCACACTGAAGAGCTTACAATTCTCAACTGTATGCACTAGACCTTTACCTGCATTAAAAATTGAGGTAGGAAGAAAACAAAGAACTATCCTCCAATGGTGCCAAAGCAGCGGTATTTTAAATATATCTTGTGTGCACATATATATATCTATCTATCTGTGTGTGTGCATACATATGTATCTCTATATCTCTGTTCAAGGTAGGATAAGGACTGTGACACAAGGGTAAACATAAGGGAAAAAAAAAGTAACAGTCAATTCTACTGATGTTCCCAAATCTAAGAATTTTTCAGCTTTACAATGACAGGGTTCTTAAATTCCAGGCCCTAAGATGACTGAGCATATGAGGAACTCATTCTTGATTAAAAAAAACAGATGTCTTGTGCAGTGAGAAGCCTAGCCTGACTACAAATCTGAACATTGCAAAAAAAAGGTGGGAAACAAATCCCTACATTTTTAGTCTTGTCAGCCTGTGTGTAAGAGTGAGTATATTGGGGACAGAGAAAAGGGCAAAGGGAGGTAAGCACATGGTGTTAACTCGTGCTTCCCAATACTTGGGAGTTAACCATATTTAAATTCTCATGTGCTAATGCTTTCTTCCAGGTCTGTGTACAAGAGGAAAAAAAGAACCAGGTTTTTGCTTGGATGTCTCAATACCAGATTCTTTCTGATCATCATAACCTAGACTTAAATAATCAGAGTCCTATCTTACTGTCCCTGCAGAACTCAACTTTCACTCAAGCTGAAGGAGGCTTGTCGTAGGCTCTCTGGATATCTTCAGCTGGGCTGGCTCAGACTGACTCACACCTCCAGTTTCCTTAGGCTAGAAGGAAAAGGAAATTCTTTGATCTTTTGTAAGAACAAATAAATTATTTTCCCTCTTTTGGTACCTGCTGTATCAAGCTCAAATAAAAATCGCTGCTTTGGCAGGCAAAGCAAGTCTTCTAAGCAATAGCCAGTTCCTGCAACGGACTGAAAAGATGAAAGCACTTCTCTACGTATTCTGATACAGAGTATGACTACTAAATCCCAGTACTGTTACTGCAGTAAGAGTGCAGTCTATTCCAGCTTAAGCTCTCTCTTTAAACTCTTAACTTTCTCACTGTTTTTAACAGGAACGTAGAATCCAGCTATCAGCTAGTTGCCTCTCAAGTGACTAACTTTATTTCAACATGAATACAACACCCCTTTTGGCACCTGACTGGATTTTCAAATGTGGTTTTTTTCCTGACTGACATAAGGATGGGAAGTGCAATTAAGTCTATACTAACCCACTTGCTGCATTTCTGGTTCTGGAAGAGCTCTGATACTATAAAAATACATGCTATAAGCATAGAAGGAGAATAGGCATAAATGAAGGGGAAGACTCAGATTTAATTATCACATTTAACTTACACACAAGCAAGAGATGCACAGTTGCAACTGACACCATTGGCTTAGTACTTGGTTCTTTCCAGTGAAAAATAATATACAGCATACCTTCACTGTTCTTTAAAATTTTTCATTTTGAAGACACCAACACTTTACTTAGTAATTAAGTACAGCCACCTTAAGAATGCAGCAGAAATAAAATAACATAAAATAATCTTTTTTTTCTAGAAAAAAAACCTTAAATAATAAATTTACCACATCTACAGAAAACTAGGAGGACTGAAGGAAATCATAACATATATGCCACTATTCAAAGTAGAATTTTCACAGAAATTAGTGTTTTGAGATGCTGGCTAGTACCAAAAGGTTTCAAACCTTGCACACTAAACATCACATACCAGCTACTGCCATTATATAGAAGGTTTGCAGGTACTGGATTGTAGAATGTGCCTGGATTCTTGCCCAGATAAGACACAAATGTTCTTAATTTCGCTCACCAGAAACACCTCTCCTTCCAGCAGAGGGAGAATAATGACATCACCAACTGATCCCAGAAGAGAATTTGGAAACATTCATGTGTAGAAGATGCTAGCTGTTAGCAGGAGCAATAAGCCCCCAAGGCAACTAATTCCTATTTTCAAGTGTTTGGCACATCTTCCTGGGTTACATTAGGAAGAATGCTGTCAGCAGGTTGAGGGAGGTGATCCTTCCTATGAGGAGAGGCTGAAATAGCTGTAACTGTTCTGCCTAGAGAAGAAAAGGCTCGGGGGAATCCCACCAATGTGTAGAAATATCTGATGGAGACAGGGAAAGGGACAGTAAAGAAGAGGAAGTCAGACTCTTCCCAGTGGTATACAGCAATGGGGCAAGATGCAATGGGGGCAAATTGAAATACAGAAAACTCCATTTAAACCTAAGAAGAAAGTTTTACTCTAAGAATGCTCAAACACTGGAACAGGTTTGTAGGTTGTAGAGATACTCAAAGCCTGACTGGACACAAGCCTGAGCAACCTGCTTTAGGTGACCGTGTTTTAAGCAGGGAGGTTGCATTAGACTATCTCCAGTGGTCCCTTCCAATCTCAACAATTGTGCAGGAAAAGGAACTTAGTTGAGAAAGGCCGTTCCAAAAAACCAAGAAAATTAATGCAACATTCTTATTTATGGGTTTTTATGATTTCTCACCTTTTTTAATAAAAGTAACTTTTCTACCTCTCCCATTTTATATACCATTCCCAGTCCACCATAGAGCTGGTGTTTTTTTGGTGGGTTTTTTGTTTGTTTGTTTTAAAATCAACACCATTTATAGTCACATTACAGATAACTGAAGACTGTTTGAAAAAAAAAATAGTGCATTTATTCTTTGATAACTAGGTCTCTGATTTACTCAGCACATTTTTAGAAATTCAAATACCAAATAGATGCACTGCAGTCGGCATATACAAATGATATGCACACTTGTAACATGCAAAAAAGTCATCCTCTTCAAGATAAAATCAAAATGTGTAATCTTTCTTCAAATTTGTTCCCCAGTTTTTCCAATTTTAGAGGGAACAGCCACCATTGTAATGAAAACTATCATTTGAAAAAAATAGAAAATTCTCGTCTCTATCCTGTAAAGTGACAGTGTCAGCCTGGTCCCTAACTTCAGCCGAACCTTCTGGAAGTCTTCCACCCTGCAGCTATCCACTTAATAGTGCAAACTTAAATTTTGTGTCTCTCCCAGTAAATATGCATTACATATGAAGCTTGTTTAATTACAACATTCCCATGATATGGCCACTCCTCACTTTGTATCATTTCACAATGCTAGACTCTAGATTGGTATAGAAACTGACAGCCTGTATCTTGTATAGATATTAAAATACGGAAGTACAGCAAATTAATTCTAAAATGCATACTAATCACAGAAATAATACACACTATACAAAGATTAAATTATTATCTTTCATTTATTTGTACCATGTTTTTTCCTTTTGTCTGAATTCGTGGTCCTAATATCTGCTCTGTTTTGGAAGGGATTTTTCCTCTATAGAGCTGCATCTAGGTCTGATGGGAACCTCTAACTTCGCTCTCAGATTGGTGACTACACTACGTCGGAAGCACAAGCTAGTGACTGAGATGAGACAATAACCCCACAAAGCTCCTCCCTTTCAAAATAGAGCAGACATTAGGATCACAAAATCAGACGAAAACAGTTTTGAAGGACTACATTCGATATTTCTAACTGGAAATGTGATCCACTCTTTGTCTTGTACTGTACCTCAAGCCTGTTTCTGTCCAGGAATTCTTCATGCTGGCTAGGGAAGTGTGAGAGATTCCTACATGGAAAACTGATCTTAAAAACCTACTAACAGGAGCAACAAAAACTCTAATTAAACTAGTTTCTCTTCTTAACTTTCTGGGACAGATTCAGATACTAGTTGATGGGGTCACCATATAAATACTTGAATAGATGATCCCAGCTGTAGCTCTTTCTGAACTGAGTACTGCATTTATGGAGCAACTTAGGCAAAAACTGAAAATGCAAAAGAACAGGCACAAAATCCTGTTGGCTCCCACAGCACATAAGCACTTGAAAATGGATGCAGTCTGCTCCATCTAGACATTGATAAAAATAAGCTGGAAGTATCCCTGAGCTAGTCCTCCTTCAGGCAACATCCTCTGTATCACGTCTCTTGGAAATGAAGGGATTCTCTCCTTATGTATTAGTGACACCAGAAACAGTGCAATATTACTGGTCCCAAGGGCTTTTATTTTTGCTTTATCAGCTGTTCAACACTGAATAAAGTATACCAATGCATAAGGGTAAGTATAAAAGTCAGTAAGTATGAAAAAGTAATCCTTTTGATTTAACTGTAACAGTGAAGAAAGAACACAGAGAACAGTGGAAACTTATTTCTGAAAGACCTTGCTCTAACAGAACTGTACCAAAAATCCAGTCGTAATAAATCCGACAATATCCACTTTATCTGTAGATAAAGTCCGTGAATGCGGTGCCTGAATATCAGGTTTTTATCAGCACATAATTGAAATTCATCCTTCATCATCACTGCTGCTCCATGCGTCTTCATATGCTGGATTTAAATGCTGTAGTGGCAGAGACTAAAGAAAATAAAAATTCTCTCAGTGGTTTGCTTAATTAAAAATACTAAGTTCAAATAAGTGCAATGCTAAAGGCATTTCTTAAATTACTATATGTAGACAAACTGTTGTGTCTCTCATGAGTACCTCATGATGAGGGGACCTCATCAACGCTTATAAATATCGCAAGGGCAGGTGTCAAGAGGATGGGGCCAGACTCTTTTCAGTGGTGCCCAGCGACAGGACAAGGGGCGACGGGCACAAACTGGAACACAGGAAGTTCCGCCTGAACATGAGGAAAAACTTCTTTACGGTTAGGGTGACAGAGCACTGGAACAGGCTGCCTAGGGAGGTTGTGGAGTCTCCTTCTCTGGAGATATTCAAAACCCGGCTGGACACAATCCTGTGCAACCTGCTCTAGGAGACCCTGCTCTGGCAGGGGGGTTGGACGAGATGATCTCCAGAGGTCCTTCCAACCCCTACCATTCTGTGATTTTGTGGTATTGGATTTTTTTTTAACCACTTCTTTGACCATTTCACTGATTAGAGACAGGATAAATAATGAAAAGAAATATTACTCTATTTAATTCCAATTTCAACAAAAAAATATCTAGAGCACTGACTGGAAGTTTTACAAATGTCTGGTATAAAATACAACAGATAGATATTACTGTGTTTGTTTTGTGCCACTGGTTTTAAGTCATAATTTCCCTGGCCCAGCATAACTGAGCACTACTGTCTCAAGAAGCAGTCCTGGCCTGTACCCACATCCAACAACTATTTCTCACCTCAGGCCCCTTAGGGTCAAGATAAAGAGTTTGTGCAGCTACACAGTGCACTGAATCACAGTTTTGACTCAGGGTCAAATCTTTTTCTTGTTTACCTCTATCCTGAGTTCAGATTTTGGCCATACAGGCACTGAAGTGGCTATTCTAGCATGAGAGGGAGCAGAAACCATTGGCTTGTGTACAGCAAAACTGCTTCTTTCAGAGGCAGTGCTCATCTACAACATTTGCAAACAGCAGCTGTAGCTTAAGAGATTTCAAAACAGTAGCACATATTACATACCTCCACCATGTCAAATTTAAAGAGGCAGTTCTCATCAGAGCTGGATAAATAATCTTGTTGCTGTGGGTTTGTTTTTGTTTTCAGACTAAGAAAAAAATTCCCACACATCAAAATTCTCATTTACAGCAAAAATGTTCACTTCAGGTCAACTGAACACATTTTGGGTTCAGGGTATCTAACCTTTGAAATTACTTTTTTCTTCTTTGCTTCAGTGTAGGATAGTTTTGAAATAAGTTATCTTACAAAGCAAAGCATACGTTGCAAAAATTTTGTGCTTCTTCTCATTTCCCCATCCAAAATGAAATGTTTTAGAAACTTTAAAAGCAGGAATTTTTGTATGCTATGAGCCAAAACATTAATGTATCCTGATTTTTTAACATTAGTACAGTTTGCCAGACTCTGATTCTGTGAATGGTTTCAGTTCCTTAAAATCTAGAATTTTTCCCCCTCAAACTGTTCACTGAAATTTTTATTGCGCAGCCCTAATATTAAGAGAGAGAAAGTACTCTGTTGGAAAACAGTGTTATGTATGATCTCCTCTGTAACAGCCTGAGCATCTTGCCTCATACACTAAAATAAGCTTGTTCAGAATCTTCTTTATTATATTTCTGCATCAAAAATATTTGGGTGTGAAGTGTGGCATCCCTAATCTTACTGTTTAATACATGGTATATTCTTAAACAATTTAAAATACAATCTTTGGCACCCTTCCAATTCCAAAATAGCATAAACCACAGAAAACAGTATGGAAATAAAGGAAGCTAAAGTAGAAGTTGAAAGACTGATAGCCAAATGACAAGTGCTACTTTTAATTAAGTGTGAAGCTAGAAGTCTGAAAAAGATTTTACTAGACTATGAGAGAAAATGTCCTCTTGAAACCGCACAACAATCAAAAGATTGCACAGAAACAATAAGTGATTCTCCTCTTAATGGGGAATTGTTACAAATTTTGATGGTGAAACACATGCTTCATATTTAATTTCCACACCACCTCCCCAAGTATAACAACCCTAAAAAGTATAGTTCAAACTCACAAATTCATTACCTTTTCAGAAATGTCATCAGGAACTGGCTCTCGAAGAGCTGGTATCCATGCAAGGATATTGCAATCTTTGCTACCACTATAAAGTTCCTTTAAGAAAGCAAGCAAAAATTACTTCTACACAAATTTACTGAACAGTGACATAATGTTGGGAAAATAAAATGTATGAAAAATTTGTTTAAAAATAAAGAAAAATACACAATTTCTAATTTGTACTATAATCTTGATAAAGAGTATTTTAAATGATATGCCAAAACAAAATGATTAAGTTTTTATATTTTTCCCAGACTGTTCACCAAAACAGCACTACCCACATTTAAATGAACTTTATTGCTTAAATGCCCTTTTCTTCTTTCCTCTCTCATATCTCCTGAAAAGACACCTATTGTAACAGTTAGGAAGCTCAAGAGATGATTTATGTTCAATGGAGAAGTAAGAGGGGAAAAAAAGAAAAATATTTTTTATTATAATTAAAAAATCTTAATCAACTCAAAAGTATCTAGTAATACATGTTAGAAGAGTGCATAAGTATGGAACAAAGAAGTATTAACTAAACATAGATTCAATATGCCTAGGGAAGGAAAAGAACAAATAAAAGAACAATTTGAAGCCTGTACCCTGTTGGGAAGGCAGAGATCAGAAAGAACAATTTCTTATTTTTAATATAAATAACTATTTATTATGGTAATGACTAAGGACTGAGATCCCATTGTGCAAGGCACCCTGCAAACACATGGAAGCAAATAGTCTCTACACCAAACAGCTAACAGTCAAATATAGCATAGTTTTCTTAGTTCTTTATTAAAGGAAATACAGGCTTCTCTGTCACTTTAAACTGAGGAAATTTTGCTAATCAGAAATACTGCACCATCTTTGCAGTAAATTTTGCAGTAATAATGCTTCTATTTTCCAAAGTGCTACTTAAATGAACATGCATGAAGATATTCTCATATCTTGAATAATACTCTTGTGTATTATATGCAATGTCTGACAACACTTGAGTATTGCCATGCATTTAAACTGCCTACGTTTTTTTCTGTATTCAAGCCAACAATATGAAAGCCTTGCTTTAAGCATGTTGGCTTTTACACTTAAATTAGCAACTCTACGCATATGTGCACGTTATTAATGTTAATTTAACCTAAGTTCAATAAATTATTACAGTTCTGTCTTTGCAGAACGTCTCCTATATTATGTATATTTAATTCTAGAACTGCATGAATTACACTGACATTTGGAGCAGGAACTTAATACCTAATTCCTATAAACACCCATCGATGTGGGTAACCTTATTCAAGAAAGCTGACATACACACTTTTGTAAAACTGGTCCCATGCATGAAGTTACTCATGCATAAAACACGTACAAGATTAGAGTTTATAGTTTTATGAGAGAGAAACATCCTACTTATCTTGCTTAAAAGAAGACAGGTCAAAGTTACACCAAGGCAGAGGTCAAATCCCACTTTATCCTGTCAGCAGTACTCTACTCAGGCCTCCTCTCTTTGACAGGACACAGAGTATCATTAGAACTTTAAAACCTCTTCCCACGCCAAAATCTCTCTTTGTGAGCAATGTCATAGTGACATCAGCATAGTTCCATTTGATCGTTATTACCACTTGTCTCTCAGAACCTGCCATTGCAAGATCTTCAGTTAATATCCACTGCATTGAGTAACACTTATAATTAATTATTACAACCTGAAACAGTGATTCATACCTTAAGTCAGTTAAAAGAAGAGCCAGCGAGCTCCATGCATGTTTATGGTACAGTATAGGACATATACATATATTGTACCGCAAACATGCTCCATGCATGTTTATGGTACAATATATGGAAATATTATGCTTTAAGACTCTGAGGAAAGATTGCAAATAAAACCTAATTTAACTTTCAGTTATCTTTACTTATTAGCCTACCACTGGATTTGCCAAACATCTTTGCAGATGTCACTGGCATTTCTTGAACAATAGAAGTAGCTATAATTTAAGCAAAATTGTTTCCTGATGCGTACCTGTGCTGGTTTTGGCTGGGATAGAGTGAATTTTCTCCACAGTAGCTACTATGGGACTATGTTTTGGATTTGTGCTGAAAACAGTGTTGACAATACAGAGATGTTTTCGTTACTGCTGAGCAGCGCTTACACAGAGCCAAGGCCTTTTCTGCTTCTCACCCCACCCCACCAGCGAGGAGGCTGGGGGTGCACAAGGAGTTGGGAGGGGACACAGTTGGGACAGCTGATCCCAACTGACCAAAGGGATATTCCATACTGTATGACATCATGCTCAGCATATAAAGGTGGTGGAAGAAGGAGAAAGAGGGGGACATTTGGAGTGATGGCATTTGTCTTCCCAAGTAACCATTACGCGTGATGGAGCCCTGCTTTCCTGGAGATGGCTGAACACCTGCCTGCCCATGGGAAGTAGTGAATAAATTCCTTGTTTTGTTTTGCTTGTGCGTGTGGCTTTTGCTTTACCTATCAAACTGTCTTTATGTCAACCCAGGAGTTTTCTCACTTTCACCCTTCCGATTCTCTCCCCCATCGCACCGGGTGATGGGGTGCCGGTGGAGTGTGCGAGCGGCTGCGTGGTGCTTAGTTGCTGGCTAGGGTTAAACCATGACAGTCTTTTTTTGGTGCCCAATGTGGGGCCTCGAAGGGTTGAGATAACGACAGATTTGACCAGAGTGTGTTAAAACAAATTTGTTATAAGCATTCATTATACTAGTTTAATAGTCTCCGGGCACAATGTTGATTTATTTGCTCTCAGAGTTGTTGTGCTTGTTCTCAGAGTTGCATTACGTAATACCTTACTGCCTGCATAGGCTCCCTGTTGTGCTGTTTATCATCTTGGGGAGCTGGACTAAGGTTATAATTTTGTTGTTATGTAACACCAGCTTATGTTATGGTTGTGAGACTAATCTGGTATTTGTACTCAGCATTGCCATCATCTTTGTACTTCAGGCGCTCTCTCTCAGAAACTATTAGTAGTTACAATCTTTACCTTTTCTCTGCAGAGAGCCAATCTATGGGGGAGACAAGGGGGACATTTTTCGCCGCTCCTTTACCTTCCCCTTCTCCTCCAGGCTAGTTACAATAGCTCTTCAGAATTTTCAATATCCTTGGGATGTTCAAACCGCCATGTTCGTACTGCTATGTCTCCTGAATGTCTTTCAGGTCTTGTTTAAGGTTAAGCAACTATTTAAGAATACCACCCAGAGGTCTGCTCCGAGGGTGGATAGATATGAGTGGCAGGGTGTGTGAGATAGTATGGGCAAGTACCTAGGACAGTGGGCACCTCCAGTATTTTGGAACTTTACCCCTGAACAAGTGCAGAATCCTGAAAAACTAGTAAAATATTTGGAAAAAGTATGCTGTCACCCTGGCAATTCCAGGGAGACACAAATCACTGCAATGTGCTGGGGCCTGGCCCATGCCTACCAAGCCCTGTTCAACACTATTCAGTACCCTCAAGGGGAAGAGAAGGTCTCTGGATCTGAAGACAAAATGACAGGCGCTGCAGCTACTCCAACCCCAGCAACAGGCACTGCGGCTACTCCAACCCTGGCGACAGGCACTGTGGCTGAACCAGAAAACCAACCTGTGCTGGCATCAGTTGCCCCTATACACAGGAAGAAATCTTGGAAGCGAAAATCAGCTCATTTAGTAAGGGATTTTGGGGATGAAGAACCGGGGCCATGACGAGAAGAGTAGGAAGAAGAAGAAGAAGAACTCATAAACAAGGCGGTAACCACCCAATCCCTATCCCTGAGTGAGCTGTGAGATATGTGAAAAGATTTCAGCCGTCATCCAAGAGAACACATTGTCACCCGGCTGCTCCGATGCTGGGATAACACGGCCAGTAGCCTGGAATTAGAGGGTAGGGAAGCCAAGCAGCTGGGATCCCTTTGTAGGGAAGGGGGTATTGACAAAACAATTGGAAAAGGGGCACAAGTCCTCAACCTCTAGAGGCAACTCCTGTCGGGCGTGAAAGAAAGATATTCCTTCAAGGAAGATGTTATATGTCACCCAGGCAAGTGGACCACCATGGAGAGCGGTATCCAGTACCTGAGGGAATTAGCTGTGCTGGAGGTGATTTACGATGACCTGAACAATAAGCAGTCATCCAAAGATCCAGATGAAGTCAAGTGCACGTGACCCATGTGGCAGAAGTTTGTACGAAGCACACCATTATTGTATGCCAACTCATTGGCAGTAGTGACCTGGAAAGATGAAGAAGAACAAATGGTGGATGAACTGGCTGGTCAATGTAGGCAATACTAAGAAAGTCTCTCTTCCTCCCTATGGGCCCGCGTCTCAGCTGTGGAGAAACTGTCCTGGGAGGTCCAGTAACTCAGAGGATATTTCGTACTTCCCACCTGTACGGACCAGTATCTCAGCCATTAGAAGTAAGTGTTCCTCTGCTTAAGAAAGAGGATATAGAGGGTACACACCACGGGCCACCCTGTGGTTTTACCTGGGTGACCATGGAGAGGACATGAGGAAGTGGGATGGAAAAACCTACTTTGACCCTAGAGGCACAGGTATGTGAGTTGCAAGAAAAAACAATCACAAAAGGGAGTTTGGGTTCTTCCAGGAAAATTGCTGCTCCAGTTTCCAGCAGGCAGTTCCCCAGACAGGGTAGAAGGGCTGATCTTACTTCTAATCCTCTTGAAAGGACTTCTGATTCATATTGACAAGAAGTGAGTAACCAATACTACAACCAGGACTAGAGGGGCCCTGCCTCCAGCCAGGTGGAGGAGAGGGACAATTGGGTTTACTGGACTGTGTGGATTTGATGGCCTGGCACATCAGATCCACAGGCTCTAGTGGACACTAGTGCACAGTGTACCCTAATGCCATCAAGCTATAAAGGGGCAGAACCCATCTGTATTTCTGGAGTGACAGGGGGATCCCAACAGCCGACTGTATTGGAAGCTGAAGTGAGCCCAACTGGGAATGAGTGGCAAAAGCACCCCACTGTGACTGGCCCAGAGGCTCTGTGCATCCTTGGCATAGACTACCTCAGGGGAGGGTATTTCAAGGACCCCGATGGGTACCGGTGGGCTTTTGGTATAGCTGCCTTGGAAATGCAAGAAATTAAACAGCTGTCCACCTTGTCCAGTCTCTTGGAGGACCCTTCTGTTGTGGGGTTGCTGAGGGTCAAACAACAACAGGTACTGATCACTACCACAATGGCGCACCGGTGGCAATATTGCACCAACCAAGACTCCCTGATCCCCATCCATAAGCTGATTTGTCGACTGGAGAGCCAAGGAGTGATCAGCAAGACTCGCTCACCTTTTAATAGTCCCATATGGCCAGTGCAAAAATCTAATGGAGAGTGGAGACTAACAGTAGACTATCATGGCCTGAACAGTCATGCCGCCGCTGAATGCTGGCGTGCCGGACCTTCAATATGAATTGGAGTCCGTGGCAGCCAAGTGGTATGCCACAACTGGTATCGCTAATGCGTTCTTCTCAATCCCTTTGGCAGCAGAGTGCAGGCCACAGTTTGCTTTCACTTGAAGGGGCAGCCAGTACACCTGGAATCAGCTGCGCCAGGGGTGGAAACACAGCCCTACCCTTTGCCATGGCCTGATCCAGACTGCACTGGAACAGGGTGGAGCTCCAGAAAACCTGCAGTGCATTGATGACATCATTGTGTGGGGCAACACCGCAGAAGAAGTTTTTGAGAAAGGAAGGAAAATAGTCCAAAGCTTTCTGAAAGCTGGTTTCGCCATAAAACAAAGGTCAAGGGACCTGCACAGGAGATCCAGTTCCTAGGAATAAAACGGCAAGATGGACATCATCAGATCCCAATGGATGTGATCAACAAAATAACAGCTATGCCTCCACCAATTAACAAAAAGTAAACACATGCTTTCTTAGGTGTTGTAGGTTTTTGGACAATGCATATTCCAAATTACAGTTCTATTGTAAGCCCTCTCTATCAAGTCACCCGGAAGAAGAACGATTTCAAATGGGTCCCTGAGCAACAACAAGCCTTTGAACAAATTAAACAGGAGATAGTTCATGCAGTAGCTCTTGGGCCAGTCCGGGCAGGACAAGATGTAAAAAATGTGCTCTACACCACAGCCAGGGAGAACGGCCCTACCTGGAGCCTCTGGCAGAAAGTGCTTGGAGAGACTCAAGGTTTACCCTTAGGGTTTTGGAGTTGGGGTTACAGAGGATCCCAGGCCCACTATACTCCAACTGAAAAAGAGATTTTGGCAGCATACGAAGGGGTTCGAGCTGCTTCGGAAGTGATTGGTACTGAAGCACAGCTCCTCCTGGCACCCCAACTGCCGGTGCTGGGCTGGATGTTCAAAGGGAGATTCCCTTCTACGCATCATGCCACTGATGCCACACGGAGTAAGTGGGTCGCACTGATCACACAATGGGCTCAAATAGGAAACGCCAGTCACCCAGGAATCTTGGAAGTGATTGTGGACTGGCCAGAAGGCAAAGATTTCGGAATGTCGACAGACGAGGAGGTGATGCATGCTTAAGAGGCACCACGTTGGGTGCCAAAAAAGACTGTCGTGGTTTAACCCCAGCCAACAACTAAGCACCACGCAGTCACCTGCTCACTCCCCCCACCTCCTGGTGAGATGGGAGAGAGAATCGGAAGGGTGAAAGTGAGAAAACTCCTGGGTTGACATAAAGACAGTTTGATAGGTAAAGCAAAAGCCACACGCACAAGCAAAACAAAACAAGGAATTCATTCACTACTTCCCATTGGCAGGCAGGTGTTCAGCCATCTCCAGGAAAGCAGGGCTCCACCATGTGTAACAGTTACTTGGAAAGTGTCCTGGTTTATGCTGGGATGGAGCTAGTTTTGTCTCCAGCAGCTCCTGTGTTTTGGATTTAGTGTGTGAAGAATGGTGATAGTGCACTGATGTTGGCTGCCGCTGAACAATCAAGGACATTTTGCAGTTTCCCAGGTTTTGCTAATGTGCAGGTGCAAAAACTTGGGAGGGGTAGAGACAGAATAGTTGATCCAAACTGGCCTAAGACAGTATTCCATACCATAGACACTGACCCTCACTTGTACTGGGCATGACCAGTGGGCCACTTCCCTTAAGCTTCCCTTCTGGTTGCTTTTTGTTCCCTGTTTTTCCCTTTTTTGCGTTCTTTTGGGGCTTTTTGTTCGTTCGTTTGTATGTTCATTTCCTCACCTGCTCTCTCTGGAACTTGCTGTTCTGGGATAGCGGGGGGGGGAATATCCCGCTCCCTGACTGCTGCTTGGGACAGGCTGCATTGGTCATTGGGTGGTGAGAAATTATGCATTGTTTGTTTTATATATTCTATTATCCTTATATATATTATTATTATCATTAATATATTTTTATATTTTTCTTGGTGAACTGCTTTTATCTCAACCCACAATTTTTCCTTTCTCTCCAGTTCTCCTCCCCACCCCACCAGGGAGCAGGGGGAGTGAGTGAGCGGCTGCATGGTATTTGGTTACCATCTGGGGTTAAACCACAACAGAAAGACAAAACCCATCACTTCGAACATCCCTCCCTTCCTTCTTCCCCCAGCTTTACATGCTGAGCATGACATCATATGGTATGGAATATCCCTTTGGTCAGTTGGGATCAGCTGTCCCAACTGTGTCCCCTCCCAACTCCTTGTGCACCCCCAGCATACTCACTGGTGGGGTGGTGCGAGAAGCAGAAAAGGCCTTGACTCTGTGTAAGCACTGCTCAGCAGTAACAAAAACATCTCTGTATTGTCAACACTGTTTCCAGCACAAATCCAAAACATAGCCCCATAGTAGCTACTGTGAAGAAAATTAACTCTATCCCAGCCCAAACCAGCACAACACCTAATATTTTATGACATGTTATTCATGCATGGTGCTTTACTCCATTTCTTTTTCTGAAAGGGAAATGTAGGTCTTGTTTGTTTACTTAAATTATTTTAAGCAGCTAATATGGCACAATGATATCTAGCATATTAGATCCAACAGTAAATATCATCTAAAAGATTGCACAATGAAGATTTCCTCTTCCACACCACCCTTGAAATTACCAACCTCCTATTAAATTAATGGCTCTTATTAAAGGGCCAAATTCTGCAGTTCCTATTACTCAAGCAGACTAACATTTTATTAACTTTACAGAGATATTTATGTAAGAACAATTTAGGTCAACAATAATATAGTGGATTTTATGGCTCTACTCCCAGGATCTCAAAAGGCATATATACACACATTAACTAAACCTCACACCACTCTGTGGAGACAGCTCCACACAATGTCTCAAACACAAAAGGTATTCCACACAAACCTGCTAATTATTTTGGACTTCATAAGAACAGATAAAGACTAATATCATAGGATTGCAAATAGCTAGTTGCTTGGGTGTCAGTGATCACATTTGATTATAAGGTTCTGAGCAAACAGAAGACACTTCTCACTTCAAATACATAATTGGTGCAAAATTAACATTCCTTTTAGAGCCTGTTCCAGTTATGACATGAAACAAAGATTGTGATTAAAATACAGTTAATGAAGAGAAAGAACATGATGGACTGGCAACAACCAGTATCAATCAGAAGTTTTGAACATAGATAAAGTAAGAAAATCTAAGGACCAGATTTGGGGGTGGGTAGGACAAAAATCACTCAGCAGTGTTAAGGACAGGAGAAAAAGTTTAGAAGACTATTAATATGAAGAAAGCTCTTAACAACAGAGACTCACTACTAGATGGAAATGGTAGAAACTATGCAGACAAGATGCAGACGTTGTTTCATATGAAGACAGCGTACTAATTTCAAATATCCTAATAAGTAAGAAAAATGTTAGAAAGCCATCTGCTACACATTTCGCCAGTAGATGCATAACCTTTATCAGAGAGACTTGGAAGAGTTGTCTAAGAAAACTTCTGGCTTGCTTAAGTTCGTTATGTTTTAATACGTATTGAAATACTACAAAGCTGAAAGTGAGCTAATATACCATTCAGAACAAAAAAATGTGGAATGGTACAGATACAAATGAACTAACTGACATTTCTTTAATTCTAAACAAGACAATGGAAAAGGTGATTAAATGATTCAATTGCTGTAGAATTAAGATATAGGAATATGAACAACATCAGTCAACATGGTTCGCAACAAAGCAGGTTGCAAACTGATTTTATTTACAACTAGTAACTGAAAATAGAAGTGCATGGCTGTTAATAATTTGTAACATACTGATTTAATATTGCTTGCAAGAGTAAAATAAAACAGGTAACTATAAATTTTACAAATGACTGCATTCTCAGAAAAGGAGTTTTAACTGGGAAATCATCGTTTCTATTGGAATTATATGAAGACTGATGAATGCACTTAATTGTCTCAAGATAGAATGAGCTATTTGGAAGTACAGGTGTGAACACAAACAGTCAAAATAACACTATCACTATGTCTGGTGTTGACACACTGACTATAGTAACATTATTCCATCAGAGTAACAATTTAATACAGCTAAAAGAAGAGCATTTAAAGAAACAGAAAATCTAGTCATACTTTAGAATATAGAACGAAACTGTGGAAAAGGGTGATTCTGAAAGAGAATCAGGAGTCACAATGGATAAACAAATGAAGTTGTTACCAACATAAACCTACAGCTACAGTGACTGATGCAGTTCTTGTGTGCATGTTCACACATGAGTGATCCTTTTCTAAGCATCTGAAAAGCCAAGAGAGAGACACTATAAAAAGATACGCATTTCCAGGGCTGGAAAACATAATTTACAGTGAGATTTAATGAGCCTCACCTCTTCAGCTTATCAAAAAGAACACCAAAGATGACTTAATATAAACACACTAGCACTTTTGTTGGGAAACTATTCTTAAAAAAAAAAAAAAAAGGCTTTTTAAGCTAGTCAAGAACAGTCCAGAAAAGATGTCCTTTAGCTATAATGTGAATATTCCACCTTTCAGTGGATCTAATATCTCACTGACTATTCATGCCAGAACTGCTTTCCAGCAAGGATTATTACCTTGGGCTCTATTGCCTCATCTGTAATGTGTACAAAAATTTTCAGTGAAGTCCATCTTAGTGATGGGGAACATTGCTTCAGTCAAAGTTACTGGATGCAAAGCAAGAGCTACCACATTAACTTCCATGATGTATTGCAAGAGAGGTCATGAAAAGGTATCCATGTGCCCTTTCTGCCTCAAATATTTCTGCCTGCTATTTCAGAAGCAAAAGACAATAAAGGATGAGCTGGAACATGAAGTACTATCCTCAACACCTGAGAGCAATCATGTAACAGCCTTAAAATCCATACTAACATCCACTCTGCTCTTGCCACACCACAAGCCATAAGAACAGTCTGTTGTAAAGTATCTCAGAACAAATTAAGCTTTGTTATCCTTAAATCTTTTATTATAAAAGAAAAATATACCATAGGGGGAGAGGAAAAGAAAAAAAGGCTGTCAGCATCATGAGTCCCTGTAATGCTATGGTATTTCTTAGGTGAAAAGTTCTCAGATTAATTTGAGCAGCTCACCATGTTCTCAACACTTCATCCAAACCGTTCATAGATCCAGTGATAGGTACAATTACAGGCATTTGAGCAAGATCACCTTAGCAAAGTACTTGACACGTTTCTCAGTACTGACAGCAACACTAATGCACTTCACCTAAATGCACTTCACATTCTTTCTTACTGTGATTAGTCTTGGGTATCTCAGAGAAAGACAAATGCCTCCTCTTCAGTCTTACAGAAAACAGGCAAAAGCCTTAATGCATATGATTTATTAATGACAATATAAGCCAAAAAATTACTATAGGTATATTGAAAAGTTGCCTATGTGAGACAAAATGAATAGTGGAAGGAACCCAGTATAGAAAGAGCCATCCCAAGAACATGACCAAACTTTCCTTGCTTGACACAGACCACAGAACTCCCTCTTATGTCAAGATCTTTGATTAAAGCACATTCCTCAAAAGTTAACACTTTTTGTGCAAATGGTTTGACAATCTGCATAAATATTCCAGGTTCTCTGGAATATTGTTTGTACTTGACTTACCTGAAAATTAGGTTGAAATACACAGCAGTCGACAGTACTATAATGTCCTCTAAGCATAGTTATCAGTTCTCCTGTGAAAATTGTATAAACAGCAATGGTACTACCATAGGGTACAAAGGCAAACTCTGGATTACAGCCACAAGAGATGGTGAATTTGAGTCCTTTTCTGCTTTCATTACAGACTTTCCCATAATTCACCTGCAAAATGAAGGATTATGCAGTTAGCTATTAACTAAAAGTACACGAAATAACTTTACATGAAAAGGTCAATTTCATTTCTTTTTTAATACCCAATAAAATTAATTTTAAGCTTCCCAATGTTAATACAACCCTTGAGATTTCCAATTACAGATGTCTATCAAGAGAATAATTTTTCTGTTCATTAAAGTTCACTCTCTTTAATATCAACTTTAAGAAAGGGAAAGAAAGATATGCCTAAAAATCAGCAGTTCCACACCTAGAATTAGAATTTGCATAGGCTGTTGTGTGCCAGATCTACACTGAGCACCTAAACTGTCACTGAAATTAGAACTGGTTCAGGAATTACCACCTTAAACATTTTCCTAGATGACTCAACATAATAATTTTCTCTCATATTGAAACTACTAAAAGAACTCCTTATGCACAACAGTATACAGTTATGAATCAGAGAACAGTTTGGGTTGGAAGGGACCTTTAAAGGTCATCCAGTCCAACCCCCCTGCAATAAGCAGGGACATCTTCAACTAGATCAAGTTGCCCGGAGCCCTGTCCAACCTGACCTTGAATGTTTCCAGGGATGGGGCTTCTACCACCTCTCTGGGCAACCTGTTCCAGTGCTTCACCACCCTCATTGTGAAAAACAACTTCTTTATGTCTAGCCTGAATCTACCCTCTTTTAGTTTAAAATGATTACTCCTTGTTCTATTGCAACAGGCCCTGCTAAAAAGTCTGTTTCCATCTTTCTTATAAGCCCCCTTCAAGTACTGGAAGGCTGCTATAAGGTCTCCCCGGAGCCTTCTCTTCTCCAGGCTGAACAACCCCAACTCTCTCAGCCTGTCCTCATAGGAGAGGTGCTCCATCCCTCTGATCATTTTTGTGGCCCTCCTCTGGACCCGCTCTAGCAGGTCCATGTCCTTCTTGTGTTGGGGGCTCCAGAGCTGAATGCAGTACTCCAGGTGGGGTCTCACCAGAGTGGAGTAGAGGGGCAGAATCACCTCCCTCAGCCTGCTGGCCACGCTGCTTTTGATGCAGCCCAGGATACAGTTGGCTTTCTGGGCTGCAAGTGGACATTGTCGACTCATGTCCAGCTTTTCATCCACCAGTACCCCCAAGTCCTTCTCGGCAGGGCTGCTCTCAATCCCTTCATCCCCCAGCCTGTACTGATACCAAGGGTTGCCCCGACCCAGGTGCACGGCCTTGCACTTGGCCTTGTTGAATCTCATGAGGGCCCACTTCTTGAGCTTGTTCAGGTCCCTCTGAATGGTATCCTGTCCCTCAAGCATGTCAGCTGCACCACTCAGCTTTGTGCTGTCTTCAAACTTGCTGAGGGTGCAGTCAATCCCACTGTTTGTGTCATTGATGATATTAGATAGTACTGGTCCCAATACTGCAAGATTTTAGTCCACAGATGGAACAAAAATTGATCTACACTACTTTCTACCCTGTAAGTGCCCTTTGTTTATCGGAGTTGACTGATGTTGCAGAAAACTACATTTCTGAAGCGTACATGCCAGTAGGATGGCAAAGAATAAAAGCATCAGTCTAGACAATGCAAGAAGTAGCCCTAAGAATTTCTCAGCAAGTGATCCCTTGCTCAGGGAAGGAGGAACAGAGGAAAAACGTCTGCAATGTGGGGAAAGATTCTGCATCTCTCCCTCATGAGTTACCAATAAACAGCAGGAGATGAATAGGCAGTATGAGAACAACTGAAGGGCAAGCAGAAGGATGGCCCAAGTAAAAGGTGAAATAAAGGGATTACAAGAAAGAAACTCATGACGGAGAAGCAAATAAAGAATAACTTGCTAAATTATTATGGACTAGTTAAGAGCGATAAAAAAGCATATCTTCTAAGCAAAACTAAATCACCACCATTCAACACTGTTCCCTATAAGGGCAACTGGGATAGGAGCAAAAGCTACATTTCTGCATCCTGGCTTGTGAGGTGTGTGCAAATAAAAGTACTATAAGAAGTACAGCTTATTAGCGTCTGTACATTGCAAGCTCTTGACAAGTCCTACGCAGATAAAAATCTCACCAAAGGTTGAAAGTGGAAAGTTTCCAAACATGCTAGGAAATATTCCAGTTGGATATATGAGTCTAATTAGGTCCTATCAGACATCAAAAGTGTATTCATGGGAAAATACAGAAATACATTCACGAGAACAGTATAGCCTACCTCTAAACAAACTTAATTAAAACAAAGCATTAGAATTTTAACAAATAAAACAGATTTTTTTTCATGAAGAGGGAGAAGTCCACTATGAACACCTGAAATTCACACATTATTTTATGATTTAAAAGAAGTATTTTTCTAATAAAAATAACAGTATTTTAAATTTAAATTCATTAATACTACATAGCATTAAATAGAAAATATTTTGTTTTCAAATAGTATTGTCCTACAATCTATGCTCTTAATTTCTGCTGAAAAACAGAGATTCATTTATAGGTACAATGTTAGCAAAGCTCTCTGGGTTAATTTTAAAGCTCCCTACCTAAACCTCAGTGCCTAGAGTTAAAAAAAAGAAAATTCTAAGTGTGAAATCTTTTGACTATAAGGTAAAAGATTTGTAAAGCTTAACAGATAAATATTCTAATACAAATGCCTTGCTTTGTCAGGTTCTTGATCCATACTACATCAATTGCCTGAGTCCAAAGTTTGAGGTAAATATCAGCATCAGTCAGCATGAGCCAGGACTACTTGTTGCTCTATTTTTAAAGTATGGTCTTTCATAGCAAAGAGCACTTATGTAAGAAAAGTGTAATATAAAGGAGTCTCTGAGAAAATCATAAAAATGTATACAAATAGAGTTTGATTAGCATACAAGCAGGTTGATATTCTTTCATATGGAGAGGATATTTTCACGAGATGTGGAGCTTATGTGATGTCCTTTGTGGATATGAATGCTCATTTTGTAAAGAAAGTGTTTGTAAATATTGACCGTGTTAAGTCTTGTTAATGCTAGTCATTTTAAGAGGCATATTACTCTGCTGATAAAGAGCAATTAAACTCCTTTCCACAGCATGTGAACTGTAACAGCAACAATTCCCAAGCCACAACACTGCTCATAACAAAGGCATGTACAATGAAAGGGAGGAGTGGAAGCTGGGAGAATTATACGGATATACTCAGCGTAAATGTTCCTGCTTGACAGAGGAGCAACAGAAAGGAACGGATGCTGCCAAAACAAGAACTGAAGATCTTAAAAACTGGCTTTGTCCTTTGAGCACACAAACAGAAAACCTGCTTCCTTCTGTTTGATTCTTCCTATACTCAGCGAATCACGACTTTCTATTCCTTTTTGTGATAAAGGATGTACACAAGATGCGTACGACTCCAACGTTCATTTCTCTTACTAACTGAAACAATCCAGTAGGTCCCAAATTTGGCTCATTGCTCAAAAAAAAAAATTGTATGCATGGCTTAATTTCTATACCCTTTGAAAGGTATAGAAAAAAATTATGGGATCAAAAGGACTGGCTAGTAGGGGAAATAAAGAGACTATGGTGTGAACTAGTATTATGTGTACATGCAATTATTTGCCTGCTGGTGCCTTAAAATTATTTTAAGCAATACCTCTGGGCAGTGTGTGAAAATACAGTACTCTGGACAATATAATTCTGCACTTGAAAAAGCAAGGCAGGATCAAGCTATTCCACACCAAATAAGAAAATTGTAGAATAGCCTATGAAACAAGTCAATGAACTAACAGGCACAGAAAAACAAAACACAGTGATCCAGCTGGTGGTAGGAGAGTGAACAAACTGTATTATCTACTATGGTGATGGTGATTTGAAGACAGAAAGATGTCTGTATATGAAGTGCTGAGAGCAAGCTGGCAAATATGGGTAGCAGAGAGATATAAAAGTCCTTTCATTTAAATGTCTATAAGGAATTCTTTTTGCTGTGTTCTGAAACTAAACAGCAGAAATAAAAGATTTCTAAGATAGAGTAAAATTTCTTCCTTTCCTAATAGCAATGACAGACCATAATCATGATTGGCTAAAATCCCATGGAAATTGACTTACCTGGTATGTCCTTCTTTCAAAATAATCATAGAAAACAATTTTCTTTACTGAATAGAAAATTAAAACAGGAACCTTCAGCAAAAAACAAGCCATACAAAGGACTGGAGCAGCAGTAGAAATTTACCCCCCCACTCTCCCCAGTTTGGTTGCAATGCAAATGTAGAGGGATAGGTATTTTTAACACTGCTATACAACTCCACAAGAGAGATTCCACAAACACACAAAGAAAGTTGAAAGAAAGCCAGGCAGTCAACCAGTGAAACTCTCAGGCATGGACAACTGCCCTGTGGATAGCATGCTGACAACTAATAATTTAAAAAAAAAATTCTACCACAGTCACTGCATATTAAGGTTTTCATTACTGTCTGAAGTGTTTTCAGCTACGCTCACAAATTAATGAACTTAAAGTTACTATATTCAATCTTTAAGTAGATCTAGGCTTCTTCATACTCTTTTTTTTTTTTTTTATAATAAGTAGAAATAAGAAAAGAAATCTGGAAAAAAAAAATGCTCACTAAATCTTCAGTGAAGATCCTTGAAAACTTACTAATGTGTTTTCTCCAGTGGAGCTGTTCCAGAGTCGCATCCGATCATCTGTACCAATGGTCAACAGATGAAGTCCATCATTCGTATAGCATAAACCATTAACTCTTCCATTGTGAGCAGTGTTTGCTGTCAGGAAAAAGAGCTGGCTCAGATTTCTACAGAAGAATTACTGTTTTGAATACACATTTTTATTTCAATGTATAGTACTGAAAGTGCTGTTTAAATGGTAACATATCAGTAAATTAATTATTTAACTCTTAGTTTATAAAAGCATCTGGCTGGCAACCGGTCACCAGCAGTGTTCCTCAGGGCTCAATTCTAGGGACAGTCCTGTTCAATATGTTTATCAACAACCTGGATGCAGGAGTTGAATGCACCATTAGCAAGTTTGCTGATGATACCAAACTGGGAGGTGCTGTTGACTCTCTTGAGGGACCAGAGGCCTTGCAGAGGGATCTAGATTGACTGGAGCATTGGGCAACCTTCAATGGCATGTCATTTAACAAGAACAGATGTCAGATTCTGCACCTAGGACAGAGTAATGCCGGCACAAGTATAAACTGGGAGAGGAGTGGCTGGAGAGCAGCCCCGCAGAAAGGGACCTGGGGGTGCTGGTCAACAGTGGGCTCAATAGGAGTCAGCAGCGGGTGCCCTGGCAGCCAAGAGGGCAAACCGCATCCTGGGGTGCATCAAACACACCATAACCAGCTGGTCAAAAGAGGTGATTATCCCGCTGTGTTCAGTGTTGGTGCAGCCTCACCTTGGGTATTGTCTGCAGTTCTGGGCCCCACAATTTAAGAAGGATGTGAAGGATCTTGAATGTGTCCCAAGGAGGGCAACAAAGCTGGTGAAAGGGCTGCAAGGCCTGTCCTGTGGGGAGCGGCTAAGGGCTTTGGGCTTGTCTAGCTTGGAGAGGAGGTGGCTGAGGGATGACCTCATGGCTCTCTACAGCTCCCTGAGGAGGGGAAGTGGAGAGGGAGGTGCTGAGCTCTTCTCCCTGGGATCCAGTGACAGGATGCATGGGAACAGTTCAAGCTGGGCCAGGGGATGTTCAGATTGGATTTAGGAAGCATTTATTTACTGAGAGGGTGGTCAAACCCTGGAACAGGCTTCCTAGAGAGGTGGTCGATGCCCCAAGCCTGTCAGTGCTTAAGAGGCATTTGGACAATGCCCTTCATAACATGTTTTAGCTTTTGGTCAGCCCTGAAGTGGTCAGGCAGTTGGACTAGATGATAGTTGTAGGTCACTTCCAACTGAAATAGTCTATTCTGTTCTACGTTGTCTATAGCTACGATGAATGAATTCCATTGAGTTCACCCTGCAATACTGGACATTCTTAAGTATGTTAAAGTAGGTAAAATCCAACTCAGTGCTAATACAGCAAACTGAATTACCGTGCCCATAAATTAACTCACTGAAAAATGGAACAGGTATCTCTGTATTATACTGCAGTATACAATTTAGACATACCTCTTTGGTAAAAAGTGTTATCTGTTTTTCAAAGATTTTATAAAGAAAAATTTTTAGCTGTATTTGGTTTAGTTTAGCTATCTGATTGCCATTAGATTATCAAAAAATCATCTTGAACATGTCAGACAGAGAAATAAAATTGAAAAGAAAGTTGTTGTGTTTGAAGAAGACAACATGTCATTCAAAGGAATGTATAAAATTGCACTATTTATCTTGGGAGTTACATAGAATTTTTTTTTCGTAAGACAAAATGAGTCCAAATTTTTCTTTTTTCATAAGTCCTAGATTTCTTTAGAACATTTTCATCTCAGTAGTTTCTTGAATTTCAATGAAATTTAGAATTGTCAAAACCAAACATCTATATTACCATACTACAATTTACATAGCAGAGAGCATGGTTGTTAAAACAGACACATACTGCTACTTCATATCCTCTAACTGTGTATTTTGGAAAATTAGTTCGACTTTACAGAGATTTGCATGTATTTTTCTACATGCAATTTAAGTTGCACGTAACAAGTCAGACTGACTTGTACCTTTAATCACTATGATTTATGCTATGCAAATCCCTTTGTTCAGAGCCATGATACACAGTTTCTACTTTGTGATTCAATTCAAAATACTATGTATTTCTACCTCAGAGCAGTGACTGTTCAAGTACATTTTTTGGCCTGCTAAAATTAAGTATCTTTTATCCAGAACTGACCAAAATTCATAAAGTATAATTTAAAGTTCAGAAGCTTCCCTTTAATTTAGTTTTTTTTCTTTTTTTCTTTTTAGGTACAGGAACGTGACCTGAAGATACATAAAAATGTTAATGTTGTAGCTAATAAAAACTGATACAAGGCACCATTAATGCATTTGACTGTACCGAAATAAGAGTGTAATTTAGCTTCCTGTAAAATTAAATTTAATCAAAAATTTATACTGTTGTATACTTTATGCAGTATAAAAGGAATCTAATTGATTTTACAGCACCCCATATGAGAAAATATTCTAGAGGCTTGCACTGGAAGCAAGACGAATTTAAACTGGGTACTGGGCCCAGTCTTGTTCAATTTATTCATCAATGACCTGGATGAAGGGACAGAGTGTACTCTCAGCAAGTTTGCTAATGATACAAAACTGGGAGGTCGTGCTGCCATTCAGCAAGACCTCGCCAGGCTGGAGCGTTTGGCGGAGAGGAGCCTCATGAGGTTCAACAAGGGCAGGTGTAGGGTCCTGCACCTGGGGAGGAACAACCCCATGCACCGGTACAGGTTAGCGGTTGACCTCCTGGAAAGCAGATCTGCAGAGAAGGACCTGGGAGTCCTCGTAGATGACAAGTTCACCATGAGCCAGCAATGTGCCCTTGTGGCCAGGAAGGCCAATGGCATCCTGGGGTGCATTAAGAAGAGTGAGGCCAGCAGGTCGAGGGAGGTTCTCCTCCCCCTCTACTCTGCCCTAGTGAGGCCCCATCTGGAGTCCTGCGTCCAGTTCTGGGCTCCCCACTTGAAGACAGATGAGGAACTACTGGAGAGAGTCCAGCGGAGGGCTACAAAGATGATGAGGGGACTGGACCATCTCTCCTGTGGGGAAAGGCTGAGGGAGCTGGGGCTGTTCAGCCTGAGGAAGACAAGACTGAGAGGGGACCCTCATCAATGCTTATAAATATCCCAAGGGCGGGCGTCAAGAGGATGGGGCCAGACTCTTTTCAGTGGTGCCCAGCGACAGGGCAAGGGGCAACGGGCACAAACTGGAACACAGGAAGTTCCGCCTGAACATGAGGAAAAACTTCTTTATGGTTAGGGTGACAGAGCCCTGGCACAGGCTGCCCAGGGAGGGTGTGGAGTCTCCTTCTCTGGAGATATTCAAAGCCCATCTGGATGCAGTCCTGTGCAACCTGCTGTAGATGACCCTGCTCTGGCAGGGGGGTTGGACTGCATGATCTCCAGAGATCGCTTCCAACCCCTACCATTCTGTGATTCTCTGAAACAGGAAAAGGAATGAGCTTTTGTGGGTTTTGTTTGTGTTGTCTTTGTTTTTAAAGGAGGGTAATTAGCTACTGGAACAGCTTATGAAGTGATTGCTGTTTATATAAAACCTAATCTACAGCAGGAATGAATTCTTCTGCCCATCGAACAGATCACAAAATTTCCCATTTTAGGGGGAAAAACATTTAGAACAGAGACACTAGTGTTGCCAAGGAGATCTCTCTAAACAAGATCCCCAACCACAAACACTGTCTTTATAACAGAAGTAACTGAATAAAATTCAATGGCCTGTGTTATGCAGTAGGTAACAACTGGATTATCGCTGCTGTCCTTACTGGTCTTAATATTCAACACATTTATGAAATATAAGAATGCTTCTAGTTACATATGGACTACCATCAGTTACATTCTGAATTACCTGCCTCAGAAGATGCTTTGGACTTTTCTCCATTGTGCTGATCAAGCGTAGTCAGACATCCAGATGCTCTCCTCACATCCCATAATTTTACTCTACTGTCAGCACTAAGAAAAACATATTTGCATTCATTAGGGAAATTGTGTGCTTCCTGGTTCAATAAGTGTCTTTTGTCAATCCACCTGGCACTCACCCTGGTCCAACAGCTATTTTGAACTACTCATCATCCAGTCACATTCAAGTCAATAGAATTTCATGATAAGATTTTTAAGACAGACTTCAGACATTCATTTACATGAATTAATAAATATAGCTGGTACACTACAGGCACTTAAGAGTGAATCTTTGTCTACAATACAATACACTGCCTCTTTGTCTAGAACATAACACCCTTGCATACGTACACAGACTAGGAATAAACTTGCTAATTCTTCTGTTGATTGAACTGTAGCTGCAGACTCCAGCATTGTCTGCAATGGTTGTCTGGGAAGTCAGGCTCTTGCTATCACAGATCTACAGTATGACTGGTACACAAGTTGGCTACATACGTGTAGGCTGGATAGGCCTATACGCTCTGTTGTCATACAGTGCTATGGCAGAGAAACACTGAGAACCTGTTTCTGTAGGAACGCACTGGCTTTTTCTACATTACCAGGGCGGCACAAGGAGGGAAAGACCAAGGTTCAGGCTGCTGTGATTCATTGTGGTTCCCAGGCTGCATACTCATGCTTTGCTCACACTGTGTCTTTGCCAGTAACAAAAGCTAGGATAACTGTTGGCACTAGGTACACGCTGCACACACTTAGACAGTAACATGGCAGGCAGTGCACTTTGTATGGCACCTTGATGTGCAGCTTGATTTGAGCATTCCAGCACTATACTTCTGTGTGCACCACAAGACTCCTAGGTATAGATAGGAGGTAAATTCATAGAAAAAACCACTTCTCATGCACCAAGTCACCAGTGTAGATGTATTTACTGAAATTATTTGGACAGTTCCCAGCAACTTAATTGTCCTTTTGGAGGAAAAAAACCCCAAAACATAAATCACTTTTCACCCCAGCTAAACAAAAACAACTGTATCTCTTGATCTACAGCTGGAAAATATACCCAATCAAACTGCTTCTTAGATAAGCAGTCTTCTAAATGAAGTACAACATGCTTTTTCCTGCATGTTCTCTAGTTAGATTCGTGCATTAATATTGGAAATATACATATTCATATGGTATATGGTATACATATACCAACTGACCAAAGCAAAACCAACTGTTATGCCTTATCTGTTCAGCATCTGACAAAGCTAGTGACTAATTTGTTCTTTTGTGCTCCCCTCCACTACAGATTGATTCTGTTAACTTCCAAGCGGTATTCCAACTGAACATGGTGACAACACATTGCTGCAAATAAATATTCTAAGACCACGAATAGAGATATTGCTGACGTTTAGGCTGACTGTAAAGTGAGCAACAAACTGCAGGTAGTTCATTGAAATATTCTTAACAAAGGCATAGAAAGAGCTTCCTTATAAAAGCCTACAGTTGTCCATTTTTGATGATGCAGTTTCTATTGGCTAATCTTTTCTAGCCAGTTCTAATGAGCAAGAGCGAGCTTATAACCTTCTCTAGTGCCTGAAGTTGAAGTGTGTGAAAGATACCAAGAAAACATGCCTCTTCTCTGACTGTTCCAATCTCCTGCCAAAACTATGGAAAAGCTGAGTATCATACAGAGAAATTTGAAATAACAGATTTCACATGCAAGCCTCATAAAACTCAAAAGTATATTTTCCCTCCCCTGAAATGATCACAGGCAAACATACAATTGTCTTGGAAAACAGTTACATTTCCTGATACGTAAGATTAGTCTAGATTCTCTTTTTATCAGTACCAGTCAGTTTCTCTTCACTGCGTCTTCATTATCTCAGTCTTGCCAGTTCTTGGCCATATTTGTATTAGCAGATGGCAAAACTGAGTTACATTATTAGGAACTAGTAGACGAAATATAGTACTGAATTTAGTAATGGAGCCATAAGAAACATGTTTAACATGCAATTATCATAAGGCAACATGACAACATAAGTAGATGCAATTTATAGTTATATGACTTTGAAGCAAAATGTTTCGGGAGACATCAATAAGTTAATATTTAATAAACAAAATTTCCTACTATTTCTGTGCTGGAAAAACAAGGAAACAATTTTTCATTTGCTAAAACAAATCACACCATTAGAAAATTTCCCAATTACGTTGCGCCTTTCAGAAGCTTGGTATCAGAAGCCAAGGGTATACAATTCTGATATTAACTTATTCAAATTTCACTCTCAACTTATAAAACGGCCATTCCTCTCTGCAATTCAAAAGAAAAAACATGCCAACCATGAAACTGAGAAGAGAAATGTCACATTATAATCAAAAGCTAACATACGCAAAAGTTATAGGAAAGCCAAGAGGATCTTTTAGACTAAAAATGGCTGGAATGAAAAAAAAAGGCCTGGGAGTATCAACATACAATCCATACTCACTGAGTTACTGCAGCTTGGAAAGTTATTACCCATCAGCTAAGCTACTTGTGTTATGCTCTTTGACATAATTGAGCATGATTAAACAGGATGGTATTTTGAGCTAAATATGTTTTACTTTGTTATAAAACAGATTAGCAAGGCACACACTAATAAACAGTAAGAAGTAAGTATCTCTATAATGCTTTCTCATTTTCCTATACCTTTAAATGCAATTACTATTTCAAAAATCTGTACAATCTTCCTTAGCATCACTCGGATAGCTTTTCAGGGTTAGTTTTTCTAGGCAAGATCTACAAAACTGTGAAGAAGTAAATGATGAAGATTAACTTTAAAAGTGCATTTGAATTGTAAAAAACATGCATAATGAATACATTAAATTTTACCATCAGACATTTTTAGTGTATATAACAGTCCAGCAACATCTCTACCTTGCTGTTGCCAAAACATATTCATGACGCGGGGACCAAGCTACTGCCAGTACTTCTTGCCTGTGACCTAAAAATTATACGAAAAAGCTTATATGATTTTCTAAGAAAATATTTATACACACCATTTGATGTTAATAACTAAAAGTAAAAGCAAATGCTTAGTTGTATAGGATCCACCAACCCAGAACAATAATCTATATTGTAATATGAATTTGAATTTTGTGAAAATATATTATTTTGGGCTAGAGGTTATTCCTCTTTCTTCCTCTTGCTCAAGTGGGATTGCAGTGAGCTGGAAGTGATACACGGAGTAGTATATCTGTATAACTTTTGATAACAAAGACAGTTTTACCTATGCAAAACATATTATAGCACAGTCACAGCTACTGAGTTTACTTTAAGTACTGTTATTAAATTTTGTGTTAGCACTGGTGTTCTCACATGCAGAAGGAACTTTCCATTTGTTTTTCTTCAAATCCTTTCAAAATGTTTAATAAAAGTATATTTACCCTATGCAATTAAGACTAAAACTTTATTCAGCTTATCCTCAAACACCCTTGTCCTGAATTTGGGATATTTTTCCCCTAATTAGGTCTGAAATATTAAGATAAATGTCTTCTTAGCAATGTCATACCCAGTGCAGCTTAGTGGCAAGTAAAAATATAGACACACACACACACTTTAAAACTTGTAAAACTTTAAAATTAATGTTAGACAAATAAAGACAATAGGAAATGTAAGGTGTCCTAAATGGAAAGACTGCAATTGCGCTTCATGTAATAACAGACACATTGCTGAAAAATAAACTAAGTTATACAAATACATTTTTGCTAACGCAGTTTAGAGCTATGTGAACCACCTTGTTTCTGGCACATCTTCTAGTAGCTGGTTTTCCATTACCTGAAGTAATCAAAGGGCTGTGATGCCCAGGATAACGGAAAAAATCTCCATAATACAGGTACTACAGGATGCACTTGGAAGGCTACGGGCAGATGCATTTATTTGGATCCATTAAGTAAAATACAGCCAAATGTGTAGCTCCGTTTCAGCTGCTAGAGTTAGCCTATGTGAAAAATATTCATACCTATTTTCAAGACACTATTGAGTGCTTCAAGTTCCGTAAAGAATGATTAGATTATATTTAGTGGAGGACAAAATCTGCTTCCACTTGTTGCTCTGATATTGCACTTGAGCTAACTGTACCAGGCCGTGTACAAAGACACAACCAGCTAATGCCTGGAAAGCACTAACTCTTGTGTCAAAATTAAGAAGCCCTGATAAGACCAAACTGATTCCCTTGAGGACTATTTTTGTGCCTGTAATCTCTGGTGCTCTCAGTTCTAGGAACAGAACGTTGAGATGCCCATTATGGCTGATTCAGTTCAGAAGGACTTACTGGCTTAAGCTCTGCATCACACAAAAGCACCTAGGCTGCTTTTAGCCTTGAGCTGGCCAGTGAAGTAATAGAGCTGCATTTGCACATTTCTGTGTCTGACCTAACACTTCTCTACAGTTTCTAGATCAGAGCTGGCTCTTGCCTTGCTGGTTTGAAGCATGAAGATTTACCTTGTAATTGCCTTCACTTGAGCATGCGTATATATACTCATACACCAAAAAAGTAAACATTAGAAAAGAGACATTAAGGGCAAATTCTCATTAAGTGCAAAAAGTAATGGATTATTAATAAACCCCTATGTTTACTGAATTAGGTAAATGCAAAGGATTAGATACCACCCTTTTATAGCAAGTAGTATCTTGCCTGTTATACAGAAACTTCTAAACAAATCCATGCATACACCTCCACAGGATATTTTGTTAAAACTAGTGAAGGGGTTTTTTTTGTTTTGGTGTTGGATTTTGTTTGTTTTGGTTTTTTTAAAAAGCAGCACCCCATATTGAATTCCTGTGAACACAAAACCAATGCCTACACTTAACCATGTAATAAATAGTAATCATTGTTGATTAGGTCATGAAAATGCCCAAACATCTGTAATAACTGTTCATTAATTAACATTTGTATTCTCCAATTCTTTAGCACCAGACTAACACCCAGAAGAACCTTTTGCTACTGTGTAACTTTCACAACTGGCAATAAATAAATTAGTCATGTTACTTACAAAGAATACATTGTACACAGTGTTTCTTTACAGGACTTGTTTTACTCAAAGTAGTTATTGTTTAACATTTATGTTTCAGACTAAAAAGTACCCTGCAGAATGTGAGAACAGGATCCAGACTTCAAGTCACAGAGCTGTACTTTGGGGCTTTTGGTACCAACTGTAACAAGAGAAACAAAGACAGCTAAAAAAAACCCCCAGCATTTGAGAGAACAACAACAAAAAATCTTAGCAATGACAAAGAAATAGCAGAAAAATGTTAGCTGCATAACAGTTCATTTAGTCAGAGCAATGCATTCTATTAACAGATTTACATTTTTAGTCCAAGTAAATTTACCATATAACAAACTAAATTTAGAAACTAGAGGTAAACAGGACAGTACTTATGAAACTTAAAAATTAAAAATATCTCTTTTTTTTTTTTTTTTGCTAAACATAGTTAAATTGTGTACATGTAAGCAATACACACATCCCCCTATTTACAGAATTTACTATGTTTGAATCTAATAACCCTCAAATGCTAACTTATGCAATGAAAGGTAACCTAATTATAGCCAGGAATTTTGATGTAGAAGGAGAATTGATTGATGTATTATTTCAGAAGAACAAACGTGATATTCTCATCAACATCATCCGACTACCCGATAATATTTTATTTTACCAATGACCTTACATATAAAGACTCAAATTATATAAAAATAAGACAGGGGAGGGAAAAAACCCTACTAAATATTACTTGCTTTTTACTATAATCCCAAAATACATGGGGCATTTCTTCAAAACACATACATACCTGCTACTAAACAATGCTTTGTAGCAACTGGAGACATGTGATGGCTATAGACCGTTCCCTCAAAGTGAAATACATCTGCAGGCTGATAATAAAAAGATTAAATTAATCACAGTGCCAAGTATGTTATCAGAATGTAAATCATCATTATTAAGTATTTTTCAAGTAACAGCTACAAATGAGACTAATATAAATATTACTATTTACATACTAACAGTAACTCTCCTGGTTAGAAATCAGATGATGGAAACATCGCAAAGTAGGTAAGTCTGTTTCCAACACTAGAACAACTATGCCAGAGCTCAGAGATGACCCAAAAGAAAGACCAAGAAAACTGGCTAATCAGAAGCATGAATGGAAATTATCTAAAAATTATCAAAAATTTAAAAAGCTAGCAGGAAAAAACAGCAAACAAGAAGTTTATAATATGGAGATAGAAGTCAACAGGAAAGAGGCACTTAGACTAAATTTAGAAGCCCCTTGTCATTCACCAGCCTCACTTACTATCTTCAATTCCTCAAAAAAAAAAAAAACCCCATACAAAATATTAGCTTCCTTGTGAGTGTTAAAAACTAATGAAATATAATATTTGCTTTAATAATCAGTACAATTACTTTCAGGTAAAATTGCTTTTGTTGTCTCATTCTAAAATATTGTATAGAAACAAAAAAACCCTTAAAACTAAAGTTGTCTGTTTTCAAATACACCATTTGTACAGAACAGGTCAATCAATAACATTCCCATGAACACTGTGTCTTTTAAGTGATGCTCACAGAACTACCTGGAAAGAGAACTGAACCTTGCATTTATGAGAAGATTTAGTAACTGCAAACACAGCTTCACATCTCACAAAAAATGAGGCCAAAATTTATTCTCTATTGTATTGTTCTCTATCTCGATGGTCCCTAGGATGACAGACCTCTTATTTTTTTAAAATTCTTTCGCTATGCATGAAACAACATTCAAATAGCATCAGTGTAAATCCATTAATACATGCATATTGGAAACAGGATAAACTGCAGTCCAGAATTCATAGCTGAACAATTAGATTTGAGGATTAGTGAGTCAATGCAACCTAAAATCCTACAGAATCCATTTACTTTAATAAAGCCAGTTACATTGGTTAGCATTTTCTTAATAGTTTCTCTCATTCTCCACCAATTTTTAGAAATGGTGCCTATAGTGTTTCCAACAGCAGAATTTTCGACCTAACAACCCTGAATGCCAAGACCACCAGTCCTTGAAGAGCAGTATTTAGGCCTTGGTTACTAGAAATAATTAGCCCTTCTGTACACTACCATTACACTCAACAATCCCCAAGAATGAACTCCAGACCAGTCCTTGGTGGACAAGTTTACACAGCATAAATTCAACTAGTTGCATTCTTGTTCACAGCAAAAGCAGAAAGGAATTGTCCGAAGGGTTCCAAGCTCTCGTACAGTTTAGACATTCAGGTCTTCAGAAACAGACAGGTGCACACCAAGGCACGCGTGAATGCCAGAACCACACCACCCTCTGCTGCACCCATAACTGTAACAATCGGCTGGTTTTCATCCTTCTGGATGCTTGGTCCTGTTGAGCTCTGGGTGAACTGCAGATGAGGAATGAATAACATGTATACAAAGAAGCCTGCAAGCTGTAGAAATGCTCTCTTACTTGTAAAGTATTAGTATCCCATATTTTCAAAGTTTTATCAAACGAGCTGGATGTAAACATGCCAGTGTCATGAGGATACCATTGGACTGTCTCCACACTGAATTTATGTACAGCAGGATGGCTCCTAAAATCAGGGAAAAGATTCCAGTTGGTTAGAGTCTTGACAATCATCTTATAATTGTCTTGGTATTTGATAACAAGTTGAAAACATAGTTTAAACATTTTTTTAAATTTGTACTGAAGTTTTCAAGAAGAACTAGTTGTTTTGGTGACTCAATTTTCAGTCAACCAATGTTAATTACTTTGAACAGCCTTCATTTCAAGAAACTACAGATCATTTACCTTTTCAAAATATGGTATCTGTAGCGTATCTCAAGTTAAGACACTCAGTCTGAGGCATAAAAGGCACTAATGTCTTTTGAAATTTTTAAATTCTAAAGTTTAAAGATCTAATTTTTAAAGTGAGGGCCTAACACTACAAACAATTTATGCTTGTGGAATCCCACCATCTTAGAAATGGATCCACTGAAAAATACAATCACATACAGTTCAAAAATTCATTATTATTAACTAATAATTACAGCTACACAGTTATTGGAAATTCATGTATACTGAAGTCACCAGATAGCAGAGGACTGAGTTACTGAGCGCTAATTATTTTTGCATTTAGAAATGAAACAGGAAGAACAACATGCAACTTTCAACTCAACTATGTATAGTAACAGAATGCAATATAATTAACAATACATTAACAGTGCTGGGAAGAAGGGACACCAGAGCCAATCTTGACATCTCCAGAATACGATTCACCTGACAAGGCTCTGAACAATACAGGTCATTTCACATACCTGCTAGGCCACTCATATCTGAGCTGGATCCATGTGGATCCAGCTTCAGGGCCTAAAACCATGCTCCCAGACTCAGAAGTACCATGCTGTTGTGGGTTAACCCTAGGCAGATAGCACTACCACAGCTGCTCGCTCACTCCCCTCCTGCAGTGGGATGGGGGAGAGAATCCAAATGGCAAAGGTGAGAAAACTTGTGGGTTGAGATAAAGACATTTTAATAAGTAAAAGGAAACAAAACAAAACAACCCACAATAAAAAAAAGAAAAACAAGTAACACAAAAGCAATCTCTCACCACAGGCTGACTGATGCCCAGCTAGACCCTGAGCAATGGCAACCCCTGGAAAATTCCTCCCAGTTTTATTGCTGCACATGACATTGTATGGTATGGAATATCAATATCCCTTTGATCAATTTGGGTCAACTGTTCCAGCTGTGCTCCCTCTCAGCCTCTTGTCTACCCCCAGCCTACTTGCTGAGGGGGCAGAGTGAGGAATGTAGAATGCCTTGACAATATGCAAGCGCTGTGCAGTAACAGTGAAAACATCAGTGTGTTATCAAGACTGGTCACAAATCCAAAACACAGCACCATACAAGCGACTATGAAGAAAATTAACTCCATCCCAGCTAGATGCAGTACACGTGCAAAAATAGTCCAACTGACTCCATCCACAGGTAGCGAAAGACTCACAAGATTTCTTCACTTCAGCTCTTTGCATTGTTCTCTCAAGTGTCATGGCCTCTGAAGTGATAACTATTGCAGAGCTATCACTGTGTAAACGAAGACGCAGTTCTGTATAAATGTGGCACTACACCTAAGCTAATAAACCCTCCTGCTTACTTAGGTTGCTAGAAAGCACAGAAGCCAGCACTGACAATACTAAGCAAGAGCTATCGAGCAACTGTTCATCTTAGTTTAATAACTTCTGCATTGCTTATCTCTGAGGCACACCCTAGAATGACCTGTTACTTTGCCACAGTGCTAAAAATCAACCGATTTTGTGCGTTTATTTTACAGGGGGATCAAGCTAAAAATCTTCAGTACCTGCAGTCCCAGGAAATGAAGCCTGACTCAGTGTGAATTAATCCTCCAGAGGCATTTGTATGTACTGTGCAGAAAAATCTAAACTCATGAAACTAATTATCCTAGTACAATAAATATAAGTGCACAACACTGGACTGTGTTCAGCACTGCACCAGAGCAATCAATTCTCCCATAATCCAGAGGGCTGAGGAACGAACTAAAAAACCTCTTGAGTAGCTCTGCAGGAATCACCTTTGATCTGGCTAGGCTTAGTAGTGGCCACGTGCCATTCAGCCTGGCTTCATGTCTCAGGGCTCTATGTTTTTCCCAGTTCATCTGACATGCACTGTTTTCCCCCATTACTCAGAATATCCCAACCTTTTCTACCAAAGAAAAATACAGAATTAATTCTATGGATAGTAAGGTCACTGACCTTCATTCTTCCTAGACAGGTTTCAAGTAGAGGAGACTACCTTACACACAAGCATCAGCGATATATTATCTAGAAACTGGTACTGTTCGGTTCCTGTCAAGTGCCACTATTTGCCACAGGACAGTGTGGATCACATGAAACCATGTAAAGTTCTGTGTGCTGACTCTCAGTGAAACAAGGGAAGTTCTTGTTTTTTGCAATAGCGGCCCTATATTCTAGATGAGAAACACTGGGTAAATCACAGCCTACCATCAGGAATTATCTCCTCTGATGTTCTTCTAACCTACTGGACTCTCAGCAGGCCCAGTTCAGAGTCTACTCAGAAATAGCTTCAAAGGGCTTCTACCAAGGTCTTATTCTTTAAGCAGCTTTGAGACCAGAGTTGCATTGTGCCCTGCAAACTTGGAATACAGGCAAGCTTTTGCAACATGTCATTATCATATGCGTCAAAGATAGGAGCCAGATAGTCAGATGGGAAGTGTTTCTTACTAGTAATTATAAATTCATTTATGATGTCAGGAACTCTGCATGAATAATACTCCAATATCTGAAGCTATATCTGTAGCTAATTAGCGAAGTATTGAAAACATACTAGGAAGCTATATGAATATGGGGAATAATAATTGAGGCAAAAAACCTACTATGGTTACTTTAAGCAATAATAATAAGCCTATCATTTAGAACATTGTGTCACACAAAATCAGATTCTACTAGTATGATTTATGTGTCTTCTCAACTGGTAAGAAATAAAAGATACATTTAAGCATATTAACACCTACTCAAGAAACAAACTACCAACTAACTATGCTCATAAACAGAATTTTCAAGCATGGAATATTTCTACTAATTGAAGTTAATGATGTCATGATTTTAGCACAGATTTACCCTTTTTTTATGTTGTGTCTTCTCAGCATGTATTTCTTCAGTTTGCTGTATCTGTTTCAGAATTCATTTTGGTTTTGAGATTTGGGGATGTAGAGTCATTACTTGTTCTTAATTACAATTTTAATTAATTTTGTTCAAGAAGCCCCAGCCATCAACGCTTACTAAATTCAGCTTACTTGCAGTAGATTCTGTTCCTACCCACTTGTTTTGATGCATGTTCTGTTACCCTTTTTCTTTCTTATGGTCCAAGACACCATTTAGGCCTTTTATTGTTACAACCTGTTTTGTTCTTGTTGGTCTTACTCATGAAGCTCTTAGACCTCAAATAATTTCAAGACTGGGGAAAAAATAAGGGGGAAAATGTAGCTACTAATCCTTTACACAGTAGGATATATCTTATTATGAGCCTCAGATAAAGTCCTAAGGTACTAGATAACCTTGCTATGTAAACAACGAGGTAAAAACAGCTTTTGCTAGAAGACTTAATGCCCATAATGGACAGATTTATACTGCCTGCAGGGAAAGCCTGACAAATCAGTAAAGGCTTTGAGTCTTTATATTGATTACACACAGTATGGTAGTACTCTGTTCTTCAGAAAAATATGTCCCATTTTTGTCAGTAACACGTCTTCATTCAAATATGGTCTTAAGAAGTTCTGTACTAACTACTTCTGTACCTGGTGAACACCTGCTGAACTTAAAATAGCTATTAGTAAAGCTGGGAGCAGGGAGAAGGGAAATAAAACCAACAACTGCAAATCTGTACGACATTGTTTTCCAATCAGATGAACAGGGTTATGCAAAGATTATTTTCCTTTTGCTTAAACACATCATTATTCAAAGATAGAGATATATATATATTATATGTATTTGGGAGATACAAGGAGTATTTCTACAACAGTCCCCAAATTACTTTCTCACAGTTACTGGCATAGAGTCAGTAAATTTCAACATGAAACAATAAGAAAACTCACAGGTGAGGAACTGTGACCTGGAAGAGGGTTGGGGTTTTTTTTGTCCTTTTTCTAGTGTTAAAACCTGAGATTGGAGTACTAACTGACTTTTTTTGTGAGGTCTACAGCAACACAAGCCTCTCTACTTTAGTTTCCATACGAGTACAGTTTACACCCTCCATTTTAACTTTCAAACTGTCGGAGATCTACTCAAACAATATTAGAGAGTCATTGTACATATATTATAACTGTTAGAATAGACAAATCAAGAAAAACTAATTAGCTTCTGCTACTTAGTAAATCACATAAATCCTCACAAAGTTTCTTGCTTTTTTTTGCATGCCAAAAATCATAATGCATCATGCTAGCCTTCGAAGATTTCTTTTTTTCTTTTTATCCTAGAAATAAGAACATACATTAATTTGTGAGTTTAATGCTAGTCACACAAGAGATATCAATATGAACTTTTAATAGAATTTTTGAGTACCTACCTTCCAACAGAACAAAGTGCTTTACACGTGTAACTTGGTTTTCTGCTCAAGTTTTCAAGGTCATAAAGTACAATAACACCATCTGACCCACCAGATAACATGCTGAAAGTGTTAATAAAACACACAAGTTACAACACTTATGATGTTAATATGCTCAATATAATTGAGTGTTCAGTAAGAAAATAAATCCATAGTACCAAATACAGTGAAGTTCTCATATACATTTTTAACAACTAAAGTATATACTTACTATCTTCCCTCAACAGGCTCAATATCAAGGGTGTTGATACCACTCCCATGTATTCTTTCCACATCTCTATCTTTATTTAATTCCAAACTTAGAACCCTTAAAACAACAACAAAAAATGAAAAACAGAGATATGAACAACAAGAACAAGAGAACTGTAGAAAGTTACTACGTAGTTCTGAACAGCTCGAACTGTAGTTTCACACTTCCTCAATACATTTAACCCTTCCCCTTATTTTTTGCAAAACTAGGCTTGCAGACACGATACAGGTGTGGAAATAAGTCCTGTGAAGTTGGCAGAAAAAAAATATTTCATTCTTTGTGTTGTTTGGAAGGTAAGAAAGAAATAACTATGTAAAATAGGCTCAAAGAAAGAGCAAAACTGCATTTGGGGTCAAGGTATGAAACAAAAAACGGAATGTAATTTGAAAACACTGAGCAAAAGAATCATTAAGAAGTAGTTGTTGTAGTCACACCAAACATTAGTTACTTTGAAGCTTCATCGTATACCATCCTTCCAAGCTTCATCCTGCTTGGAACTACGGACACCTAGTGGACAGATTAATTAGTTTAATAAATTACAGTATTTCCTTTAAGGAAACAATGTTTGTGTGTTATGTTTTCTGTAACATTAAATAAAAACTATGCTAGCCACATGATGAGGCTTCCACAACAAACTTTTCTGAGCTGCAATTAGTATCTTATACTATTTAGTAGTAGGCTGTATCTTTAAATATGCTAATATTACGTAGTCAAAAGAAGGACACAGCTTCTCCTTCCTTAAACCATACTACCTGATATAAAATTAGCCTTACAAGATGATCAGTTCTTTCTACAGCACTGGTTTGTAAAACCCACTATCAACAGAAAATGTAACTCAGTAGATAACCGAAAAGCTCTAATGCAGAGTGCCCCTACTCAGCTTCAGCTTGAGTGGCAAAAATCTTGATGTGAGAAGCTTCGGCTGTTACAGGTAGACCCCCGACAGCATGTGTGTAGGCATGCTTCAAAAGCAGCAAGTCATTTAAGCTCTTCTAAAAAATGTGAAATATAATTATGCAAGAATTCACCTAGAGTAAGAATTTTGACGTATACAAGATACCTAGTTCAAAACTTTTGTGCTCAAGATTGAATTTTAGTGAAGCAATAAATCCCCCTAAGGAAATGTTTTAAAACAGACTCTTTTTACAATGATACAGTCACAAGAGCTGCATCATTGTATGAGTAAATCACCAAGATAAATCCTTCTTGCTGATGGAGTCGTGTGAGCAACTGAACTGAGGTTGGCTTTATTGGATTTATCTTGAAATACAGCTGTAAAACTGATTCTCTGATAATGAACAAATATTATTACATTATAACCTTTAGCAGGAATATTACTAAGCTTTTCTATGCAGTCACCACTTTCCACAAACACTGTTAGGAACCTAATAAAAGCCCTGCATCTGATTCTTTTGCAACCTGCCAACAGGCCAAGTTTTGGAGCGAGGGATAACGAACCGATACAGGCACACAAGCACCACACAAATCTTGCTTCCTCACGAAGCAGAGCGCAGCCACATGCAAATAGAAACATCTGGTGAAAGCGTTAAGACAGCAAGGGCAGCAATACTGAGGTACAGTTTATTGCCCTGTGCCTACTCAGCCTACCAAAGCACCATTACTCAGCCCGCCCCAGGGCTGCTAATCCATACGCGTAAACAAACAAAACAAAAAACCCCACGGGAAACTCCGAGACGAGGCACAGCAGACACGCGGGAGCCTCTGCCGGGGAGCCCAGGCCGGCCCCAGGCGCTCCCGGCCCCTCCGCTCTGGCTCCCCGCGCCCAGAGCACACAACGGGGCAGCGGCAGGGCAGAGCTCGGCTGCCTCGGCGGGAGCGGCAGCGCGGGCGCCCCCGGGCCCCACCTCAGGCCGGCCCAGCTTGGGCCGGGCGAGGGCTCCCCGGCAGGGCGGAGCCAGGGGCTGCCGCTACCGCCTCGCGGCCCTGAAGCGGCCGCTCCAGGGCCATCCCGCGCAGCGCAACCCCGCCCCAGTCCCGGCTCCCACCGGTCCCCGCTACCTCCGGGTGGACTCGGCCCGGCGCAGCCGCACTGGATCATCGAGCCCGGCCTGACGAGCCGAAATGAACCCCAACATGGCGGGACCGCGAAGCCACTCGGCACCACTCCGCCATCTTGGGCCAGGGGTGGCCGGGATTGGCTCAGGGCCGGCTAGCCTCCACCAATGGAGAGCGGCATTGCTGTCATGCCCGCCACTGATGGGCGGAGTCGGGCAGGCACGGGGGCGCTGGTGAGCGCGGGGAACAGGGCCGGGCCGGGCAGCACGCGGGTCGGCGCACGCACGTGACGCAGCCCGCCGGGGGCGGGGTCCGTTGGTGGCGGCGACCTTGGCGGCGGGAGCCCCGCGCCCCGCGGGGATGAGCCGGCCGTGGCAGGCGCTGCGCGCCCTGCGCCTGCGCCTCTTCGGGCCCGACAAGGAGCTGGTGGGCATCGACCAGTTCGGCAACAAGTATTACCGGGTGCCCAAGCACGAGACCCGCGCAGGTAGGCGGGGGGGGCCGCCCCGGTGGGGCGAGAGGCTGCCTGCCGGCGCGGGCCGCGGCCGGGGGCCTGGCGGACCGGTGGCGGCGGGTGCTGGTGGCGGCTGCTGGTGCCTGAAGCCAGACGTGCGCGTACGAGCGCCCAGACGTGCTGCTGCTGCCCGCCGGCCGGGAGCGGCTGCCGAGACCCCCCGGGCCGCCGGCGGAGCGCGGTGCTGCGCGGTCGGTGACCGTGTTGCCGCTGTCTGTATTCGGCGGGGCGGTTTGGCTGCTGCTGCCCAGGTGCAAAAAAGAGCGGCTTCGAAGTGAAGGAAAGGGTGCAGCTGCGGAGGGAATATGACGGTGTAGCACTTCCAGGCTTTCTGCATCTTGCTTTCGGCTTTTGGTCTTGGGGTTCATGGTGACTTCGAGGGGTGTACAAGAGGCTGTGTCTTTTAGCATACAGGAAGCAGTAAGAACTACAGTTAAATTTCTTGTGTGTGATTACTGCAGTGTCAGTCCTCATTTACTGGTACAAATGATTTGTTTTATCAGAAATCCTGTCAGTCTTTTTCTCAATATTTTCATTTATGCTGGCATGCCCTTCACAGTGAAAGCCCTCTGCTGAAACTTTAAGGCTGATCTCTGTATTTAGAACTTAATTATACGGTAGTTGTAGTGCCAGTAAGAGGGCAGGGGAGGTGGCACATAGCTATTGAACTCAGCAGAAGCACAGTATAAGAGGCTTTTAAAATTAGTAATGAATTGAAATAGTTTAGCTAAGAACACATCATGGTAGCCTTTATGTTTCTCCATTTTTCTTCAGGTGAACTGTAGGAATACTGAGTTGTGGTGGGTTGACCCTGGCTGGATGCCAGGTACCCACCAAAGCCACTCTATCACTCCTCTCCTCAGCTGGACAGGGGAGAGAAAATATAACAAAAGGCTCATGGATCGAGATAAGGACAGGGAGATCACTCAACAAGTACCATCACGGGCAAAACAGACTCGACTTGGGGAAAGTAGCTTAATTTATTACAAATAAAATCAGAGTAGGACAATGAGCAATAAACTCAAATCTTAAAACACCTTCCCCCCACCCCTCCCTTCTTCCCAGGCTCAACTTCACTCCTAGTTTCTCTCCCTCCTCCCCTCCAGTGGTGCAGGGGGACAGGGAATGGGGGTTGCTGTCAGTTCGTCACATGTTGTCTCTGCTGCTCCTTCCTCCTCAGGGGGAGGACTCCTCACACTCTTCCTCTCCTCCAGCGTGGGGTCCCTCCCATGGGAGACAGTCCTCCACGAGCTCCAACTTGAGTCCTTCCCATGGGCTGCGGTTCTTCACAGCATGGGTACTTTCCACGGGGTGCAGTCCTTCAGGAACAGACTGCTCCAGCATGGGTCCCCCATACGGTCACAAGTCCTGCCAGCAAATCTGCTCCAGCATGGGCTTCTCTCTCCATGGGTCCACAGGTCCTGCCAGGAGCCTGCTCCAGCACAGGCTTCCCATGGGGTCACAGCCTCCTTTGAGCATCCACCTGCTCCAGCGTGGGGTCCTCCGTGGGCTGCAGGTGGATATCTGCTCCACCGTGGACCTCCATGGGCTGCAGGGGGACAGCCTGCCTCACCATGGTCTTCACCGTGGGCTGCAGGGGAATCTCTGCTCCGGCGCCTGGAGCACCTCCTCCCCCTCCTTCTCCACTGACCTTGGTGTCTGCAGAACTGTTGCTCCCACATATTCTCACTCCTCTCTTCTCCAGCTGCTGTTGCGTGGTATTTCCCCCCCCCTTCTTAACTCTGTTATCCCAGAGGTGCTGCCACCGTTGCTGATGAGCGTGGCCTTGGCCAGTGGTGGGTCTGTCTTGCAGCTGGCTGGCATTGGCTCTGTTGGACATAGGGTGAAGTTGTGCTGATTTTGCTTTGATCAGGGAGGGCTGGCTCTTAAATGCTTTGCAATTGCAACTCTGGCTGAAGTCAGTGAGAACAGCACTTCTGTAAATCTTAAGGCTCTTGCACATTAAATCTGTTTTAGTAATACAGATGACACAATGCAGGTCTACTGAATTGTCAGTACTCCTTTGTTACTGTTTTTTCCTCTCATTCTTCCACTTGTCTTGCTTTCTTTGTCTTGATAGGTTGAAAGTTCTGCACCACCAGCTTGCACCGATGCAATGTTTTACTGCCCCAAAAGGGAGAGATCTTCTCTTCCCCCTATTTTCTTTCTCACTGCTGCTAACTTTTCACTGTCATTTATTTGACCTTCCTGTAGAAAACCTTAATAGTAAAATGGATTAAAATGACTTGACAAAGAATAAATTGCAAGCTAGAACTGGCACAGAAGTCAGAATGAAGAGGATGAGCTGTTTGATAACATAAGGTTATGCAAGATGTCTTGAAACAAAGTGAAGAGCTAGAACTTTTACAGAGACTGTAGTACTTCCTAACCATATTCATCTCAGTTTTCCTCTATCTTCTAATAGTTTGTTATTAAGCTTTTTAATTCCTCTGATTTGATCTAGTCAAATGGGATCCACCCAAGGGTGCTGAAAGAGCTGGCAGAAGTGCTCATCAAGCCACTCGCCATCGTTTACCAGCAGTCCTGGCTAACTGGGGAGGTCCCAGTTGACTGGAGCCTGGCAAATGTGACGCCCATCTACAAGAAGGGCCGGAAGGAGGATCCGGGGAACTACAGGCTTGTCAGCCTGACCTCGGTGCCCGGGAAGGTTATGGAGCAGATCATCTTGAGTGCCATCACGCGGCACATACGGGACAACCGGGCGATCGGGCCCAGTCAGCACGGGTTTATGACAGGCAGGTCCTGCCTGACCAACCTGATCTCCTTCTACGACATGGTGACCTGCCTAGTGGATGAGGGAAAGGCTGTGGACGTTGTGTACCTAGACTTTAGTAAAGCCTTTGACACCGTCTCCCACAGCATCCTCCTGGAGAAACTGGCTGCTCATGGCTTGGATGGCCGTACTCTGCGCTGCGTAGGAAACTGGCTGGGTGGCCGGGCCCAAAGCGTTGTAGTGAATGGAGTTAAATCCAGTTGGCGGCCGGTCACAAGTGGTGTTCCCCAGGGCTCAGTGTTGGGGCCAGTTCTCTTTAATATCTTTATCAATGATCTGGATGAGGGGATCGAGTGCACCCTCAGTAAGTTTGCAGATGACACCAAGTTGGGAGGGAGTGTTGATCTGCTGGAGGGCAGGCAGGCACTACAGTGGGATCTGGGCAGGCTGGATTGATGGGCCGAGGCCAATTGTATGAGGTTTAACAAGGCCAAGTGCCAGGTCCTGCACTTGGGACACGGCAACCCCAGGCAACACTACAGGCTTGGGGAGGAGTGGCTGGAAAGCTGCCCGGCGGAAAAGGACCTGGGGGTGTTGGTTGACGGCCGGCTGAATATGAGCCAGCAGTGTGCCCAGGTGGCCAAGAAGGCCAACGGCATCCTGGCCTGTATCAGAAATAGTGTGGCCAGCAGGAGTAGGGAAGTGATCATCCCCCTGTACTCAGCCCTGGTGAGGCCGCACCTCGAATACTGTGTTCAGCTTTGGGCCCCTCACTCCAAGAAAGACATTGAGGTGCTGGAGCGTGTCCAGAGACGGGCAACGAGGCTGGTGAAGGGTCTGGAACACAAGTCCTGTGAGGAGCGGCTGAGGGAACTGGGGTTGTTTAGCCTGGAGAAAAGGAGGCTGAGGGGAGACCTTATCGCTCTCTACAACTACCTGAAAGGAGGTTGTAGAGAGATGGGTGTCGGTCTCTTCTCCCAAGTAACAGACGACAGAACAAGAGGAAATGGCCTCAAGTTGTGCCAGAGGAGGTTTAGATTGGATATTTGTAAAAATTTCTTCACCAGAAGGGTTGTTGGGCATTGGAACAGGCTGCCCAGGGAGGTGGTGGAGTCCTCATCCCTGGAGGTATTCAAAAGACGTTTAGACGAGGCCCTAAGGGATATGATTTAGTGGGGGACTTGGTAGTGATAGGTTAATGGTTGGACCCGATGATCTTGGAGGTCTCTTCCAACCAGAACAATTCTATGATTCTATGACTCTATGAAATGCATATTATCTGGGAAAAATAATGTATTTTTTTAAAATATTAAAAAGCAGAATAAGAAAAAAAATATCTGGCAAAGGCCTAGTGTTGTATTCGCTCTACCCATGCTTCTCTGCTGTCTTTGGAATGAAAGTAAGGGAAAGGTTATTATAATTTAGCTTTACAAACTGAAATTTGAGATACTCAAAAGTAATACCACATCTTCCATAAATGTGTTTGTTCACAGTGAGTTAATTCTCCATTATTGTCCTTTTTTATGTAACTAGGGAACAGGAGAGTGCATATGAACAGTACTAGTACTAGAATTCTGTGTGAAAATACTACTTTTAAAAATTCTGTTTTCTGTTTAATTTACTGACGCATATTTGACACTGTGCACTACCTGTGGCTTTAGATGATCTAAAAAAATCTTACCCCTCAGCATCAGCAGAATGAAAGACCTCTGAAAGAAGTAAGCAAGACTTGCCCACACAAAGAAGAAATTGATGGTGAAACTTTTTCAGGAAAGTGTTCAAACTTTGCTTTTTATTCTGTTGATTTGTTCTGTGTTATATTAATTGGTGAAACTAACTGTTACAATCGGACATACTTGACCATGAGATGTGGGATGTAAGAATCATTAAGGAGGGAGGGAGGAAGGGAAATAAGTAGAATGAAAACAGCTTACTTCAGGAAAACGGGCTTCAATAAATTCAGAAAACAGATAGGAGAGATCCTGTGAATATCTGAGAAGAATAAGTGAAAAGGTGTGTGGGACAATTCATACCTGTACCTCCTCCAGCTGTTAAAGGCACAAGTACAAATTACCCTAATGTGGATGAAGGCTAAGGAGTATGGCAATAAATTAACCTGGCTAAATCATGAGGTTTTAATGACCTCAAAAGACAAAAACCCTCCATGAATCAGGTTAACTGGCATGAGTGCTGGAAAAATAGAGGAACAAGTAATAACTCGTAAGTATATTCGCAAGGTAGTGAGTGAAAACGGATGTGAAATTGTTGGTTTGACAAGATAGGTTCCTATCAAAATTGTTTTCTGAGTGGACAGTACTTTGATGGTTTTTAGACCTTTCTGTGTGCAAAATTTAAGACTGTGGATTATGAATTTGCTATGTGGTTGCATGGCAGCTTGGAAACTGTTCTTGGAATAGTCAGAAATGTTACCAAGTCAGCTGGAGGGGAGCATCCAGAGGGATCCACCAGCTGTCTGTCGAAGTTCAGAACTCCTTTAAGTTTTTATTAGTGATTTGGATGAAGAACAAGAAAATATTTTTATTACATTTGCAGGTCAAACCGTGCAGGAGGAAACTGAGAGTAGCTGTGAGCATCTTATGCCAGGTCAACTGTCATACAATTCAACTGGGGGATCAGCTGGGATCCAGCCATGCTTATTTCTAAACAAAGAGCATATAATTTAGTGGTTAAAGGGTTCTGAGAACATGGATCTACACAACTGACAAATTTTCTCCAGTACAGTATGTATCATATTAGTACTGTTACAAATTTCACTTCTGTGTTCTCTTAATTTAGATACCCATTTTTTCCCTCCATTTTTTCCAACTTACAGACCATTATCCACTTTCCTTGCAAAACAGACTTCCTCATGAGTGTTTATTATTATTATTATTATTATTATTTTAAGATGTAGTCTTCCCTGAACCTCGTCAGCTTCTTGTGGCAGTCCCTTGTTACTTTGGGTTACTTGGATCTAGGAGTTTCTATATCCGTTAAATTTCCCCACCCACTGGTGACTCATTTCCACTGTAATTTGTGTTTTTGCTTCTGTGGATGGCAATCCTTGTGGTGTCAGCAGAGAAAGATACTAGGTTTGGTCTGTTCCAGAGCAGGAAAGTGTGCCAGTCCTCCCTCAGGTTTGTATTACCTTGTGCCTGAGGATAAGTCAGTTCATCCTGTCACTGGGGAAGTGATTACAGGTAGTTACACCCACTTGGGTGGTGGTAGCTAACTTGCTCTCATCTTGCAACATTTTTGAAGAGCATCCTGTGCTGGTCACACTTGTGTACAACGGGGTCACATCAGGACTTGCGGACTTTTAAAACTTGTGAAGAAGTGCAAAGATAAGGGATGGGGAAGGAAATTCATTTTAGTCTATAGAAACTAAAATGTACACATGCAGAAGATTTCTGAAGCTCAAATTTTGAAGAAATTAGGAATTTAAAAGTGCAGAGGAAGCAATGCTCTCTCTTTAAGTGTTGGAGAGCATTATTTCTTGTACATTAGGAAAATCTGCAGCATATATAGTTCATATCTTACCCTGTGTCCTAGCCATATAGAGACCAGTGCAAGATGGGAACAGCACTGGGAAGAAAATGAATTGTAGAGGAAGCCTTGTAGAGACACTCTGCTGTTGTGTACAGGTTCTACTGCAAGGTCACTGCAGTGTGTCTGCACCATGCTTTGCTGTCCTCTGGATTTGGGGAGGACTGAGTAGCTCTAGCACAGTGCCGGCCCTGATGTGCTTTATCCTTTTGTACTGTACTCCAGCAAATAAGCTCTTGCAGAAAGAGAGTGCAGAACAGACAGGTGCTGCTTTCCCTTTCATGTCTCAGACCTGGTAGATCTGTCAGGACCAGGCTGGGCTTTGTTTCAGACCAGCAGGGAGATCTCACCTTCAGCTAGAGATGAGAACGGATGGTGTAGGTAGTATCTATACCTTTTTATGCTTCAAGCAAAAGCTCGCTGACAACTTTCTTTTGGCCTGCCCTGGTCCTTGGCAGGGGTTTGGAATAGAAATACCTGCAGCCTATGATGCAAAGGATTCATGTTTAGTTTCTTTCAGTTGTGAACTGTTCTCTCCTACACTCAGTGCAGAGTCCACGACACTCTTGGACCCTGGGGCCTTGTCTACATTAGTAAGGAGTAGTAGGGAGCAGATCAGTGGATCCAAGTGGTTGATGTTGAGTTTCCTCACACCTCCATCACGTGATTCAGAGAGTTTACTTCAGATTAAACTGAGCCTGTTTCCCAGGGCTGAATGTCTACAATACATGTAGTTTGAACATCTCGAAAAGGTAAAAAAGTGTTAGGTAAATGCTGCAGGTGTGACTTTCACATTGCCTTGGCACCTTATATCCTGTTAACTTTTGAAATGTTTTGTAAGTGAGGATTTCTTCTTAAAAAAAACAAGTTGTGCACACAGAACCTGCTTTGAGATCCAAATCAGCATGTGGTAACTAGAGGCAGCACATGATTCACTGCAGAACCACACTTGCTTTGAATCAAGTCACTCCTGTAGACATAGTCTCACAAATATCCTAAACTCTGGGATGTCCAGGTCAAACTCAAGATGTAGCAACTGTACCCCGAGACCGCCTTTATCTGTTTGTAGTCACAGGAAAGTTATCTTGCATTCCTGATTTTGACTGTCTCTGAATAATTAGGTTATTAGAAGAAGAGCTAGCAACTTGAATGTCTTTCATTGTGATGTAGGGAATCATTGTGGAGATTTAAGCAGTGGTGTCAGCTGTCAGTGATGTGCAAAGGTGCTGATTTTAAGAGGTGTTTTGCATTATTTTAAAAAGGTCTAATGAGTAATGGCAAGAAGATATGAGCTTGCAAGGGTCTCGTAGTTCTCCTGGGTGAATGAAGAAGCGATTGGCAGTTTGGAGAGGAAGGGAAGGAAAATGAAAAACTGAGCTGTTTGAGTCTGGTTGTCTTAATTCTCCTGAAAGAGAGAAGGTGAACATTGACAGTCCCTAGACTGTAAGAATAAGAAATTAGTAGATTCTGTAAAGAAAGTAATTGCTAGAAGTAGAAAAAGAGTTAAGAAAAATTTGAGTGTCAATACAGAGGGGAAAGACCCTGAAAAAGAAACTCTTCTTCCCACAGGGCTACAAAATAATTCAGAATTAGAGTAGTTAATTTTCTGAAAATATGGAACTTCAGACACGATGGGACTGTGAAGGTACGTTGTTTAATGTGTATCATGGACTTTTATTTTCAAGTGGTGTCCTGGTTTCAGCTGGGGTAGAGTTAATTTTTTCCTAGTAGCTGGTATAGTGCTACAGTTTGGATGTAGTGTGAGAATAACGTTGATAACACACTGATGTTTTTAATTGTTGCTAAGTAGTACTTATACTAAGTGTCTTGGTTTTGGCTGGGATGGAGCTAATTTTCGTTCCAGTAGCTGCTGTGTTTTGGATTTAGCGTGGGATTTGATATGTGAAGAACGTTGATAATACACTGATGTTATTAGTTGTTGCTAAGAGGTCAAGGACTTTTTTCAGCTTCCCAGGTTTTGCTAATGTGCAGGTGAAAAACCTGGGAGGGGTGTAGCCAGTTTAGTTGACCCACACTGGCCAAAGAACGTATTCTATACCATAGATGTCATGCCCAGTATATGAGTGGGGGTCAGCTGGTGGGCCGGGCACTGTTTATTCCCTTGCTTACCTTTGGGAACTTGGTTTCCAAGATCGCTGCTTGTGAAATCACTGGTGTGAGATCACTCTTGGTTTTGCTCTGTGATCGCTGTTCGGGATGGGCTGTGTTGGTCGTTGGGTCATCGGGCAGTGAGAAATTGTGCATCATTCGTTTTGTGTATTCAGTTATCATTATATTTTGTTATTATTATCATCATCTTTTCCTTTGCTGTTCTGGTGAACTGTTTTTGTCTCAACCCATGAGTTTTCCTTTGTCTCTGATTCTCCTCCTCACCCCACTGGGGGCGGGGGGGGAAGTGAGCGAGCGGCTGCGTGGTATTTGGTTAATGACTGGGGTGAAACCATGACACTAAGTCAAGGACTTTTCAGCTTCCCATGCTCTGCCAGCAAGGAGGTGCACAAGAAGCTGGGAGGGAGCGTGGCCAGGACAGCTGACCCAGACCGGCCAAAGGGATATTCCGTACTATATGATGTCATGCTCAGTATATAAACTGGGGGAAGCTGGCTGGGGTGGAGGGGGGTTGATCACTGCTGAGGGACGGGCTGGGGATTGGTCATCAGGTGGTGAGCAGTTGCATTGTGCATCACTTGTTGTGTATATTTTATTATTATTATTTGTATTATTATTACTCTCACTTCCTTTGCTGTCCTATTAAACTATCCTTATCTCACCCCATGAGTTTTACCTTTTTTCCATTCTCCTCCCCATCCCACTGTGGGGCGGGGAGTGAGTGAATGACTCTGTGGTACTTAGTTGCCGGCTGGGATTAAACCACGACAAGTGGGAAGAAACTATCATCTCCAAAGTCAAGTCAAACCTTCAACACTATGGTGAGGTAGGCTCATTTGGAAGAAAAGATGACTGTATTTAATGACATTCTGCAAGTGGTATTTTTTTACAAGATTACCTCAAAGTGATGACAGTGATTAAATAGTCCAACTGCACCGTGCTTGTCATGAGAGGAACATCCGGCATAACTCATTAACTCTGAGATGACTCTTCAGTTGCCAGTCCTGAAACTGGATGTGATAGATGGAAGTAGACAGTTGGGTAGTGGTGATTGATGACTCATTTCAGTATCTCAGACAAGTATTTCACTAAACAGACTAGATTTATCAATGGAATGCATTTATTTCTCTTATTGTATAACATACTGTCAGGGCATTGCCATAGCTTTGCTGCATGATGAATTGTTCTTGCTGCAGAACATGGAGCGATACTTAAAATGTTCATATTTTTTTAATTACAAAACAAATTCCTCATACAGTTTATGCATTTATTACAACCAAATATATCTTACAGGAAATAGCTGATCCCATTTTCCATGGAAAATAATTTATAAAGACTCTTAATAACCAATTTATTAAAAAAATGCAGGAACATAAGAGGCACTAAATATTAAATATGTGGTACATATTTTTCATCTTTTCTAAAGGCTGATTAATGAGCAGCTTATATTTAAACTTTTTCAATATCTTCATTTGTACTTTCGTCTGTTATAATGATTAAGAGTTAAAATGAGCGCTCTGAAATACCAGCATATGCAAGTTTGTATAAGAACAGTAGATCAGCAACAAGAGGGTAGTTTCTTTAAAAGAATATGTATCAGTGCTAAAAGCATGGCTCAAGTTTTAAGGTTCCCTTTGGGGAAACAGCAGACTCAGATTTGACTTGATTCGGACCTGCAGCTTACCAGGAGCAGGTGGAAAAAGCCCAAAGCATTCTGTAGTCCATAGGTTTTTATATGTTGCATAAACTCTGCATTAGGGGGCATATGTGGCCTGAGCCCGTGATGATACGAGCTTAAGAAGGAAACTGGCAAGCTAAACATGTTTCTCAGTACTCTTATAAATACCGCCTGAAACAAAAGTGGCATTACCAAGTTTCGGTTGTAAATTTTGTTGCTAATAATTGAGTGCAAGCACTGACTTCTGTGGGAAACCTTTTGTTCATGGGAAATGCCCACTCACATTTGCATAAAAAGCCTGTATCTTGTGAACTCTTTACTCAACAAACCAGAAATGTGCGAATAAGAAAGAATCTGTATAAGGAAAAGATATTAAGTGCTCAATTGCGTGAAACGTGTAGGATGTCCTAAATCTTATTGAATCCAGACTTCAACAGAAATATATACATTTTTTATGGAAGTTAGCAAAATTTATGATTCTGCTGAGATTAAAGGAATCCTCTGTGATTGTTTTTGTTGCTGCTTGTTTTCTGTTTTAGATAATGGTCTGTTGCCTTCCTGTGCATCAGAAGTGTAGAGTAGAATTTCTACTTTTCTTCAAAATTTGCTATAAAATTAAATTTTACATTGAAGACTAGACTGAAACATTCCTGTAATGCTTTATGGTGAATAGGATAGAGTGAAAGGAACAACATTTTCTCTCCACAGCGTATTTTCTGAGGTTAGAGCTGTGGTTCTCTTTTGACTCTGAATGTTGCCTTTCTCACTAACAGGAATGAAGTCTGAGGAAGAGGCAGAAACTGATTCTGGTTGTATGAAGCATTTGTAAACTGATTATCAAGTGTTGTGGATAATTGTACAGAATATTGCTGAACATAAAAAAAGTTTTGTAAGCTAGTTTTTGAAGTGTTGATGGCAAGATTATAAACTCATTTTAGGATTACATGTCTAATGTTCAGACGTTAAGGAAACACAGAATTTGAAATTTGATTAATGAAGACGAACCCAAATTTTTAAAGACTTAGTTATGTTGGATATGGAAAGAAGTGTATTGAGAAAGTGTTTTGTTGGTTTTTTTTTTCACATAGGGAGTTTTTGTCCAGATACATACTCTCACATCCAGTAACAGCTGGCAGTTACAGGTTTTTCCAGATGGCGGCAGCATTGTTTGAGGAACAGTGCATACTGACAGATCGCTGAATGTTCCTTCTGGGTGAGACTACCTAACAGAGGAAACTAGCTCTAAAATAATGGGGGGGGGGGGGGGGGGGGGGGGGGTGTTTGTACAGAAATAAACCTTGTATTGCAGACTGCCAGCTTCTAGGACAGTAATTCTGGAAAGACAAAATAGCTTTTCAGTCTGGGTCATACATTACACAGCAAAGCAATTAGACTGTGAAGACCTCACTGCAGATTATAAAAGCATTAATATTTGAGAAACAGTGTTCGGGTGCAGTGATACGTTTTTCCTTCAGCTGCCAGAAATGAACTGGCAACAGGCATGGTATGTTAATCTTGCTGAATTGAAAACCAGGAATAGCAATAAGTAGTCATATGGGCAAGCAGTAACTTGCATGTTATCTGTTGCTATGGCCAGGTTTGATCTTCAGTGTGTGTACATTGATATTAGGCTGAGATGCTGATCTTGTTGAATTTTGCCTGCTCGTATTAAGTTTTATATGCTGTATATCTGTTACTTTTAATTCTTGTGGGTTTGGTTTGAAAACCTGTTTTGATTCTTTCAGTAGAGGTCTGTGGGGAGGTGATGGTTTGGGGTTTTTTTTTGAGGTCTATTTGACGGCCAAAAAAAAAAATCACATTTAATTTCCTTGTGTTAATAGCTTTCTTCTACTGTGTATAGAGGAAGAAACAGTATAGTACTGGACAGATATGTGTTTTTAATACGTGGAAAAATCTTAGCTGATTTTGTTAATCATGCTGATTTAAAACAGCTGCCACTTGCAGGGTTCAGAATAGCAGCCCTTTTGGTGGTTGTTACAAACACGTTTCATTAGGCATATCTTTTCTAAGAGTTAAAATAACTATAGGGCACCTGTGCTGTCTTGATGAAGTTGCTTGCACTTTGTTTTCCTACCTGTATATTAAAAAGTGGTTGGACTCACCACTACATTGTTCCATTGTAAATTAGCACACATGAGCATGTTGTGGGTTCACAGTGGCAGGAGGAGGACAAGCTGTCCCAAAAATAGAGCCTTATTACTTTCCTATGAAACTGTCAGTCATCTTGCCCATATTTCATGCTTAAGAACATGATCACTTAGAGCTATGAGTGTGTTGCAAATGTGATCATTATATCAATCAGGATTGTTGGCATATCGCCATACCTGCTTTACGGCTAAATTCTATCACTTTTAGTTTCATTATCCTGAAATAAAAGGAGAATTCAACTTATTTTTCTGGTTCCAAAGGAGGAAAAAAATCAATCATTAATATGTATTAGAAGAACAAATCATCTAGTCTATATAAAGCTTTAGGGTTTGAAATTCTATTACCAAACTAAAGAACAGATTTAACATAGAAGAGACTTGAAGTATGTCTGTAGCTGGTACAGGAAATATTTTTATAATATGTCTGTATAATTAATCTCAGCTCATTATTTATATGAATTTGGGATAACAAGATTATAAATACTGTCCAAATACTTTGTTAATTGCGATTGTCGTGAAAATTTTCAAGGTCCACTTTTGCTGGTACCTTATTTGGTAAATCCTTTTTTTAGAAACTGTTTATTACTGTAAAATAAGACTAGAAAGAAAACTAAAGCATTTAAGTAAAAGTGGTGGGGCTACATTGTTATTTTAAAAAAGAAGATAGAATAGAAGGATAAAGAGCTGAACAAAAGAGTGCAGTTGAGAAACCATAGTAAAAGAGAGGTTAAATGAAAGGAGCTGCGGAAGGTTGACATGCTACCCTGTGGGCCACTGTAACCTTTTCAGTTTCTCCTGAAGAATAGAGAAGGTGGTAAGGAATTAGGTTTGACTTCTGCTTTGTACAATAAGGTTTTTGTGTTCTTTATAGATCTTTAAAATACCAAATAAAGTTTCTGTCATAAGAGGCTCGATAGTTTTAAGGTCAGATTTGCACAGATAAGAACTGCTTTGCTTTGAGGAGGGGGAAGAATCCGTTTCATGCTCTGCCTCTGGATACAGGAGTTGCACAGAAAGAAAGAATGCCTAAAAATGAGTGTGACAGGCTGAGGGAATGGAAATGGTGAAATAGGGAGGTAAGATCTTAATTTCTAGGTGTCCCTTGCCTATGGCCATGTGCATATGAAATGCAACGTGTTACCATTTCACCCTTCTAAGTGAAGGACAAATTTCACTAGCCGCCTTCGTCTAGATGATCTGGAGGCACCATCAAGGGCAACTGCAGTCAGTATGAAACTTGTTTCTGATGAGGAGAAGTCAAAGAAAGGATGAATTCTGGCAGACTTCTGCAGGCAGTGGTCAGTGCTGTAGGAACTGAAAATGTCACAAGCTTTGGAACTCATGAAGCACATGGACTGATTGATGTTTTGTACCTGTAAGAGGGATATCAAACTCGGGGATGAGGAAAAGTTGGTCCACAGAACTACAACCAGAAAGGTAGAATGGAAGGATATATACAACTATGCAGCAGGATGTCCACTGCAAAGCGTGTGGAGCACCCTGAAGATACTAGCCACAGTAGACTTTAATCTGGCAGAACTGATGTCCTTGAAAGGGGGTCACATCCAGTCACTGGTATGCAGAGAGAAAGTGAAAATGGATGTCAATGAGAGTGGCATCACCTCAGCCAGAAAAGTTATTGATTGTTATTGTTACTTGGGAGAACAGGGGGGGCACAGTTATATAAGGGTTCATTACTTGCATGTCAGCAGTATTTGTACAGCAGTGTTGTTTTGGAAGAAAATGCGTGTTTGGCAAATAGGTGCTTCTGCATCTAGTAACCTGTCTACATTGGCTTGAGTTTTATTTCATTCTTGCAGCAGAACTTCCTATAATGCAGAATTTCTGAACAACATCATTTTCTAAGGAACTAAGACTTCCCACATCCTCAATAGTAGCTATGTATTCCCATCAGGCATTTTTTTGCTTCCCTGTAAGAAGGTGGGAAAAAGGTCCAAGACATAAATTGAGGCTTTTCTTCCAGTGCTATGGAATAATTGTTTCTTTTCTACTGAGGAATCTTAATTTAAGACAATCTAACGAGGCAGCTTAGAATAGCAGAACACTACCAGTGTTTCCCAGCCTCACAGTCCTGCCCACTCCTTTTTCACCCTTATCCGTAAACAGTATTCATATTTTTTCTCCTTTTTGCTTAGTGTGTAGCAATGACTCGTTAGTGTGGTCAAAAATGCTCAAATTTAACATTTGTAACAGGAAGATATACTATGTAGTAAAGAAATTAAGATAAATTAATTGAGCTCAGTTGCTCCTTCATATTTTGTTGTGTAGAAAATTAAATGCGTCTCCCACCCCCATTTGGTCAGAAATACTATTTATCGTGTTCTACTGTCTGGATCAGGATGCACCATCCCAAAGGCTGATAGCAGGTGAGATTCTGCCTGAAGCAGGGGAGGAATTCATTCAGGAGCATAGTTCACGTTTGATTAGTGTAAAGGTTAATCACACAGATTGATAATGAAGTTTACTACTGCACTGTTAAACTTAAGTGAGCTAAACTGTTGGTATTGTTTCTCTGAATGTATGAAGCATAAGAGAGGAACTGAACATCATCTTAATTCAGCATCATCAGTACAATAAATTGGCATTCAGAGAAGACTTCCTTTTGTAGCCTGCTAGTTCCTGTAATGCAGACTGGGTGATCAGGAATTGAGCAAGGAGGAAATAAAGTTCCCAGTCATGCAGAGTGACAAAATCTGTGACTTCCAGTAGGATTGCATGCAGCTATCTCAAGCAGATGCATCCAGTAACAGGGTACTAAAGAAACTCTTGTTTTGCTCCTGTGACCAAACTAATCACAAAAGATTTAGGTTTTGGGGGTTTTTTTTGAAGAAATGGAAAAATATTTGGAAGGCACAGCTTACAGTAGCATTGTGTGTGGAAAAAACATGGGCAATTTTAAAAGACCTTGCAATTTAAAAGAACTTCAAGGAGAGTTGTTTAAGATAAGCCACATTTTTGGTAGCTCTTGTGGGGGTGTTGTGCCATGGTTCTGTTTGCTTGGTCCCTGGATCACTACTTCACTTTGGATTGTCTTGCATCAGGTATTATCTCGTTGGTGGTCCTATGCCCTTACTCAAGGTGGTCCTTGCTACTCCTTTTTCAGACCAGCATGGGGCCAGGGCACAGTGAGTTCAGTGTTAGCTTAATTTGTTTGTATCTAGCAGCTTTTCTTGTTCCCCTATGAACAAGCATTCATTCTGTGTTGAAAGAAATGAAAAAAAGGTAAGTCCAGTGAAGAAGAGCTTTGTGCTATACAAGAGTTGTGAAAGGTTCAGGTGGAGCAAGAGAGAAGCCTCAGAGCTGGTTATTACCAGGAGACTCTACAAAGACTGTTTCAGTATTATGGCTGAACAGTGTTACAGTTGTCTGCTTAGCCATCAGCTCTTGTGTACTTGTACTTCAGAAGTGGTGACTTTTTCTAGTATACTAGCTGGAAATTGAAATATTGAATGCTGGTTGGTATAGTCATCACAACATTGAAATGACTAAAGGTTATTTTAAACTTCAGATGAACTGGTCTTCTGGAAGCTTTAAAAAAGTTTGTCCTAATGTCAACAACCTCCAGTTGTGGAACTATGAATGTTTCAGTTATAGTGATATGACTTTCATAAGCAGATGTAATGTATCTTTTCCTATTTTTTGTCAGTCAAGAAATGTTAGTTAATAAATGATGACTTTATTATGGCCAGACCCATCTGTTATGCTTTCTTTTTTACTACATCAGATTTTTAAAAAATAGACTTTCAATGTTTTTCCCTAAGAAATGAGAAGAAACTGATTCTGTTGAAGTCAATGGCAGAATGTCTGTTGTCTTCCAGAATTTCACCTCTCTTTTTTGCCATTCTTGCGATATACCTACTGAGAGAGTTCTGTATATAAATGTCTATTTAATTTAATGCATGTGGTGTGTGTTGGTGTTTAAACTGATTTAAAACCACAAACTGTAAATACTTGATCTAAGCAATATGCTAGAAACACTGGACTCTAAAATTGCCAAAAAAAAAACTATTCACAGTTCCATTTTCTGCGAAACTACTTCGCTATAGTAAAATTCACATCCATGTTTATTTCCATGGTAAAGTAAATCTCTGCTGTAAGAGTTAGTAGAAGCCAGTATTTCTGTCAAAAAAAAAAAAGGCAGAGGAGTCCTCTTCCTTCGTCTGGCTGCTCATGTCTACCTTCTAACATTGGCCCCTCCCTCTTTCTCGTTACAAGTGTTTGTGCAGCCTTGTGCTGGGTCTGTCATCTCTCTAACCTGGTGCGCTTCCTTTTTTCAGCAAGAGTAGTTACCTGGTCTGGTTCATGGGATGAGCTGTGTACGGGAGCAAAAAGCACCCAGGGATGAGAACAAGGCAGGTCTGCTACTTTCAGTGGCTCTTCTAGCTTGAAATGCTAGCTGAACTGCTAGTCCAGGTTCACTGTGGAGTAATTCTAGTAATTCTGAAGAATCAAAGGCTGCACTGTTCATTTGTACCTATCTGTGAATAACCAGTGGAGATTTGCAAAATACTGGTGGTGTTTTTCGTAGCTTATATTTGTAATAGTACTTAGAACTTTGCCACTGTTACCTTTTCATACAAAGCAAAATTCTGAATTAAACCTAGTATAATGATCATAAAATAATCAAAAGAGTAGTTTTAGAAATAAGTCGTGGTTATTATCTGTCTGGGATATTTGGTTTTTTTACTCACTGTAATATTTTTATATCTTTGTAAGAATTTCTTCAGATGTAATAGAGACATTTGTCCATGCTATTAAAACACACTTGTTATTGTTATATGGATATTTCCTCATTTAAAAAAAAAAGTTGGCTTAGTCCATTCCTGATTTGAGAACCAAGAATATGGTATCCAGAAGCAAATCATGGCATTGCTTCAGTGTGAGGCACCAAAATTTTCTAGGTTGTTCTTGAAATAATGAAGTGGGAAAATGACAGGTAATTTATGAAATCAGCTATTTTTGTGAAATTTATATCATCTCAGATCAAAAAAGACATGCCGTATAAGCAGTTTCTGAGCCAGAGCTGGAAAATGGGCAGCTCCTGGATTTGGGTCTGACCCAGATATGTAATAGTATGGGGTAAATTCCAGAGAACCAGAGCTGGGATCTCTTGTGAACCTGAAGGCGAAGTGAGGTTGACTCAGTTGATTCATGTAAGTGTGCTGTTGCTGAAAGGGAGATATCTTGTTCGTTCTTTACCTTCTCCTGTTGCTGTGCCAATTTAACTCAACACAGTAGAAAAAGTTGGGTAAGTGGTCCCACAAGTTGTGGAGCTGGGACAAAGGAGGCAGGTGGAACCTTTGAGCTAAAAGTGGAATGGGAGGTTGGTGACTCTGGGTGGGGGAACCTAAGAGACTTGCCAGAGGAACAAATCCCTCCTCGTGTACCTTAATCTTCAGTGTTTTTGTGGGGTTACCTATGAGATTCTGATTTTTGTTTTGTGTTAGAGATCTTTTATATGAGAAAGAAGTGGTAGTATTTGCTGAAATAAGTTTAGTGTGATTTGTTGTTATGGTCACAGGTTTTTTGGCAGGTATATTAAACATTTTTTCCAGTCCTGGAAGAAGCCATTTAACCCTGTTATCAGAAGAGAAGATTGCCAAACTGAGGATTTTAACAGACTTTATAGAAAGTTTCTGTCAGTGGAATCTCTACTAATATTTGACTTACCTTCGGCTGGAATGAAGGTCTGTATGGTCTGCGCAGATCCCGTACGATGACAAGGTAATGCTTCTGAGGAGCTCCTTGTCCATGCCAGGCCAGGACTTTCCTCTGAGAGGGGGAGGGAGATATGAAGGCCCAGTCTCTTTGAAGGTCATATTAATTTTCAGACTTTTGCAACAGTATTTCCAAGTGTAATTAACTCTGTCCTCTGAAACAGGAATATAGGCAGACTCTCAAAGAGGACTAATTAATTGTCTGGGTTCTGATGTGCAACAAGGCAGTTCATTACAGTCCATAACTCTGACCTAGTCTCTTCCATGTCCTTTGGTTGTTCACATCGTCACCTCAGTAAAAGAAAGGTGGCTATTCCAAATCAGAGTTAGAGGCCTTGGTTGCCTAACCACAACAGCCTACCAAAATAGTCTCAATGTACCAGAAAACCAGAAAGAAATGTATTAGTTGTGTAAGTCACATAGTTGCAAGCTAGTTGTTGTATATGTGTTTGCTTTAATAATGTTGAGGCAGCTGATGAGCAGACAGTTCAGGTAAGGAACAAACATGGGTCACCCAGGCACCTTGGAGCCAGTTACAGTCACGCCTACAAAAGAGAGAGAGCTTCAACCAGTAACACATCCAGACCTCCCTCCTGAGTGACAGCTGTGCACTGGCTGGCTAACTGGTTTTTATGAATTGTGACTATCTATGTCTCTAAGCTTGTAGTAAGCTTATGTACAGTGACCTTTTGTATGAAGAGTGGTCATCAAAATATCTTGTAGTAATGCATTTGTAACTTACTAAAGTACATAAGACATCAGGACTTTTATAACAAATCACTACCTTATGACCCAAAAAAGACTGCATTGAGTTTTATCACAGGGTTGCGTAGCTGTAAGTACTGTTAGTTTGCCATGGGAGGGAATCACCTTATCACAGCCGCTGTAATTCTGGGGGAGGGACAGAGAAGGGGCAAACACCCATGTTGTACTACCCAAGGGAAGATGGAGATGTCTAAGATAATACTGTGCTGGATGTGCACATCTAAAGGATGATCTCAGTTTTCACCCAGGAGGCCTGCTGCTAAGAAAATCTTGCTGCAATGGATCATGGAGTCTACCATGAAGAACAGTAGGAAGACACAGCTGCACTTTCCTGAATTTCCCACCTTGCCACCCTCTCAGATAAGGAGAAGAATGAATCAGACTGTGGGTGAAGATGAAAACTGATCATCAAGGATTTGTGTTAGTTATTCCTTGCTAGAATTTACGAATCTGTTCTGATGGACAAACTGTTATGTTGAATGCTTTTTTTGGATCAAAACGTTTCTGAAGTCTTCTGCAGCTTGAAAAAGTTGATTTGAATTGTCTTCACTTAAAAGTTTGGAATAGCAAGAAGTTTATGTATAAACTGATTGTTTCAGACTGCTTACCAACATCCATATACTTTTACTTCCCATGCAAGTTGAATGCATTTGGTAATCTGGTTTGTGGCAAATTTTTATAGCTTAGTTGCTAATCTTTAAAGGGGAATGTAATAGAAATGCTGGTACAAAGCTACATTACCTCTGGTAATCAAGACAAAGGAACTGGTGATTAACATGCCGCAACTTGCAGACTCTGGCTTCTTTTGAGCTGAAAGGGATTGTGTTCTCTTCCTCAAGTGTTCTTGGATCCCCGTAGATGTATGTATTACCCTGGGTGCAGAGATCATGAAGGAAATCTTTCTGTAGTAGGAAGGTATAGCATAACATGAAGCAGGAGTACAACTACCTAAATGTAAATGGGGAATTAAGTGGAAATAAATTGTGTGAACTAGAAGAGAAGAAATTGATAATCTGTGATTGTTGCAAAGTGGAAGCCAAAGGCAAATTCTATGTGATGCTTTGTTTTGTTCAGATGTGTAACATCTGTAAAGTGCAGATGCAGGCTCTCTTTATCGATGCGTGAGGGAAGAAAATAAATTTTACCCAGTTTTCTTTAAAAATGTTTTTGTTTGTTTTTCTTCTGTTGGTGAGCATGTCCTGAGACCAGGTGTGGCTTCAGTGGCTGGCTTCCTGGCTGGCTAGGCAGAATAGGTGTATTAAACAGTCTAGATAAAATATTGTTAGGCATTACTTAATGCTAAAATTACAGCTACCAGGTCATATGTTCTGCATATTGATCAGGTGTGGATTTATATAGGCTGCTAAGTGGATTATAGGCATCTTTACTCTTACACTGACATTGCTCAGTGTAATGCAATAGGAGTGATGATTCCTGGTCGTTGTTTCTGGCAGCCCCCTTTACTGTATCTTTCTCCCTTGAAGTGTTTTAAAAAAAAGTTAGGAAACCTCAATATTTAATTTCCTCCTTACTGCAGTTTCATTATCTGTAGAGACCTGTTTTCTTTCTCCCATCATCTACTAAACAAATCTTAAAAAGAAGTGCCTCTTTCTGAAACTGGGAGAAGACAAGAGAATTGCATTAGGGCAAAAATCAAGTTCGGTTGCTGCATGGTGAAATGTGTGTGTTTATATGCAGTTATTTCAAATTATTGCCCTTATAGTAGGAAAACACCCTGCTGTAGAACTACTTCAAAATTTGCCGTGCTACTGGGCAAAGAACAAGAGCCATCTCTGTAGTTTTTTGTTATCTTCCTGGCTATTTGCAGCGCTATTTCTCCTATCCATGTAGTTTAAATTTATTTACAGGTATTATTCTTTTTATTTGTAAGTGTAGTATGCTTATAAGCCACAAACCATTGTCTTGCATCTCTGAGTACCTGCTTGGTCTTTGAGACAGAAGGATAGTCTTTATCCAAAGTGTTTAAAGTTGGTGCATAAGAAAAGGTACCCTACATAAATATGGATAGTAATGGTCATCCGCATTAGCAAAAATGTAACCCACCTGCAGCCTGACTAGCTGAAGCTTTTGTTTTATACTTCATGGCAAAATAGAAGGTAGAGGAAAATTTTGAAATTACTTTGTGGATATTCATGTAGTTTTCCTGTCTAGCCAAGGAGGCAGAAAATTAAATTTAGGTTGATTGATACAGACCCGTATGTGATAGGAGTCCACCTGTCTCAGGCTATGGAAAGGCAGAGGGGAAGGGGACAGTTTGCAGAGGAGTTTGAAAATGAAGTAGCTTGTAGCCAAAGTGAAAAAGAGAGATCCTGTGGAGGGTCTAAAGACAGAATTGAAGTGCTCACAGTTTCGGACTAGAAAAGCAATCTTTGCAGCAGTATTATAAATTCATGAGTAGGGCAGAATGCATATGCCAAGTCAAGAGAAAATGATGTCATAGTAATTGAGCCTGGATGACAGATTTAGCAGTGTGGAAAATCAGGAAAGTTTTATTGAAAAAATCTTATACAGAAAGAACCTATATGTTGGAGAGAAATCCTGAGTATAGAGACAAGAGAGCTCCAATTCTAAAATGATACCAGAAAGAAAGGAGAAGAATGGTGGCTTTCTTCATCATGATTGTGCAGAAAGGAAGGAGAATAAGATCTGTTTTAGACACGCTGATTTTAACATAAAGATCAGGCATCTGTTTGGAGGTGTCAGAGAGAGAGAGAGAGAGGTCTTAAGGTAGAAGGAGGCAAGTCTTGAAATTCTTAGAAGAATTTGGTTTTGTGTATGAGATGGGTGAACCCTGATAGTAAACTGAAAATGACTGTGGAGGGTGCTTAGCAGTAATTTGTATCAGAAACAATCACTCAAAGAGATTGGCATTATGTTATGGTGTCCTGTACTACAAGTATTTGTCTGAAGGATGTTTGTGTTGCAAAGATTGCAGTGTCTCCAGAGGTGAAATACAGAAAGAGAAGAGGGGATCAAGGACAGCCAGTGCCATGAGGCAGTAGCCTTGTAAGTATTGCAAGATAATTATTAGTTGTATATTTCTGAGAGCAGCTGTTCGAACAATTGCTGCAAATCCTATAGTGCACTGGAGCTTTCTAGCTCATCTTGCTGTTCAAAATGCTGATGCAACAGAACAAGCTGGAAGCCAGTGAAGTAGTGCAAGAGAGAAAATGTAACTATAGCAAGAATGGGTATGGTGGAGGTTTTTTGAAATCAGTATTGTTGACAGACTATATAGAGGAAGTGTCATGAAAGGCCAAACAAGTATACATTGGAAATAAGGACGAAGACTGGGATCAAATCAGAGATTTTCCTTGTAATGATTATAGTTAGGAAGAAATGAATTTAGACAGGCTGAAAAGTTAAAAACGGCACTTTTCAGTGGGAGCTTAAATGTTGGACGATGATTGGTATTTAGGATTCAGTCCATTTATAACTGCTGTTTGAAGCAATAAAACAATTCAGAGAGGGGGAAGAGAACGGAAATGTATAAGCATTTGAGATTTAGGAGAGTCTTACCCTGCAGAGTTGTGGGTTTTTTTTCTCCACCAAATATGGAACGTGTATTTTTTTTCCTCACATTAGTGCATTGTGCATTAATGCCTATTCTTCTACATATAGTTTGAAGTATTGCATAAATGTATAATGTGATATAATAATGTCAGTTTAATCTCTGCAGCACTCAATTCATTGTTTTTGGGATGGTGCACCTGCGTCTTAGAATGGAGTAGCTTTCAGTTTAATTTGAATTATGTTTTAAGTATTGGTCCAGTTAACAAAAAATGAGACATTCCATCTGTTCAATTGTTGTGTAGAAAATGTTTTATCTTTGAAGTGCATTATCATATCTAAAATTGACAGCATAATCTGGCGGTGGTTTTGTGTGTGGTGTGGTTTTTTTTTTATTTTCATTCCACTTCTTCAGGCGTCTCTTGGTACAGTTTTGATTAAAAAAAAGTAATTCTATACTTAAAACCAACCTGTCTCAAATGATGAGATTTTTTTCTGTCATTTCCGTGGCGCTGCAGTGGCCAGGCAAGTTATGATATGTACGCAGTATTCACTAGATTTTCCACTTCCTTCCCCCTCACACCCTCAAGCTGTGAAGAGTATAGCAACCACTGTGCTTAATTTTAGTAACAATTCACAAGTAGCAATACCATTTTACCCCTTTATGAATACCCTGCTCATCTGTAGCTGGCATACTGCTGAATAGCTGCATGCGCTCCTTTTTCTCAGGGTAGCTTCCCAAGGCGTGTTCTGTGGTTTGCCTTCTGTCGTGCTGAAGGAGCTCACAGATGATGGAGCTGATATTTCTGCAGATTTGGAGAATTTTGCATTCTTGGGTCAAAGTTTTGTAATTTACTGAATATTGCTTTATTGTGAGCCTTTTCAAAAGAGGTCCAAATTTATTTCTGAAGAGTTATTGGCAGACTGGAACTTTTGTCTTACATTACTGTAGTTAAAGTTCACACAGTAGGTTAAATTATAATATTACTATTTAATATTTTTAAAGTGTTAGCACTTTAAAATGACGATGTTATCTTGAAATCTTATGTAATAGAAGACCTCATAACTGCTAGGTGAAATTGAAACTGTTTATAGGAGGTAATTTCTAGGCAAGAGTTGATAGTATGCCTGAATAAGATGGCAAGCGCTTGGACTGACACTGGCATAATGGGGTTCTGATGCATTTTGTAAGTGAGGGAGTGGGCATACGGAGATTCTGAAGTGTTTCTGTAAGGTACTGAGCCATTTCAGACGTTTTCTCTGAAATTCTGTGGGATGAGGTTCAAGAATGCATTGGCTCTGTATTTGAACCTGTGAGGAGATATGTAGCTGTAGTCCAACTAGATGAACTAAACTGGGGGAAAAGAGGGTATGGGGATGAAGAATGAGCTGAGTAAAAAATCGTGACATTGCTAATTAGAAAAAGATACAGCATAAGGAAGTTGGCCAAAATACAAAGAGGGACCTGGAGCTGGCTCAAAAGAAAAGATGCTTTTGGGTGCATCTGAAGATTTGCGTAAGTGTGGATGAGTAATAATTTGCTGAAGATTAATGAGGACTGAAATGCAGTATTTAATTCTGTGTAGAGGAAAAGAACCTGCAACTTGTTATAAAATGGGAGAGAGAATGCAAAATATATTTAGAATACACTATAGAAACTACCTGTTAGAATATTGGGATTAATTTTTTTTTAAGTATGAGAAACATTAAAGACCTAACAAATAGTATGTCTGCATCTGACAAGCAACAAAATAACGGACTAAAAGGAAAGTAATTAGTAGTTTCCTCTGTATCAATATTGGTAAGTATTTAGATAGTATACCTAAAGGATGTTTAATAGGTGCTAAAGAAAATAGAATGGAGAAAAAAAATTTTTAGTAGACACCTTGTCCAGTGGAGATATGGGTTATGATGTTGGATTAGTCTGATAGTTATGACTTTGTATCCTACATGGGACATCCTGATGTGAAACGTTAGTATAGCTACTCTTTCCACTGCCAGCTTCCAGAAAAGAAGGTGGATCTCCCATCCTTCCCTCTCTTCCTGTTCCCAATGTGTGGAAAGCCTTGGATGGAAGAATCCATACAAGGAAGTCCCCATTCCTGTTTTCCTTTTCAGTGCTCTCCTTTCCACGCTTTTTCACCAGGGCAGTACCCTGAGCCTGCTATTTGTGATGCAGATTACAAGTGCAATTAAATTTAGAGAGCCTTTAACATCTCTGTGTGCATTGTAGACTGCCAAATTCTATGAGACTAATGCACTCCAGGGAGGGAGGTTTGTGTAGAGGAGATGCTCTGTCATATGAAGCAACTGTGAAACAGTTTTTTGTTGATGATGGTTGGTTGGTTGGGGTTTTTTTCTCCGTTAAGAGAAAATACAAGAATAGCAGAAAGTTGTTTGGGCTAATCTTTGAACAAGTAAGTGAAAGAAAGACACTGAAACTTGTGCTACTTTTAGGAGCGACTAGGAATGCAGTTGTAAATACTAACGAGCACAAAAGGCTAAGATTCGATGGCAGATACCTAAAATTAAGCTTGTCTTCTTCCTGTTACATGAAAGCTGTGTAGAAGTCTCATGTTGTGCACACAGCCCATTTAGGATATTTTTATGATTGTAAATCCTATTGTTGATCATCTCATTGATGGAAAATATTTGAAAATGACACTTAATGCGTAGAATCACAGAGAAATGATATGTGCCTGATTATGCATTAACTAGCATGGCCTCACTCCAGATGAGGCTTTCAAAGCTATCATAAATAGTGGTATTGGAGGTCACTGAACAACATGATTATTCTTACAGTTTTGCAAGGGGTGCAACAGTTCTGGAACACAAGTTTTGCCAGAAACACGAAAACAAATTTGTATTGTACTGAGAACTATTTTTGAGAGACTAGAAATTGACCGTGTTTTCTTTTAAAACATAAACCTTGTTTATATTGGGAAGTGATACACTGTTGTTATAGATGCTATTATCCAAGCAATGCTTATAGAATTCTAGAAATGTTTCAGTTTTTGCCTGAGGGATGAAATAAGCGTTTCCATTCACTTTTTAATTTCACTAGGGCTTTACTTGGTTAATATGACAATTTTTCTCTATGGATCCAACAGTTGATGGAAGCACTCTGATGTTTCTTTTCTCCATTCTTGCTAGTGTCCAGGTGCTTTTCCGCAAGCTTTTCCTGAGAGCATTCAGGTACAAGGATGTCGCACTGGACAACTTGCTGCTTTTGCAGAGCTAAGCTGTTCTCTGTGTATCACTCCTGTGTTTCCTTGTTAACATGCCATAAACTGTGGAGATGGTGCAGAAAGTATGAAAGTTAATGTTCCCAGAGAGGGCACGTCTTTTATGCCATATGGTGAATTAACTGACAATCCTGCAAGTAATATAGTTTTAACCACTGCGCATTTTCTGTTTTGAAAATTATTTATTATTTGCATTTTAAGGCTTGGTTAAACTTCATGTCAATTTTGAAGAAGATATTTTAAGAGTTTTTTGAGTGGAATGATTACCTTACTTAGAGCTTATCATGTTACAAAATACTTTTGATGAGAAAGTAATTAACAGTTACAAAAACAAAGAGCGAAATCAAACCCTTTTGTTTATTTTTGTTATTCATTTCACTTTTGCCTGCTTCTGATATTATCAATGATTATGCTGTATTTTAAAACAAAAATCAGCTTCACAAGGTGGTAGTGCTGCCAACCTTTCTAAGCAAAACCTTGTTAGATGTCTTGCCATTTACAAACTTTTCCAGTTGCCTTAGGAAGAAGGTGAGAAAAACAAAATTTTCATGAACTTCTGTGCATGCGTGTGTGGGAGGTGTTATTAAATTAAAAGCAAAGCTAAATCAACTGTTTAATATTATTGGCTATTGAGTAGAAAAGCCAAGGAAAATATTGTGGTGAAGTTTTAGCCATGATGGTTAAAGGAGATGAGCAAGGCAAGGTTTGTAGATAGAAGGTGATATTTTTATTAAAACAACCGATATATTTTCAGAAAAAATAAACAGACTGACTTTTGAGCCCATAAACATATCTTCAGTTCTGAGTCAGAGGTTGAGTATTTCAATGATAAATATGTGAGTTTAGGGGCATCTGGAAGGAGACTAATACAATCTGCAGGTGGTTTACCTTAATGCCATAAAAATTACAATTTTTGTTTATTTGTAATGCGTCTGACACCTTGCTGAAATGCAAGTTTATTGTCATCCTAGGTTTATCTGACTTGTGACATTACTACTTGATGCATTTTTTTTTTTTTTTTATATCAGCACATGCCAGAATTCCCTTCCTAATGCAACTTTTTACATAGCATAAAATTCTAAAACTGTTTTGCTCAGGATGAGGGCTCTTTTTGAGTGCTGTTCTTGTTAAACATGCATATGTAATTGATATACTAACGACTTTCAAGGTTATATTGCAAGGAAAAAAGAAATGACACTTGTTTAGTAGCTGTAACTATGGTGCCAGAAGATGGCACTGAAGAAATACATAGCACATCTTAGATTTTGTAGGATCGCATTTGTTGGATTTGTGCTACAGTGAGTTTTCTTTTGTGCAGCTCTGTGTTGCTTATTAACACTGTTTTCCATTTTAATTTTCTTCCCTAAGTTTTAAAGTACTTCGGTGTTTTCAGTTTTGGTAGGATGCCTGGAAGTTTGCATGTGTGAGTCCACACAGAAATTGGAAAATTCTGCACTTCAGTGTGTTAGATGAAAGTTTAATCAGCTCCCTTTGGAAGTGCTTCAACACTCTGAGCTTTAATAAAAGTGTCATAGCCTAGAAGTTGGAAGATATGGATAAAATGGAAGTAATTGTTTTTGAGAAATAGAGATGAGGTTTTGAAATAATGCGAGACAAAGCTAAACCCTAAACCTGAACAGGAACAAGTGCCCAATAATGGTGGATTTATACAATTAGAATGGATTCTTGGTTCCTGTCCTTCACATACATTACAGCGAGCTCTATCAGTAGTACTCTGGATATTTTGAGAAATAGAACCGGATTTTTTTGTTATGCCTCCTTTCCTTTCTAGCAGGCTCCACAGATAAATGTAACCAAATAATGCAATATTCAAGAAGATGTTATATTGAATGCTGTTATAATACATTCAGTAATTACCATTCTTGCTATGTACCCTAGTAGAATCTGTAGCTGTACTCGGGTGCTAAAACTTCTGACTGGAAACTGTGTGTTACAGAACATCTGTATAAAGATGTTCACTATATAAAATCACGTGCATTAGAGCAGAGATTGGTGTGTGGTTTTGTTTTGCTGTTAAAGCTAATAAATATATGACCGTGTAAAACTGAAATAAAGTCCTGACATTATTTGCTCTGGGATGTTGTGATTCAAGGAAGCAAAACCCGAGATCTGTTGAAGTAATATTTTGAGCAAAGTTGAGGGTTTTTTTGTCGTGCTGAGCAGGGAACTTGCATTCTAATAATAGCGAGCTTATGAGGGTCAGTTTAATGAGCATAGTTTAAAAGGGAGCCCAGTAGTTTTCTCTGAGCGACTCGCCCCTCTGACCTGCTTATTTGCCAGCGCATAAGATTTCACCTGGCTAGTGCAAGTCCCTCCCCAGCTGCAGGCCAGCGTTCTTTCCTTGGGCCTGTTTTTGAGACAAACCTGATTTTTGACATAGACTAGTACTATCACTTTTTTTTTTTTTTTTTTTCCCCAATCAGTAAGTCATACTTAAGGTTAAGAAGCCGGTCAGGGAAGTTGTATAGATCAGTTAGTTTTGCGGGTTTGGAAATACGATGAACTCTCAGGTCATTCCCGTTCACATACAACTGAATGCAGGGCAGGTAACCAAGGGAGGCCGGGGCAGGGCTTGACCGAAGAAATGATGTAGTGACTATTAACAGTGATGAAACCTCGGTACACTGAAAGCCTTCTGCAAGGGAATTATTCTGTAGCTACTCAGTTTTAGGTTTCTTTCCTCATTCTGATAATTAACTGAAAGTTTGGTGTATACAAAAAGAAGATGCCCCACTGAATTTCTGTAAACTGAAAGACAGAGTCTTGTGTTTTGGAATAGGGTATTTGTACTGAAACATCCAAACCAGAATCATTCTTTTCAGTGTTAGTAAAGTACAGTTCAGTAAGCACCACACCCACCCCACCACAATGTTTATCCCTAGAGAGGAGAAAACAAATAGAAAGACAGCCAGTACTTAACTACATGGATAGATAAATCATCTTTATCAGTGAATTTCTCTTTGTGAATGGTATTTTTATATACAGAAGGGAGATGAGAAGAATATGTAATAAGTTTGCTTGCAAATTGGAAAAGTAGTCTTGTTTTACATATTTCATGTTAGTGTCTACAGAAGAGATAAACTAATATTCTTCTAAAGCAAAATACCTGAGCTGCTATAATATACCTGATAGGCTCTGTGTGCTTTCTAAGCTACTGTAAGAAACAGTAATTGAATGAGAAATTGTATTTTGCTCTACTGCATTCAGAGAACAGCAAACTGTTCAAAACTGTACTAAGTTTCAATTTTAGTCACTTATGTATGTATTTTCTTTTTTCCATCAACATTTAGTGTAAGTCAAGATTTAGAAGAAACAAACTGTGTCTGTGAACTGAACTTGCTCTCCTTGAATATTGCGCCATTTTGACATTATAGGAAATGCTTTAAGTTTTATTACAGCTAATTTCTGGGATTTTATCACTGCAAAATGCTGTAAAATGAATAGCGAGTTCAAATAACTGATTTGAGAGCATCTGGAATATATTGAAGACCTTTCTATTGTCTTCTACTACTAAGAAGAACTGAAAAAGTAGTTTAATTCTTTATGTAAAAAAAAAAAACAGGTCATTTTTCATGGGTTATTATTTAACCCTTTCAACGGTGGAGCGAGATAATGAGGGGGAAAAATTACTTGTCTCAAGCTGGTAGGCACTATATCTGGGCTAGCTCTATTTTAGTGCAGCTCGAATGCTAACATGAGAAGATTGCAGAAATTTACAATTCAAAGTGTGTTTCATCAGGGAGAAATCCACAGATTGTTTTGACACTCAGTTAGAAATTCAGCATGAAGATGGACGTCTCATGAAATTTGCAGCTGCTGATTGAATTTATATTTCCATAAAGGCCATCAACAGTAGCAGCCTGCAGGGGAAGTGGGGGAAAAATGACAAAAATTGTGAGGCTAGCATTTTTTCCTCAGCCTTACAGTAGCAAATTACTTGTAATAAGGTCCTACACTGACCAGGATTAAAGAGAAATATAGGCAGCCAGAAGGGAATGATTTCTCAGTTTAATTGATTTGAACTAAAAATGTCTGAATTTGATATTTAAATATATGTTTAGTCATCTGTACAGTATGTAAAATGCAACTGCAAATCAAAAGTGTCCTTAAACTGAAAAATAAGACTCTTACTGGTAATTACAGAAGGTTTATCATACAGGTAATTTGATTTTATAATAAATTCCCAGGATAGAAAATGAATGATACCGAAATGTGCAAAAGTAGGTCGTTTTTATTAGGGGTGAAAATCTCATCTCATCTCTGGCGTGCTTCCTCTCATTCATACACACACACAGATAGGAGAGGATGTGTAAGATCTGAATTTATTTTTCTGAGTAACAACTCTCATTATGTTGATCATTTAAAAAGCAAACATGCATTCGCAAAAACAAGTCCGTGTTGTCAAAACAATTAGTAAGAAATGCCACTGAGACAAATACTATAACAAAATTGAACAGCCTTATCTTTTATTTAGAAGGTTTTGTATATTACCGTCTGTTTTCATGGAAAGAATGGGGCGGGGGGGGAGGTTAAATATTTCTGAAGTATCTTCTTTTTTTGGTAGAAGCAGTATCACTGTTACCATCCTTGAGAGATTCTAACTCCCTCAACACCTTTGTTTCAAAATAACTGTGCATCTTAAGACTATGGGAAGGTTTAATATTTAGGTGTTTTCTTTCCTCTTGGTCTTAAGAGATTTCTGCATGCAATTCCCAATGCATAGCCAGGCAGCTGTATCCACCCACCGAGTTGTATTCAGAAGCCTTTTCCTCATAGTTAGTAGTCTGCATCTGTGCCGTCCTATGCTGCAGTTCTGTCATGTCTTGCAAGCTAAGGAAGGTCAACAAAAATAAATTTTAAGGTCAGTAGACACCTGAATGTTCCAGAAACTGGTAAGTGAGCTCTCCGTAGCTGGACGACACTGAGTTGTGCTTTAGTATGGTGAGACACAAGTCATGTAGTCTTGGTATCAGTATGGTTTCTTAAGAGATACTTAAGAATGAAAGTGCTTGTGTGACATCTTAATATAAAAGCACGGGGGTCACATATCTTAGCTGCTTAAATCAGAAAGGAATGAGTTAGAATTCTAATGAGATTAATTGAATAACTTTGCAATAATGAGAATCTCTATGAATGTCCTTATTTCTGAGAGTTTACATTTTAGAGATTAAATTGGTAAAGTGTAGTAAAGTAACTATCTTTTAATTTTACTTCTAAAAATTAAAATACAGTTTAGGAACTTACAGTCTTTGATGTACAAGGAAATGAAATTACTTGATTGTAGAGTTTATAAGTATCACAGCTTGTTCTTTCAGTGGTCGTAAACTCTGTGTATCAAACACTTGTATTACGGTTATTACAAGCTATGCAAGTCTAAAGGTTGCCATCCAAAGGCAATCTTTCTTCTTTTCTTTTACTGGCATCAGCATAAATGCTTTCACATAGAAACTTTTATATGTACTTATTGGCTACAATAGTTGCACTTGGTGCTTTAGCTTCCAGTAACAGCAAAATATTCTAAAATCAACAGGCATGCAATTCAGTATTTAAATACTTAATGATTAGGTACTTACATACTGTGAAAGCACACAGACCTCAGTATTTGCTGTTTAGTCTAAAATTTGCTTAGTTAAGCTGCAACTGTGGAAGTAGAAAGCAGGAAAAACTGTTAAGTGGGGTCTGTATGTTGCTTTTTGCGTATTCATTTGTTTTTTCTAACTTGTAAAGTGACCACAGAAACTCTGAGATTTGAGTAGAAAAATAAATTCATGGTTTGACTCAGATCTAAAAAGCTGACTTTCAGGTAGTCCTTGGTCCCTGCTGTTCCACTTTATCCTTTTCCTGCTCAAAGTAGCTTTGAAAGCAGAGCAGATATTGCTGCAGTTCCTTGGCTATGTGAAGTTTTTCTACTACTTCACCACCTACACCACTCTGAGCTCAGCAACACCAGCTAAAATGGATTTTTTTTTTTCCCAGAATCAGTGTTACTGGAAAATACCTTAACTAAAGGGTGCATGCAGGCCAGCTTAAAGAAACAGACTTTTGAAGTGGAGCTTTAAAAGTCATCTAACAATGTGAAGTAAGAGTTAAATCAGGCAAAAATTTTCAGCTGTTAGAAGGTAAATAATTCCACGTTACTAATACTAATCCACTAAACTTTTATTTTCTGGTAAGTATTGTTTAATTTTGTTTTAAAAAAACAAACTACCAGTTACTTCTGAAATACTTGTTTCTCTTAGAACTCTAACCAAGTAAATATTTTTTTATTTCTATATGGAATGAAAGAAGACATTTTACAAACTTCAAATATTAAAAGGTATAGCCGTACATCCTAACCTGAACAACAACAATACTTAAGCTCCTATAAGCATTAGTATAGCGTTCTTTTAAAAAGCGTGTTACTAATTATGCTTGCAATATTTTTCCTTTTTTTACTTCAATGCCTCTTCAATAAATATTAATTATATTAAATAATATAACATGCATATAACAAAGACGTGAAAAAGCACACTAGAAATGTATTGTAAATATAAACTTGAAAATACAGCAAAATACAGTGACTGATGAACATAAAAAAATCTTATTTCACTCGTATGTCAAGTGTCAAACTAGTGAGTCAGAAATATGTTTAGAAAGTTGTTTCTAAACTGGTGTGCACCCTTTTTTAGATATCTCATTTTAAGGATCTCCCTTTCAGCACTCATACTTTTAAAACAAATTAGGATACAAGAGTAAAATTGTGGGGAGTTTTTTGGCCTATTAACTGTCTACCCAGCTTCTTCTTAAGTATCCTGAGGGTGAAATGCTATTATAATAACTAATATAAATCACAAAGGATAGAACATATCCTCTGTTTTTTAGAACTGAGATGACAGCTTTGCATTCAAGATGTATAACCCTATCATAATATTATAGATATGGAGTCGTCTTTAAGCCTTCTTCAGTAGTATTTTTTTCTTTCTCGTAGTGAAAGTAAGGCACGATTTGCTTATGGGGTGAGGTATTCAAGTTCAGTTAGTTTATCTGAGTAAAAAATTAAACTTTCAAGTTGGAAATCAGTGATGATAACATAATTTCATTGGAACTCACTGATGCAGGGTGTATGTGCTACATAATACTGGTATTCTGAAGCACAGGAAACTTTTGTGACAGCATTTTGAGCTGTCGGTTCAATGTACCATGCTTCTTTCCCAGGCCAGGCAATGGTCATGTTCTTCGTTTTGTTCCAGTACCAATTTTTGTTTCATCTCAAATGTGATTCTTCAGAATTGGTTAAAGCTCAATCCAAGCGAAAGGTCTGTGTTTTCGAACAGAAGCTTCTGTATTGTTTTATATAAAACATGAGCAAAATACCTGGCTGCAAAAGACGGTTGCAAGACCCCACTCTTCAGCTGCCAGGCCTGTGGCTGCGCCCTCCGTTAGGCAGCAGTGCCCCTGTGCGCACACTCGGATGCGGTGGAGGAACGTCGTTTGTCACGTGGGCGTCTATGCCACCGCAGCCCCTCAGGGTCCTTTTTCCGAGAGCTGAGGGAAGGGAGTCCCTGTTGCCACTTTACCTGGTTGCGTCGATCCCGACTGCCTCATCTCACAAGACATGTCTTTGCCATGAGGTTCTCTGTAAAAGTGCAAAGCTTCCTGTTCGACGCAGCTGCGTGACGGAATGGAAAATGTTTCCTCTTTTGGCAACCCTGGCAGACTCCACCATTATCTACATTTATTTCAATCTTTGTAGGCATTTTATTTCCTTGCAGCTGTACAGTGTTTCTCTTGACTCTAGTAGGCTACACTTGGCAGACATCCCTGCAAACCGTTTGCGTGTTGAGGGTCGTGCTGTAGTCACTTGTCCTGTCGTATTAAAATGGCTTCCTCTCCTCCCAAGGAAGAGCTCTTTCTCTTTTCTGAGACCCCTGCCAGGCCTTGTCCTGCCTAGCAGGCTGTCCCTCTGAATCCACGCTAACCTGTTCCCTTTACCAGCCTTCCTTTGAAATTGGCGTTTTGGTGGTCATCACCCCAGCTAAAACTGTCAGTGAAATGCAAGACGGACGGCCAGGGTCCCACCGGCGGTGTTTTGTGAGGACCCCATCATGTTTAGGCCCTGTTCTCTAGTATTCTCCCCCTACCTTTTTCCTTGAGCCTTTAGCTTTCCCAGCAGTATTTCTTGTTTTCTTCCCAAAGCTATATTTTAACCCATGAAGAGTAGCATTTCACTTGCTGGATGAACTGAGATGGTTTTTTGCACAGAATATACACATTCAGCATGTCTCCTGAGTTGACTGTGACGTTTGCAGAGGGGGTCAGGAGCTCTGTCTTGTTCTACTCGGATTTCCAACCACACCACCAACTTCAGAGCCATGTTGGCACATTTAGAGAGGGACCACCTCCACCTTCTGTGTCTGAAATATTAGGACCTCTGTTCACATCTTGCTCAGATGTGAACTTTGCAAGAGTTTTTGTATAATTGCTTTATAGGTGAGAACAAGCAACTTAATTACAGTAGGAGTTTGTTTGTTGTGTCACATTGATGTCTCTGCATCCCACTGTTTCATCTGAGTCTGTGAGACTTCTGTTAGTGAAAGGACTAGGTGGGATTTTTATATATATACTTTCTCTTATGTTCTTTAAATGCTCTTGTCTTGGAGTATACGAACAGTGCAAGTGCAGCTTCAAAGGATAATTTTGTAATTTATGTGATAAAATGAGTAGCATATCAATTGTAGGATAAAGAATAATTTTAATGCTGTTTAGAAGAAATGTCTGTAGGATATGCATATACATGAAATGGATATTATACCTCAAAGGACAAGTTACTTTAGCTAACCTTCCTTTTCTTCAGAAGTTGCACTCTTGTGTTGACTGTGGCTGAAATACATGAGCGTTCTCCCCTATGCTCTGCAACGAAAAGCAAACACAATAAAATAGCAGTGCTAGTATTCTTTAATCCTTCAAGTGCTATGCACAGTATTAGCTGTAATTGTGTTCAGACCTTGTATAAGACTGAATTTTCTTTGCAAATCTCAAACCTGTAATCCTTTTTTAAAAATTTATTAAAACATACCAGAAACCTTGGGAGTGTATGTGCAGCTAGCTGTAATAATTCCACTTATTCTGAAAAAAGTGGCGATGGTAAATGAGTGTTTGCAAATGATTTATAATTGAAATATAATTAATCATCCAAACCAGACTGTAACACTGCTGTGTTGGGTCATATTGCTTAATTGATGTTCTCCACAGCTGTAACTTTCTTTTCATTTCATTTACAATTCATACTCTTGCTGTCATTTGCCCATTTCTCTTCCCTGCATGACTGACTGCCTTTTTGTTTATCTTCCTGCATTATGTTTTTATTTATAGAGTACAAGTTATTGTACACTTTCTATCTGCTTGCTAAATTCCCTTTATACATGCTAAATCCCCATTTTAAGCCATTTTTCATACATTTACAGAAAATATTCAGTACTTCCTTCCTGGATTTATTCACATTTTGACAGTAATTGGCAGAAAACTGTTTCTTGAATCTGATAGACCAAAACAAACCAAAAGAACAGTTGGGAGAAAGCTTCCGCGTGCCAGAGCACCGAGCATCCATCAGCTATCCAAGGAAGTGGCATTTGTACTAGTATCATTTACACTTTTGTTGCAAAAAGAATGTAATGTTGCATATTTCTAGTAAGCTTATTGTAGGTTCATTTACAAAGCAGTGGTTCTTTGTAAGGGTGTAGTATCCGTTGGGCTTTGTGCTGCTTTGATGAGGTGGAAGGGCACAAGGCTTTCCAGTGAGCAGGGAACGGGAACGGGTGTTGGTGCATCCTGCTGCCAGACGAAGAGACCTCGGGGACTAGAATGACAATGGGCATTTAGCAGAGGGTTTTTAAATCTCTGTCCACTGAAGAAACTTGCTTCTTGGATAAACTGCAATAAAAGGTATTTTTACTTGAGTTAACCACCACAGTCTCAGATACAGCAGGCTTTCAAGACGTAAAGTTTGTGTGGACGTATATAAAAGCCATAGGCTCTGATCCCTCAGGAAGTTACAGGTTCAGCATTTTCAGATTATTAGATTTGTCACTCCTAAAAAGAAAATACAGAACACAGGATGCCTTTTTTCATATACTTATGACGCAGATGTAAGGGAATACACGTTGACTGCTCAGCAGCTCATAATTATCCATAGCATTCTAATTTTATTGGAATAAACTAACTAGTGTTAGAGAAACACGGTTGTAGTATGCCTTCTGACTAGCTTGAATGTCCTACAATGACAGAAGATTAAAAAAAAAAAAAAAAAAAGGCAAAATGGCAAATTGCATACAAGAGAAGGGTGAGAAATTGACCCCCAGAAATGAGTATGTTTAAATTCATTTTGTCCTTACATATAGAAAACATGAATCTGTGCAGTTCAAGTAGAGGACAGTTTTCACGTACTTATCATATAATGGATAAGATCTGAAATTAGAGTCAAAGCAGACTTCTTCCCTAGAGAGCTTTCAAGGTGAACTCGTAAGGGTACTTTCAGTATGTTCAATATTACCTCCCATTGCTTGTACTGTAAATAATACTGCTAAAAAAAAAAAAAGTGTATTTAATTGTTAGAGAAGTATGCAGAATAAAACCTTTTTTATAGGGTGTAGTTTTGACTGTAGTCACCTAAACTAAGGATTTGCAGTCAAAGCCCCTGCCATTTATCTTGCTCTGCCTGCACACTAGTTTATCAGATAGCAAGTTATGAAGTGATAATTTCTTGCTGAGGACTGAGCTATGTTTTCAGGATACCTCTTAAGTTTTTGAGGAAATGCATAATGTATTATGTCATACAAGTGTTTTGGTACTTTATAAAAGATGAAATAAAATACTAGTTCATTTTTAAAATACACACCCCACCCCCCCAAGACCTAATCTATCACTGATTAATGGTTGTGTCCTTTTTTTTTTCTCTCTTTCGCTTCTCTTTGGCCTCATTAACAGAAGTGTTGCATGTATTAGTTTTTTGAGAGTGGTTTATAGCTTTTCAAGGCTAGAGTCAGAGTTCCTGTAACAACTACCAGGTTGTCAGGGAGCACCAGTACAGGTTAGCGGTTGACCTCCTGGAAAGCAGCTCTGCGGAGAAGGACCTGGGAGTCCTGGTAGGTTACAAATTCACCATGAGCCAGCAATGTGCCCTTGTGGCCAGGAAGGCCAACGGCATCCTGGGGTGCATTAAGAAGAGCGTGGCCAGCAGGTCGAGGGAAGTTCTCCTCCCCCTCTACTCTGCCCTAGTGAGGCCCCATCTGGAGTCCTGCATCCAGTTCTGGGCTCCCCACTTGAAGACAGATGAGGAACTACTGGAGAGAGTCCAGCAGAGGGCTACAAAGATGCTGAGGGGACTGGAGCATCTCTCCTGTGGGGAAAGGCTGAGGGAGCTGGGGCTGTTCAGCCTGAGGAAGAGAAGACTGAGAGGGGACCTCATCAATGCTTATAAATATCCCAAGGGCGGGTGTCAAGAGGATGGGGCCAGACTCTTTTCAGTGGTGCCCAGCGACAGGACAAGGGGCAACAGGCACAAACTGGAACACAGGAAGTTCCGCCTGAACATGAGGAAAAACTTCTTCACTGTGAGGGTGACAGAGCCCTGGCACAGGCTGCCCAGGGAGGGTGTGGAGTCTCCTTCTCTGGAGATATTCAAAACCTGTCTGGACACAGTCCTGTGCAGCCTGCTCTGGGTGACCCTGCTCTGGCAGGGGGTTGGACGAGATGATCTCCAGAGATCGCTTCCAACCCCTACCATGCTGTGATTTGTATGTGTAGAAACTCTGAAACCATCCTCATAATCATTAGCTGCTTGATAATCAGGGGTGAGTAAAACCAACTTTGAGATGTTTCTGGACAAGTGGTACCTGTCCAGAGGTTTTTACTAGGGCAGATATTGGCGCTGTGTATAGCTTTTGACCATTTCTTTAAGAATGACATATTCAAAATGGAATCATTGTAATAGTCACTTTTTTGGTCTTTGTGGAAGTAAAATATTTCTCAATATATACGAGCCCTAGTGAATCAGTGTATATGCACTGATTGCTAATCTTCCTGTGAAATAATGTGGAATAGCTGTACCAAGTATTTAATACATTTATTCAGACTTCAGGTTCTGCCTTCAGGTTCTGCCCTCCTGTTCTCTTTCTGCTGCTGGGTCTAAAACACATATTTTTAATTTTTGTACGGGATTGGCTTCCTACTCCCAGTGTGGCATGGAGTGCTACATCCTGTTTGCATATTGTAGGTATACTTCAGTTTGTATGCATTTGTCTGCTTACCCAATTATAACATTTACAGTGCAGTGAATTGTGGCCTTGTTTTACTTGCTGTCTTTGGTTAGAGCTGAGGGTTTGGGGATTTTTACAGGGAGTAGTGAGGGGGGTTTATTATTTGTGCGCTTATTTGGCTGTAGAGAAGGTACTGTGGAACATTTGGATCCAGACAACTCTGTGGTTTCCTTGTCTTCTGTTATATTTAAGGCTAGATTTAATCTTGCCTTGTTCTTGTAAACAATGAACAAACTGAACACAGCAGTCTATGTTCACTGTAACAGCAGTATTTTAATCAAATGATTCCTGCCACACCAGATCCAGTGAGCTAACACCTCAGATGTGAGTTTATATGCATCTGTAGGAACTGGTGCCACATCTTTGGATTGGCGCGTAGATGTTAACCCTGACTCCATAAGATGGCTTTTATAGTTTTATACTGAAAAAATGTCTTCTTGGCCTACTAAAAACTTAGAGCCCTTTCAGCCCAAAGGCTGTATTTCAGGGCCATCTTGGGTTGGGTTCATGATTGCCGTGCAGAAGGATTTGAAAGCAATATTCAACAACAATGGAAAGAGAGTATCAGAATTACTCTGTGAAATCTAGCGCGGAGTTGGACTGCCACACTGATGGTTAGTAAAGCTTTTCTCCTCCCACATGCAAGTGTTTTAATCGGATGTTTTACTAAACCTGTCTTCACATCTGGCTGTATACCAAAAAAGTTATTTTCTACTAGCATCTAAATGGTTGTGTTATGTTCCTGATGCATTTTTATATATATATATATGTGTGTGTGTGTGCATGTATATGTATTTTTAAACTTTTCATCTCTGAGGTGATTCCATTCAGAGATGGGTAAAGTGATGCTGGCACACACAGTGCATGGTTTGCACTGAATATTTTGCAAGCTTGCAAACGTTTCTCTCTGAGTGATCTGAACGACATCTTTTTTTTTTTTTTGTACAAATATTTTATACTTTGTATTTCTGGCTGTGGCTTGATACCATTACACCTAATGGAAAACTCATTGACTTCTATGTGTGTGTTTTGGCTTTATTTATATCAGAGTGTTCTTTGCAGATTCCCCCCAACCAAGACCGAAGTAAAAAGTGGTGTCTTCCATTAGTGATTTGCTAGAGTATTCTCTGGACTTTTTGACGATGTTTGTAAAACTGTTGTGTATTATTTAAATAAAACATTTATTGTAAAGTTTTTTGAAAACTTGAGCTTTCCATAGCAAAAGTTGTTTTAATTTAGAAAAAATACTTGTTCATACTTAAGCAAACAGTTAAGAGACATTTAAACACAGTTGGCTATAATCCAGATAGAAATTGTTAAACTTTTGGCGGTTGGAGCAATCAGACAGAAATATGGTTTGTAATTTAAAGAGACCAGTTTGAAAGAGAAAGTGGGACGCCTGTATGTTAGTGTTTTGGATTTCTTGATTCTCCAGTCATTAATTTAAAATTACTTCTGGGAGACTATTCCTGCTAACTTTTGATTAAAGTTTGAATTGAGAAACATTCTGAAGATCACCTTAGAGCACTTGGTTCTAAAATGTACTAAGCTCTTTCTGTAAAGGTAACCTTACTAATAATGACATGGTACTATATGGTTGGTCTTAGTAAACTTAATGGAGGGAGCAGTGTATTGAGAAAACAACTCCTTCTGATTTCAGTGAGGTCTACTGTTGTAGGTCAGCTTAGAAAAATGGATAATGAAATAGTTACTAGCATTGCACGTTTTATAATTGGTTTACATCTCCTGGTGTTTTCTTCTGTTACTGGTTGCATCATTATTAGAATATTTGCTCCATCACCAGTTTCAGAAATTACAGCTTGGTATATCAATAAGCCTTACAACCCAGGTTTGTGTGTATTTTTTTTCTGTTCAAAGAGACAGCTTCCAGACAAATTTTCGTATTAATTATTTGTCATTGATGACAGATATGTGCAGGGCAGCAGAGTCCTAGACTAGGGAGGTAGCAGTCTTCAAAAAAATAGCATAGACATACAACTAGGAGAGAGGAGGGATATGCGGGCATTTAAAAAACAATAAAACTCAAAGCCTGTGTTGCTTTCTTTTTTTAATGTGTTATTCACATTTTAACTGTAGTAAATGCATTTTTTTTTCTTTTTTTATTTTTCTCTGCTTCTCCCCCCCCCCCCCCTCCCCCCCGCCCCATCAAACCCAAGTCCTTCCTGGCTGATTGTGTAGGTATTTTTCTAAAGTCTCATTGGTCTATGCCATGTCTTTACTATCAGCACTTTGGTTGAGTAACTTTCATTTGAACATTGCTGTTATCTATATTACACGTTATGTTACTGTTATTTTTCTTCTTTCTGAAAGCAGAATTAGGCAATGGGTCATAGAAAATACCTATATGCATATATGTATGTATATACATTCAGTGTGTCAGTGACTAGATACATGCAGTGGAGTGGTTAAGCAAAAATGTGATTAGTGTGGACACATGACCCACACAAGCATAGACCTTTGATTTAAAATGGGACAAAAATCTGCCATTTGTGTCAAACTGGAAGATTTTAATATACATAACTGGTTTTAACTGCAAAATGGAATCAAGTTGCAGGCTGTACACTCTAGTTGTCTGACAGCGGTTATAAAAGTGAATTGTCTTTTCAGAGGGGTAGCTTGTTCTGTATTAAGCAAAATACAGAATAGATCCATCCAAAGAAACAAAGAAGCTAACAGTGTCAAAACCATTCTGTTTGGCAGACAAAAGATACAAATTGGTACACAAAATCAGAATGAATCCATATAGGCCTGGTTATCCTGCAATACTTACTTCTGCTGGGTTGGATTAAATAGGGCAAGACTGAGTTGCTGCCTGTTTGCAAGGCACTGTTCTAAGTCTTTCTTTTTTACTTTACAGAAAATAGGCAAAATTTCTTGATCTAACAGAATAACGTGTTTAACTTCCTCACAGTCATACGTGACTAAAGCAAGAACCATATTGAGCAGTTTTTCCTGTTAAGTACGCATGTAAATAATTTTCCTGCACTAAGGAAACAAAAATTTTCTCAGAAATAAAGAATGTGGCTCTTGTTTCAAGGAATAACATATGGTCTTCCTTCTGGACATAGGTTTATTTGGTTTTTGTTTGCTTGCCAAGTACGTATACATTGTGATAGATCAATTGCTAGTTAGTAAACAGTTGGATAGTAAGCCTTGTTTGCAAAAACGTCATTGTTTACCATATGCTTATAAGAAGGGCAAATCTAGATGGCATTGAGAGTCAGATTTGTTAAGTTGACGTCCTGGATTAAAATTTGGGTCAAAATCAGGCTAACCATACCATAAGCACATGTTGGTCATGTTTACAAGAGTGAGAACTTCTCCAGAGGGCCAACAGTCCATCCTCGAGCAGCTTTTAAAGATGATTTATAAACAGATCACTTTCCCTGGGAAACTGACAGTGGATCCTATCAAGATGGGAAAAGTCCTTGTCAATGGAAATTTCAGAGGAGAAGCAAAGTCTTTTGGGACAGTGTCAGATGTGCTGCTATTATGTTAATACTCATTTCTGACAAAAGATACGATGTTGGGACATGTCTCTGGCAAAGGTAGAACTCTCTCCTCTTTTAAATTCCACGTTAAAATTTGACATCTTCTCTGGTGACTTCATGACAATTAAAATCAAAAAGCTTACTCTCCTGTGAGAGATCCAGACCCATAAGTCTGATCTTATCTGTGTTTAAACTACTTAGACTATAGGGGTTTTTTTTAAGGTACATTGACTAGAGGCTGCAGTAAATGTATATGCTATTTGGGCTAGTATTATCTGCCAGGGCTGAAGTCTGGAAGACTCTCAAACTCAGAGATAAGGTGGGAGACATTATCAAAGCTCTGAATTTGCTGTGACTAGACTTTCTGGGATGTAAGTAAACTCACTCAAAACTATCTTGGCTATCTTCAGCTTCTGTTGCAACATGAGCCTGCCCTTAATCTTTTTGTACCGTGTCAAATCCATTGTTAGTGGGATACAAATAATATTTAATGAACTGTATTGGTAGAATCTGTTAACCAAGTTCATTAAACATGGAAAACTGTTTCCACTTTATTGAACATTAGTTGTAAATGCTGTAGAAAATCAGAGCAAGGTCGGAACAATTATTTTCATGCACAGCGTGGCATAGTAGGAACAGCAATTAATACAAAAGAACAAATAATACTAAGACGGTAGGGCTATGATGCTGGCATTGTCAGCTAGCATTTCTTTTGGGAAGTGAAAAGAGACTGCGAGGCTTGTACTGCATGTGAGTCTTTTCCTTTGACAGTATGTGTTCCTGAAAATGGAAGCAGTTGTCCTGACTTCAGACCTTCAGTAGAAATCTGAAGAAACAGATCTTCCTTTGGAAAGAAAACAGTACTTGCAGACAACTCTGTAAAGCCAAATGTATTGTTGACAAGATGTAAATATAAATAGCAAAATCAAAGCATGATTTTTGACCCTGAGTGCCTGGTACTTACACTTTCTTTGAACTTGCTCATTCAGCACTTCCCAAGTTTAATACTGCTTGATCCTGCATCACTGTGAAACTGGAAGTCACTGATCCTGGTTCTTTTGAGGTTAATGGAAATCAGAACCATAGAACAAAGCAACCTATGGCCTTACTTGCTGCTCTTAAAAGTTGAAATGAGTTTCTAATATGATTTTATGAAGCATAAAGAGTTTTAGATGACTTCAAGTGTATGAATTATTGGAGAAAATATAACTACATGCATAAATGATAGATGTTAGCTGCAAAAATTAAACTTCTTGTATTTTCTTTTAGACTACTGTATTGATTTATTGTATGAATAAATATAATGAACTATTGAAAGTTACTAATTTGTCACTCAGCAAAAATTAATGAACTTCATGGAAATCTAAATTTTGAAAAAATAAAATCAAAATTCTTTGGAAGAAAAGTATTATCTTAAAATGTTAACGTCTTTCCTAAGGCAAAGATTATTATTGCAGAAATACTGGAATTCTGACCATGAGGTAACATGAATACAGTCACTGATGAACACAGTCCCTGTACTGGCTTTGCGTGGCCAGGTTTTGATAGTGGGGGGGCTACAGGGGTGGCTTCTGTGAGAAGCTGCGAGAAGCTTCCTCTATGTCCAATTGAGCCAGTTCCAGCCAGCGCCAAGACGGACCTGCCACTGGCCAAGGCCAAGGCCATCAGCAACTGTGGTAGCACCTCTGCGATAACATAGTTAAGAAGGGGAAAAAAAACCTGCAGTGGGAGACAGGAGTGAGATGTGGGAGCAACAACTCTGCAGACACCAAAGTCAGTGAAGAAGGAGGGCGAGGAGGTGCTCCAGGCGCCAGAGCAGAGATTCCCCTGCAGCCCAGGGTGAAGACCATGGTGAGGCAGGCTGTCCCCCTGCAGCACATGGAGCTCCATGGTGGAGCAGATATCCACCTACAGCCCTTGGAGGTCCATGATGGAGCAGATATCCATCTGCAGTCCGTGGAGGACACCACACTGAAGCAGGTGGATGTGCCACTGAAGGGGGCTGTGACCCTGTGGGAAGCCTGTGCTGGAGCAGGCTCCTGGCAGGACCTGTGGACCCGTGGAGAGAGGAGCCCACACTGGAGTGGGTTTGGTGGCAGGACTTGTGACCCTACAGGGGACCCATGCTGGAGCAGTCTGTTCCTGAAGGGCTGCACCCCATGGAAGGGACCCACGCTGGAGCAGTTTGTGAAGAACTGCAGCCCATGGGAAGGACTCGTGTTGGAGAAGTCCGTGGAGGACTGTCTCCCGTGGGAGGGACCCCATGCTGGAGGAGGGGAAGAGTGTGAGGAGTCCTCCCCCTGAGGAGGAAGGAGCGGCAGAGACAACGTGTGATGAACTGACCACAACCCCCATTCCCCGTCCTCCTGCATCGCTCGGGAGGAGGAGGTAGAGAACTTGGGAGTGAAGTTGAGCCCGGGAAGAAGGGAGGGGTGGGGGGAAGGTGTTTTAAGATTTGAGTTTATTGCTCATTGTCCTACTCTGATTTTATTGGTAATAAATTAAATTAATTTTTTTCCCCAAGTCGAGTCTGTTTTGCCTGTGACGGTAATTGCTGAGTGATCTCCCTGTCCTCATCTTGACCCACAAACGTTTCGTTATATTTTCTCTCCCCTGTCCAGCTGAGGAGGGGAGTGATAGACCGGCTTTGGTGGGCACCTGGCGTCCAGCCAGGGTCAAACCACTACAGTCCCTCAGCTAAAAATCTATGCAAAGGAGGGATCTAGACTTTCACAAGTTAATGTTCACCTTTTTAAGGATTGTTTTCCCCTTTCTTTACAACAGACTTTTTTTTTTTCCTTCTCCTCCAATAAGGATGAGAACTTCATATCTTGCTCTGAAGGTGAGATGGGCCATTCCTGCAGCCTATAGAGAAATCATCTACTTTTTGTTGCCTCTAGAGAAGTAGTTCTTTCTCTGCTTTGTGTGAAGAACTGCTGTTAGTTCAGTTGATTTGCTAACTTAAGTACTGCTTCATATTTAACAAAAACTACAGTTTTTTGAGGTGTTACCAGACAAGAGGAAAATGGAGGATCTATTCTGTGAGCTTTGTAAGATACTGCTGAAAAAATGTTTAGAAACCTTTGTTTCCAATAGGTAAAGTTTATTTTGTGTTACTGATGATGAAATAACATACTGTTAGTAAATGAAGTACAATATAATCTCTTCAAACTACATAGCGTTTCAGTAAATAAGTATGCTTTAAAAATGCTTGTTTCATCATAAAGTTTACAGCAATGCTGTGCAACTGAAATTTAGTCCATTTGTCTTAAATTAACAAAGGCTGCATATTCAGTCTGTGCATTTTTTAAAAAAAGTTCTTTTCTCTGAGTAATTAATGAAGTGTTTCTTCCGTGGACTCTTACCATGCAGGCAGTGCAAATCAGCAAGCCAAAAGTGTTCTAGTCCTGAGTTCTCATGAACATCTGAGATTCATTGAATTTGAATGGGAATTGTGAATTGTTGCTTTAATGGGATAGCTCCATGCATGCACGTGTGTGCGGGAGCGATCCCGTTTCCACTGGTTGACTGCAAAACATACTGATATTTTATAGCTGGCAGGGGCTCTTGCTCAATTCAGGTACCAAAAACATTTAGTTCCCTGTTGCTGGTCCCGTTTTGCTGTTCACTGATCATGTGTGCCATAGTTTGTTCTAGCTGTACACATTAGACAAACATGTTTGGAGGTTAACAGAGAAATCTTTTTCAAATAACAATTTTGTAAACAGTGAAAATCAATCTAGGGCTGCTAGAGATCTTTAAAATAGTGTCTATATATATATATTAAGAAAGTGATATGGAAAGAATAATAATTTGGTTATAGTACAATACAGGTTTGGCATTATTCCTTGTTTAACTTTATTTTGATCTGGAAGGTTCTTCGGTGGGTTTTTCTTAATGCAAATGTGGATATTTCAGATTTAGTGACTGCAATGGAAACAACTAGGATGTCGTGTTCATGGAAGAGAGGCTCTTCCTTAGAAGAAACTGAAAAATTAAAATATTCATTTTATAACACCTGTGCCTATCTACAGTTAACCATGTTTTTGCTGTGGAAATATAACACAGTTTCTAGGCTTCATGGTCTATAGATAGGGCTGTAGAAATTTAGAAAATAATTCATTAAGTCATTTGCTACCCCTTTACATTTTGCTTACTATTTCCCTTGCTGGCTTTGGCTACCCCTTTCTCATGCCAGCAGGCTACCTAACTTCTGTTTTCAGGCTTTTATACAAATTCACTTCAGTTATCACACATTGACTTTCAGATAGACTGGGACAGAAAGGCTTAGAGAAAATATGTACAGTAAGAAAGTATATAAATCTAAAATGTGTAAATACTGTATCACTTGCTGAAAGATCTGTCCATTACTTACACTTCCTGGCCATTTTGCCTGCTTGTAACTCCTTACAAATCTTGGCTACTTCAGTGTTTTGTGTAAATGATATTACATCTGAATATTCTGTGTGAGTATTCTGTACATCTGTTAAATTCTTTCTGAAGTAATCTGCTTTTTGTTTTATGAGTTATTGGCTGTTATTCTTTGGATATGTTGTGTTTCATATAATGCCAATTTGAAGTATTAATGGTTCTTCTATGTTTCTAAGATCTAGTGATTACATGAAAATGAGGTTAATTTTCAAGTTAAAACTGTAAATAGTGGTTCTTACATTGCTGTTTGTAATTGCTTCATATGTATACACTTACAAGTAAGGCTTCTTGAGTTGCAGTAGCAAAGACCACAGTATTTATTTGAAAACGTGGGAATGAATTAATATAAAGCAAAATAATCAATATCTTTAGTATGAAACAACACTTCTTTAAACTGTAAAAGGTTTTGATTACATCTAAAGAGGCCTTGTTGTGATCTTCAACAGAGAAGTCTATGTAAATTATTTGTCAGTGGTGGTCTGCCAAAAGAAACCTAGGGGACAAGGCAAATCAGACAGTTGAAGTTAATTAGTGTTGTGTGCGCATCACAAATGCAGAGAGGGTTAAGAGCCACCAACACTACTGTGTGGTGATTCTTCAAAATAACATCTTTGGGAAGTAATTTTCTGGGTTTGGCTCTACAATGTGATTTGACTGTGAGATCTGGAGAATGAATTTTTTACATGTGTCTTGTGAAAGCTTGCAGCAGAATAAAAAGTGATGTATTTTGTTAAAAGTAGATTAGTTAAAAACATTCTATTTGGGAATGCATAAACACAGAACATCAATCACAAGCCATGGTAGCAGGTAGAAAAATACACTTTTTTGTTACTTTTGCTTATGTCAGTTTACTCAGACAGTTCTGCCTGTGTAGGAGTCAAATTATGGACAGTTTTTTAAAAGGTGCTCTGCTAACAGTAGAATCTAGTGACTTTCCAACAATGGAGAAGAGTGTTATTTCTGAGACTTACATGAGATCAGACCTAATTAGATAGGTCTTCACCTCTTCCAGAAATCTTCTATTATGGGAAGAAAGTAATTCTGTATTTTTGTTTTGCATTATAGATAAAGAGTTTGAGAAATGGAATTGTCCATGGTATTGTTGAAAGGAAATTATTTTAAAGCAAGTGTGTGAGGTATAATATCTTCAGCGTATAGGAATTGTGTACTTACAAAAAAATAAGTATAAATCATATATCTTTCAACACTGATTAAAATACCTAATCTTGGAGATGAAAGGATGCTACACTATTTTCTTTGCCTGATGGCATATCTGAAACAGTAAAAATGTTAACATTGCTTAAAAAGAAATATTATAAAGCTAAAGAAGGTACTTAGAAAAGGGATTGCAGTTTCTATACAAGTTCTTATTTTACTGTATTAAATACTTAATAATGAACAATAGTATGCAGTTTAGCTGTTAACCAGAGATGGGTGAATTGTAACTCCTGACTGCTATCAGTTTTAAAATAACTTCATCTGAAATACTTGTTGGAAGCATACTGAAGGAATGAACTGCATTAATCACATCCTTATGAAAGAAAATATTTTATGCAGATACTTTTTTGTGGTTCCTCAAAATGTCAAATTTCTCTGTATCAGCCTTCCAAGAAGGGAAAAAGCTGGGAGAAAAAGCCTGGAGAATGTTGTTAGTTTTTTGCCCTGTGAGGGACAAGGAGCTTGCACATCTTTCCAGTATCTGTTAATTTAAAAAGCAAATTAAAATTCTCCTTTTCTGTACAGTAGCATGGTATCTGGCAGTCAGTCTGCTGTGTACTACATCACTGGTTGAACCTTAATTCTTCCTGTTGGGCAGCAGTTGAATCTATGGGTGGGATGTAGATCCAGATTCTCCACACTGTCTCCACTTTCAGTATACTGAATGTTCCCTATCAGAGAGCTACCTACTGTTTTTCGTTTTTTAACGTAGAAAGTATTTAATTTGCGCATCCAAAGAAGGGCAACGAAGCTGGTGAAGGGTCTAGAGCACAAGTCCTATGAGGAGCAGCTGAGGGAACTAGGGTTGTTTAGCCTGGAGAATAGGAGGCTGAGGGGAGACCTTCTCACTCTCTACAGCTACCTGAAAGGAGGTTGTAGCGAGGTGGGGGTCGGTCTCTTCTCCCTAGTAACAGATGACAGGACAAGAGGAAATGGCCTCAAGTTGCACCAGGGGAGGTTTAGATTGGATATCAGGAAAAATGTCTTCACTGAAAGGGTTGTCAGGCATTGGAACAGGCTGCCCAGGGAGGTGGTGGAGTCACCATCCCTGGAGGTATTTAAAAGATGTGCAGATGTGGTGCTTAGAGACATGGTTTAGTGGTGGACTTGGCAGTGCTAGGTTAACGGTTGGACTCGATGATCTTAAAGGTCTCTTCCAACCTAAACGATTCTGTGATTGTGATGTGCAAACATATGTGGAAAGGCTCATGTACACAGAGCAGTTGCCAGTAACTGGAGATGATGTGGCCTGGCTGCTTTGCAAAGCTAACCAGTGAACTTTCAGTGCTGCTTTTTGACTCGAGATCAGCATCAAGTTCCTGATCCCTTACCAGCAATGGTGTGGAAGAGATCCAGGTGAAGGAAAAAACAGTTGATAGAAAACAGCTCAACAGTTCTTCAGACAAGCATTCTCAAAGGGAGGGATACACTAAGGTGGATAACTTGGATTGAAACACATTTGTCAATAATCCAAGTCAACTGTAGAACATACAAGCTTTTGTTAAAGTTACTGAAACACATAGCATTTCAAATTGACGTCTCGATGGTAATCAGTTCTCAGTATTTTAATCCTTAATTTTTATCCTGTAGACATCATTGCACTTGTGTGAATAAGTACAGTTCTTTCAAAACAATAATGTAATCAGTAATTTAAATATTATATAGAAATATATTTAACTGTCTTTTTTCTTTCTTTTTTTTTTTTTTTTTTATTATAGGGCAGATTATACCAGAAAGAAGATTTGTAGAAGCAATAAATCGTCAAGCATATCAGTATGAAATGGGTGACTTTCCAACAGAATGGGAAGGTAAATCCTGAATATTTTGGTTTTATTTCAAGATAATTTTGCCATTGAACGTAGATTCAGTATTTTTAATGGAAAGCCTGACTATATGAATAGCTTGTCTGTTATCTTTCATTTTGAATAATGCAGGCTTTTGTTTAACTGCATAGTTATTATGAATTCTTAAAGTAACCCCTTTAAAAATAGGATAAATTATGTTTAGGAAATAAGTACTTAATAAAAATGTAAATAAAGCCTGTATGATCATGACTTTCTCCTATTAAATGTGAAAATATTTGTGCCTGAGGGGGATCTGATAGAATAACCAAAACTAAATTTTACAGTTCCTAATTATGCCTTCACTGCAGTGTTAATTTGTAGGTCAGTTGAATTATTGGTGGCACAGTGATGGGGCTTTTTTTTTTTTTTTAATGGTGGTATTTGGTTTCCTATACTCTTCCTTGCACAATCTTGTAGGGAGTTGGAGAACCTGTTAATAATTAACCATTTTTTCCCACTGCTACTGATGAAAATTTTGTCTGACAATTTGCGACATAGAAGGAAATTCAGGGAGGTTAGAGAAGGCCATTAGGAGAAAGAGAGAAAGCAGAGAGTGCGTGTATGTTGGTCCTTGAGGCTGTAGGAGCTCAAGCCAAGTGTAGGGTTAAATGTGGCTTAAAATCCAGGACTCTATAGCATAAGCAAGGAACCTCTGAAATAGTAGATAGAGTCTACCCATCATTCAGCATGCTTTTTGGGGAGAATAATATCTGGGTATCTCCCAGAAGCTGGTAGGTTTAAAGCAAACAAATTTTAAGCTGTATCTAGTTAAACTGTGGAATTCCTTGTCAATGAGTATTCTGCTTGCTGGAAGTTTGCATGCATTCAAAAAGTGTTTAAAAGAATTCATGGAAGAAAGATCCTTCTCATGCACAGACATTATTGTGGTTTAATTTGCCAGTGAGCTGCAAATTAATGGAGGCTACAGTGTGTTCTGAGGAAATATCGCAATATACTTGCTCTACCTCATTCTTTTTCCTTTGCACTCACTGTTGGTCCCTGAGGGAGATGGTACTGAGCTAAGAGCAAGCTTCTGTCCCACTGTATCCCTTCATGGAATCGGTAGAGAAATATAAAATGTTCCCATCTTGCATTTTATCATTGTTACTACACTGATTCCTATGATTTTTTTTGTGATCAACTAAGGCCAGTATTAACAGCTCCAAGCTTCTCAAAGGTGTTTCAACCCTATCAGCAGCGTTTGCCAACTGTGGCAAAACCACAGTATCAACAGCTTCTGTCTTCTGCCACAGTACCCACAGTTGGCTGGCAAGTCTTAATCTAGTTGCTCCTGGTTCTTCATCAGTCTGAGATAGCCATCTTCTGAAGGAGAGCAGCAGCCTGGTAGGCTTGTCCTTACTAAATCATCTGGTGCTTGAATAGGTGCCTACCTAATCCAACTTTCTGAAGGTCTGCTTCCTCATCCAAAAGTGCTCCAGCCACTGCTGGTCATCTTAGGTCTCTGTGACTGTCATGCAATCACTCTGCACCACAAACACTGAGAAGCATGTATAAAGCCTCACGTAACTCTGTTCTGCTGTGAATTGGTTCTCATCTAAGACCTGCTGCTGCCTTTTAAGAGTCGAAAAATGTGATCCAACAGTCTCTACCTGCACTTGACTGGAATTACCAGGAAAGAACATGGACAGGCAGACTGTCTCAGATGGGTGTGGTTTACTCACCCTTTTCACAAAGGGTCTTAGACTGGCTCAACCAACTTGCTGTGTGAGCCTGTTCCTTAGGACTGCTGGAAGAAGTGTAGCGCTATAAGCCTGCGCTATATCTCCCTTCAGAAACCTTAGCACAAATCCATGTGACTTGACAGTGTGGTGCATGGGAGGGTACAGCTGTTTGGAAGGGTGCTTTTGGCCAGCACCTTGGAGCCAAGGGTCAGGTACCCTGCAGTATGGACTTGCCTAAAAAGATGCAGCTGCCAGACCTGAGATGCACTTTTGCAAGTCAAGGCATCTTATTCAGGTTTGTTTTAAAGAAGAAAAGACAATTGGCCAGTCCCATTTTCATGAGTTGCCTTTACACCTTTAGCGCTTAACTTCCTCATCTTTGTAACTGCATTTTTTTTCTTTTTGGTTTTGTCAGCACCAAATAGAAAGAATTTACAGAGAAAAAGAAAATTTACAGTTTGCAGATAGGTAACAGTCTTTTCCTCTTAAGTACTGAATTTCCCTAGAAACAGAAAGAAAAGATACATGCATCTGTTTTTCTCCTGTGCATTCCTTAAGCAGAATGGGTGTGTAGTGCATGTTTCTGGCAGATAAAGTACGAGAACTCCACAAAAAAGGCTAACCTGTATTTTTTTGTCCAATGCCAACTTAAACATTGCAAACAGTTTTGTGGAAGTACAACATAATTTTAGAAAGCCAAAACTGGTACTTCTGCTGTGGGCGTAGAGGCTGTTCAAAGAACTATTGTGCCTTTGCTATGTATTGGGATGTGAATTAGGGATGTGGGATGCTCTGAAGTTCAATTCATCACTACTTCTTTTCTGCCTCCTGTAAAATGAAAAATTCTCAATGAGTAAGAAATGGGAAAGAATGGAAAAAATGGAGAGTTCAAACAATACTATAGAAGCCGGTTACCTGAGTGGGAAAGGTTTAATACAAGGTCTTTAAACACGCTTTGCTGAATAGCTCGTTGCAATTCTGTCCCTATTTTTTCCTCTCTAAGACTGGTCTAGAAGTTTCCCAGGACCACAAGACCTGTGCTGAATTTTCGTGCTGTATCTTTTGTCCAGACTCTTCAAAGTTTCCCAATACATTCTTTCTGTGGGTGTTCACTTTATAATTCGTGCTGTCATGGATGCTGATCATTCCAGCAAATAGTCTGAGACTTTGCAGAAGGATTTCTAAAATACCTTCTGTTTTCTCTGAACAGTAAAAGATGAATATAAGGTTAGAAGGCTGTATAATATTTCTTACTTCTGTTTTCTCTCTACTCTTGGAAATTTTGTGGATTTTTAGTGTTCTAAATCCTCTCTGCTGGGCACATGCTTACATCTCCAAGGGCCTTCTTTCCAAATCCTCTGCATGCACTTTGACGTCTGCAGCCTCTCTGCTTCAGTTTTGGCTGGTTCAGCAATAGCAATCTCCTTGCCTTCTCAGGCTTTTCACTTTAAATAGTGTGCTAAAGTTTCTGTTGCCTTATTTCCTCTCCTTTTTCTTGGGATCTGCAGAGAGCTGCTTTCACCTGTGCTGTCTTTGTTCTGCCAGCATTCCGTTTTTTCACTTGTGGATAATCCTTAATGGCCATCTGATTTAAAAGCAGTCATCCCAGCACCCTTTCCCTCTCCTTGTTTCCCTACATCACACTGCGTGACTAGAAAATAAACCTCTTGTGACTGAAATGAATAAAAGTACTGTCCCTTGAAATACTTACGGGCATGATTTGGCATGATTTGTCTGAGGAGAACTTGCACAAAACCAGGGACAAGGGATTGTTTAAGCAGTGGGAGCAGGCTGTAGTGAAATTTGAAGAGGGTCTGAGTTAAATCTCATTGTATATCCAAGACATTCAGCCTGGACAGCTGGTAAACTAAGGGGCTGATTTTGGTGCTGTGTTTATCAAGTTATAAACATGTAATAAGGTAACCAAGACCAAGTGGAAAGCTATAAAGCAAGTAGATAAACCAATCATCCAGATTACAGACTCAATCTGTGCAAGCTGTTTCTCAGACTCCAGAGAGTTTGTTTGTGTATTAGTCCTGAGAGTTTACTGAATACAGGGCCGAGGGCTTACTCCCAAAGGGTTTGCCTGGAATTTTTCTCCTGAAGATGTTAATCTTAAGTGCTCCACAGGATTAAATTTCCTAAGTTTTCAGACCTGTGAATTTTACAAAAGCTCTGAATGTCCATTAAGGCTTTTGTAAAACTGAAATGTGCTCAATATTAAAAGAATAGAATCATAATCCCTTGTGTTATCCTTAGTGTTAGGTATTTGTACACAGAAAATTAAGTTGATTTTAACTTTAAAAATCAAAAAGTGTGTTTCCTTTTGTACTGTAGTTTTGAATTTAGAACGTAATTCATACACGTGCGATACAGATATTACCTGGTTTTGTTTAGGTGAAGCCTCTTAAGTGCACACTTTTCTTTTCCCTAGGCAATATGGATGCACACAACAGATAACCTTTCTGTAATGTTAGTTCTGAATGTTCACCTATTGTAGAATGTGTAATTTACCTCCTCGGGATGTGTCAATAGTGCTCCTGAGAGGAGATCAGTAATTTTACATACCTATGGAGACTCATGAGATTGCATGCTTCATGCAGCATTTTATTGCCAATCTAATCCTGGTCTTTTTTTTTTTTTTTTTCTTCTTGTAACATTTAGTGATTAATGGGAGTCTTAATTTGCATGCTCACTTTTACGCTCATTACAGTGTGTTATGTGCCAGTAGGAGTCTTAAAGTTCAATGAAAATCTCATGCATACTAATAAGAATGCAAATGAGCGCTCATGAAAGAATGCGAGGGTCTCAAGGTAGGAAATGTCCAGCTATCTTGCAAAATTCCTTTTAGACAAAAGTAACATTACAATGAGTACAGAGTGCAGGAAGTGCCATCCAGATAAAATTAGAAGCAGCAGCATAATTAGTTTGAAATGGAGGCAGTGATTCATTTTGCCAAAGCTTTGGGGGGCAGGGAAGCATGTTTTAGTTGCACATACATGTTACCTTCTCTACTTTACCAGGTTTAAAACATCTTGGCTGACAATGGTGAGGTCATTTTGTTTTGTTAGCATAGGGAACCTGAGTGTTCATGTGGAAATCTTTTCCAGCTATAACTGTCACTGGACACTTTTTAATTAACTATATGCATGTGTGCATATGGTGTTCAAATAATATGTACGAAAGCACCTACCTGCCTTGTTTCCATCAACAAATATTTAACCGTGGTATAAATCTGTTCAGTAATTTAAACCTACATTGACTAAAAGCATAACGGAGGGCACAAAGAAAGGTGGGAGAGCTTTTCCGTTGCTAAATTGTAGACACTGACTATATTTTTCAAAGAGAATACAAAATGTCTTAATTTCAAGATACCATTTACTTGGATTTTGTTAAAATCAATGCTAACTCAGTAGTATATCACTGGTTATATTTTTGTATACATTCATTCTTCCTTTAATTGTTACCACGAATTTCTCTTATGCCCGAGTTATGAGCTGTTGGTGGTTTTTTGAACCTCGTGTTGGAACTCAAAATATTGTTGATAACTTAAAAAAAATTGAAGGACAACCACCTGAAAACTGGTGGTGATTAAATATATTAGAGTCCTCCCATTCTTCTCCCCAAAGACTGAGGATTGGTTAAGTGAATTATTAGAAAAATGTATTGCTTTTGAAAGACTGATAAAACTATTAGAAGCTAAAGTACAATATACTAAAATATACTCAATTCAGATGATGTTTTCTTTGCTTTTAATCTTGTAATGTATCTTGAGCTGTGCTTTATGTAGAATATTTCAGAAATGGATTTGCACGGAGGGAATATTATCTATTAAAGCTAACTAACTTCATCTTATGGCTGTAAAGAGATTTTAGTAAATTTTGGTACTGTATTTCTTCCTCAGCTACATAGCAGTGAAGGAATCTTTCATTAAATAATGATTTTCTAGTGCAGCTCATTAGAGATGTTAAAATGAATTTACCTGTAGTAATTTGGAAAATGGTATCCAATCTTTGTGTCAGCACGTTTTATTTAGGGTTAAACTGAAAAAGATTTGTAGTCCTGACATTTATTAGAAAGAAGGAAGGTTGATAGCTCCTATAAAACCATACATTCAAATGCTTGTTATAGCTGGAAAGAAAAATAGCACGTTATAACTTTGTGCATTTTTTATGTATTTAAACAGATAGTCTGATAATGGAATGTTTGATATGAGAAATCTTCCTAAATTAAGGATTCTTTTGTTGCTTTTGAGTGTTGGTACTAATTGAGATCTATTAATGAATTAAAATGTATTGCATAGTGCTCCTTGCTTCACAGCTTCTGTTCACAGGACACGTGTCATTGTGTTACCCTTCACTGTTCTGTCTGTGGCTTGTTAAACTGAGGCAGATAATTAAATGATAAAATCTTCAAATAGAAGTATTCCATTCATCTGAAAATCATTAATCAAATATCCCATCTGCTATTGAAAGAAAATCTATTGTAATGGTTATATTTCAGCATTAGTTTCTAACTGCAGCTTAACTTTCGTAGGATTTCAAATTTTAAGAATTTTTCTTTAAGAATCACTGATTGTCATCAGTTGAAGTTAAAATGCAGCTGGTGTTGTAAGAAAATACTGGGAATTTTTAAAAAATGAAGCAATTTTTACGTGCTGAGAGCTGTGGAATTGAAACCAGTGGTATTGTACTTCCATGTGACAGAAGCAAGGCATGGCAAGGCAGAAGATAATACTTTGCTGAAAGTAATCCCTTAAATTTTGAAGATTTAAAGCTTAATTTTTTATGAAACATTTTAAACTACTACTTTTCCTTTTTTCTCCAGCTGTGTCTTTTATTGTTTAGTGTCTGGTATACATACTTCACTATACTGGGTATCTCTACCACTTTCTTGCTTTTCTGGATGATGTTGGAACTGTTGCTAAGTACAGACAAAGATGATTTCTGTCATGAGGAAAGGCTTGTATGCTATCATTTTCTCCAATAGCATCATTGGTCCTTTTACAAAGAATGCCTGCAAGGCTGCCAGCTGAGGAGTGCCAGTCTCAGTCATGCCAGTTTAGTCTCTGATCTTGCCAGATTTTGCATTTGGAAATCCTCATAAAATTTAAATGTTTGCAAGTGCTACAGGTACATGCAAAATGTTTACTAGTTCTATAGATTTAATATAAAGTCATTTAGTTGTATTTTGCATTATCTTAATGGGCTGTTTTTCTTTCCACTAACATAAAACGGCGATGTTGACTGTTCAGTGCTCGTTTGCTTCTCCACAATGGCAAATTTGGGTCTCATCTTTGTTAGGACCAAAAGACCTCTGAGAAGAGCTGGCAGGGGCTGCTTTTAAGAAAAGATGCTTGAGAATGGCATTTCAAAGAATACATCTTCAGAAAGTGTCATCTGATAGACAAGAACCAAAAGTAATACCTTGCTTCATATCATTACAGGTATTTTACCATTAACCTTGAGTTAAGGCTGTTGGCCATGCCATCGTGGCTAAATTCCAAGCTATGTAATGCCATTTTGCCCCTCTTAATTCTGTTCTTATGTTAATTGGAAGCTATTCCTCCTAAAACCAGTTTCATAATGTTGCTGAAGCAGAGTGGCGTTAGTGTTTCACCCTATGTGTAATTGCATTTTCAGTAGTGAGGTGACATTATGCCTCTGTGCAGCTTTTAGTGTTTTGGACTTGCTGTCTGACTCATTCCCTGGTTCCCCTGAAAATACAGCACAGATGGTATTAGAAAATTAAAATTTGAAATAGTTCCTTCTTAAATCATTTCTGAAACATTACAGACAGCTACAGGTCAGACCAGGAATTTGACTGGGTGATAATGAAAATGTCATTTTTGCTCTAATTTTCAGCACAGTAACAAAAGTCTTAATTATCCAAACAAACATATAAAAGAACATTTTGCCATGTCTCAGCACTTGGAACCAGCTTTCCTTATGTTTGTCCTTCTGTTCATTACTGGCCACTTGCATTCTGTTACTCATTCATTTGAAAAATATGAGCAGAAAAGACAAATGTCTACAGAATATACAACCCAGTACCTACCAATTATGTGGATTGAAAAGGCATGAAAAAATGCTACGGTAGTGATACTTTTAAAGAGTGATGGATATTGCCTTTTCCACAGTCAGGTAATTTGTTTGTCTAAATAATGCCTGTAATAGTTGGAGCTCTCTCTGATAATTGATCGACTGAATGAAGCAAGACCCGACGGAGTGCCGCTTCTCTGTCTGCAGTGGGGTCCCTGTGGATTGCTGCCTCCAGCCAGTCCCACGCCAGCCGTCAGTGCTTGCAGTGGGAGTGGGCATAAGTCTATTGATTTTGGTTCGTCATGGAAAACCCGAGCCACAGGACAGTGTCACTGCCGCTGCTTTCATTCCTCTGCTGTCTTTTCCAGCATGAATTGACTGAGCCGGAGGGAGCCTTCCCTCTGTTACAGTACCTCCCCCTCCGCGCGGTGGGTAATCCCACGCAGCCGTAGGACACGGCGCAGTCAGGGCTCTGCGGCCCCTCGCTCGGGTTTGGGGCTGTACCTTGCATCCCTGTACAGGAATTCTAGTTGGCACTAACATCAATAGGTTTTCGGCTTTAACAATGCCTGAGGCGTATACAGGAATCCTTTTTCTCCAGAGTGGTCTAGGGCTTGTCATACTTTTCAGCAGTCATCTTGTCATTTTCTCAGGGTGAAGCTCAGCTCTGTACAGCAAGTTCAACAACAGGCCTGGGCTGTAAGCCCTGCTTTTTAAGCCCTGTTTTGGCAGACAGGGTGGTATATAAACTGTGCCCAAGCTCTCCTCACAGAGGTGATTTCCACACACACCCCCCCGGTACCGTGAAGACAGAGAGTATTGACATGGGAAATAACATCTTGGGTCTTTTTATTTTGGGAAGTGGTGTGGCTTGCCAGATTGTGGCAAATTCTATTGTAATTTTTTATATAAACATTTGCTTTCTGTCACAAGTTCATCATAATTTTGATTTTTAATACTGTGATCTTTGCGATAATTCATTAGATTTTTATTTCTTTTGCAGCATGGATAAGAAAAAAACGACAGGATCCACCCACCATTGAGGTGAGAGAGATGAAGTGTCTTTAAATTTTCAATTGTTGTAATTTAAACTACAATAATTAATTTATAGTGGACTCATCTGTCCAGTAATTTGTCACTGTTGGGGGAGAATTTAGTATGTTGCTTGCCTAATTGATGAAATTATACACAGACTAACACTTAGGAAATAGAAAACCAAATGGAAATATAAACGCCAATGTTCTTTAGTTGTTACTTTTGTCTACATGAATTCTTTAAAATGATCTACATAGATTCTTTAAGATGACCATGACTATTCAAGAGTTTCTTTAATTAAATGAATTCTGAAATTACTGCTATGAATTTTTAAAATAGGTCCTCTATGTATTAATGCAAGATTTTTTTCATGGTAGTTGACATTAAAATGCAGGTTTCAAATCCAGTTGCCAGTGGATTCATCAGTACACGAAAACAAATTGCACTAACATTTTACAGTGCTAATGAGATGGGGGAGTTGCAGCCATGACTTTTCTGTAAGTGATTTCTAATGGAATGAAGCAGGGAAATATCCTGCAGTCTTCCATGCTGATGAGTTTGTAAAGAGTAGAATGAGTTTGACTGTTGATCTGTGTATACAGATGCATGCACAAACACTACTTGCCCTGGATTTGTATTACAAATTACACACTTTTCTTTGCATTAACATTCAGCAAAGTATTAAGAGTGATTTTTTTTTAATTTTTTTTTAAATTTTTTTTTCCCCTCCCTCCTCATCCTAGTCACCTGTGCAGAAGTGGTACTACAGCAGTTGTTCTCTCTAAGCTTGGACTGATCTTTTAAGTAGCTCTGGCTCAGACTAACTGTATACTTACAACTTGTACTGTTGAAATTACCACCTCATATGATACTTGCAGATGGGGGCTGTTGTGTGTCTTTTGTCCTACCATTTCCATGAGCCAGTCTGCCGTGATAGTTGTGCTAAGATAAACGTGCTCCAGAGAACACGGGCAGCCTTGGGTTTGGAATTGGTGCAATAAAGCTCCTCCTGGCGCTGGAAGTGTTGGTTCGGTTTCAAAATAGGGAGCAAGGAGTCTCCACAGGTGAGAGAACTGTGGATCAATAGTGTTATAAATCTTTTACCTTCCAAAAAAAGCAATTTATGGAGAATGAAAGATTATTGGGAGTAATGGTGCATTCAGAGTTACAGGACTGCTTACACCTTCAGTTTCATGAGGTAATAGATCTGAAAAATAATTTAGCAGCTAGGTACTTTACCTGCAGGGCTGTGTGTTGACCTCATCAGAACAGAAGGGATATACTAGGAACTTGAAAAGTAGTTATCTTTTCTCTCAAGTAATCTCTAAATTGTTTTTTCCTGTATAAGAAAAGGTAGTTCAAATACGTATGTTAAACATTCTTGCTAATATTTTGAAAATAATGCTGCAGTCACATTTTAAATATGTGATAGTGCAGCTTAATTTTTTTTTTCTGTATTAGTGTAGGGTGATGTGTTTCTCCTGATTTGAAACTGTTACACCACAAACCCTTATACCACAATATCAGTATAAATGTAATTATACTAGTGAAGTACATTTAGAATACTGTTTGGTCCCTGTTTATAGGACTGATTGGCTTTAGCGTTTTAGCTACATAAACTTTACTGGCTGCTATTCTGTATTATATTCCCTTTTGACAGTAATGCTGATATGGTAAACTGCTGTTTGACAGCTATGGAATGAGGGAATATTTGTGACGATATTTCACGTTGAAACCCTGTATAACAAATCTCCTTGTTCTTTCACATATTTCTCATGAGACTAGGCTATTTCTGAAAAAGAATGCAAAGCCCACAAATTTTGCATTTTTGCTTTAATGACATTTTACTGTCAACATCATATTGTAACACCACAAAACAGCATTACCGTTCCTAAAGCATAAGTTTCTGGAGCTGTGCCTATGTTCCTAGCTTTGTGGTCTGAAATACCACTTTTTTTTTTTATGGTTTTCCTTTTTTTTCGTGTCCTTTGCCCATCATCTTCTTTTCTTCTTTCTAATATCAAATAACATATGTTAAACTTTATTAAACTTTCTGTTCCCCTTCTCTGCTCTGTTTGCCTGCCATCCTCCTTCAGTATTTTATGTTTGGTTTTTTTTAATATTTGTCAAACTTGTCTTTTATTCAGCTCTCAGCTATGGATGATAGAGGTTGCCAAACTGCTCAGGCTATCAGGTCTCATGATCAAACTTTAATTGAAAATATTGCAGAGATATGGCTTCACAAATCAGCTGGATCTTAGTCATCTTACTGATAACACTGATCACCACATTTTGGGAAACAATGGTTTGGTGAATACTGTAGGCCAACAAAATGTCACTCATAATCATCATGACATGTCAGTTACGTAAGTGAGAATGAATATGAGTTGTCCTTCCTTACATTGGTCAAGGTAGCGGGATCATGACATCAGCTAAGTCTGTTGACGATGTTCTTAAGACTTGATAATGTTTTGGGTTCAGGCCATTCTTTCTTCCACAAACACCTACCTGATTTTTTTGTTTGTTTGTTTCTGTTATAAAGCTTTCATTTTCTCACAGAAGAAATTGCTTTACATCTCTCTTTCTTTAGATTCTATTTTTTCAAATGGAAGAATACTCCAGTGACTTCACAAGACCACTTGTTCAGTGTTAAATGTTTCACATACTTAACTTTCCTTCCTGCACCCCCACTGCTTTTTCCCCATTTTTGGAGGAAGTTGTTAAGACTTCTGTGTGCTGGGCTAGGCGTAACCCAAGAATGTTGCTTATCGCCTTGGTTATTTCTAACCTGACCAGTAACGTAAGGCATGTTAGTAGTTGGAAGCCTTGGGTTTTAAAAGCCAGCTTCTGGGATACTGGAAACAGTTGGTTGCCTTTTGATTTTATTACAGCTTGAAATATGCCAAGTCTCATTCTCAACTCAGTTATGATGAGGGTGATAACTTTGCAAATGAATGCAGATCAAGTTGTTTCTTATCTTGCACTTAAGCATATTCTGTTCCTATGGTAATCAGGGAGTCCATCTTGATAGAGAGTTCTGGATCACGTCTGCACCCAGTGTAAGCATGCATGTATGTATACCCATACATATACACATACTGCTTTATAACAAGTGAGAATCTGAGCTTGTATATGTATATTTTTGCATTACTATAGCATTCTGTCATCTGTCCCTTGATACACATGTTGTGTATGGTCATATATAGTTGGCTGAGGAAAATCTGTCATTAGCTTTATTCCCGTGCAGCTGTAAATTATATTTTAACCAATTTAACAAGTGATGAATAATTAAGTAGACTATTACATTTCTTTATTATGTATATAGGAAACTAGATGTATGTAGCATGTTTTTGGGCAAATAGGAAATGTGTCCTTGTCTAGAGAGCTTAGAGTTTTAAATTAATGAAAATGTTTTAAAGGCTACAAATATTAAAATATGTTTAATCAAGTGGATTTTGTGGAAGCAGATTTAATAATTTATCACTTTACATGCAAATTAGTTTACCTGCTAAGCATTAATGTTGTTGGAATTTATTAACAAAAGTTGTCTTGGGATATAGCAGTTGTTTTATAGTAGTGATGTTCCATCCATGCAAATTATTCCCTTCCATTCTTCGAGCCATAGGCCACTTTCAGTATGGCTCATCAACTAGGTTGTAAGGTAAATGTAAACGTGCTGTCTCACATACACTCCTGCCTCCCAGTTTTCGTTCTGGCTACAAATTTCATTTCTGATTTAAAACATGGCATCTTTATGTTTTGGAATTTTTGTATCTCGATTACAAAGGAAAGAAAAAATGCTCTTGGGAGGCAGGGGGAAAATCCTTCTCTTCAGGACTCCTTTTTTGGGTTTATGTTGCTATTCCACCACCAAAGCGAAACTCCCCACATTTAAAAGATGTTAAACAATGTAACAGCTATAGGACCACTGTGAGTCACTCTTTTTATGCACCTTCATGAATTTCAAGCAAAGTTCTGCTGGTAAGAACTACTCAAAACTGCTCAGCACTTTGTTGATAGGCAACTTTGCATGGCATTCACAAGCTTTGCTGCATTCTGCATCTCCTGTTTTCGTTCTGGGTCACGTTCCCTTTAAAAAAATGCTTTATTTAAAATTTGAGATAGCATTATGTAAATGTATTAAAAATAGTAATGAAAGAAATTGTTATTTTCTGTTGGTGCAGCTCCTAATTGAGATAGTGGCTGGATGCATAAGATACTTGTAAGCTTTGGTTATGGTGCCTGTTTCAATAGAGTATCTAGCTGTCTATATGTCTCTCATCTTTGTGCGATCACTGCATGTGTAGCACACAGCCAGGTTTTCCCCCACATAAATAGTGGGAGTCATATCAAAATTGGTTTAGGTGTCTTGTATCTAAGACACATTGAGTCTTCAGCTTCTAAACCTGGAAGGAACTAAGAGGCATATTTTTAAGGATGTAGCAAACCTTACGAATATCAGGCATATAGTGAGATTTTGAGCCTTTCTGTGCCTAACTTCTGTTTGACTTCTTTAGTATTTCTGATTTCAGAGGGCATCAGATTTGTAGGGGCTTTTAAAGAATCCTACTGTCTGTAACACAAGGAACATGAATGTGTTCAGAAATCTAATCCTTATTTTTTCCCCATAACAGACCTTGTAGCTATGCACTACTTCTGACAATGTCCTGAGGTTCAAGAGTATCTGAGTAACTTGGCATTGTTTATGGCCTTGTCTGTAGAATGGAAATAGAACTAAAGTTACAGGCTATCTTGGCGTGCCCAAAGATGCATGAGGAAAAACCAGAGAAGGTTCTCATGGTAATGCCTAGAGAAACTGGTACGGAGAGAAATGTGGTTTATCTCTGAACCTGCCAATGTGATATCCTGCAATTGCAAGATGTGTACCTATAGTAACGCTGCTACTAGAAGTCGCTTCAATGTTAAGCCAGATGCCGCTTCCTCTGTAGTGCACACAGGGCTGCATGGCTACGAGTATTCTCAGTTTGAATTGAAACCTCACTGTTGCTTTGTATGCATGTGTATGTATGTTAGTATTTCATGGGAACTAAAGTAGAATTGCATGTTCCTTTAATTGGTGTCAAGAGCCTGAAAATAGTTTGAAATAGAATACTACAGTAAATGACTGCTTTTCTCATGCATTATGTACTTGTTACACAGTAATAAACCTCAGTGGCTTCTGAATTGCACAGTTGGATAGAAGGTGAAATGTTAAAAAAAGAAACTTTTTGTGACAGCTCCTGTCTTCTTTCAGACTATTTCTAGCATTTCCATAATTATCTGTTTTGACAACCTCCTTGTCAAGGGAGGAAAAATGTACTTCAGTGGGTTGTAATAAGCGTAAGGTTTCAATGATTGTTTCTCCCTCCCCTCCCCCTGAATAATTACGTTGAAATTACATTCTGTTTGGTTGCCACAATGCATACCCACTTTTCCCATTTATTTGATCATAAGTGTTATTTATTTGAGAGATGGTATGATCAAAACTAGCTTCAGTCATCGAGATTAGTTTACACAGAATTCATGTTCCTTTAACCAGAATGGGATGCAGTTTAGAAAAAGTCTTTGTTTGACACTATTGGAATTCCATGTTATAGTTTTGCTTCTATCTTTCAGATGCTTCAGTTGAGAAGTTTTAAAATGAGAACTCTGACATGGAGATTGTACATTCTTGCATAGAGAATAGGGCTTAGCAAATAAGTATTTTACTCCTGAAGCCACAAAAAGCTGCAGAATATGATTTACAGTTCTGGGAAATGCTATTAAAAAAGCACAGGGATAAACAGCTCTCTGAGCAAAATATTTTCCACCATTGTTGTCCAGGGTCACAACCAGGACTGAAAATTTGGGACATACTCAAATGACTTGACTTGCAGTAAATAGCATTTTGCATAGTAAATTGTGCATGATTCCAGAGAGGATTATTACTCAGTGTGAAAGGGCAGTAAAATTTGACAGTATAAAGATCTGAGCTACAAAGGTCTTAAATAGAAGGGAGTGGTTGGAGAAGTCACCCTCCCCCCCCAAAAAAAAGCTTGGAGAAGCTATCATCTTTTAGAGTTTTTCCCTCTTATTCACTTTAACTTGCTTCTCAGGTTTGAAACATAGGTGCTTGTCAGCCTCCACAGAAGAGTATCGAGGCACCAATTGCTCCCATTACTCCCAGTTTGCCTCTGCTGCAGATGCCAAGGCTGTAGCGGAGAGAGCTGCTGCTGCTCTGCTACTCCTCTCCATGTGGGAGGGAGTGCATGGAGCATTGGCTCTGTCTCCTCATTCACTGTCAGCACAGCTGAACAAGGGTGGAGGGAGAAGTAACATGTACCAGGAAAAGGGCTGGTACAGATTACATCATATGTAGAGTAAAGGGAAAGCAAGGACCAAGCTGGGACTGAGTCACAGCTACAGTTCCTTGTTTGCTCTGCGGGCATCAAGGCTGTGCATTGCCCTTTATTCAGAGCAGAGCGCAATGGTGCCAGGCTAGTTTGTGATTTTTGCTGCTTCTACACAGTTTCATCTGTGATCTTGAACGTATATGTAGTTCTATACAAAAATCTTTGCAGTATTATAAAAATAATTCAGGCACAAACCCCTGCTGACTCCCATGTGTTGCCAACATGCTTTGGCATTCCAGTGTCTGTGCCTTTTCTCTTCCTTTTGCCCCTCATTATGTGTTCTTGCCAAATACTTGTGCTACACTCTGCTGCCCTAGAGACTATGTCATCTCATGCCAGAGATTCTGTAGCTCAGAAGTAGCAATATAGTAATTTAGTAATAGTTAGCATTGCTTCTCTGTAGATTTGATTTAAAGAAAAATTGCTGTGAGTTAGAATTAGCGTTTAACTGATTTAGCTTGGTAGTGAATGTGGTATTAGCGCTGCATTTAAAACTAATTATTGGGCTGTCATCAAAGCATGTATCTGTACATATACTTATAATCAATATATTGGTTTAACGCTTACACATTAGTTGTGGAGTGCTTTAAACCTTAATTGCAATTTTTGTGCCATTACTGATTGATTCCACAGAATCAGTGCACCTCTCATTTACAGGATTAGGAACCCAAAATGCACAAACAGCCTTCGTCTAGAGTGAACTGTAACAGATGATCCTAAGGAGTTACCTTTCCCTTGCAATAGAATAGGAGTCCGAGTTTCCCGTTTCAACAACCTGTGGTACCATTAGAGGTCCGTTTCTGTATCTGCTTATGTTTAAGGGGGTTGTTGCAGGCTGCAAGCAAAACTAACTCTTCTAAAACAGCAGCTATGTTAGTTTAGTAATTTGTTTGGATAATTTATCTGATTGATGTTCAATGGTCAAAAAAGCTGTTCTACAAAGCCTAGACAATGAGATGCCCTAAATTGTGATGTACCCAACAAAGATCATTCAAATCAGTTTACTTTTGAATTCTGCAGGGTGCATCCTTCTAAAAAATCGCATTGAGTGCATGGAACACAGTCTGTATTTTAAAATTGCAACTGATCAGAGATTTGCTTGAAAACTAAAACTGAATAAAGCAAATCTTACATTGATTTGATTAATGTTGATTGTCAATTGACCAAATATATTTAGCACGTATGTTCTTTACAAAATTAGCAGTCAGTTGGCTCAGTGGTTGATTTAAATAAGTATTGTAGCAAAGGCAGATACGCCTTTCTAATTCAAACGGCTCCTCTGTTTTTGCCATGCACTGACACAGCCCTTCATTTACCACATTATTTCTTATTCCCAACCTGGCACTGCTGAGCTCATGCTCCGTTGCTGCGTTAACAAGACCTGCCCTGGATCAGAACATGCAGTGCTTCCCAGTGATGAGGTCCTCTCTCTGCCTCCTACTCTTGAAATATGTTGTAATATCCAATTATTTTGTCTTGCCTATTTAACTTGTCGAACTAGAAAATGGAGTTTAGTTAACCAGTTTGATGATATTATAAAAGCAGGTGAATTGTCTTAACTTCTAGCACTTTGCTGGACTTTTAATTTGTCAGTGAAGAAAAAAATCTGACATGCTAAATTGTCTTATAACAATCAACTTTTTTAACACTGTTCCAAAGGAGATTTTTTTCCCTTCCATTTGTCATTTTTAAAATTTTTGCTAACTTGTATATATGAATTTTTAACAGGCAAAGTTCAAGTTCATTCATGATTAAACATAAAATATTCAAACTAGACACCAAAATGCAAGTATTCTATGAATATGTAGTGTCTGTACAGTTCAAACAAAGAACATTAATCTGTCCAGATGTTTCTTGGTTTTGCCATCAAATAATAGTTAGCTAACCCTATTCAAATCAAGAAAAATCATGAGTATTTCAACATATGTAATTAAGATAACTTAGGAAGGTGGAATAGTTTCTAAGACAACATAAAGAAGCTATTTGTTGTTAATTTAATCAAAATACAAGCCCATCCAAAATGAAACGTGACATCTTGCTCAAAATTAATAATACATAAACCCCTTGTATTTATAGGTTTGGGCATAGTGTTTTAGAAAATCGTCTAGAAGGAACAAAACCAAAACAAGTACCAGTCTGTTAAAATAACTTTTAAACAATGCCTCTTGGACATTGTTAGATTGGTACGGTACGTCTAGCCACCTGCATCCTTAGAGCTACTTGTTCACAAGTTTGGATTGCCCTTTGCCTTCAGGAGACTGAAGATGCCTCATGAGAGGCAAGTGGTATTATAACTGATGGCTGGCTTGAGGACTGAGAGGGAAACAGTAAGGAAGCAAGAAGAAGGGGAGGAGGAGTTCCTCAGGTTGTGGGGCTCAGGGGGTGCTGCAGGACAGAAAGTGTTAAGTACAGACATGTGCCTGTGAAGACTGGCAAGAAGTGTTCAGTAAAGGCTAGCCACTACTGAGCAAAACCCCAACTGAAGGAATAAGCAAGTCTAGAAAAACCTCTTTTGTATTTATGACATTTTCCTACCTGGAGGAACTAATTTTATTTATTCTGTAAGGCTACTAGTTTATTCAGAAAAGGGAAAGCAGTGATAATATGAGATCCTTTGAGAGTGAAAGAACGCTTTATTCCAAATCTTCAGCCTACAAAGCAGGTCTTCCAGTGCAGCCTGGTAGGCACTGAAAATCCTTTAACTAGAGACAAACTTCTAGATTTTTCTCCTTCTATGGAGTAGAGTTTCCAAGCAGCAGAGGATGCTTGTTGATACATCTCAGCTGCCAGAGTTAAGTGAGAGCTTTAAAGAAAAGTATAGTTTGCAAGACAAGTGGAAATTTCATGCCAGTGGCGTGAAATACAGCCTGATCCTTTTTGTAGCAACACACTTGGAAGACAGCAACGTGTCTTGGGCTGCGTTGCCCCCATGAGCAGGCCATCTTTCATTCTTTGTTCATGCAGCTGTTACCACTACTAAGTGGCCTACGGCCATACCACCCTGAGAACGCCCGATCTCGTCTGATCTCGGAAGCTAAGCAGGGTCGGGCCCAGTTAGTACTTGGATGGGAGACCACCTGGGAATACCGGGTGCTGTAGGCTTCCACCCAAGGGTGCTGAAAGAGCTGGCAGAAGTGCTCATCAAGCCACTCGCCATCATTTATCAGCAGTCCTGGCTAACTGGGGAGGTCCCAGTTGACTGGAAGCTGGCAAATGTGACGCCCATCTACAAGAAGGGCTGGAAGGAGGATCCGGGGAACTACAGGCCTGTCAGCCTGACCTCGGTGCCCGGGAAGGTTATGGAGCAGATCATCTTGAGTGCCATCACGCGGCACATACGGGACAACCGGGTGATCGGGCCCAGTCAGCACATGTTTATGAAAGGCAGGTCCTGTCTGACCAACCTGATCTCCTTCTACGACATGGTGACCCGCTTAGTGGATGAGGGAAAGGCTGTGGACATTGTGTACCTGGACTTTAGTAAAGCCTTTGACACCGTCTCCCACAGCATCCTCCTGGAGAAGCTGGCTGCTCATGGCTTGGATGGGCGTACTCTGCGCTGCGTAGGAAACTGGCTGGATGGCCGGGCCCAAAGTGTTGTGGTGAATGGAGTTAAATCCGGTTGGAGGCCGGTCACAAGTGGTGTTCCCCAGGGCTCAGTACTGGGGCCAGTTCTGTTCAATATCTTTATCAATGATCTGGATGAGGGGATCGAGTGCACCCTCAGTAAGTTTGCAGATGACACCAAGTTGGGAGGGAGTGTTGATCTGCTGGAGGGCAGGCGGGCACTACAGCGGGATCTGGACAGGCTGGATCGATGGGCCGAGGCCAATTGTATGAGGTTCAACAAGGCCAAGTGCCGGGTCCTGCACCTGGGTCACAACAACCCCAGGCAACGCTACAGGCTTGGGGAGGAGTGGCTGGAAAGCTGCCCGGCGGAAAAGGACCTGGGGGTGTTGGTTGACGGCCGGCTGAATATGACCCAGCAGTGTGCCCAGGTGGCCAAGAAGGCCAACGGCATCCTGGCCTGTATCAGAAATAGTGTGGCCAGCAGGAGTAGGGAGGTGATTGTCCCCCTGTACTCAGCCCTGGTGAGGCCGCACCTTGAGTACTGTGTTCAGTTCTGGGCCCCTCACTACAAGAAAGACATTGAGGTGCTGGAGCGTGTCCAGAGACGGGCAACGAGGCTGGTGAAGGGTCTGGAACACAAGTCCTATGAGGAGCGGCTGAGGGAACTGGGGATGTTTAGCCTGGAGAAAAGGAGGCTGAGGGGAGACCTTATCGCTCTCTACAACTACCTGAAAGGAGGTTGTAGAGAGATGGGGGTCGGTCTCTTCTCCCTAGTAACAGACAACAAAACAAGAGGAAATGGCCTCAAGTTGCGCCAGGGGAGGTTTAGATTGGACATTCGTAAAAATTTCTTTACCGAAAGGGTTGTCAGGCACTGGAACAGGCTGCCCAGGGAGGTGGTGGAGTCCCCATCTCTGGGGGTATTCAAAAGGCGTTTAGATGAGGCCCTAAGGGATATGATTTAGTGGGGGACTTGGTAGTGATAGGTTAACGGTTGGACCCGATGATCTCGGAGGTCTCTTCCAACCAGAACAATTCTATGATTCTATGATTCTATAAGATGTCAGAATATGCAGAAGTCATCAGTTTCTGGATGAAAAGCAGCTGCCTCAAACTCCACATAGGGCCACTTTGGCATTTCCTTAGTAATAATGCTGGATTCTTCCAAGAAAACCTTAGAAATTACTTTCTTAAACCCTGCCTTTCTAAGGAGGGAAGGCATGCAGCTCCAATCATTAGAAGGATTAAAAACCTCATAGAGCTTACAATAATCACCAAAGCTGAACAAGTAGTTACCTGCAGTGAGTAAAATTTCTTCTTTTACATTCCACCTAAAAGTAAACTGTAGAACATGTAGTTGGACCTAGTTCTCGCCACATTGCGTGTATCTTGTTCCAGATGCTGGGAGCTGATGCATTTCTAGGTGAACATCTACATGTAAGGATTTCAACTGGTATAAAACATGGCTGGATGTCTTCAGGCATTTTTCATTCAGCAGCATAATCCCAATCCTTAGATTTCTCTTTTAATAGAAATGAAGGGCATTTCTGATACTCTTTAGACGCCGTGTGCCTCCTGAGAACTGCAGGTTCAAAGGGCTTATATAATTTATTTGTATAAAGAGGGTGCTGGAAGAACAAGCTAACCCTTAGAAAACTGCAGTGACCTGGTAGATACGGTGTTCTCTGTGTTGGATAGAATGATTTTGTATTTCCTCTAAAGGTCAGAGCACATTACATATTCATGTTCTTGTATTTCAGCAGAAAACTTAAATGGTATGTTTGGGGGGGCAGTTTATAGTGAAGGCAGCCATTTTATAAAATATTTCAATTCATCTTGGAGGAGGAGAGAAGATAAATGTTCTGAACCTGCCAATGTAATTTAAAGAAGAAAAAAAATAATTTTTGCTCCCAGTCACTGTTTACAGTATATCAAACAGTAAAGGATGGAAGTGCCTGTGGTGCCCTGCAGATTTACAGACTACTTGTGAGCCATAGAAGAGCCCAGCAGATGCTGGCTTCTCTACCACTGTCCAGCCGGTGATAGGAAGCCCTGTAGAACCAGGAGGGTGTCTGGGGAGGGACCTTTCTAACCCTCACTGTATTTAATTGCAGTGAGCCATGCAGCTAAACTGAAACCAAATTTGGAAGGTTAGTTATAAAGATCCTGCACGTTTCTAATGTGTTTTAAGGATAATTCCTTCTATAAATATGTATGCAATAGGTTCATTAAAATCTACATTTTGAACCAAGTTGAGTATCCTATTCAAATTTGGAACTACTTGGATCTTTTATATAAATGCTTGTAATGGTCGGGAAACGTCAGTCTCATAGCTGCTTCAAACTGTGGTGGCTATGGTAATTGAACCGATAGTATTTAGAAATACAATCACAATGTTTTAAAAGAAAAAAAGTGTATGTTCTAGTGAGAACTGAGAATGAAGTATTTGCTGGTGATAATACTAGCAATGGGAAGGACTCAGTGCCTGTGAGAGAATTCCACAGAACAAACTTGCCTGTACCAAAGGACAAGATGCTTATGCTAAGAAAACTCGTCTATTTGACCCATTTTTTCTAACGTGCCAATTGACACAAGATTCCTGATTCACATTTTCTTTAGTTTGAGCACAGGAACCCTGATTTCAGTGTACATGTTAGTGGCATGAATTTAATGCATAAAATGGATGCGTGCAGATACTTTGAACTTGAAATTGTTTTGTCCTGCTGTGGATTGTATAGAAGATTCAAACAAGTCACTTCAGTATTTTTTTCTGTGTTTGCTAATGAGGATCGTTCCTCATGCTTTTTTCAAGAGCAACATGGTTATCTTACTAGATCACAACTATACCTTGGCCAGTGAAAGCTGATTAAAAGAGCCTTACTTGAGTCTGAAAACCAGATGAAAGTTGTACATCAACATTTAAAATGGACTTGGAGCATTTGGAAATTAGTAACAGCTGCTATTACCTGACTAAGATAACTTTGTTAAAGTAATTACTGGAAAAGATTTGAAGTTAGTAAGTAGCTGTTCGCAGTAAGTGAATTACATTCATATTTTAATAAATCATTTCATGCTGTTTTAGCAGAGACTATGATGCAGTCTTCAGATATCACAAAGGTGTATGACCTTGTTTGTTAGTAGTGGGGTAATACAGGCACCATAGGAGTAATCCCCTTGAAATCAGTACCGTCATGGTAGATTTATACAGGCGTGTGGTAAACAAGGATGGAATTGAGAGATGTTATAATGAGGTTTTGCTATACTGACTGTTGAAAATTTGACCTTGTTATGCTTGGCAATATTTTTATTTAAGTATGGGAGAATTTTCTCCCTCTCCTCTCCCCCCGTGCCCGCCTTCAGTCTGCAGAGCCATTTGTGTGCTGCTTGTGTGTTTCCATGCTATATAGGTATGTGAAGTGTTTTGGCCTCTGCTCTGTGCATCTGTGAATTTAAGTATAGAGGCAATGAAGGGCTAAGAAAAAGGTGTTAGTTTTCATGGTATCTCCAAGATAAGTTTTTCTTTAAATACTGCCTTTTTTAAATGTTCTTAAATGTTCACATACTTGCTATGTCAACTCTTGGCAATATCGCATGTCTTTTAATGCCATTCCTAAAATAATGTCATGGTCTTCTGCTCAGAGAGAAGTGTACTGGTCTAGTTTCTCCTTAGCTCTTCCATATACTAGTAATCCAGAGAAAGTGTTCAGCCTTTTTCCTCCCGTATCGCAGTCTAAATGTGGGTATTAGCAGCTTCCTCATTGCATGGTGTTGGTTACAGTTAAGTTGTATTTGGGTTCAAAGTGTTATAAAAATTTGTATCACCTTTCTGCTTGTGTTTCTAATACTCTCCACTATCTGCCCTAACAAAAGCACAGAGAAGTCTTGTTAGCAGAATTTGCAAATCATCCTTCTAATAGGAAACATGCTAACAAGTAAACCCCGAACTTCAGTATTTTTCAGGGCTTTTTGTGTTTACTTTGTGAGTTCTTTGTGTTTCTCTCTGAACAAGATGGCAAGGTCTACTAACAGCTGTTTTTCTATTATACCTGTGGACCGGCCAGTGATTGCACTTGCTTCAACTAATAGCCTCAGCATTTCTCAGTGGCAGCAGCCAACTCACAGTTCCGGTCATCTTTATCAGTGAATTTCCAGCTTTTAGCCTGTACCCAACCATGTTTCAGTACAGAGCTTCATGAAGTTGAATCAGCAAGCTGTACGAGCCCTCTCTGAGTGTATGTCCTGGGTGGGTTTTTTGGCTTTGCAGTGGGATCATGCATCAGAGAGTTGCTGCAGTTCACGGCAGTAAACCTCTAAAACTAGATCACTTTTATTTGAATTTTTTACCTGTGCAGAGGCCGTAGGTAAAATTTTACACCTGTTATGAATGCAGTACGTTTATTTTAGCTATCAGCTGAGGATGCATTGACCTCCCTTGCTTCTTGGACCATGCTGGTCCTTGGCCTTACTGAGCTGTCTTCCGAGTCTCTGGGGCAGGGTTTCCCTCAGGGATTTTTATGCTTCCCCCGCAGCCCAGTGTTTTTTCTCCTGAGTTACTAGTACCATCTCAGTAGTTTCGGTTCTGTCTTAGCTTTTTTTTTTTTAGTTATTTTATTTATTTATTTATTTTGCATTGCTTCGGCTTATGTACTAGCAGAGTTAAGGTTGCACATCTGTTTTTCCCAAAACTGCACCCTGGGGCAGAGACACCTAACGTCACAGGCATAGTGAGTTACAGGAAGAAATGCAAGTGATAAATAAATAGCTATACAGTAGCAAGTCCTGCATAGAAAAAAAATGTAAAAGGTAGGCTTATTTTTAATGCATTTTCACATTTGTTGATCACTGTATTTAATTTCTTTTCCTTTTTGATCCAATAGAGTAGTGAAACTGAGACACCACAATGCAGTTTTGCTTCAACAACATGATCAAAACATTAAGAACATTCTAAACTAGGGCTGAAATTGCAGTTGTAGAAAAACAACTGATTTTGCACATTTTATTTTACCTACGTATCTGAAAATTTGGACTGTAAAATTAAGAAAAACAATGACTGTTTAAAATGTTTTATTCCAACATTGTGTATTGCATTCACTTTTGATTTATCTAATGATCTTTCTCCTGCGTTCTTAGGAGATTCTTAAGAATGAAAATTACAGAGAAGAAATGAAACAGAAAATCAAAGACGTATCCGAAAAGGATAAGCTGCTTCAGGCCAAGGAATACAAGGAGGGACTTGTTGCTGAACCAGCTCACGCTCGTGTGAAAGGCCACGCATCGGCTCCTTACTATGGAAAGAGCGAGCCGTCGCAAGACCCCACCAGCACGGCGAATACCTTCCAGCCGGGCTCCTGGATGCCACCAGGCAGCGGCAGCAGTCATAACAAATAAACAGTTGTAATGTACAGATACTGCTGATGGATAAATATTTTAACAGACATATATAAGTGAGTGTGCAATAAAGAAATATTAAAGCAGCTTCATTTATTTTTGCAGAACTGTTCAAATAGGCTTAGGCATGAGAAACTACTGTAAAAAGTTTGGGTTTAGTGAAAAACAGGATGTGTTACTAAGTAAGCTGGTTTTCAACAGTTGCTGTTCATCAGTTACTCTTGAAACCATAGGTAGAAGGTTTTCTAGCTAACTTAATTTTCTTAAATAATTCTAAATTGTTTTTCCTTGAAGATTCATTTATTTTTAAAATTGTTTTTGATGTAATAAACTTTGCTTAGTCAGTACACTTGAATTTTCCCAAACTTAGGCATCAGTTTAAGATAGTTCTTCAGAACGCCCATTAATTCCCTAGGTAGTGCCAGTGTGCTTTCCTCTGGGCAAGGGGATGGAAAAGCTGATTTCACTAACAGGAATCACTATGACACTACACTGACTACACACCATATTAATCTTAGAGACATTCTCGTAACTTAGATTTAAGAAAACAATCAAGCTATTTGAATAATGTTTGATTTGCAGCCAGCAGTAAGTACAGGATAAAATCAGGCAGAGTTAAACTACATGTAACTACTATTACAGAGGTTAGAAGCACTTGGTAAAGCGGCTGGAAAATAACACAGGGTTTGGGACAAGGGACTGTCATTAATATTAAAAAAAAAAAAAAAAAAATCGTTTTTTATTTCTGATGTGTGTGGGGACTTCCCTAAATGATTAGATCTATTTGGATTTGGCCATACTCTAGATACATAGAATGTGCAGATTATTTGCTTAGAGATGATGTTTGAGAACTTCAAGTCAAAATAAAGACCACACGATTTTTTGAAAAAAGTATCAAATTTATTTATGCAGTGCATCCTTCAGCAGTTCTCCTCCATCTGTTTTAAGCTATGTAGGTATCAAAGGTGGAACACATACACATTTGACAACACTTGATACAAAACACGGAGACTTAATGCCATGTATTTCTAAAATGCCGAAATGTCATATTCTAATAATGCTTACTTTGACCAACAAAATTGGAAGGGGATCAACAATACTTCACATTGACTTTAAGTCATTTCAGTTAGACTCCCCACTCCTAATCCCCCTTGGTGTCAGCCGGCTCTATAGGTGTCAGCCGGCTCTACAGGTCTCCTCCTTTGAACAATGATATTATTTTAAGGTTTTATTTTTAAACATAATTGACTAGTTGCTAGAAAGCACAACTCTGTGCTGCTGTTTAGAAATACACTAAGTCTAAAAACTTAATGACTGCCACAAGCTCTTTAGATCTAGACTATTAATAAAAATTAGGCTTTGAAAAATTAATCACTTCTGTTAGAAAACCATGAATTGGAATTAAGGTTAAATAATTTTGGCGTATTTACAAGACAAACACACTCAGACTTTTTCCAGTGTGCCAGCATTTTGCAACCTGGAAGGCAGCAGAGTTTCAAGGGCCATGAGAATAAAGATCCTACCTAAACTCAGAAGGTCCTAAATTGAAGGTAGCCAGAAGGTTTGCAAGTAGGAAGAACTCCTGTCTCCAGTGTGCGCGTCCTCCTCCCGCCCTCTCCCACAGCCACCTGCTGTAGGTCACTCAGACACAGACCACCGGGCCACCCGGGCCTTTGGTCTCGCCCCCTTTATGGCTATTCTCTGAGGCAAAAAAGTTTCTGAAGGCAGAAACAAATTAGTTACACATGGGAGCGTTCAGGTGATCGTTAGGGAAAACCAAACAACATAGTAGTGTATTTTGTAGAACCTGAGTGGCTTAAGACAAATGATGGTAGTAACAACAAGCAATTAGTTTCCTAGGGTTTGGGCTGAATTTAAAGACTGGTGATGGCTGGTAGTTCAGGAAACAGGAAAAGCTAAGATAGGTTCTTTCTGCAGACAAGCCCCACCATCGAAGACACTACAGCAGCCCTGTGGGCACACAGCTGAATGAAACACAGGGCCGTACGCAGTGTCCTTCAAGGAAATCAGTACAGCATGCTACCTAACTCTGAAGCTAGCTTATCTCCACAGCAGCTGTGCTGAAGGTATACCAAAATTTGCCTTTCTGTAATCCAGTTTACCATTCACATTTTCCCCATAATTTGACAACTTTAAGACACTTGTTAAGTCATAGCTCAGCTAAGGAAAAAAAATAATCTACCTCCAGAGCCACCCAACAGATCGATGTTTTAATTTAACATGCAAATTTAGAAAAGCAACCTGCACTAGAACACAAGTAGTAGATTAAATGACTGTAACAAGTGTCATTTGGGCAAACTTTAACACAAATCATCTCAGCAGAAAAAATACACTGAAGGGATTAAATTTCATACTTCAAGAAATAACAGGATCAAGTATCAAAGGACAGTTACAACACAAAATGTACAAGTGTTTCATTTAAAAAGTGGATTCTTTGCACAAGGAAGGCCTTTTTTTCCCCATTTAATCCTTCTTTGTTCGTTTGGCTTTTGCAATATTCTCTTGGCGTTTCTGTTTCTTCTTTTGCTCTCGCTCCCTGGCCTCAATCATTTTTGCAAGCTTCCATGAAAGCGCTGCACTAATTACGAACAACGGTGTAAGGGCCAAGATCACTGTAGTAAGAAAGCCATATGGGTCCTTTGCAGCCCACTCCACGATGTATTCGGCCCAAGCCTTGACATCGAACATTTTTCCTGCTTTTCTATTGGGAAAACCCTATGGAATAATAAAAAAAATAATTTCTGCATATTCAGAAAAATGAAAGCACGCATACACAGCAATTACCATTTTAATGAAAAAAAAAAAAAAAAGAGCAAGCTCATTTTTGCTAGAAGTTAAAAGTAGTGCATAGTACATGACAGCCTAATACAAATTAAGTGTTGACCCCACCTTCAGGTACAGCATTTACAAAATAATTAGGCATTTCATCCAAGAGAGCCTCAGACACCACCAAGAAAAGACTGCTACATGGAAAAACAGCGAGGCCTGTGCTGCTTTGGAAGAGAAGGAAAGAGAGCCCAGCTGGTTTATCTTTTTACGGGTTTTACTGGGGAGGTGAGGGAGCCGGGGCAGCGCTTTAAACAACAAACGAGCAATCGTCGGTAAGTCAAGAACAACGCAAGAACTGCGTCGGCGGCGACCACGCAGGTGCCCGTGTGCGGGAGCCCGCGCACGGGCAGAGGCCGCCAGACCGCCCCGGGCCGGCCGCCTGCGAGCGCCCAGGCGGGCTCGGGAGGCCCGCAGCCCCTCGGCCAGGAGCGGGAGCCGGGCAGCCGTCAGCCCGACCCCTCCCTTCCTCCCTGTCGCCGGCGCCGCCGCTAGGCTGTGCCCGCCGCTGCCGCCACCCCTCCTGTCCGTTCCGTGTGTGTGTCCGTCCCCCCCCCCCCCGCATCGGACGGCCGCGCGCTCCGCCCCGCCCCCTCCCAACGGCCGCGCTGTGGAGACCGCCGCGCCGCCCTCACCTGCGGCGGGGGGGGGCAGCGCCGCCTCGGGCACCCTCCGGGCGCCTCGAGGGACGGAAGGGTGGCGCCGAGGTCCCTGCGGAGAGAAGACACAGGCCGTGAGGGAAAGGCACCCGGCGCGGCGCGGCCCGTCCCTGGCAGCGCTCGCTTCCGCCCGGCGCAGGTAGCGCTGCTCAGGGAGGGCGGGGGATGGCGGCGGCGGGAAGGCATCGCCGGGACGCGGGGCGGGGCGGGGCGGGGGGGGCCGTGCCGTCCCACCCCCCCCTCACTTCCCTCCCACCGCCCCCCGCCGCGGCCCCACGGTACCGCTGCCCTGGAGGGCGCCGGCCTGCTGAGCGGAAACAGGAAGGAGGCGCCCGCTCCGCCCATGCCGGCCGGGCGCGGAAGAAACAGAGTCCACCCGGCGCGGCTGGCTAGAGCGGCCCCGCCGGGCGCCCAACCCGCCTCCTCCGCGGCCGCCGCCAGTCGTCACGCCGGGGGGCGGGGCAGCGCCACGCACATACGCACCGACCGGGGCGCGGGCGGGGCGGGGCGGGGCGGGGCGGGGCGGGGTCGCCCTGCCGCGCCCCCGGCGCGAGGGCATCGGGAGCCGCGGGCCGTGGCTGCGGCCGCGGGGGCGCCGGCTGCGTCCCGCCCGCCGTGCTCCGCGCTGCGGCGGCGCCGAGGTTCTTGTCACTCGTTTAAAAAAGGCCGTAGCCAGGAAAAAAGAGTTTCCAGGGTGTCCGCGTGGATTTTTCACATTGTAAAGTCACGCAGTTGAGGCTGGTGGGAGAACGCAGCTCGTACCCAGTGACAGTCTGGCAGTGATCGGTGGCGCGCTCAGGCCGGTGCAAGTTTGGGAACTGGTGCCCTGCACGCACGGTGGTGTCACTGGGCTGTAATGTCTCCATGTTCTCTCTCATTATAGTGCTCCTCAAGGGCGTGGTGCAATCTGGAGGTAGACCGCAAGTAACTTTTGCCAGTAGCTGGGCAAGATATGCAGGTATCTCCTGCACCTTGCAGGAAATCCTGACGGTCTCTGTTGGTCTTTCAGTGACTAGCTGCGGTGCACCATGCATTCCCAGAGGTAAAAGTGCTCTGCAATAGCTGCTTGCTGCTATCAGAGCTGTGGTTGTTGCACTGCTCCCTATTGAACTGAGCTCAGCAAAAATACTCAGCTGATCTCAGTATAATCTGAGTGACTGCTAAAGCCTTTAGTATTTTCATACCGAAAATTCACAGTTTGAGGTTTTGCTTTATGTGTGTTGCACCAAGCCTTCACTTCTCCCTTTGTACAGACACTGACGTGAATAAAAATTTCATTATGCTTCCAAAGCAAAGTGAAGCATAGATTAGGGTATTAGCTTAGTACATGAGAAGATCTTGCAATCACTTAAATTGTATTGATCAATTCAGGAGTTCCTTTCTCTGTAGTGTAACAGCAAATGCCATAAGGGCATTCTGCTTTTGTATGTCTTTTCTTTCTGTGAATATTTACATTATTTAAAGGGCAGCAAACAGGCAAATAAGAAATACATTTTGTCAATGAGAGAGTCACTGACAAGAGATCTGACTAATCTAGAATGCTTTGGATTGAGTATGTTGAATGCAATTTTGTGCTATGTGCAAATTTTCATTATTTGTGCATTCTTATTCAAAACCTGTCTGTAGTGTTCAGGCTCTTGTAACATCTTTTGAAAATGGAATAGAATAGACTATTTCAGTTGGAAAGGAACTACAACGATCATCTAGTCCAACTGCCTGACCACTTCAGGGCTGACCAAAAGCTAAAGCTTGTTATTAAGGGCATTGTCCAAATGCCCCTTAAGCCCTGACAGGCTTCGGACATCAACCACCTCTCTAGGAAGCCTGTTCCAGGGTTTGACCACCCGCTCGGTAAACAAATGCTTCCTAATGTCCAGTCTGAGCCTCCCTTGGCCCAGCTTTGAACCATTCCCATGTATCCTGTCACTGGATCCCAGGGAGAAGAGCTCAGCACCTCCCTCTCCACTTCCCCTCCTCAGGGAGCTGTAGAGAGCCATGAGGTCACCCCTCAGCCACCTCCTCTCCAAGCTAGACAAGCCCAAAGCCCTTAGCCGCTCCCCACAGGACAGGCCTTGCAGCCCTTTCACCAGCTTTGTTGCCCTCCTTGAGACACATTCAAGATCCTTCACATCCTTCTTAAATTGTGGGGCCCAGAACTGCAGACAATACCCAAGGTGAGGCTGCACCAACACTGAACACAGCGGGATAATCACCTCTTTTGACCAGCTGGTTATGGTGTGTTTGATGCACCCCAGGATGCGGTTTGCCCTCTTGGCTGCCAGGGCACCCGCTGCTGACTCCTATTGAGCCCACTGTCGACCAGCACCCCCAGGGCCCTTTCTGCGGGGCTGCTCTCCAGCCACTCCTCTCCCAGTTTATACTTGTGCCGGCATTACTCTGTCCTAGGTGCAGAATCTGACATCTGTTCTTGTTAAATGACATGCCATTGAAGGTTGCCCAATGCTCCAGTCAATCTAGATCCCTCTGCAAGGCCTCTGGTCCCTCAAGAGAGTCAACAGCACCTCCCAGTTTGGTATCATCAGCAAACTTGCTAATGGTGCATTCAACTCCTGCATCCAGATTGTTGATAAACATATTGAACAGGACTGTCCCTAGAATTGAGCCCTGAGGAACACCGCTGGTGTCCTGGTCACCAGCCAGATGTAGCCCGTTCACTACAACCCTTTGACCTCTGCTGTTCAGCCAGTTCTTCACTCGTGAGTACCATGAACCCTCTCATCCCACAGTTGGACAACTTGTCCCAAAGGGTGCTGTGAGGGACAGTGTCAGTCACCTTACTAAAATCCAGAAAAACTACACCCACCGCCTTCCCTTCGTCCACTAGGTGGGTGACCTTATCATAGAAGGATATCAAATCAGTTAAACAGGACTTTTCCTCTGTGAACCCATGCTGGCTGTGCCTGATGATTGCATTATTCTTTAAATGCCTTTCAACAGCACCCAGTATAATCTTCTCCATAATTTTTCCAGGAGCTGAGGTTAGACTAAGACATCTGTAGTTCCCTGGGTCTTCCCTTTTTGCAAATTGGAATAACATTGGCTAGCTTCCAGTCAGCGGGGACCTCCCCAGACTCCCAAGACCTTTGGTAGACATCTGTACATGTATCTCTCTACATGTGTTACTCAGCCATTTACATGAGCATTAAAACTCCTAGTGAGGTTATGGGTCCCCGTTTGGTCTGTAATTTGTAAATGTTAGCAAAATATAACAATGTAGATTTATTGGAACTTAGATATTAGTTCTGAGCTGTTGTATGTATTGGTATCATTATAAGATGTTTTTGCATGCTGCGTAGCTAAGTTAAAAGTAGATGGGCTATTACATACGTATAGCATATTTCTGGTAAAATTGCGTATTGGTCTAGAGGGGACACAGTTATATTTCTGATGCTTGGATGTCAAATTCAGGTATGTGTGCCAAAATAAGCACTGACTTAATCAACAGCTATATACAAGCTGCTGCAAAATTAATTTCCATTTCCAGTCTTTCACATAATAGTAATAGTCTCATCTGTCTATCTTTCTATGTCTTCTCTGCCTTATTGATTTAAAGCGAAAAGTGCCTGATTCATTGTGGCAGGGAAGAAATAAAAAGTAGGGATTTTTAATTCACTTTTCTAAGAAAACAGATCTTATGTAATTACCTTTTCTGGTGTACTTCTCCCTCTAATAGCTTCTGAAGTTGTTGGCCGGTTATAGTGGCAAAGTAGTAGAGATCTCGCACATAATAATTCTGCTCCTTTAAGATGCGTGAAAGTAGGCAGCTAGGTAGAGAAGAGAAGCCCAGGCTACAACCTTGACTGAAAGCTGCAGTGCATCTGTATTAGGAATGAAGAGGTTTTATGGGGTTACTGCCCAATGGGAAGGCTTCATTTGGGGCTTGCGCTCTACCAAATTCAGAATAATTCAACCACAAGGCCACAGGAGATCAGGGTTTTGCTTTTCTGAGTTACTCAGTTATTGTACTTTAAGTAGTCAAAGACAGAACAGAAATTCCAGAATTCACTACAGCTTGAACAAAGCAGCACAACCCTTAGCACACCATCAGAATACTTTAAAAGACCACGTAAAGTGTATGTTTATGTTAACTATAATTTTGGCAGTTAACTGCTACTTTGTAAGTCTGCACTTTCTTTTACATCTCATCTAGAATTCCTTTAAATGACTCTGTTCTGTTATTTATAGCTGTGTATGTGCCTGTGTGTATTTTAAGACAGACACTCTTTAATTTTGTATCTGTTAGTTACAAGTGGATGAGCAAGAGAATTGGATGGCTTCGGAAGGAGCGGGAGAGGATCTGCTGATGTAAGATCACATCGTTTAAAGTGTGAAAGTCATGATTCATACTAAACGTCATAATGGTTTACCTAGATGTCATTACAGATATCTAGGCTAGGAAGGAAATTTACTTAGGATGGAGTTAAGCTTTTCAGCAACTACATAACCAGCATTAAAATATAATACAGTATGAATTTATGAACCATCAACTTTGGTAAAATGAAATCACTAGGCCTTTATATATATATATAAAAAAATATATAAAAACATATCTATGAACAGCATTAAAAGTTCCTTTTCAATGGAATTTCATGAGAGCATGTTGGAGGGCACAGGCATTACTGTCCATTGTCACACTTTCAAAGAGGGAGTGGGCAGAGGAATGGAAACGGCACTCCAAAAATCCAGCAATAATAAAGTAAGATACAATGCAGATAAATCTGCTGAGAATATAATACAGGCATGGAAAATGGGAGAGTTAGCTTGCATGAATGCAAAGCCTTTCTCATGCCAACAGTGAGTGAAGAGTCTATGAGTGTGTGAGTGTGTGTGTGGTGAAGACAAGCTTTGAGTAAACGTATTCATTTCACTCAGATGCGTTGATGTGTATCAGTGGTCCAGAATCATTCTGTATAAGAAAGCTGCTAAATATTTCATGCAGTGTAATCCCTAACTACCCTTTTACCATTTGTAAATTCTGAGGATAAACTAGTTCCTTGAAGCTACTTTTTTTCTACATACAGCATGAATTCTCCAGTAATCTTTATGTATACTTACTAATGTCCTGGGCATGTTGTACTCCACCTGCTGAACATCCCTGTTTCTAGAAGAGCTAGGTGGAATTCTTGTGCCATTGCACAATGGTGGATTTTTGAAGAGTTTTGAAAAGTAATTTGCCTATTGCTTTTTTCTCCTGCCTGTAAAATCTCTAAGCTGTGAAAGCTTTATTGGCACTTTTTTTGACCATGTATGATATATCCACAGTATGTGTCAGCCAATAAACATTCTAGTTTTTATAGCATTACTTGACCCAACAAAACTCCTTTGTACCACTGGGGATTAAGGATTCTTCTGCTGCTACAGATCTTTGTTTAAAAACATTGGTGTTTTATGTTTAAGTGGATCTGCAGTATATCTTTATTCTGTAAATTGCATGAACAGCCCCATATATTTGTAGTTTGGCTACCATTCAACACAGCTAGGTCTGAGTATCCAAGACAAAAGTAGTCGAAATCATGAGTAATACTGCTGCTCTACTTAATTCACTTCAAACCATCCTTATAAATTGTTCTGCTACTATATACTTTCAAGGATAGAGCATGTGTTGGGACGGTGCATGACCCACAGGCCAAGTAATATGCTGCATGCTTTCATATCTTAAGAAAGTCATAGAACATAGAAGTATGTGTATCTAATAGTCAATTAAAGAATGATCAAATGCTTCTGTGGTCTAGGTGGAGTCATTGATGTAATAGCATTATTTTTACTACCCTGATAATGAATCATATAATTGAAGAACTGAAGTGTGTCAGGCCTTACTCCATCCTTCGTTTGTTCCTATTTTAGGTTTTTGTACAGTTCAAAAAGGGAAAAGAATTATCAAAGATACAAATGGAAGTTATTCAAATAATAGAGATCTTTTCTGCTCCTAGATGATTACTGCATTCTGATATGGTCATGACTGATATGGGTATTAACTGGCTTCTGGATTTTCTTGGGTTATATTAAAGGGAAGGAGAGGAAAAGTCATCATCGATACAGCTTTATAAATCCTTAGAGCTTTTCTCAGAACTATCTTAGTGTAGCAGTTCAGGTAAGAAACTGAGAATCACAGGATCGTATACCAGCTGTGACACTAGGCCTGGGCTGATTCTGAAAATTTTAGTCATCTCCACAGAAGTCTGATCCCCCGGGAACAATGGAGAAAGGCAATGGAAAAAGACTGGTGCCTCTGAACAGTGATTCAGGCCTGTCTCCATACGTGTCACTCTCTGAAGCTGCCTGTTTCCTCTCACGGACCATAGAGGGCACTAAGGATTGAGAATAGTGTTCCGAACTTAAACACATAGAATCATAGAATTGTTTAGGTTGGAAAAGACCTTTAAGATCATCAAGTCCAACCATTAATGTAGCACTGCCAAGTCCACCACTAAACCATGTCCCTAGGTGCCACATGTACACGTCCCCGGGGTGGTGCCTCAACCACTTCCCTGGGCAACCTGTTCCAATGCTTGATAACACGTCCGGTGAAGACATTTTTCCTAATATCCAATCTAAACCTCCTCTGGTGCAGCTTGAGGCCATTTCCTCTTGTCCTGTCGCTTGTTACTTGGGAGACCCCTTGCTCTAGACCCCTCACCAGCTTTGTTGCCCATCTCTGGACACGCTCCAGCACCTCAATGTCTTTCTTGGAGTGAGGGGCCCAAAACTGAACACAGTACTCGAGGTGCAGCCTCACCAGGGCCGAATACAGGGGGTCGATCACTTCCCTAGTCCTGCTGGCCACACTATTTCTGATACAAGCCAGGATGCTATTGGCCTTCTGGCCACCTGGGCACACTGACAGCTCCTCTTCAGCTGGCTGTCAACCAACACCCCCAGGTCCTTTTCTGCCGGGCAGCTTTCCAGCCACTCCCCCCCAAGCCTGTAGCGTTGCCTGGGGTTGTTGTGACCCATGTGCAGGACCCGGCACTCAGCCTTGTTGAACCTCATACAATTGGCCTCGGCCCATCAATCCAGCCTGTCCAGGCCCTCTGTAGCGCCTTCCTACCCTCCAGCAGATCAACACTCCCTCCCAACTTAGTGTCATCTGCAAACTTGCTGAGGGTGCACTCGATCTCCTTGTCCAGATCATTGATAAAGATGTTAAACAGAACTGGCCCCAATACTGAGCCCTGGGGAACACCACTTGTGACCGGCTGCCAACTGGATTTAATGCCATTCACCACAACTCTCGGGCCCCGCCATTCAGCCAGTTTTTTATCCAGTGCAGAGTACACCAGTCCAAGCCATGAGTAGCCAGTTTCTCCAGGAGGATGCTGTGGGAAACGGTGTCAAAGGCTTTACTAAAATCCAGGTAGACAACATCCACAGCCTTTCCCTGATCCACTGCCATAGAAAGAGATCAGGTTGGTCAAGCAGGACCTGCCTTGCATAAGCTCATGCTGACTGGGCCTGATCACCTGCTTGTCCCGTATGTGCCGCATGATGGCACTCAAGATGATCTGCTCCATAACCTTCCCTGGCACCGAGGTCAGACTGACAGGCCTGTAGTTACCCGGATCCTCCTTCCAGGCCTTCTGGTAGATGGGTGTCACATTTGCCAGCCTCCAGTCAACTGGGACCTCCCCAGTTAGCCAGGACTGCTGATAAATGATGGAAAGTGGCTTGGTGAGCACTTCCACCAGCTCCCTCAGTACCCTTGGGTGGGTTCCATCCAGCCCCATAGACTTGTGTGTGTCTAACTGGTGTAGCAGGTCACCGACCATTTCCCCTTGGATTATGGGGGCTTCATTGTGCTCCCCATCCCTGTCTTCCAGCTCAGGGGGTTGGGTACCCGGAGAACAACTGGTATTACTATTAAAGACTGAGGCAAAGAAGGCATTAAATACCTCACTCTTTTCCTCACCCTTTGTCACTATGTTTCCCCCTGCATCCAATAAAGGAGATCCTGCTTCACCCTCCTTTTGCTGCTAATGTATTTATAGGAACCTTTTTATTGTCTTTTATGGCAGTAGCCAGATTAAGTTCTGGTTGGGCTTTGTCCCTTCTAATTTTTGCCCTCAGTTAAATGCCAAATTGAAGTGCAAGGAACCCAAACCAAACAGCATATCTTTTGGTGAATCAACTCCATGTCTTTATGTATATGTAGGTGGTAATATTTATCCACCTTCTTAAAATATTTTAAGGTTGTTGAATAAAAGAAGCAGTGCCAGTATGACTATTAGTTTAACTTTTAGGATTCAGATTTTCCTTGATTTTGTAGAAGCTTGAGTTTAACAAGCAATTTATGTCTATTATAAAGCCATATGAAAGTAATGGATCTAAACACAACCTTTTCAAATTCGGGGAGTCTGGGTGCAGTTCTAATACTTCTTCTATTTGTGGTCTTATCCTATTTTCTATTACAAAAACTTAGTGGAAGTTGGTGTTTCTAGTGGGTAACTGGACATCTCCCAAAAACTGTACAAGCAGGTTCATTTTGTGGCTTCTTCAGCAGAGAAACAAAAGGTGAGGAGATGGATTGACATTTAAGTCTTAAATGACGTTCTTTTTAGAACTCAACTGGTGTACACTCTATGGTAAGAAATTTAGCCTGCTGTGTATGTACTATGTATGTTCTCAGAACTAGAGAACCAGAACCATATTTCTGTTTAATCCATCAGATTTCATAGAAGAGCTGAGCATAGTTATTTTTTTTATAGTTTCTTTCCAAGAGCAGGAGGAAGTAATGGTACTGCTTCATTAAGTGTCACAGCTGCTTCACCATGTCGCACTGTCTCTAATTGGAATTGAACAAATGTCCCAGGATAGTGCCTGCAAGAACTTCTTTACTAGAAGCATTGTGTTCTGCATATGGTGTAAGAATGAGGTCCTGATACTTGCAGTAATAATAATTGTACTGGATAGTGTTTCAGTGCTCTGAAGTATTCATCACATAGTCAGGGAATATCTCTCACAGCTGTTCTAGTGTCCTTGCTAAACTCTAGTTCAAGTAACACATTTTCCTAAACAAAAATTCCTTTTCACAGCTCCGGTGATTTTGATTTCATTTTTACAGGGTACCACAAGGATTCCCGGTCATCTGGGCCAAAAGTGAAGTTTGAGACTCTCATTATAGAATATACTTTAATGAGTCAGGACTGCTGTCATAACAAAGGACCCTAATTCTAATTCATTATTCCTTTTGGGGCAACTAGACCTATATGCTATGGTACATTTTTCCTGTGTGTTATATGGCTGCCATTTTCCATCTGAACATGGCAGTATCTTTCTTTGCTTATGTGTGTTTAGAAACACTTTGTAAAGTATTGTGAGCTCTCTGCTGATGAAAGACACTGTATAAATCTTCAGTACCAATAATGAGTGCCCATTTTAGTATTAAATTAACTTACAAGAGTAGTATATGTATGAGTCACTGAGATCTGAAAGACAGCCAGCATTGTTGGCTGCTTCCTGCTCTGTCTTATATGGAAAGAAACTGTTGTCAGTGGAAGTGGGAGTCTGTACCTTATTTGAATTCTTAGTCCTACAGAATGGAATGCTATAGCAGTCTGTAGCATTACGTGTACATCCCTCCTGCCTTCTGCTTGGCACTGAAGTAGTTTTTAGCAAAAAAGAAAATTCTAATATGTTCTCTTACCTAGTTTTCATGCTAGAGTTAGAACACCTAAAGTTAAAAGCTTTTCAGTTCATTCTTAGCAAAGCAGAATGATCAAACATAAAGGAACATTGCCAAGACTAGAATATCTAAACATCAGCCAGTGTTGACGCTGATTTTGTGGTCTGAAACACCTCAGCTTCAGGATCACGTGTTTAAATTATACTGCATGTTCAAAAGACAATCAGAAAAGATACGTGATTCACTGCTATGGAACTTGTAGTTATTTCCTTCTTCCTCAAATTATGGGAAATAATGTTCTTAGAAATGCTCTCACAACTGTGATATCTCACCGACATAAATTTGCCTTTATTGTAACAGCAGTGGTCAGGTTTGCAAAACATATAAATATATGTTCTTGAAATGGAATTGTTAATGACATGCATATCAAGCTGGGTAACTGTCAGCTTGCCTATCCTTGCCAATGCCAGGTCCAGTCCCAAGTTTCAAACATATGGAGTATACACTTAGAACAGGCATCCCTTAACAAAAACAACTGAGTAAAATTGTGTAACTTAGATTGTCACCGAATACAGTAGTATACATCTGATTTGTTTAGAAGCAGCTTGGTAGCCTGGCTTGCAAAGCTCAGACAGTTGAGCTCAGGCAACTGAAAATTGCCGTCAGGATGTTTCATCCCTGCAAGAAAATCAGGTGCTTTTTCCTTAACTGTTTCTCCATTCTGAGACATACAACAGCAGTAGGTTTGAACACTCATCTGACTTTCCATTCTCCCGGTAGTGGAAAGCCTTTATAGAAGAGATCAGATATGTTTTTAAAGGTGGAAATATTCCTTCCCATATGCATGCTTTTTAAGAACTCTACCCACAGAATTAGCATAGGAATTTTTTCTGTATCCTCCAAAGGTTCATGGTCATACTTGGCGGGAAGCAGCAAGGGCAGGCCACTCATAAGGGAAGGTGAGCCAGGGGCCAAGGCAGGCAGGACAGTGGCCTCACTGACAAGGGTGCAGTCCCACAGTACCTGAGCACGAAGAGCAGAGCAGGCCCAGTGATGGCAGCGAAGTTCAGCCCATAGTTCAGATCACCAGGCAGGCCTGTAGTGATGAGACAGGTCCAAGATCAAGCCAGAAAGTCAAGTGAGCAGGTTAGGATCAGAGTTGACAGTCGGGAAGGTAGAAGACCAAGCACAGGCATTCCTGCAACAAAATTCAGGCAGACACTTGAGAGCAAGAGCCCGAGCTTAAAGGCAGCTCTGGAGCAAAGGTGGACAGGACCCCACTTCCCACAGCTTTTTCTCACACCACTCTTTCTGCACACCCCTGACTCAAGGTCACAGAGCTGCATGAAGCCAGTGCTGAGCTTGAACCATAGGCAGCTAAATCATAGAATCATAGGATATCTCAAGTTGGAAGGGACCCATAAGGATCATGGAGTCCAACTCTCTGCTCCTCACAGGACTACCTAGAACTAAACCGTATGACCAAGAGCATCATCCAGATGCTCCTTGAACTCTGACAGGCTTGGTGCCCAGATCACTTCCCTGGGGAGCCTGTTCCAGTGACCAATCGCCATCTCAGTGAAGAATCTTTTCCTAATGCCCAATCTGAAGTTCCCCTGACAAAGCTTCATTCCATTTCCTCGTGTCCTATTGCTGATCACCAGAGAGAGGAGATCAGCACCTCCCCCTCTGCTGCCCCCCTTAAGGAAGTTGTAGGCTGTGATGAGGTCACCCCTCAGCCTTCTCTTCTCCAAGCTGAACAAACCAAGTGACCTCAGCCACTCCTCCTAAGTCTTGCCCTCGAGACCTTTCACCATCTTGATGATCTTGGTCACCCTCCTCTGGACACACTCTAATAGTTTGATGTCCTTCTTGCATTGAGGCACCCAAAACTGCACGCAGTACTTGAGATGAGCCTTCAGTCCCCGGAGAAGAGGCACACTTGGGGCCTTAACAAAGGTTGATATGCCAACTGCATGTTTATTTAGTCTGAGTTGACTTGCTTTAATGTCTAGAAAAAAATTTCCAGATGTGTAATTTTGGACATGGTAAGGTGAACTGCTCTACCTATAGCTGACAGAAGTTAAGAAGCTGGCCCCCAGCATTACTTGCCAAAGCTATTATGTGAGGGGCCACTGTCCAGCTGGACCTGTATTTGTAATTGCTCTCTGGCAGTTCTGTCAAAACTATCTGGTTTTAAAACATCTACTAAAAACATGTTTACGATAAACTGTGTTTAAAGTGTGTTTAAGACAAACTGAGGCACTTAACGGAACTGGGTTAGGGAGCAATTACATATGCACTGAAGCTGGTAGGCCTTTAGCGGAAGCAACCTCTTAATTCAAATTGACTGTGGCTAGATGAGGATGTCTAAAATGTCCTTACATACTTCACACTCTAAAAGCCCTAGTTTTGGAAATTAAGACTGGAAGGTATCTTCTGAGTGGATTAGTCTTATTGCAAACTATTGTGGGAAACTGTGTCTTCTAATCCCTTTCATAAACCAATCAAATTCAACTTCTAAACTATTTTTTCCTGTTGGAGGGTTTGTGTAGAATTTCTTTATTCTGAAGGTTTGTAATATTTAAATTTCTGATCTAAATGTATTTATACCCAGTTTATAAACTTTTTTTTTTTTTTTTAATGCCAGCATTGTTCTCTAGTTTCATAGAACCATGGAATGGTTGAGGTTGGAAGGGACCTCGAGATCGTCTAGTCCAACTTGAACAAGTGTCACCTAAAGCAAGATGCTCAAGACCATGTCCAGTAGGGTTTTGAGTGTCTCCAAGGGTAGAGACTCCACAACCTCTCTGGGCAGCCTGTTCCAATGTTGTCTACCCTCACAGTAAGAAAGTGTTTTCTTACATTGAAATGGAATTTCCTGGTTCACACTCATTGCCTCTGGTCCTTTCTTTGGGCATCAATGGGAAGAGTCTGGCTCCATCTTCTTTGCACCCCGTCTACTCTCCCCCAGTCGGGCATTTGTACAGACTGATAAGATCTCTCTGAGCCTTCTCCTCTCCAGGCTAAACAGTCCTGGCTTTTTCACCCTTTCTTCGTATAACAGATGCTCCAAGCCCTTTATTATCTCCGTTGACATCTGCTGGACTTGCTCTGGTCTCCTTGTCTCTCTTGTATGGGAGAGCCTAGAACTGGACACAACACTCCAGATATCCAACTTTGTCATTGACACATTATTTTTTATGCCAGGCTTATTAATAAAGAATAAACAAAACAGATTCTCAAGATCAATCAATTCTACTAGAAACCTTTTCACTTTATTTTTCAACGGTAATTGTTGTCATCTACCAGTTCTTTACATGCAATAAAGCTTATTTTGTAAGCAATTTCTTTTGCTTATGGCATTTCTTTTGTTTAAAAAAAAGTCTTTTTTATCAAAAACTGTGTTGGGCAATATGTACCTTCCCTAAATTTGTGCTTCATATCTCCCTCTTTCATTAAAAAATGCTGTAAATAATTAACAGCTAAATAACTTATTAAAAAGAACAGGAAAAAGTGTGAATGATTATTGGAAACTTGTAAAGAAGATTTTACTAGATGTCCCAGAATCAAAAAGTAGATGACACAGTCTAAAAAAACCATTTAGAGATAAAATTAAAGCATCTATTTCAGAAACAATAGGTATCAAAAATTGGAAAACTGAACATTAATTCATATTCTAAAGCAGAACGTAGGAATTTCAGAAAGGTAGTGAGAGAAGTAAGTACAGGAGGCTGAGCTCATAGCCAGCAGAATTAAGGACAACTAGGAGTTTTGATTATATTATCTTCTAATAAAAGAATTGGTCCAGGAGCAGTTGAAATGTTCAGTAAATATTTATGATCTACATCTGGAGAAGAGTCTTGTTTATGGCCTAATATGTGTGTGCACTTACTTATAAAAGGATAGGTCATGTTTACATATCTCAAAAGGACCCTTTTCCAGGGAAAGAATGATTCTATAAAGAAGCTGTTTCGAAGAAATCCCATAGCCAAAATCAAACAGGAGGTAGAATAGGTGGTCACAGGGGATTTCTTCTATTACATATTTAGTGAATATTCTATCAAATTGAAACCAGTGCTTCTAGCAACAATGATGCCAATTGATGGTGGTACCTGAAGAAAATTTTTGCCTCCTATACTTAGTTTGTATTTACAATTAGAAAATGTAATTTTATCACTATTGTTTTTTTAAAGAGTCTTAGTCAATAGTATTTTACATTGTATAATGATCCTCCAAATTAAGGGACAGGATGTTTTTGCTATTCTGTTTCTTTTTGTTTCCCAGCAATATTATCTTTCATCTAGCTTGGATGCTGAGGTAGGTGTTCATGCTGTCACGTCTCCCCAGGTTGTTTGGTCTGTTATGTTACATATTATACAATGTTTGCTGGAGAAACCCAATGGTTTTGGTGTGCTTTTTGAATGGAAGTCTTTCATAATGTGGTTGAAGACTATGATTCAGCTTAACTTTTATATCACATGGATACTGAATTACCTACTCTCACTTACATTTCAAGACTCCTTCAGCCTAATACGACACAATGTTCTTGATTCTGAGACTTGCCAGTAAACTGTGATTAACAAAGAAACACCTGTGTAACTAGGACTATTTCTTCCATTCAAAGTTTTGCTTCATTTGTCTCCTTGAGTTTTATGCTTTTTCCTCCAATTTGCTTCTGAAAAGGGAAGCCTTTTGTTCCCTGCTCCCATCAGGCATACATTACGGGAGGCAATGTGTTTTCTTCAAGGAAAGCTTTCACTTCATCAAAAATACCAAGGAAGTATTCCAAAAACGAGAGGACACACTTTTTCCTGCTCTGATTCAAGGACATTTTTCACATTAGTCACAGTCCTTTCCAAGGCAGGGAGAGGCGGGGCCCTTTGTTTTAATTCTTAAAACATTTTTGAACCAAACAAATATGTTTATACTCAGCCCTGAAGTTTAACAACTCTGTGCTTGTTGTGTTTTTTTAAATTGCTCAAACTTTTTCACTGCAAATTTTGGTCTCTCCATTTTTGAAAGGAGAACAGAAGGACATGTGAGTTCTGGTGATTCCCACAAACTGCCCCAATAGTTGCATTGCCCACTCCAGCAGTGGAAAGAACAGCACTCAGACTCCTTTGTCAGATGAAGGATGTTCATGACTCCTGGACTAGTTCTGCCTTGCTGATGTTGGTATTGGATTTCCCATTGACTTGATTGGAAGGAGAATCAAACTCACCAAAATGACAGTGAGAAGCACGATGCAAATTTTATACCCACAAACCCATGGATTACACCAGTCTAGGAGGGGCAGGTACTGCATTGTTTGGCTTTTTGGGAGCTGCTGCTTGATTTTACACCACTAGAGAATCTGCAGGAAAAAAGTTGAAGGCAGTGGAGAGGGCTGTTTGAATTGTTTAGAGATGATTGCCTATGCTGAATTTGCATGTTGGGCAAGTGCTTTACAAAATGCCTCTGCCTCGGGGAGCTAATAAATTAAAACAGATGCACATAACAAAGACAGGTAAAACAAGTAGGAGAACTTCTTCCTTGCACTGCACTTTCCTCAAAAAGCAGAGAATAGTTGTATCCCAATCCCCTGTATCAGGGATTCAGATTAGATCCCTTAATGCTAGCAGTGGCTGACTGGAGGGGGGATATTCTCAGATATTCTTTGCTCTCTTTAACAGCCTGGTAGTGCCAGAGAAGTATGGCACAGCTTTAGTGTAACTGAGGATTGGGCTGCCACAGTGGTAGGTTTGTTGCTTCTTTCATAGGAAATGCCTATATTAACTTACAAGCACTCGCATAAATCACAGCTGGAAAAAATTGTGTATGTTAAATATCTTCACTTTGCTGCCATGTGGTAGAAGTTGGAGCCTTACTGGCTATTTGCCCTTTGGAGAGAAATCAGTAACATGATGTTTGGATATCCCTCAAGTACAACTTCTGCATTTACACTGTATATATCCTTCTTGAGAGGTGCTGATAAGCCACACCCAAACAATTCTGTTTTCTCAGGAATCTTCAGTCTTTATTTCAGTCAGTTCCTGGAAACAACTTTTAACAAGACTATGACTTTCTACCAATTCTAGGCTGTGCAAAAGCTCCCGACAAAGAATCTGCATTATAAATAAACCCTGTGTGACCCATTGCGCTACATGGTTGTCTCTTATGCTGTGTTTAGCATCTTTCACCTTAAATTGAGAATGCATTAAAAAATATATTGAACACAATATACTAAATGCAAATGTAATAATGTAGTGATTTCATGAAATGGTATCAGTTTGATGCTCACAAAAATGATTTTTTATTATCTGTCCTTCAGTTCTTTGAAGTGTTGGCCAGTTCACTAATGTGGTCAGTAAATATGGAAAAGATCATGAAATTCTGACATTTACCTTCTGCATTAGAGTGCATCACTTTGTTCACCATCTCTGAAATCTTTTCTCATAGGCAGGTTGCACTTTGATCTTGCTTGCACTTGTCATATATTTGGTGTTCAATACGGAAAATTCCTTGACTGTAACTGAGCCAGGAGTTCTCCCATGACCTCACTTCTCCTCTTACTGGGGCAGTCTATAGTGAGAATGCTATATAATGGTGTGTGCTGGTGTATTGTTAAAGCTCTAATTTTAGTAATGCACAAGGTAGGAAATTTCAAACTTATTTTCAGAGACGTTTCTTTTCACTTTTATTCACTGTCATTTTTCACTTTTACACCCTGCTAGGGCATTGAATTGCATAATCTCAAAACATCAGATATACCAAGATCTAATATGATGCAGTCAAAACTGAACTGCACTGTTGTCTGTAATGAGCCATGCAGATATATAAATATATGCATATGAATACATCTATATGTACATATGTATTTGTACACATACGTATACATAAAAACACACACAGAATAGTGTTCTATCGTACTGTATTTGGGAATACATATCGTACAATCATGCAATATAAAGGAACACTTAGCAGTAATGTCTATCACTGCTATCTTTAAAGGCACTTGGGGCTATGCTATGTGAACACCAGAGGGATTAGTTTTAATGTCTGTGCAGAAAGTGGTAAAATAAGAGGGAACTTAATTCTATAAATGCAGTTCTCAGTTACATCAAGGCTTCTTTAAGATGGGCCTAATTGTATCTACATTTATGGCTGCTTTAATGTCCTTGTATTTTGTCTGAGTTATATAAAGAGCCATAATGTGGATATGTCTGTCTTTGTAGTTAGTATTATTGCACTTATGTTAAAGGTTTTTTATTGTTTTGATTTTGGTTTGGAGGGAGATTTGTATATAATTATTTATTACTTGTTTGGCTAACAATTATAGCACAAATACAATGCATTAAATAACCTCGCAGGCTGCTGAAACTAGATATAGCTCAGACCACTTCAGTTTTCAAACCAATTCAGTATTATTTTAGCATTATTGTATGAATGTTTCTCAGTTATGAATTGTGGTGTTTAAGAACGTTATTCTTATTGACCAAAATTCCTTCAACCATTGCATTTTACTTTTTCTCATAAAAAGATAAAGGACAACATAGTGGAATGCTTTCTTTTTACAGTCTACATTTCTTTTATCGATTTGATTCCTGCAGCACCAATTTGATTTCTTATTGTATAAGGATACGTTAGTGTCTCTTTAAATCACTTGTGAACCTTTTAATAGCACCCTCTGTGTTTATAGAAGCTGCCAGAAACCAGTCAGGGCAGCAGCATGCCCCTAGCTATATCTTGCATGTTTGTGTATTATTTAGTAAGTGTGGTTATTTGGAACTCAATTATACCGCACGGTTTCTTCATACTGTTTTTGTTGTGGAACTAGCAAAATACATGTATGATGACCCACAGCTCTAAGTACCTGTCAGCATTTAGCATGCTGAAAACCTGCAAGGTTTCAGTACATATTTCAGTTCAACAGAATTTCCAGCTGTGAATGCTCCTATTTACATATTCTCACACAAAAAATAAAGACACTCTAGGGACCAATGTTATGAAAGTCCACCTACATCGTTCTTCGTCATTCCAGCCCTTCCGTCTCTCAGGCCTCTTCCTCTTCGAATGCCTGCAAGATAAGAGGCACTATGTAGCGTGCCTGGAATGTTTCTAAATCCAGGAACTATGGGACCAAAGAGGGAATCAGATTCCAGAGCCTAGGGCCTCACATGGGGAGTACTCTGTTATTCCTGAACTCCCAAATAGTTTGGAAAGCATCAGATTTGCGGCTCTACTTTTGGGCCACAGCTATCTAACACATATCTAGTGGTAATGTACAAGAAATGTAAAGAAGAAAATAAGGGATATGTAATGCCTTTCTCTAAGTATGGGTTAGCAGCTGTAATTCTGAAGGCTAGAAGATTTTTCTCTTCAAACATAACTACATCTTCACAGAGACTGTATATTTAATATGACAATGTTTTCTGATTATTAAATACAGCTAATGAAATTCAGTGTTTAGTTATTTGAAGAGCAGAATTCTAAACAAAATAGAATAGGAGTCAGTGTAAAAACGTGAAGTGTCCATCTCAGGGAGAGCATGGCATTTTCTATTATTTGCCTGAGATTTACTCTTTCTAGAACACATAATGCAGTGGTAAGGGCCAAGTGTTTGCCCTGTACTTTGGTCCAATACTGCAGGTGTGTGCAAAGGCTGTGGAAGACACAGGATTCTTTGTGGACTTGATTGTAGTATCACATCCCTTACACCTGTTCCCCCTTCCCTAAGAGATATAAATAGAACCTAGAATTTCCATTTTTTTTTTCATAAAAGTTTTACAAAACAAACAATTACATGGGTTCAGGGCAAATACACTTTGCATAAAGCAGGAATTGAGAGGAGTATGGTTTGGGACAGTTTTTATTTAGGTCAATTTTAAGAAAGTATACTGAATTTTATTTTTCATCTTTTTATTAGCTGTGCATTCTTCCATATGAAAGATCATGTACCACTACTGCCAGTGAGTCAAAAAGTGGTTTTATTTGTAAAATCCTTAGTGGAAGCTAAAAGACCTCCTTTCCTAGATTAGATTGCCACCAGATTTTTACCAACAAAACAGCTGGATACTTGGAACTCATCTGTTTGTAACTGTTACTGTAAAATAAAGTGGGATAAGCATTACAGAATAAGTCTGGTTGTGGACATTCACATTGTGTAAACATGTTTTCCTGTTTACATTATCTACTCCCAAAGTGAATTAGAGGCAACAAAACTCATTTTTGCCTGGGATGCTAAGAAATATGGAGCTGCCACGGCTACTCAGTCCTTTGACAAATGGTTGTCAAATGAACTGCTAATTTTTATGCCAGGTTAACTCTCTAGCCTATTTCACTGCAACATAGAGAAATGCCAACCCAGGTAAAAGGGCAGGACCTATGTCCTAGCATCCCCCCATGCACACACCACTGCTTCTCTTTCCATGAGTCAGAGAAGTTCCTTTGACACACACCTTTCCACCTGCCAGGGCATGAAGAAAGAGCAGTGAGGGGAAAGAAATGCCAGTGTTGGCAGCAGCTGGATATTGAATTTGTTTGGCTGTAATGCCAAACTACATCATCAGTAACCCAGTCATGGAATTTGTCTGCCATACAACAGAATCACATTGGGTCTTCTGTATCCAGGTCCTTTTGGGGATGAGATAGGATATGATTCTCTTAGATAGCAAGAATAATACAGAGCAATTGTACTGTAAAGCAAGATTTTCAAATGGTGGCGGGTGGGCCATCTCCAGACTTCAGGGCACATCAACAAGATCTGACTCCAACAGTTGCTAATCCTTAGGATAGACCTAGGTTGTAGTGTCACCCACCAAGCCTTTCATGTAACCCAGAGTGAAAAGCATCTAGAAGCTCCCACTTGAATTGGCTCTGCTAAGCATCACAGTGTCTACCACTTACTTACATTTTCAGCTCTTCCAAGCAAATGGATAGTGCTATCAGCAATATTGTGGAGGTCAGAGAAGTCCGCTGAAGCAGGAGTCCACAACATCTTTTTCTTCTTCTGTACGGCGTACAGGCTGAGGAAGAATCACTTGCATTTTGGTGCTATGTCAGGAAACAGCTGTGCCTTGAGAGATCAACTCCATTCACTCATTTACACTGTGTACAGTGTTAAGCATTTTGTCTGCGTGGAATTCTCTGTCAAGCTGCTGACACTGTGTCCCACCAGCTAAGGATGGGCCCCCTTCCAGAAATAGAGAACTGTTCTGTCCCTAATGCTGTCCCATCCTGTCCCCACCCCAGATCAGATCCCATTCCTGGATGGTTTTATATATGCCTCTTCCTCTACTTCATGCACTGGATTTTTTCTTCTCTGCTTCTAATTCAGCTGTGTGTCTAACAAGTATTAGTGGAAAGATTCATCTTGCCTACCTGCTTCAACTGAGCCCTAATACCTCATTACAACTGCTAGAAAGAAGTGCCAAATTAAGGGTGAAATTTATCTGACCCGACTCAGACATTCAGTTTTGGATAAGATGAACTGTAACCCTGGAAATACCTAGTTGTTTCTGCAGTAATGTTAAAGTGACTTCATATGAGTAGATCATCCATAAACATCTACTTACAGTTCAGTGAATCCCAAATGTATGTGCCGCTCCTCTCCTTCTTCTTCTTATGCTGTACCATAACAACCCTCCCACCCAGAAATTACGTGACTCCTCCTCATCGCTCCAGAAGCATATGTGGGTGCTTCAGGCGCACACACTCTTCAAACTAGACACCTTGAAAATCTAGTATAGCAGCCTCACAGCAAAGAGAATGGCATTCAGAAGATATTTTTCCTCCAATATAAAATGAATTTGCACTGTATAGTTTTCATGACTAGGCTAGGCTTGCTTTTCACACTACATAAATGTTTAGTAAAAAAGATTCTCTCCTTGCCTTCAGAAATAAACACAATTTTATGTTTCTATGTTTTGTGTTTCAGTATAGCTTTCGATATTTTCTTTGCCTGCCACTTTCCAGAATGACACTGTGCTTATTGGATTGTATCACGTACTACTTGATATTGTCTAAACAGCTTTGAAAGCAATTTATAAACCAGAAAGTAACATCCAGGAGAGCCTTTATAAATACACAAGAGGATCTTTTCATTACATCTGGAAATTAAAAGCATTTGTATTGAGATCATATGGCAGAAACTAGGGAAGCAATTTTTAACATGCATACTTGGTTGAACTATTTGTCTATAGAAAAAAATAGCAATAAGGCAAGAAAAATTTATTATATAAAAATAAACATCTTAGTTATCTTCTAATAAAACCAGTTTTATTAATAGCAGCATTGTGTGTATAAATGTCTATATGAATTTGAGTTATTGCACATCACATAAAGGAGAATAGTCTGGTCTCTCAAGTCAGTGCTGTCCCACATAACAATAAAATTAGGTAGAGAATGCTGCAGCATCCTGGCAACAGAATCTCCTTGGAGTCATATGATGAGGAGGTGGGATTTTGTGCTCTCATGCATATCTATGAAGCAAAGCACATGGAAAGACCTTTACTAGCTAAAGGAACATCAGGGTGCCTGTCAAATTGCTTTTCTTATTATTCTTTCTCTAGCAGTACAACTCCTCCTGAGTCCCGCTCCCATTATTCAGGACTCTCACATGCCTCCCTGCACAGTGCGGGGTATGTGTGCTGTTGTGACCTACAGAAGAGAATTGTGAAAGTGCTGAATGGCCCATAGCTGCAAACTGGGATGCACAGGGCAATCTTGCTTTGGCTTGCTCTCACTCTTCCCATATTTATTTCACAGAAAGTGTGCGTGCATCATTTGTGAAATTCTTTGTGTTAGCTGTAAGCACTGTAGAAGTCAAAAGACACAAATTAATATATAAACTGGCAATGTTGTTGAGAATCTCTCTGAGAGTCTCGTATCTTCTACCTTCTCACTCAGTCTCTTGTCTAAAACCAAGGAAGCACATAGGTCCAGAGCCTGTGCATAGGAGCTGCTATGCCTCACATGAGGGAAGCATTTCTGTATACAATGTAATGCCTTTCAAGTATTTCTGCAGGTGCTTAAGTCGTCTTCTTTTTGGAAGTCAGCAGCTTGCCTCAGAATACCCTTGAGGTAGCCCAGGGAGAGGTTGCTGTAAGTAATCCTGGTGTGTATCATTCTTATATAACAAAATCACATATTTCTATTAGGCTTTGCAAAGAACTGTTTTCAGTTTCACTTTCTTTGGTACTTGCATGGATAAGTGTCTAAAATGTGGACGTCCCCTGGGGATGGATACACTTGGTTTGCATGGGATAGCTCTCACCTTTCGTAATAAACCATGACCAATTTTCGTTCTGTTGTGCCATGTGTTTACCTTTTCATAAGAAAAAAAAAAAAGAAACTGATGTTTTTTCTGTTGTCCTACACCGGACTAAATCTAGCTCTTTGTTGTATCCATTAAACTTGATTGCAGTCCTCTTATCTAACATGGAAGTAGAAAGTTAAGAGGTAAGTGTATGAGAACCCGACAAAACTCTTACCTTTCTTTATGCAGGCAAAAACTTTTCTATTTTAGCTGTTTCTGGACATGCAAAATGTTTACTTTAAAAAACCTAATCCCTATTTTCTGTTGAGCATGAGTAAAGATCTGTAAAGAGAACTCCACTTTACTGATTAAATTATGAACATATGTATTTATAAGAAGAAACTACCCATCTATATGTAGTTTTAAAGTCATGCAATGGTGAGTAACCACATGATTCAGTGCACTTTGAAGTCAGTGGAAGGACTTCTATTAATTTCAGTGGGTATGGGATGAATTGGTTTGGTGGACCTCCATTTTGGGACTTGGTCTGGTTTAAGCTCACGTATATTAATGGATATAGATGTCTTCCTGTGTTCACTAGTGTCATACTTCAGCATTTTAAAGAAAATAAAACAATGCAAATGGACATTCTCTCCTGCATTAAATGAAGTTCTGTTAATATTTACTTTGAATGGCTGTTTGCTTAGTGCAGCTAATGTGGAGCATAGTCTACTTTGTCCACAGAATGACATTTCCAAGTGCTGAGTAAATGGCTAAGGAATTATAAAACTAGTTGTTCGAAATTTAGCCAAAGGGATGATGCTAGTTTCTACAGAACTATGTGTATATTCCGGGTATTAAGTAGTTTTTATTTCATTGCTGAAGTGTAACAAACCAGTTGCAAACAGAAGTGTTGCAAGATTTTTTCCCCCTATTTTTAAGAGAAGTATTGCATTATGCCTTTTTTCTGTAGCTTTTTTTTTAAAGTCATATTGAACATGTAGCGCTAAAAAAATACCTGGCTGAGATTGTTTATACTGTTTATACAGTACTTGCCATGCACAAAAATATAATTGTGAATCCAGCAGTGAGAACACAAAGCAACCAACCTGTTAGGGTTTTTTTCTTTTTTTCTCCATGTTTATTTTATAACATACTGCACTTCTATTTATAGGATAATGTTTCATAGCACAAGCTGCTCTGTTTTTGTGCAGCTTCCTTGCCTATAGAAAGCTGGTTCTCCGGTGCCCATGATCCTACTACTTTATTAATTTAATTTCTCAGGTTTCTTTTGGTTGAGGAATAATTCTAGATATGTGTGACTGATGCAGGCCACTTTCAGTTGATGAAGGTCATTCACTGAAGGCACTGTGCTCTGTACATAAGTAATTGCTGTGATTTCAGCTACATGGCCCCAATGATGCCATAATGTGGTTGCACATCACACTATCAAACTTCAGAATAATATTTAGATATTAATCTCTAGTAATAGCCATGTATCATCAGTTATATATATAGCATGAATTTGAAGATACTGGTATATGTTTGGGAGTAGGGCCCATATTTTGTCCGTATTATCAGGTTATAGGAAGGTTATGGGAGTATAACCACATAGCACTGGCTTTTAATTGTTGGTTGTATTTTGTGTTTTAGTCAATAAATCTCCTTGTAAAATAGTTGTTGTATTAAGAAGCAAAATTAATCTAACTGAATTGGTTATTGCTATTGCTATTGTCACTGAGTTGCATAATGAGACTACCTGCTCATGTGGAAGGTAAAAGCTAAGTTCACGTGGATCTTTGTAATTAGTTGCTGACAAATGTAGCTTGGTGCTTCTTGTGCTCTTCTCTAGGTAGTCTTTCAGTCTGAAATGTATGGCAAAAAAAAAATCCACCATACCTTTCAGCACCTGTTAGCTCTAAGTATGGTTTCATGTTTAACATCTACCCTCCTTTTCTCACAGCCATGATAACTGACATATCTAGCTCTTTGGGGGCTGTCATGGTGAAATACTGGGTGGTCTATAACTACAGCAACTCCTGAGTTAACTCAGGAGCAAGGAATAACCTTTTATGCATGAGCCTGAAAATCCTGAGCCTCAGTGTGCTGCAACTGCATACAGACAATGGGTGAAATCTTGGCTTCACTACATGAAAGTGGCAAAGATCCCACTGCCTTCTTCAGTATAGCCAGGATTTCACTAATTGAGTATTTGAAGTAGTAATCCCTCTCAAAGGCTGACTATTGTGGAGTGGCATTGGCAGACCAGCAGCTATCCTACTGCAAGCCTTTTCCTCCCAGCTGATGAATTGGAAGCAGCACCTCCTGTCAGGCTCTGATAAGAGGCACTGATTGAGGAGTGCTGTTTCAGGGTACAAGAAGCAGCAGCACAGCTGGAGTGAGACTGAAAGTGATAGGCCTGGTTTTAACATACAGGCCTGATTAAAAGTACTATACAGTGGGCATATTTCAATTAAATTTGAATTGAAACAAATACATGTGTTCAACAGCATTAATAAGGAGAGAGGTGAGAACGATGAGAAAGCAATACAGTGGGCAGAGTTGTGGAAGAAACATGAGGATAAGAAAATTTTAGTTAAGATTTGTATTTATATGGAGTTGTTCTTGGTCTTTGTACTTCCTCATTCTTATTCCCTTTAGCCTAGTCTTACAGTAACCTGTCCCCATCTCTATTTTACAAATGGTGAGACTGAAACAAAGGAAGGGTGAGGATTAAGACATATGGGTTCAAAATTAGCCTTGAAATGTGTCTGCCTCAGAGGGATTGCTTACTCCTCCTTACAGCCTCATGCTCCCCTGCACCCCTCCGGTGCTTGTGAGGCTACAAAGGAGGATGACTCAAGGAGCTAATCCAGAAGATATGTAAGCCCCCACAAGAGAGTATTTCTGCCGGTTTAGCCCCTGGCTCTGTGAGGTCAGACCTATCCCAATAAAAGCAAAAGCAGCTCGTGGGAGAATCAGGTGGGAGCAGGGCAGCTCTTTTACCAGCAGTTAGCCAGCCGATCAGTTTTGCCATAACATGAAACCTCACTCTTAGTTATTCAGAACTTGGCTTCACATATTTATGACTTCATCCAGAGAATATCCCATCTGACTGCAAAGAGAGCTGCAGATGTCCAGCACTTTTGAAAAGACAGACTCAGTGTCTAAGGCAAAGCATCTGGAATTAGAAGCTGCTTTTGAGTATTTGAATCTTTGTGATTCATTCAGTTAAGGAACAAGCCAGTGGCACAGTCTGAAATAGATCTGCTGCCTCCTGCCTCACAGCCATGCTCCTTTGTGCAGTAATGCTCATCCTAGACCCTGCCATCTCCCACACACTTTGTGACTCATTCTATCCCTAAAATTATTTGCACCTGGGGTTTTATTAACAGTGTAATGGTTAAAAATATGGCCTTCGGAAGTATTTAATTAAACCACAATAATTTTCTTATCATAAATCCCCAAGCTTTTATCCTTTGTATGTTCCCAAGTACCTGTATTCTTCCATGACATTTTGCCCTTGACTCTATTTAGCAACAGTTAGGCGCAGATGCACACATACGGGGAGGATGAAATGTCCATCTCCTTTACCTCTGATTCCTACTTGGCATGCCCAGCATACTCTTCTTTATTGACATTAAATCCATCTTCAAAATTCCTTCCTTCCATGAAGCTCTTTTGCTCCGCAGCAAAGACAGATCACTGTTTTTTTCATTTCTGTACTGTTCTGTGTTGCTAAGTCAGAGCATGATATCTTTAGAGCTGGCACATTGTCTGTGTGCTTTACTAGAACAACAAAGGCACCTGCAGCCCTCGTTAATATTACTACTGCCACTGCTCCCCTGGAATCCTTAAACTCTTATTCCCTTTTACAGCATAATCAATTCCCTGTGTATGGGTTTTCTATATCTTCTGGCATGAAATTAGGCAGAGCTGAGTTTGTGAATGTGACATGCATACCCCAGAAACTAAAAGACGGAAGCAAGCTGACTAGCTAGCCACCTAGAAATTTCTCTGATAGAGCAGCTGTTTAGGATTGCTTTGGTGATAAAGGCATAATATTTACAAAGAAGCGTGCCTGCATAGTGAAAATATTGTGAGTATTGCAGGCCTTAAAATTAACACTGTGCTTATGCTTGTTTCACTCCTCCTCCTCCAAAAGTGTTTGGAGCTTGTTGTTGGAGGAGAAGCCCAAGGTCATTTCTGACTTTTCCCCCAGGAGAAGGCCTGAGAGTCACTAGGCGCTGCAGAATCTTGCCCTTTGCTTGCTGTTCTGCTGTCCAGTACGTTTTGCTTCTTTGCTTACATTGGCTTCAAAGCCTATATCCTGGGCATTTGGATTGTCTTCTGTGAAGGGAGATTTGTGGAGCTGAACTCACTGTGGCCAAAGAAGGATCTGAACTTGGATTTCCCACTGCAGGTAAGTGCTCTAGGCATTAGGTTGCATAGATAAGTTACCTGTGCCACCAGGAATGGGGTCTGAAAAGGATAACAAATGCAATTGCATTTTGCGAAGGATCTCATTCTGTCAGCTTCAGCTAGGTGTGCTTGGAGAACATTTACTGAGCAGGGCTTACATGTCACTTTCCAAGTTTCCAGGTCCTGTGGTGATTGTGTAGTGCTTGCCTGGTCTGGTGGGAGCAGTCACAAATCAGATGATAGTGCTTATAGGACTTTAAAGCCCAAAGGCAGTGAGCCTAATTAGTAAAATGCCCGCTGAGTGGATGAAGGGTGGCATCACAGATAGGGACTTGAAACACCTCAAGCATGCCTAAATCTGATTTTGATTGCTCAAATCCATTGCTAGATCTGACTAAGGCTGCGAGAGGTAGCAGACAGAAGAGATGGGAGCAGAATCCAGGGTATTCTGTGGACCAAACTCTTCTGCTCAAAGACCCGCTTCAGCAAAACTCATGTATGTAGGTCTGAGTGCTCAAGCTCTCAGTGATTTCAACAGCCTGTTTGGCTAACATAGAGCTTTTTCTAATATTAGTCTCAAATTAGATTCTTTGTTCTAAGACATTTAACATTTCTGATTTTGGTTCCCAAGGACGTTACAGAAAAATAAAAACTTAAGTAGGTCCAGGCTGTCCACTAAGCTGATCCAATGAGCGGTAAACTCCAGGTACCACCCAAATGGGACGCAATTTATTCCCGGCATTTCAACCTTTAGCACTTCAAAGAGAAGAGCAGAAAGAAATTTTAAAAGGAAGTATTTGCCTTTCCTGCAAATTCTCAGTTATAAAGCATGACATTATATGATTTCATTAAAAATAACTAATTCATTATCAACTGGAGCACATGAATAACCAGCCTCAGGTGGAAAGTTTTTGGAGTGACATTTCACATACTGGAGTGCCATACTTTTACTAATATGCTAATAGGCCTTTGTTAGGCGATCTAAAAATAGCTTTGGGGATAAGGATTGGGTTTTAAATGAGGTTTCAGAGACAAAGTATGTATATCTGTGATTAAATTATACATTATAGAACAACATATTTTTTAAAGTGAAATCAGATTTGGTGCTCTTGTATCTTCTGTAGCTGAGGCCAGTGAATTCAGATCCTTTCTGTCAATCGTAAGTGATGGAGGTTTCATTCCATTCACCATTTTGTAGACCAAAACCAGTGTATTCACAGCTCTGGGGGGCCTTGACTCCTACCGCCAAGAAATAGTTCCTTTCTGTGAAAGTGCCTGATCTGAACCCTGCAGAAGCAGCTGCAAATGGAGATGAAATCAGCTTTGCCGATGACAGCTGAGCTGGCAGCCCATCTTTATTCTAAGAGTTGAAATTCCTTCCCAGTTTTACTGTGTTTTTGTGTTTTGTTTTGTTTTTAATTTTGTGGAAAATACACAATACACTGTAATGATGAGCAAAGAATGGCAAATGTTCCGGATTCTTAGGCAATTACACCAGTCCTGGTAATGGCAAACATCAGAACTACCAAGGCATGCCGAAACAGGACAGCCATCACATGTTCTTTCCCTTGTATTTCTTGGGCTACTAGCGGTGTGTCCATTTCACCAGGACAAAGGCATTCTTTATTTTACAGGTTTAAAATGAATGATTATAATATGTATTGTGTGATTTTACTGGTCTTGGGGCAATGATTAACATGTGATAAGCTCCCCTGAGAGCAAAAACGTTAAGTTGTTAACAAGTTGCAAAGTGTGTGCATGTAGAATTTACAGTAAGATATCGGATATCTGCCATAGAGCGTTTAAGAGTGGCTGAGCAAAATCCTGCCAGTTGAAGTCAGTGTAGCTTTGCCACTAACAGCAGTAGATTGGGATTTCATGCATTGGGGAGGGCTACTGGAAAGAATTTTGAGCAAAATTCAATACTAGAAACCTGGTTTTCTTTCATTCAGGAGCATAACCTAAAAGGCAACTTAAGTCATGTCTTCATGGTAAATGTTTACAAATCTTGTGACACGAACTAGGGGGGCATTTAAACTTGATGAAAATCTTGATTAAAAAAGTAGCAAGGTGAGAAAAGTTTACTGCTCACCATCTCCTCTCAGGGGGACAAGACTGGCCACCACCCTGCATTCCAGTCAAGTTACTTGTTTTGGAGAATGCAATTCCTCTGACTTTTTCCCCTGCACAGAAAGTACCTAACCAAAAAAAAAGATAATAGAGAGCTTCTAAGATACTACATGTTTTCAGTAGCCAACCAGATGTGTCCAATGAGTATGCTACAGAGTGCAAGGGACACAAATGCCAAACAGCAGAACTGACTATTTGGCTTTGATTTCCTTAATTTTTAGCTTTCAGAATTATTCTTTATTCTCATTTTAGTCTTAGTGATTTTATATTTTAAATGCCTTTGGGCATTTAAATCCATTTGGGTCAGAATTTTCTCTATAATACCAGTTTTCTGTATCAATAGAAAAAGAAATATCAACAGCAGGAGCTGATAAACGCTCTCCTTTACATAGCAACCACTGCCTATGAAATGAAAGAGCGCTTGTCTAATCCAGTTCCTAATACATTTGTATCTCTGTTTCAGAAGCCACTGTCACTTGTTGACCAGCTGTGCCAAATGGCTCCTGAGAATGACTGGATGTTGAGACAGGCCAATGAGCTCACCTTTACATACAGCCCCTTCAGTAGCTCACGGTTAACCCATGCGCCCTGAAAATGATTTTGAAATTGAGAAATAAAGTGCATTCTGAAAGCTGCAGCAGTAGGCTTTGCATTCAGGTTAGCCAGGCTCAGAAAAAGTGCCCAAATGATCCTGTCATATGGATGTGTTCTGGTGAAAGGATGGAAATCTTATTTGTGGAAGCACATCTGTTCTCATGGTATGCATGACTCAAAGCTAAATTGTCAAGACTTTCTGCTCTGAATCAGAAAACCTGGGAAAGTACTGGTAGAACAGTGCAGGTCTAAAGAAAGCAGTATTTCTGTCATTTCAATGAATTGTTAGAGAGAAATTGAGTTTGCTGATCAGATAGTTTTGCAGGTGGCAGTTAGAGATCACGCAGTACTTTTCTACAGGGGAGATCCTTGATGGTTTTACACAGCTTCCTCTGTCCCAGTGAACAGAGAGGATCAGAGGGAATCTTACCAATGTGTCTAAATACCAGATGGGAGGGAACGAAAAAGAGGGAGCCGGACTCTTCTTAGTGATGTCCAATGACAGAACAAGAGGCAATGGTCACAAATTGAAACACATGAAATTCCATCTGAACACAAGAAAACACTTTTTACTGTCAAACACTGGAACAGGTTGCCCAGAAAGGTTGTGGAGTTTCCATCTGTGGAGACACTCAAAACCCAGCTGGACATGGTCCTGGGCAACCTGCTGTAGCTGACCCTGCTTGAGCAGGGGGCATGGATTAGTTGATATCAGGAGGTCACTTCCTGCCTTTAATGATTCTAACAGTGGTAGAGACTCAGGGTAGACTCTTTTCAAGTGCATCATTTCAAAAAAATCCAAAAGAAATAGCAGGGTATATTTTATTTCACCAGCAGTAACAAATACTGTCTGCTCTAAAATTTGAGATGTTTTCTTTATCCACAATTGATTTCCATGTTACTGTGAATTCTGTACCTTGCTGTCAATGCTACTCTGGATTCACGGTAACATGACTTGAGTGTTTTTTTATTTGGGTTTTAGTAAGCAAGGTCTTAAATTATTTCTCATGTTAACAAAACTAGGAAAATACATTACTTTTTATCCTTCAAGTTGGGTGAATGACCATTACTGTGCCACCAAAACAATGCTACTAAAAACAGTTTATAGAAATAGGTCAAATTTCTAGAAGGAAATCACATCCTGAAATTAATATGAAGGAATATTCTTCCTTGAAGAGGGAAATGCCATACAAGTGCAAAATCATATTGAAAAAGCTACACTCTGAAGACACATTGTCAAGGCAAGTAACATGGTTGTTTGATGTTTACCGAGAGCGCAGCAGGAAAGAGGGATCTGCTTTCACACTGCAAATGGCTGCTGGTGAAGAAAAAATGGGTTGGTGTTTAATACTTAAGAGAGATAGGTACATAATACTGAAGTTTTCATGTAAGGAGAAATATGAAACATCCAGTATAAGCTGACACCATGTAATTCAGAGAGAGACTTAAGGACAAAATGATAGTCTTACCCCTTAAGCTTCTATTTTTTCCTTCATTTTTTCTGTACCCTTAGTGTTTTTATATTTCCATGGAGGCTAGGTAGAAGTGTTACTATCCTTTTAAGTCTCATGCTAATGTTTACTCTACGTACCATTTATCTGATAGACAAAAATTATTTTAGGTGACATTCCAGTGTATTATTTCAATGAAAAATCCCACATCTGAATAGCCAAACTGACGGTTTAGGAAATGACTCCTCTGATAAATGCACTGCAGTATTTACAAAAACGTGTTTTGTTTCTCTCTCACACACATTTAATCAGTATATTAGATTGTAATGGTGCAAAGTCTAATAAGACTTTAATGGCAAGAATTTGGAGCAAGCATGCTTTGGCATACATTTGTCATGCAGATAATCTAAAATTTTCAGTAGTTAAACCTTCATGGTACCTGGGAGCATTACTGTTTTGCTTATAGAACTTATTTTATATTTATTTTTTTCCTCCTCCTTCCTCTCTTGTTCTTTTCTCTTGGAGGTAGGCTATTTTCCAGAGATACAATGTTGTTACTGCCCTGGAGACTCATCTATGCGTTGTAAATCAGTTTTAATGACATTTAAAATGTTTGCAGTGTTTTTTGATAAATCAAAGTTTCTGATAATTCTTTTGATGGCACGTGAGCAAAGTATGCTTATTGTTACCAGTAATAGACTAATTCCTCCCCATTGCATTAATACACATTTCTGGTATCTACATTGCATACCTATCAAGTTTAGATGAATTAGAAAATAGAGTTGTTGTGTCTGTGCAGCTTTGATATTAAGGAGATGCTGGTAAATAGTTTGTAGAATGTTTCTGAGACTGCTTTGCTGTGTGAGATGACCTTTTATTTATAGTTTACTTTTTAATCCATTGGTGGTTTTGAAAAAAAAATATTCCATGCTAATATGGCTCTATTCAGCACACTTGCTCTGCTGTTACAAAGCCAGCCAATCAGTAAATGGAGCAGAGGCTAATAAATAATTATTAACCCCCAAATTATGTTGGAATCATATATATCCAAGATACCAAAATGGGTAAAGCAGCATCTCTTTACATCATTCCCCTTAAAAAGTGTTGTTGCAATATTTGCCAAAATGAAGCTGGCAAACAAACGCAAGTTAATTTCAATTTTTCTGGTATTACAGTCAACAAGGAATTAAAAATAAATACTCTAATAGTAAGATTCATGCTGTAATAATAAGAAAAAGAAGGACTCAGGGCTAACAAATGCCAAATACAACTTTAACATTCATGTCAAAGATGATCCTCTTGCCATTCTTGCTTTTTTAAATCCAAGTTTATTTAGCTAATTGGACAACATATGGCCCAGATTTTGGCTCGATTACAGCCTTATCCATTTACAACACCAGTGGCCAGTGTAACGGCATTTCAAAAATATTGCAACGACAGAGCTACTGTAGGCTGAGTCCTAAACATTTTCCGCTTCAGGGAGTAGTAGAAGCTGAAGTGGAGAAAGCAGAGCCGTCTCAGGAGCCTGGGCCAGGAGCAACCTGTGGGCAGCTGCGCAAGGTGATCATGCAGAGTTTGGTCCCTCATGTAAGCTACAAAGCTGTGGGGAGCATCTTAGCAAGGTAGTCCATATGTCTGTCACAACTCATGCAGTGTAACAATGTGCATATTGGCCTTTCCTCAGGATCAGCTGAACTTCTGTTGTGCCTCCTCAGGGTAATACCTAATATGTCACGTACTAGAGTTCTCTCCTTGGATGCAATGGAAGGATTCTCACAGACTTTGGTGAGCTTTGGGACAGTCTATGATTAGCTGATGATCATCTTCAAAAGATCACCATGGACATATGTATCTAATTTTCTATTTTAGAACTGTGATCTTCCAGCTGTGCTGCAATTACAAAGACCTATCAATTAAAAAAATAAAACCATTTCTTTATACAATAAACAGCAGCTGACGCAAACTATCAAGTACGGGTTTTTTAATCACCATATAAATAGAAGTTCTTAGAACACTGAACACATGCCAAACTTCATCAAAGTCATTGGGAGTTTGGGACAGAAAGAATGCTGTCTTGTGACATACTTTGTCTGATGTGCTTCAGATGCAAACCCCCCCACTGGACACTGTTGCAATAACATGCCTGTAAGGAAAAGCAAAAGGGCACTTGCTTGCCTTTTGGGATTACTTTTGTAAATTGGCCCTGAAAGATGTTTCAGAAATTATAGCTGGAAGACTCAACTGCATGACTAAAGCCTACGTAGTTTGGGCCTGTAAGGGCATCATATAAGAGTAGTCACAGTTGTACTGTTAACACATGCTCCAACCACACGCACACATGCTGCATTGTTTAAATGTTACGGCCATGACAACTTTTGATCTTTGCTTGAGTATGTTCAGGGCAATGTATATTTGTGAGTACGTTCAGGGCAATGGCACAGACCAATCTGAGCTATTAAAAATTCTGCTGCACACTTCCTTTTGCTGATGTGAGTGTGACTAACCATGAAATGGGATGGAAATCACACACAGGCTCACAGCTCAGTACTATAAGACAGAAGAAAAAAGAATCTTTTGACTACTTGGTTCCTATGAGTTTTTTCCATTACGTCTGAGGAGGGGGTGGTTTAAGCATCTAAGTATTAGGCCTGATCCTGCTGCTTACACCTCTTTGGAGTTAAATCCCCTTCATGCTCTATTTGTGGGTTTCCACACATTCCACTAATTTCAGTAGCATTACATTTACCTAAATCTGCAGTAAGGAAGATCAGAATCAAAACATATAGAATAGAAAGGAATAGAATAGAATAGAATAGAATAGAATAGAATAGAATAGAATAGAATAGAATAGAATATTTCGGTTGGAAGGGACCTACAACGATCATCTAGTCCAACTGCCTGACCACTTCAGGGCTGACCAAAAGCTAAAGCATGTTATTAAGGGCATTGTCCAAATGCCTCTTAAGCCCTGACAGGCTTGGGGCATCGACCACCTCTCTAGGAAGCCTGTTCCAGGGTTTGACCACCCGCTCAGTAAAGAAATGCTTCCTAATGTCCAGTCTGAACCTCCCCTGGCCCAGCTTTGAACCATTCCCATGCGTCCTGTCACTGGATCCCAGGGAGAAGAGCTCAGCACCTCCCTCTCCACTTCCCCTCCTCAGGAAGCTGTAGAGAGCCATGACGTTGCCCCTCAGCCGCCTCCTCTCCAAGCTAGAATTTGAAAAGGTTATTTCCTGGTTCACTGCAATGTGCTATTTTCTTTTTTTTTTTTTTTTCCCCTTTAAATGAAACTTTTATCAACATTGCAATTTCGTGTTAGTAAATAGTAGACAAAAACTAACTGCAGATAGCATTCTAATGTATATAAAGAGAGATCTGATGTGCATCATATATGACATCAGAAACAATACCTAATCAGCCAGCCTTTTTTTTTATTTTGTTAAAGAAAACAAGGCAATGCCTTTCTTTGTTTTTCATCTCTACAGCAAAATTGTCATTGGATATTTTTTCCTGTGTGTCTCTGTGGTGTGTGTGTATGTACCTATACTGATATATATGGTAGGTTAAAACTGACTCTGAAGCATGTCACCTGTTTAGAAATTATTTTTACCTTAAAATAGCATGGATGGTGAGGAATTCCCCTGGAGCATTCCAAAAAGAAATCTGATTTTTTAGCCTGGGAGAAATGGCTGCTAATTCTGAACTACCATTTCCATTTTTCTACAGCAGAAATGCACACTTTCCCAACCATAAAATTTTCTCATAATAGAAATGAGCCAGTCCCCAAGGGTGTGGTTATCAAAAGATAATCTCACCCCAATCTGATTAGAGGCATGAGGCTCATGCCTCAAAATGCTCCAGGGTGTGATTATCTTATGATAACCATACCCCGTATCATGTCTTATTGATTAACTAATAAAGCTTCAGCATTATTATTCAGAGGAAGAACTAAGATATCAGCAAGAGATGTGATTCTGGAATAGGAAAGATTCTTTGAAGCTCTCCAAATAACCTCTCTTGTTCTGATTATAGCATCTCTGAAATTATGGGGTCACCAGGTGCCAGGTTCTGTTTCTTATTGGTGATTATATCAATGGTATATTGAAACTGAGCCATACCCACGTATATACTTATGTAGAGACACATTTACACTAAACTGTTCCCTTTGCATTTATATTGCAGATTTAGGTTACACAGCAGAATAGAATTACATTCCCTGGAGAGGATTTTGTAGTCCAGACACTAACTGTGCACTTCATTCAGGGCAGCTCTAAGTTTTGTATATGGTTACGGTGTGGAGGGATCTCTGTTCTGCCAGGGGATTGCTCCCTCTGTGCTCCCACACTGTATACAAAAAGGGATGATAAAGCCAGCCCTTGGGCTCCCGAGTCTCCCTGTCTGACCCATCCAGAGCGCCAGGCTTAGTACAGCTGTTTATCCCTTTAATCTCCTAAACAGTAGTACGAAGTGGCCTTAAACCAGCACTGGAGCTTTAACTGCAAAGCCACCTCCCCCTCTCTGCAGTGTAGTTTGTTCTGTATAGAAAAACCTACTTAATGATGTGGGACTTGCTTGAACAGGCAATCTGAAGGCTAATGTCACAGCCAGCAGATTCTGATCTCCTGCATCAGTGAAAAACTGGAATTATTTCACTGACTTCAGTGGAGCAAAACCAGGTTAATAGATACATCTGAGAAGAAAATATGGCTGGTGTATGCAAAAAGAACCTCACTAGGAATTCCCTTGCAGTGCAACTTCTATGTACTGATGGCAAAGGAGGCAATATGCCCCCTCTGTCAAGAGTTAGATGCTTTTTTTTGGAAACAAAAGGCAATATTTACATCTGTATTGCAATCTCCAGATGAAAATGTAAAATGATGAAACATTTGATCAAACCTCTCATGTAGGGATGTGCAGCTTACACCTAACAAAGGGATTGTTATACAGCAGTGCAATCCACACCACAGTAATCCACTATAATGAATTCTTTGGCAAATTTGCTGTGTCTGTTGTGTTGCCATCCACTCTGTTAATAGACAATGTTAATTTCTGTAGCTAGCTGGAGAGTTGTCAACCTGCCCTTTCATGCTGTGTGGCAAAAATAGCTTGCTGTTCCTACTGCCAGCACAGCTCCCTTTTGGCTAGTCCCAGAGGGAATGTGGGTATAGATCAGGCTCTGGAAACCACTGGCATTTTCATTATCATGTTACCTACAACATCCCGAAGCGGGTTCACGTGACTAGTAGCCAAAAATGTTGTTTTCCTTCAGCATTCTCACAGACGCTTCCACCACTGTGGCAGTGCTGCCATTTTTAATTGGGAATTGCTAAAATCTCTGGAGGAGACAGTGTTAAGACTGTAACCTGTCTCTATTCAAAATTTCTTTCAGAAGGTGAGTGATGTTATCCTAGGGCACGCACCCAAAAGAGGAAGGATCAATCACCCTCTGGGGTGTCTGTCTCACCATAGAGAATACGGAAAGAGTCAAGATGACTAGTTTGGATGGGATGCCTAGTTTTTATGCAGCTAGGTGAGGTGAGGGGATTTCTGCCTTTATTATAGCCAAGACTTAACTGGAACTTGGGTTATTAGTATACTGTCTTCACTGTTGCACCTCCTCTCCTGATCTGTGTAGTAAATGGTGCTTTGCCAGGCTGCATGCCGTGGAGCTCTGTGCAGCAGAGCTGCCCGTCTTCTGTGCTTAAGATTTAGTACCAGATGCCAGGCTTGCTCTCAAGTCTTATCTTTCTCTGTACAGTGGTTCTCCTGAAGAGAAGCATACAGTTCCTGCGAAAGACACATCCTAGTGAGGAAATGTTCCCCTTCAATGGTAACTTTCTGTTCCATTGTTAATTACTATGAATACAGTTGATTCAGAATCGTAATACATATTCTTCTTGTCTTGAATAGGTTACAGTCCAGGTAACAGAAAGGGAAGAGGCAGGGCAGATTTAGAAGTCTAGAAAGCAAAAGGCACCCATAAAGTGATCTTTTTTTTAAATGTCAAGGTATTTTATCACTCTGTTTCAACTCCCTATGACAATTACTACTTGGTTTTTCTCTGATGTCCATAAAATACTTTTGCAAAAGTGTCTCTGGTTTTGTCCATACTTTTGTAGTGGAAAATGTCATGTTCTCTAAGTATAAGCCTATGTACCATGAACTTAATCTTGTTCCAAGAATCCTTTTTTTTTTTTCTTTTTCAGAGAGAAAAAACCTAAATGGTCATCCTGACCACCAAAAATAAAGTCAGTATCTTTCCATTCCCTGAAACATTCTAGAATGAAAAGCACACCTTCAGGATAGGGCAAATGGGTTACTACTAAAGCAAAGGACTCCCACGCTCCTCATTGTACATCACACTTTCTACTCATCTTAAGCAAAAGCCCGCTGGCTGAAGTACATGTAGTAAGCAGTTCTGTTCCCTTCAATAAGATGGGCAAGGAACCTGACTTGCGCTTGAAGAGCTTTGCAATAGTCCCAGAGCCCCTTTGAAATTTAAGAACAGATCATCTGTTTCCAACAGAATTACTTTACATGCAGAAAATTTTTAGTCGAATATAAGATCACTACTCCTTCAAAATCTGAGGTATATCATTATGAATGGAAAAAGTCTTGGGGCACTCCTTGTGAAATTCAGGCTTGAGTTCAATGGCTGGGCTGGTTTTTCCCAAGCTGGTCACAGATATACAAGCCAACAGCAGATGCTATGAGAATGTTCTTTTGCCTTCCTTTCTCTGCATACGACTCCTCTCCCCCTGCTCTTGCTGCTTAATTGCCCTGGCACTCACTGTGGGTGTCTGTGTGGCACCTGCCGCAGCGAGGCCCTCCAGGTGTGAGGAGCAAGGAGTTCAGAACCCTGCGCAGCCTGCGGAGCGTTTCTAGTAGCTACATAAGATTACTGATCTTCCAGCCCACTTTGTTGTCGGCGTAGATCATCAGCAACCAAAAATCTCATTTCAGTGAGACAAGGATAATACATCTGAACCATGGTGATGCCCTAGAACAAGACATTCTACATTATTGTGAGACTAAATGTGTGTGTGTGCGCGCATGTGTGTGTACGATCTTCAGAAACTGGTAATACCTCATTTAAAACTTCAAATTTCCCTGACTTCTTGACCCATTTTCCCCAAATCTTAGCAATATTTTAAGCATTGTGGAAGAGCAGAGCACATAAACAGACTTTAATTTTCTGCATAATAATTCTTTAAAATTAAATATTTAATTACATCTTTATATAAAAGAGACACAAAAGGTGTTATATCTAGAAAAGACTAATCCAAGATTTCATATATAGTTTGTTGCCCATTTAAGTGTAAGAGCATGCAGTTAATCATGAGGGAGGATTTATTGTTGGTTTGCTAATTTGTTTAGGTTTTTTGTTGGCATTATCCTTGGCAAAGTATTGGGTTTGGTACATGGCTACAGTTACAGAGGCACTGCTGTGATGAAGGGTCAAATGTCAGTATCTTCACTATTCCCAAATGGTGCCTTGTTCCACAGATAGTGTCACTGATTCAATAGGAAAACTTGCACAGTAAAATATTCTTCAATACCAGAAAAGGAATGAGAGCCTGGTCCTGTGCCATTTGGGACACAGTTTTGTCCACTGGAAGTTGGAGAGTAGGTTTAAAAAATATATGTATTATTTTCATCCCTGCAGCAGGAAATGCAACTAACTAAATCAACACATAAAAAGGCAACCCATGGAGTTAAGCATGATGCCTAAAAGTAGTAATGCAAGAGAAATGATACTTTAAATGCTGTACAGTGCTATATTTTAAGCAGAGGTTTTTGGCAGATACTAATTTTTTGTAAAGACCACAAAAGTGTTGTTATTGTTGGATAAAAATAACAGCTGCAAGGGAGGCTGAAATTCTTTCTGAGATAACAAAGAACAAAGGAAAGACTTTGTATCAGGATTTGTGTCAGCTTTAACAGCTAAATTGTGCTCTCAGCTCAGTGGGCAGGATTGCCACTGAAGGCATTGTGTGACCACATTAGGCCATGCCCAAGGGGGGAATTTGGCCCAAATGGATGACCAAATCCAGGGCGGAGGGCCAGCAGCCAGTGAATGAATTGGCCTTTCACTGAAGCCCTCCAGAAAGTGAAGAGGCTCATCCCTGTGTTCTCTGGCAGGAAAGGGAGCAAGAGGGACTTGAGCCATGTCAGTCCTCTACCCTGGCTGACAGTGCAGCCCAGTGAGCTCTGGTGCTAGCACAAATGAGGAGGGAGTACATTGCAGCACAAGACTGAGTACCTACGCTTCTCCTGACAAAGCGGAATACACCTGAATGCCATTTTTAGAGTGCAGATTGGTTTTGCTACTGCTCAGAAAATGAGTAAAATCCCTAATTTAAGTCTTTTTGTTTTCAGGTCTAGGACCAAACAAAACACAATACAGTCCCTAGTCCCCTAAGCCAGAAATGGGCCTTTGTGTATGATGTGTATCAGTCTGGAATGTTTTTTCTGCGCAAATCAAAGAACAACAGGATAAAGCAGAGTTTGCTCATTCCTGAGTAAGTTAGTACATGTGCCCTGAAGAGGTTCTCATCTTGCAGACTTTGGTCTACTGGCTCTTTGGTCTATGGCTTCTGAAAATTGTATGCCTTTCTAAGTCTTTAACACCCCTTTTTAACAGATAGGGCTAGCTCTGCACATTTTGGGAGTGCAATGTGGAATGAAAAATGCACATGTGAATGCTCTAAGAATGTATTTTTTTAATTACTGGAGTGTGTGTTTCATTTCACTGGAAAGACAAAAGGCAGAAGAGACTAGCAATGTGGAAGTCCCTCAGACACTGAGGCTGATACAGCATATTCTGCCCTTGAAGAGTGGCGCTGGGTCACACTGCCACAGAGGCAGGGGCCGATCAAGCACCACCTGTACAGGGTGGTAGGCTGAGACAGCCATCAGGCACAGTCAGTGCCAGCACCCACTCACGGGTCACCAAAGTCCTCAATATCAAACTTATTTGGGACCTAGACTAATGCATGGGTCTGTGTATTACGGTTCTCTTGAAAGCATGTTTTCTCATTTTGGAAACTGATAATATAATTTGTTTCCAGTTACTGTAGATGTACAATGGGTTTGCTTGATTTAAAAGCTTTTCTCCATTTGGGATGAAGGACAGAACAGAATAACTTCATGTCGGATCCTTTCCCACTCTGTGGGTGACTTACAAGTTATATTTTAAGCACAACCTCATGTTTTCCTGGCTTTTGCCTTGAACTGGGCGATATGGACCTCTGTGAGATATAAACCCAAACATGTAAATAAATAAATAAATAAATAAATCACAGATAGATGTTACTGCTGAGCAATACGCACCTAAAGACCGGGTAAATGGAATGAGGAGATGTACAAATATTTGTTTGAATATAAAAGAGATATTTGTGGCCTTTTTGTTTGCTTCTTACAAATATTTCCATGCTCTCTGATTACTGCAAAGATTGAATATTAATCTAGACCTGAAACAAATAAACCCTTGCACCAAGTCTGTAGAAAGCATATGAGCCCCACATGAGCCACTAGCACCTGGCTCCCACTCCTCCAGTCTGAGCCACCAGTGCCGCCAGGCCATGGAGGACAGGAGGCGAGCCGGTAGGGCTAATGAGCTAGGGTAATGAGCTACAATTTCTCCATGCCGCAAGCATGGGGTAATGGAAAGCAGCCAGGCTAGTCCTAACGTCTTTCCTCTCCAAACCTAAACTGCCCTGTTTCAGTGATGATCTCCTGTAAGGGAGTCCTCCGGGGTCCATTGCACTGGGCAGTATGGCTTGTTTGAATTCAGTATACCTTTGGCCCTTGTTCTTAAGTAGCACCTGCCCTGTGGATCTTGTTGTAAAACTGGAGTCTTTTTTCTTTTCTTTAGAAGGGGGTGGACTGACCATCCAGTGTGCTGCAGATTGGAAACTGGCAGGGCATGATCTAAGGCAGCCTAGAAAAAGATGTCCTATTGCTAGCTAAAACGTATGTGAACAGCCTCTCTATTTCTCTTTCTATGAGGCCCTTCAGTGTCTTTGGTCTATAGCCAAAAAGAAACTTGGATATTATAATGCTGAAGGTCATAGTTCCTGAGTTGTAGGCACCCAATGGCATTCCTAACACCCAAATCTGATCCATGGGTATGCTGGAAATTTGGCACCTTGGAGTGGGATTTGTGGAAGGCAGCTGAGTGGGGAGCTGCCAAAGCTGGGCAATAGCGCTGCCAAGGAGAGAAGGATATGTTTTGAATTCTATCCTTTGCTGAGAATTGGCAGTCTTACTCTGGGCAACAAAAGATGCCATTTTCAAATCACTCGGCTGAACCTTCTCCTTTCTCTGAAGGAGTAGAGAACTTCATGTTTGGCTTTGAGAAAGCCCATATTGCCCTGGTGCTCTGGACCCCTCTGCAAGCCTGTGCAGAATGCCAGCTTGTCTCCATCAAGCTCTTTTCTTCCATGACGTTTGCAGAGGCCTGAATAAGCCAGACTGCAGATGTGCAATGCGTACTGCCTGACAAACTGTCCGTTACTGCCATTTTTCTTGTACTCCCCTCTGTGCCTGCTTATTGTCTCTTTTTTATATTAAGACTGTAAGGCATTTAGGGAAGGATATTTCATTTTGATCTTTGTTTTGCTTTTTGGTCTTTGCATGACATTTAGTTCGTTGTGGTCCTAGACCAGGAAAGAAATGCAGATCTTACTCTGTGTGTGTTCTTGCATCTATTTGGGGAATAGATACAGTGACACCTGATGTGTAACCAGGGGAGCAGAAATCAGGACTATTGGTGGTGAGCTTTTTACAACAGTTTCTTGGTAAGGAATTACTTGCTGACTACCATCATAGATAAGTAATTTGGAAATCTGGAGTGGTGGGTAAGTTCAAAGAGTCTATATACTATACACTGTATATTTATATATGGCCAGCCACCTTTACATCTGAGCAATTCTTCGTTGCCTGCTTAAACAGCAGGGAGTGGAAGAGAGAAACCTTTGAGAGTCTTCCCCTGGGATGTCATGGGCTCTATGATATCTGGGATAGACTTTGATTAAAAGGCTACCATGGCACAGGATGGGAATGGTTCATTAGTTGTCTTATGTGGTAATGAAACTGCTGCTAATCAACAGGCAGATCTATAATAGCTGGTTTGACCTGTTTTGCTACTAAATAAATATTTGGCTTCAGATAACAGTTAACATTAAAAAAGAAAAAATCAACATCATCATTAACTTTGTAGAAGAACAGCTGGGGGATGGTATCCAAAGGAAGCTCTCATGCCCATTTTTATTTTTATCTATATTGCATTGAACTCGTCTCACCTAATTTTTGCCATCTGAAGGTTAGACACCCAGTTGTCTAGACTCCCTCTCTAGTCTGTGGAGAAAGTGGTAGATGGGATGAATCTCCTGCCAGAGGTGCTGTCTTTAGATATCTGTCTCAGATGGCACAAACGTGTCTCTGGAAGTGCCTGTTTCTCTCCTTTGTCTATAGGTGGAGGCTTATGACTACCCCAGCTAAAAGCCTAACTTTTGAATACACAAAAGTTAAGACCAACCCCACTCTTCCATGTGCGCACTCCTCACCTTTCCATCTGCTCTCTTTCACTGGACATGGAAAAGCTTTTTAAGTCAGGAATTGTCTTCTTTCCTAAAGGGATGGGGTAGCACTATACTACCCCTCACTTGCCAGCTCACTGTAATCGCCAAGTCTGAGCAGGGATGGGAAGTCCTGGGCTGATAAGACACCTCATCTCCCATGAGAATCAGTGGGAAGTGCCAGGGCTCCTAGCTGTGTTGGGTGAACCAGCACCTCCTGGCCTCACAGGGCTTGGGTGGGATCAGCAGGGGTTCTGCAGGTTACTTGTGGCTCTTGTGTCAAGTGTACATGCGTGTGCCGTAAGAGTTGAATGAGCTAGAGGAACACATGTCAGATTTGCCTAGGGAGTAGGAAACATAGATTTCTACCTGTAAATAGTGAGACAGACATGGAATAGATGTGTTTTTTCATAGGAAGGAGAGACTGGCAGAACTGCAGCCGCATCCCCTCCTGGAGAACTCCTACTTTACCCCAAGTAATTCCATCTGCAGCAGACTCCTAACTTGGGTCCCTTGTAGGAGGTGTGGAAAGAAATCAGACTGTGGCTGCCTCTTGCTTCTACCAATAAAGCAAGAGTCATTCAAGTCATTCATTCTTGTGCTCCATGCAAGAACAGTCCATTGTGGGCAAGCTAAGATGATTGCCAAATTTCAATTTTTTTATCAAAAAAATTAATAAATAGCATTGTGAGGCTCATGTGGACCTAGCCAGCTTAACCAGCTGCCAAACCCTGCTCAGGAAAGAAAGCAGATAAAAACCAAGTACATTATCACTCCACCTTAGCTAGCCCTTACCACAACTTCTTTCTCTCCACTTGTCTGCCACTCAGACATTTAGACAGGCTGTCATTATCAGCCACCCGCTGCCCCAGCTTTGCCCCAATTTTTTTAAGCCCTACAGCACTGTCATTTGATGTGTCTGGTGAGAGAATTAAAGTAGATGAAGACTGAGGATACCACTCCCTTAGGTAATGATATATTCTGATTCCCTCCAGCTATCTTCCTGACAACCTAGTCCTCCTCATCCTGGCCCTACTCCCCTCTTCCACAGACCAAAGAATAATTAAAACTCCTCTACATAAGGCATGGCTTCATTCAACATTCAGCTTAGACTCTGTTAAAAATGCTTGTGACAGATGGGGTATATTCTGTGCCATAGCAATAAGTTAGTTGGCATGCAATAGCCAGCAGGAAAAGCAGACAAAAATACCTGGCATGCAAAGGCCAGGAAGGAAAGGAGACAAAAACACTGATGTGTTATGTACTTTTGAAGCACAACCTTAAATAAGGCCTCATAAATTTAAAAAACAAATGCTAGACCTTGAAATTATTATGCAGGTGCTACCCTGAATGCAGAGATAAAATCACTGAAATATATCTCTTGATCCATCAGGTATGCAAGAGACCTTAGGATGAGATGGGACGTACAGTTATTTTGGAAATCCATCAGTACTGCGAGTCAGGAGAGCTGCACCTTGGAGGTCAGCATGAATGGGTCAAATTTCCTGGCTCCAAACTGTGTTGGAAAGCAAACAGGAGATCTTTAATCAAGTGGAACACAGTCACTTCAAGTTGCCTAATAAGGGAACTTTGGGAAGAAAGTTTCTAGAACAAGCATTTTAAATACTATCAGGCTGTCAAAATGTACATGCTGAGGTGATCCTGAAAATGTTCATTCTCAGAACTTGTTCTTCCTACCAGCAGTAGCTCTGCTTGTCTGTGGTGTAATTAGTCACGTGTTTAGATGCAGCATTTGGAACTAGGAAGCTTCCTTCCTATCTTAAAAATGCAGGCAAGGGAATCAAAAGCTGTGTCCAAAAAGCCCTACAAAACTAATTTTTAACCCATACCCAATCGTTCTGACAAAATAATACTCTCTCAAAAAGGAAAAGCTCTCATGACTTGTGATATTATCACAGCCTTGGAATGTGTGCACAGGCTTACTTGCAGAGTTACTTTTTTTTTTTTTTAATTGTATTAAATAGTTGATGGGTCACATGCTATCATTACAAGAAAAACAGGTTTGATAAAACAAATATGCCAGTGAATAGAACATGTAGTCATAATTATTATTTAAGAGATAAAATAGGCAAACATGAGATGTAAGGCCAGAATAAGACTGAATGTGCCATGGTTTCCTTAATTATGTGGTCACAGTTTCATGTTCCTCAAAGGTAGCACAAAGAATACACAGTGGCCGCCAGATGATTGTTCTCTGAGCAGTTTTTCTTTGCTGCATATTGGGCAAGGCAACACACGTGGCTCTAATCCAGGCTGCAAGGGGACCCCTGGCTGCCGTGAGCCAGAGAACCCTGCAATGTGCATTTATTCCATTCTGCGAACTCCCCATTACTTTCAGGGCAACCTGAATTGTCCATTTTATGTCAGGAAAGGGCAACTGTCGGAGAAACTGAGATATTCCTTTAAGAGTAATTAACCAATAGAGCTGTCTTGCCTGGGCAATGAAGGGTATGAGCTGCAGACTACTAATCGCATTTGGTGAGTGACTTTGAGAGGAAAGGGAATGGCAACACCCAGTAAAGGGGAAGAGTTCTCACCATGACCAGGCTGGAAGAGTGAGCACAAATACGGGGGAGCAGAAAGACTTATACTGCCCAGATGTACTGAGGATCCCCAGCACATAGCTCTCTTGTTTTTTTACCTATAAGTGAAATGGGTGACTGCATGGTAAAAAGTTTGTTTGTGAAGGCTGTAAATGCTCTACCTATCAGGTAGTCCTCAGAGAGTTAAACTGGGAACTGGAACAGCTATGTCATTGGCTGCATAATCCCCAGAGAGGGCACCTGCTCCTGAGGAAGGTCCATGAAGGCACATGAAGGCTTAGACACTCTGTTGGTGCAACTCTAGCTGAGCTGGCTTGAAAGCAAGTAAGATCTAAAAGGTGGATCCAATACATCAGTCCTATGACTACTCACAGAGAGGAACTCAACCAGGGCTATTACAAGTGTTCTTGTGAGTAAGGGACTGTGGCTGAGGGTGTCAGATGGTCCCAAAGGTAAGCCAGTACAAGTTTTGTGGATTTTCTTTTTGGTTTCATGACCTTTGTAGATTAAGTTTTCAGGAGGTGTGATTTAGATATCAGAGGTGATACATCAGCAATTATACACTTGATTAAAGTTTGTTTGCATGTGAAATCCTATTGCTGTTTCACCACATAATTTAATGAACTGTCAGATACTGGTTTTTTCCCCTTGGTTTAACCCCAGATGGTAAACGAATACCACGCAGCCGCTCACTCACTCCCCCTGCTCCCCAGTGGGGTGGGGAGGAGAATTGGAAAGAGGAAAACTCGCGAGTTGAGATAAAAGCAGCTCACCAGGACAGCAAAGAAAAAGATGGTAATAATAATAACAATAATAATAATAATATAAGGATAATAGAATATATAAAACAAACGATACACAATTTCTCACCACCCAACGACCGATACAGCTCGTCCCGAGCAGCAGTCAGGGAGCAGGGGTATTCCCCTCCCAGCTATCCCAGAACAGCCAGTTCCAGAGAGAGCAGGCGAGGGAACAAACAGCCGAACGAACGAACAAAAAGGCCTGAACGAACACAATAAGAAAAAGGAAAAACAGGGAAACAAAAAGCAACCCGAAGGGAAGCTTAAGGATTAAGGCACTAAGGGAAGTGGCCCACCGGCCGACCCTCACTTATGCTGGGCATGATGTCTATGGTATGGAATACTGTCTTTGGCCAGTTTGGATCAACTATTCTGGCTCTACCCCTCCCAAGTTTTTGCACCTGCGCATTAGCAAAACCTGGGAAACTGCAAAATGTCCTTGGTCATTTAGCAGCAACCAGCAACATCAGTGCACTATCACCATTCTTCTCACACTAAATCCAAAACATGGTAACTGCTGGAGACAAAACCAGCTCCGTCCTGGCTGAAACCAGGACACCTATTTAGTTGGTGCTAGTAGCCATAACTTTGGGCTTACATGGTGAAGGGGCTGGAGGGATCCAGCAAGGATGGTGACTGGGTAGAAGTATTGTCATCACCACGTGTGAAGTATCCACTCTGCACACAGAGTTGTATCTGTAACTAGCCTGTTACAAAAGAAAAAAGAGAACAGACTGTTCCTGGTCAAGAGGTCTTGCTTTAGTGGCTAATCGGAGAGTCTTTGTGCCAAGCGCATGAAGAGGAGGACATACTTACCCTCTTACCTGGGGAAATGGAAGGTGGCTTCCAAGAATGGGATCTGCTCAGGATTGGCTAAGGGAGAAGGTCTGAGCCTGTGGACATGCCTTCTAAAGACAGTCGTGCTGAGCTAGCTGGACCAGGAAACTGAATTTCTTTCATGTGTGGACTTTGCCGTGATATTTCCTGGTCAATAGTTGACCTTCTTGCCTGAGACTCAGAGGAGGTTTTATGGGAACAGCTCTGCTGAAGGTATATACTTTAATATGGAAGACTCTGTGTTTCCTTCCTTGCATCTGTAACTAATAAAGGAAGAGGAGTCACTTTGCAACCTATGCACTTTACACTCTGTTGCCTATTATTCATGGAGAGACCTGGGATAACAAATGACACACTGAGCAGAGCCAGCCTAACCATTGGGAAGAACATTCACAGCAGGAAAAGCAGGGGAAGTGTGGGAGAGCATGGGATGAGAGAGCAGCCTCACTCCTCAAAACTGCTTTTGTAAAAACCCTGTGAGACATGGGTGGCCCTGATCCTTTTGGTTTTTTCTTATGGGAAATAACATAGAGCAGAGCATACTGCCTACCAGTGATTGCTAACTATGCCAAGTGATGGGATAAAAGAAACACATTTAAGAGGCTATTTTTAAAAAAGAAAAATTTAAAAAGGCATCACGTTTGGTATTTTCATGTGAGTGTGTAGATCTGAGGTTTGTCCTTTATAACAGGAATACTATATCTAATTAAGTCTGGATGCATTTTTAACACATTTCTAGTTTTCTAAGCAAGTCAAAGATTTAAGATGGCACTCTGATGACAACCTGAGAATATGACTTTTCAGTAAGTTGTAGTAGTTTTGCTTAACTTTCCTTAGATGTTTGAATGTATAGTGCATGACGTAAAAGTAATGTTGGAATTGAGAGACCAAATATTAAAAGTCAGAAAATTCTCCAACTTCAGGGTGCAATATTAATTTGTCATTGCTCATGCTGTATGTTTTACAGGAGTGAGCTAGTAACGAACTGCCCTAGGCTTTCATTAGGACTATGTACCATATGGTGAGAATACCTTGGGCGTTCCTAGGCGTATAGTCAGCCATCTGAACCATTCTGCTTATCTTAGCGAGGGTGTTGGAGCACATTTGAGACCAAATGGTTTCTAGATCTGCCTGCTTGATGTTACCTCTCTTTCTCCCCTTCATTGCTCCCCACCCATCTCCCTGGCTATGGTTTCCCTGCTGGAGTTTTTCTCATTGCTCCTTCCCCAGCCACTCCACCAGCTCCCACAGCTCTTCAGCCTCCCTCCCTCACCCCCATACCTGCTGTAGTCACTTCCCCAGTTTCTGTGACAATCTCACAGCTCCTGTGGGCTCCCCCATTCCCACCTTTAAATTTCGTTGCCGAATCCAGCAAAAAAAGTGTGAGAATTGAGAAATGAAATAAAACGCGAAACTCGGGGCAGACTTGTGAATGCTTTGATGCTGATCGTGCAAAGGATCTCAGCGTGAGCCCAACTGTGTAAGCTGCCTTCTGCAGTGTGACTGGGAGCGTGTGCATCTGCTAATCCTGACTCTGCCTGCATCCAAGGCTGTGTTTATTTTCACTACAGAGCTATTATCCCTCCCCTTAGTCTCTTTTTTATCTATCCCTACACAGTGAAGTAACAGACACACTTGAAGCCTCATAAAAGAACAGTGTCAAGAGAGTAACAGATTAATGTTGGCTGGAGTGAGAGTGAACCAGTGACAAGAAAGAACACTAGAAGTTCACTATTTGTGATCTGTATTATGTTTTTTTCGATATTTGAGAGGCATTTGGAGAGGTAGGACATTAGGTCTTTATTGATGCAGCTCTAGAGAGATGTAGAACAGTGCACTCAAACAGGTAAAATGCTGCTGAAAATAATTTTGAAAACATCGTAAGGGGAAATATTGAATCGTCATTCAAGGCCTCTTTTCTGTGATACGAACATTGCTGCCATTATCAGTGACACTAAGTTAGTATTGGCCAAGATGACTTACAGTGGCATAAACCTTGGGGTTAAAATCAGCTGGAAATGTTTTTAGAGATACCACCCCATCTGCAGTTATTTTCTGGGAGTGTTTCCCAACTCCAGCTGTAGCCCCAAACCTGTTGCTATCGCTGCAAAACTCAGCAATGACCAAGTGGCAGTGGAAGAACTGAAGCATTCTGTGTAGCTCCAGTCTCTCTTCCCCAAACCTCTCTTCCCAACTCTTCTGTTCCTTGCCCAATAACAGAGGTGATTTGAAGACCACCTTATTTTAGGTAGGTCATCTTCCTATCTCTGATTAAGAAATTAGTAGTCCTGGTGGTTTCTTTACCTCTGTTGTCACAATTACAAGTGCTGGGAGGTGAAATCTGTGAAGTCAACCTGTGCAGATTGAGATGAATGCATAGGGCAGAAACGGAGGGAGCTGGTGCTTTCAGTTACGGATGTAGTCAGCTGCTTCTTGACTTCCAGTGCTCCCACATAGCCAGTGATGTGGGGACCTCAGCAAACCGGTAGCGCCAAATAATTCAGTGTCACGCTCTTGGGTCAGCAAGATCCATTCTAAGGCAAGCACAGGGATAAACACATGTCACGCAGGTAATGGAAACCTTTAATCCAGGTGAGGAGTCCTCTCTCCGTTCCCCTTCTGCTTACTCATGCACTGTAATGTGCTTAGGCAATTACCATGCAAATATAAACCAGTGCTGCAACGTGTATGGCACCTGATATTTGTATTTATGCAAAGAAACATGACAGTAGGAAAAAAATATAACTGCTTATCCTAATAGCATTTTATGCAGCTTGCAAGAGCCTAAAAAGTGCAACAATAGTGTTTACATTCCCTGTAAGAAACAGGACAAGGACGCCCCATGTTGTTCTCCCCTGACTGAGGACAGTGTGTGCTGCGATGCAGCCAGGCGCTGCGCACCCTGCAAGCCCCGGCAGCCCACCAGAGCGGGTGAACTCAGATCCTTGGTTTGCCACTGCAGACAGGTGCTTTCTGTTTCTCCCGAATGAACCGTTTGTGTACTTGGTCTGAGGGAGAAGTCCATGGTCCCTGGACACCTTGCTCTGCATCCCACTGTGTTTCTGGCAAAGCAGGACTCCAGAAGGGTAACACCAAGTGATGGAGTGAGAAATGTAGTATTAAAATATTTCTCTTTGGGGCAATAGAGTACGTACTTGTTTCTCATATACACCAAACAGATCAATCTCACTTGTTAATTTACTGCTGTGATTGCACAGCTAGGTGGATGTTGGTGATCTTCTAAACTGGAAAGAAGGAACATGTAACTCTTTCTTAAATGTATATATATATATAGGCAAGAAAGATAAAAGACACTGAGACTCTATCACTGTAAGGTATGGAGCAACCTGCATGGCTTGATACCCACATTGTTTCAACATCCAAAGGTGAAGTGGGCCTGGAATCTAGCACAAACCAACCACCACCTGTTTATTAAATAGGAAACCTTTTTAATGACAATGGGTCATAGGAAGGATGCCGGAAGTTCTTCCAACACTAGCTTGTGCACCAGTTCAACACTAGGTTTATGCACAATCAGCTTTTGCACCTTTTTATTTATTTTACTTTACTTTATATTATTTTAGTTATAAAATTCCAGTTTCCTTAACAACAAATCTAGTGTGGAGCAGGAAAAAAAGGGGAATTATTCAGGCCTCCCTTTTTTGCTCTTGTCAGGAGAAAAAAGAAAAGTCAAAAGCCAAACCTTAGCAGAATAATTATATCTGTTGTCCTTCGGATCTTCCCTCAGGACTCCCCATGACCCATCCCAAGTCAAGAACCCTTCTCTCTCAAAAAAAAAAAATTAAGAAGCTTTTCTGTGCATTATGTATCATGAAATTGATTGATGGTTCTCAAATGGAAATTATTTGGTGATTTGGACCAGATCTTGCTGCTGAAGTGTTGGTAAGCTGATACACTAAAGCTGAATCTCTGTATGTTAATATGATTCAGACCAGAACACCTATATTTAAACAATGTATTTATTAAAGGAGTATTTAGGCTGGGTCTCGTATTTCAGTGATGCAGAGATAAGCAAACATTTTTTTTTTCCTCTTAAAACAGAGTATATTAGCTTTTCTAATTAATTTGCAATGTTGTTAGAAGATGGTGCTTACGACACATAAGACAAGCATACCTGATCCTACATGGGTGCTGCTGCTTAGTAGCGTCAGTGCCTGCAGTGCAGGCAAAGCAGGAAGTACTGAAATTGGGAAGAATTTAAATTCTGGGATGATTTAACTTGGTTTTGTTGTTTTTCACTACTAAAGAAACACTTTTCTCGTGTCTACAGCACTAGTTTTATACTATATATTTTCTTTTTCCGTGAGGAGTATTCTTCTAAAAATCTCTAACCAAAAGGAGAAGGAAGATACTTTTATTGCATACAGATGATTATCTTGCACCGGTTTGCAGATCTTTTAATACATAGAGACCAAAGCAAAGGTGAGAAGGCCAGGCTGGCACCCTGGCTCCATCCCGCAGCTCTTACTCAAGCCACACTCCAATCCACCATGTCATTGTAGTGTTTTGTAGTATTACAGAACCTGTGAGTCAAAAGCAAATGTCAACACCACAGATCGCACAAATAAATACCAAAATACCAGCTCCTATCCTATCATACAGATGTTCTACATTTATGACATGGTGTAACAGCTTTTAGTGAAAGCAGGGTGAGGAGGGAAACTAAAGAGAAAACAATATGAGCAGGGTTTGCACAGCAGACAGGAGCCTTCTCACCGGCTTAGTTGCTATCAGAGGGCACAGTTATGTAGTATCTGTTACAACATCAATCACTGTAGTTATAGGTTCAGTTGCGATTTGTTTGCATCACTCACAATGTACCAAACCCTCAGCTGGCCCTGACAGAAGACAAGTATTTTTGGCAAAATTTTCAGTATATATATGCAATTTTTTTTGAGCTTTTAACAAAGTTTGAATGAAGTAAGGCTGAAATTAAACTGTTCTGCACGGTCCATTTAAAAAGTCCTTAGGATGGCTATGATATGCGTCAGCCTTGCTTGTTCATTTTATTAATGCCTTGATACCAGCGTAGCCCCAGGACTGGCGCTGTGAGTGCTCCAGGCGCATGGACAGCCGTTTGCTTGGTTGCGCGGCGCCCGGCGTGCCGGGCAGGCGTGGGTGCTGAGGGGCGCGTATGACAGAGGACTGGAAGGGAGCAGGGTCGGTTCCATCTCAGTCGGCTGGGGTGTGGGATCCAGACCAGGCTGTCTTTGCCTTCACGGGATGGCTTGTGCAAAGCCGCGCTACCCTGCGTGTTTCTGCTCATGCTCTCCTTTCCCGGCATGCTTGTTTCTCCTCGGTGCCCGCCCTACTGCAGCGCCAGGGGCGGGCTACAGTGCAGTCGGCACTTTTCCCTCCACACACTGTTTAGCCTTTTTTGTACTTGTTGGGCAACGACCTTGACTACTGCTTGGGCTCTCCCCACTTCTTTCAGCTAAAACTGGACACATTCTTTAAATACTGATGCTGTGCTTTGGCTTTTCCAAGTTCTAAAAAGGACACTAAAATGACGTTAAACTTGCCTTGCTGCTGTTCCTAAATGTACTGCTCTGTCCCATCTCTGTTTGTCTGGCTTGAATAGTGAGAGCAGATCAGTTTCACTTGCAGGTTCCCACTGATGAGCACATCATTATTCTTCTTTCCAGAACAGCAGTATTTTTTTAATCATTACAATTGTTAGATTCACCACATTGTCCTTCTTTCACCCTTTCTAACATTAAAAATAACAATAAACCTGAAATGTGTCAATGAAGCACAGTCTATTCCTCCGTTGCCTCATCAGAGAGCTGAGACACTGTTTAGTCCATGATATCAAAAGTAAGGAAATACAGTAATTGATTTGATGCTTTTAGTGATCTCCTGGTTTTATTAAATGTTTTTCTCTGTTTTTCATGTCTAAGTCACAGGTATTTCAGCATCATTTTCCACACTTTTACATATTTGCTGGGTCTTAAGACTATTGTTTTATTAACATGACATACTGATGAAGTAGAAATGTGGAACTTGTGCATGGTATAGAACCAGAAGTGGTACACAAAATTGGCATAGAGATATTGTATATTTATTTAATGAATTTTTGTTTTGATTCTGATAACATCTTGTAAAAATCAGGGCTAGTGCAGTTCTCACGAAATTTTCCACAAATTATCTTGAGGCAAGTATGGAGTAATTGGGTGTTGAAAAAATGTACTGTAGAAACAGCTCTAGACAAGTACAGTCTGTATTACTCAGGAAGTTGTAACATGTAAATACTTAAAGTGCATCTTTGAAATATAATGATACATAAATTCCTAGTCTAAGCATCATCAGCACAAGGACATTTATTGGCGTGGGTGGAAACGTTTTGGAGATAGGGAGCTTGTTTCTTTTTCTCTTTGTTTTGTTAAAATGAAATAGAGCACTAAAAACGCAATGGGGAGCTGGTCTCGGCTTGGAGAATTCCAGAAAGTCCTCAGCCTTGTCAGTGGCCAGCCAATGTTTTTGTCCTGTTGAGTCGGGCTGGAAAACACAAACTGTGTCTATGAAAAAATTCAAAATGTCTTTTATTTCTGTATTGGCACCAGATAATTCCTTTCATGTTTGAAAGAGAAAGTGTAAAATTACACTCTCCAATAAAAGGAGAAAAGCGAAGCGAGATGATCCCGCAATGACCGGTTCTGCAGAAGCGCTGGTATTTCCAGGCGGGGGGCGAAAGCGGACCGGCCTCGCTGCCCCCGGGGGCTCCTGCCCTGGCACCCACCTGCGAGCTCAGTGTGGGCAGCCGGAGCCTCTCTCCTGCCGCCCAGCCTGGACAGATCTCGATTATTTCTCTAAAGTGGAATATCTCCAGCAGGAAAGCAAGAAGGACAGAGCGTGGCTCTGCAGTCAGGACATTGGCTGGGGAGGTGGGAAACCCCTGTGTTCCTGATGCACCTGACTGGCACAAGGGCATCCCCTTCTTTCTCATCCTGCAAAATCCACCCTGGCCCGGGGACGCCGTTCACATTTCTGTGTTGTTGTTGCTGTTGTCAAAACTGTGACATTCTTGGGAAACATTCAGTTTAACAACTGTTATTTTTAGATGGAAAAAAGCTTTCCTCAAAAATGTTTCCACCTGCTGTGCTGAACACGTACTCGCTCCTGTGCACAACCCAGTCGTGTTGGAAGGACCGTTCGTGGCAGTCGTTATTTCTGAGACCCTTGCCTTGGACTGGCACCCTGTTGTTTTAATTGGGGAAAATAGTAACACAAAACTGAGGGGGCTGTTATGAATTATTTAAGCCCTTCAAGCTGCCACTCACTTAAAAGTCAGACCCTACAAACCCAAAGCTACTACAGACATCAAGGTTGCCAGCTAATCAAAAAAAGCAGTTGTTAAAAAAATTTGGCATTTTGTCTTCCAACTTCTCAGAATTAGTAATGCTGACGACATGTCTGCCAGCTTTACAGGAAAAGGAAACTTCCAGCACTTGCCTATGGACATTTTTACAGAGATAAAAAATGTTTATTCCGTTTCTTTTTTAAAAATGAAATGGAAGGATACAACAGATGACTATCATAATTTAAAATATTGTGGTCTTTGTAATAACACAGAGCAAAGCCTGCTGATGCCTTGACTGATCTGACAGAAGTGTATCTAGCTAAGAAAGGACTTCAAATGAAAAACAGAGAATGGGAGAGGTGTCCATTCCCATTAGACACCAGCTTGTCAGGAATCCTTTCTCCCAGCGGAGCAGCACTAGGGCTGAGTGGAGCACCGCCGCTTGCAAGCCAGCCCGAAGCTGGGGACTTTGCCCATGCAGGCTGACCTCCCGCCTCCTCTGCCAAGCTCAGCACTGCTCCAGAAAGGTGCCCCTGGGGGGCCAAGGAGGGCTGGCAGGGTAAGAGAGGCAATCTAGCCTACTGTAAGAGCCTTTTTACAGAATTGCTTGCTAATTACAGAAAATACATTCTGATTCAGTATTTACATTGTAATTGGATTTATCCAGGAAAATCACTTTGGATTGGGTTTGACAAGGTTTGAATTGCAAAACAAGCTTCGCAACTGTATTAATCAAGCCAGCTTGCTATGAGAATGACAGCCTGTTTTGCCACAGTGGGACTTTTTTGTTGGTAGACTCAAGTGCCAAAATAAGCAAAAATGATGCGCTTATTCTCTAGGGGCAAGTACAGGCCAGTGTGTTTTCAATTCACCCTTTGAAGGCCTACCCACAAAATGATATGGGTGTAAGCGCTGTCAGAAGCTCCTTGCAGCTGAGAGGACAGCATGGGAACTGTCCGCGCGTGGGTCCGTGGAGCAGACGGACATTCTCCCCGGCTGCAGCTCACCTGCATGGGAAAGCACCGTTTCGATACAGCGTCTGTAGGTGGGCAATGCGTCTCCTTCATTTACTGCCTTTTCAGAGGCTGACCAACGAGACTGAATCTCCACAACCCCGCAGCTTGCGATCCACGACCAAAACTGAAATACGTCTAGAGTGGGGATGCGTGCTTAGGGCTCACTGGTGCTGCCCAGCCCCAGAGAAGACCCCTGAGTGCTGCACGCTGATCCCCTTCCCAGTGCCCCACGCCGGGGACAGGGAATTGCTCAGGCAGACGTTTCACCCCCGTCCTAAGGGCTCTGCGCATCTTCCTCCGCTACGTGCTTGGGAATGGGCCCATCCGTGCCCATGATGCGACAAGTCTGTTCCTGTGGTAGGAGGGTACGTAATACTCCCCTGACCGCCTTATAATGGCAAGTTGGGGAGCTGGAGCCGGTGAGTGCCCCAATAGGAGGTAACAGGGCCCACCTCCTCAAAAAAAATCAGATAACGCTGCTCCAACATAATAATAAGCCCTTATGTAAGCACTTTCGATGTGAATGTTCACAGACAAGAGAAGGTCTTTGCCAAGGTCCTGTCCCAAAACCCTTAATTAAAGGAGTAGTCCTGTTAATTTCATGAGATTACTTGCCTAAATACGTACCACTCCTGTGAAGAAAGTGGTGTAGTATTTAGCCCTAAACAAATTAGGCTATGCTAAGCAGATTGACAGCTGAGGAGACCATCAAAAGATGAAAAGGGATCACAGAGTCTGTTTTGTTTTGAATGTTTGTTTGATTATTCTTTACAAGGGTACAGAGTAGAAGACATTCAAATACTGTTTTTAATCAAAAGTAATCCAACCCTCTCCTAACCTTCATTTTAGGAGGCTAAATAAGCCAACTCATGGAAATGTCTTTGATTTGCCACTTCCCCTCCGAGAGCGGTTGCTGTACGTCCCCGGGACACTCTGCCTCTGGACGGCTTGTGCCCCCCAAGCACCGCAGCCTGCTTCGCTTTCCCGAGTTCCTCCTGCGGTGCAGATACATCTGAGATCATCTGGAGAGCTTCTCCCGCTGAACCCTGTAGCCTTCTGGGAGACATCTCTGCTGCTTCAGGCTAAGCTGGATAAGCAGCAACTACAAAACAAAACCTCCTTCAGAAGCGTTAGGTTCATTGGTGGCAATGTAAAATAAAAATCAGAGAGGGAGCGTGATCATCGCTATTTAAATCATGGTTGCAGTTCCTCATAACTTTCTGCCTAAAGGCACGCTTAAAAAAAGTTCAGGCAGTATTTTTTTTCTGCAGAATCAGCTGTAGGGCCTCAACGCTGGGGTACAAATAGAAAAGTTCGCATGCAGCCTGATAGCAGAGTGCCTCCGCATGTCCCTACGGATTTTGCATCTACTTCAGCTGAATGCTAAGTCTTTGAAAACTGGATTTATGTATGGTCATTGATGATTGTTCATATAAGCATTTGCCAACACCTGCTAAAAGATCTGCACTCTGCTTTTTACCACATTTATCTGCACTCAGGTGTTTAGAGCTCTCAAGCCAGACAGGTCCTACATCCAGATATCTTTGCCAAAAATCATGCCTTAGAGAAAAAAGTGTTATTTTTTTTCCCTTTCCTGAAATTTTTTCTTTCAGTTCAATAAAGAGCAGGGATGTTACTAGCTGGTGGTAGTACATTACCTTTCCTTTACCGTCACTGACTGCTCACAGACTGTCACCTTCTACCAGAGTCCCACGGTATCATATTTTGAAAGTTGAAGTGTTTTTTGATGAAAGGGGCTTTAGAAATATATTTTATAGTTTATTCTAATTCAGTGAGAAAGAGCGTATCAGATCATTTGTTTCATTAAGGTATGAGCCTCAGAGCCAACTTAGTCAATGATAGAGGATAAGAATATAAGCTTTCGTTTCTAAAGAAGCTGACAAATCAGGTCTAAATTAATGGGAACAAAAGAAATATTTACCGAATTTTCTTTCTGCACAATTACTTTCTGTAATTGCTGGGGCTTTGTTTCATGGACTTTCTCTGGTAATGAATACTGTCAAGGATGCGATAATAGTGAGTGAGGAACTCTTCCACAGCATATACTAGTGGTGCTTTTTTATGTATACCAGGCATATAATTTACTGAATGTAAGTTTTTACATTAAAATACAAATTTGGGTATTTAAGGCAATATAAGTAAAAAGCCCTTCAAGGTAACTAAAAGACTTCTTTTTAATTATAAGTTTATTATCACAGGTTTATTAAAATAATTCTTAGCAAAATTAATTTCCTTCCAAGGAACAGAACACTGAATTAAAAGAAAAGTAATTCTGAATCATGTGCTAAGATACCCAGTAGTGGTTAAATTTAATCAGTAAGCGTTGCATCTAATGAGTCCAGTTGCAGAGCTACCCAATTAATGTATCCTTGTTATGGTGGAGTTAGTCTGAATTAAATGCATACTACCAAGAAGGAACTAGCTATTTAATCAGCTCTGTTAAGACACGACGTTTTTTAACCTGTTACTACCTAAAGCTGCTACATAATGACAAAAACATATCTGTCGGTAAAGACAGGAACTTGGTATCAAAGACTGAGACGTCCGTTTTACTACAAGTATCCAAACAGCAGGTAATTTCTCTTAAACAACTACAAGGTAGATTTTCTTTGGTATTGGTTTACCCTAACTATTTTTTTTAAAAAAACAAAACAAATAAAAAGGATGGAACAAACGCTTGAATGAGTGACACTGACAAACTAACACTGAGGAAATCTTACTAATTTAACATTGTTGAATGGGTTGAGTGGCAAAGCAGCTTGGAAACCAGAGTGAGAGAAACAGAAAATTTAGAAATGCTGTAAGCTTTAAATAAAACATAAAAACATTTTGTGTGTATGTGTGTGGGGGGAGGACCATTACACGTAAGTCCGTGTTTGATATGTGGCATATAATTACAGGAAGTTTGTAGAAGGTGCCATGATACCTGTCAATTATCAGCAGGCAGAAAATGCAGATAACATACATAATTCATCAGCATACTGCCCTTTGTTGTTAAGCCAACTGATTTAGCTCCATAACATAACTGCTTATTCAAAACAAGACATTTAAATTCAAATGAAATACTGTTACCTCTTGAAAATGCGTTCAGTTATTATACTGATTCAGATGTATATATATGCATTGCTAAATGTTAGCACGGAAGACTACAACTACATAAATTTATACGTGCACACAAATCTGCTGTATTATGAGGAAGAAAAGAGGTGCTATCAATATCAGTCAGCCCTCATATTCTTGTATGAGAGAATACATTAGCCAACTCTAACTTTTAATAGAAAACATTTAACAATTAAGATTATTTTAATGTTTTTAATATATTTGTTATTTATTCTGCTAGTCTCACACAAATTATTTTAATAATTGCAAAGATACTTTAAAATTTATTAAAAAAAATAGCGTAGAGGTCAATTCAGCTTGATTTCTCCTGCTATAGCCTTTAATTGCGCCTGCTTGAAGTCAGATGGATCTTAATAAAAAAGCCATCTATCTAGATAAGGGATAGCAGTAAGTACTGATCAGATATTGTGTGGAGGATTTTCATGCTTTTTTTCTGAGTAGGAGTGCCCTCACGTACAATAAAAAAAAGTAAAAACCCAACATCTACCAAGATTAAAAAAGCCTAATAGAAATACGGAAGTTCTGGAAAATACTGGTACCCATTGCTTGGGTATGAAGAGACAGAAAACAGTTCAATGTTTGGAGGCAGACAGATCTGAGATACAACAGAAATTTGTGTACAGTACAAAAAACATAAAGAGGAAAGAAACGAACTGCTTTTATTTACTATTTCAAAATATGAGAAGGAGAAGACACATTTGTGAAATCAAAAGGATATCAAATAGAAAACTCATCAAGGGAAATGCCTTCTACATAAAAGAACGGCTTTTGCAGTTGGAGTTCACTCCCACAAGGTGAGTGGGAGCAAAAAGCTCTTTTGCGTAAGCAGGATTTCTACAAAGTTTGAACTTCTACGAGGGATGAATGCATTCACACCCACATATACAGGGAGCTGTAATGTTCTCATTGTGTACGAAGGTCCGTGCTAGTGTACCAAAGCTGCCACTACCTGATGGATGCACGTCTCTTATGAGGAGGTTGTCTGCATTTGCCTGTGCCGGGTCTGATTCCGGATAGGTAGATGTACCGTGCACCTAGAGTACCCTACATCCTGTGTTATTACTAAATAAGCATAAAAACCCTCCAAGAGGCAAATCTTTTTTATTCAGGAAATTGTTTTCCTAGGAAGAATAACAAAATCTAGTAAATCAGGTGACATGTAGAGACACGTGACATGAAATGGTCTGAAAAGGAGAAGAAAGGTAGAAAAATGGGCAAGGGATCTGTCCTCTCCTCCTGGGCTGCAGTTAACCAAAGACCCTCGCTGGCAGCATGGCCTTGGCCGGTAACCCTTTCCAAGCTTCTGTATTTCCATTACCGGCCTGAATGAGGCCTTGAACAAGAATAACATCTCTCACAGCTGAAGGGGAAATCCTACCAGTTCAGCTTAGTAAAACGTTTTGAGTTAAGTTTTCAAAAGACTGTTGACAGGAAGCAATTGATTTCATCCCAGTCTATACAATGTAAGAAAAGGCAGGACAGGCTGCAGAACTAGCTTTGTGGGAGGAGCTCAGGCTGACGCCCTGCCTCGCCTCTGAAGATCCCCTCGGAGCCCAAGTACTTTCCTCCCCAGCTGCCAAGGTGTTTATCCTTGCTGCATGGGTTCTGGAGCCAACTGATAAGTAACTCAGTGGCTGGGGCATCCTTTGGCTAGACCCGAGGAGAGGTTGCAGGTACTGCATCTCATTTTATGCTTTATCATCCAAATGCATCTCCAACGTAAGATGCTGTCTATTTGTTCTAGCAAATGTAAAATTGAATATCCATAATTAAGATCAGGTTTTGGATATGATGCTTTGGTTAGCTGCACATAAATTCAAATCAATTTGTCAGCATGTAAAACAATACCAAGTATTGCCATATTTGTGCCCTGCACATAACATCATAGACTATTTATCTATCCATAGTAGCATTGCAAAAAGTAAGCAGCATATTTTGAAGCACATGCAGAATAAAGAGTCATTTCTCGTAAGTGGGTAAAGCTGTACTCAAACATATGTGCTGCATAAACAAAATATTTATTGTACTCACAAATTATCTGTGTACCCTAAATGTAAAAATGACTGTACTACTGATTGTTTTCCCCGAGTACACATAAAATAGCGCCAAAGGGCAGAACATTACCAGACTAGTTCAACCACACCTCAGGCTTCCTGCAGGCTCACTGAGACGACGATCTCCATGTATTTATTTGTTGCCCTTTCTCTCACCCTTGGTGATTACTTCACACACATGGCCACTACGTGGGAACAAGATGGCAGGAAGATGAGGAATGTAAGAGCAGGAAAGCAGCTGCAGTTTGGGATGGGCAGAGGATGTTGTCCCTCTGTAGAAAGATGGAGTCACCCAACTGTGTGGACAGTGGTCAAACAGCAGTGAGCGTAAAGACACCGGGAGGCCAAGAAAAGGAAGGAAAAGAGAAGTTTGGGGAGGTCCTTGCTTAAGTTTTGCCATCAACCTATAGACAAGGACACTTTGGCTGTGCTTGATGGTGTTTTATTTACCTAGGGTCAGCTGGGTAATTTTTGTCATGCTTCTGTTTGCATCTCCAAAAGCCTCGTGAAGGGCAAACGTGTTCCTTTTGCAGGTACTAGGCTCTGTTGGGTGATGCAGCTACAGCTATTGTCCAAAGCAACTAACCCCATATCCCTTTAACGAGTCCCATGACTGTAGTAGAACCTGACACATATTGCCAAAATACCTCTCCCAGACTGGGACTGTAAACACTTAGTTTCTTTAGATTGGTGGTTCATAACTCACTCTTGTTTACACATTTCTAAGAAAATCTGACAATGAAGGAAAAAGCAAAAATACCTCCCCTGCCCTCACCCCAACACCACCACCATAACTGGAGGGTTTAGGGTTTAGCATTAGCTAGCAACAAAGTATGTAGAAGGGTATTAAACAAAAGGGATGATGCAGAGGAAACACGAAACAACCAGCCCTAGAGATGTAAAAGATGACCTTCGAGTAGCAGGAAAAAAATGTCATCTCCTAATATCCCGCATTCTGTCATTTATCAATGCTTCTACTCATGCATACCAGGAAAAGTTACTTTTAGGTCTAGATAACTATGAAGTCTTTGCAAGATGTAAAGACAGTCAGACCAGTGATTTTTGAGGAACAAGCTGGAATAAAAGTTTATTCTTTTTCTTGCTGACCTATTACGGATGGTTTCTGAGCATGGATGGAAACTTCTGTCATCCACTAGAAGTGTCTCCACTGGGTAGCAGTCATGGAGTATGCCTGAGCCAGGACTGAACATGATTTATAGAAAAGGTGGTGTTTATAGCTATGCCTTGTTGTTAATAAAAGAAAGAGCACAATTGTATATAAATTTTGAAGTAATAGGGGAAATTTGATGCTTTATGGCACAACTAGTTCTTTACAGGCAAATTGCATAACATACTCTAGTCATATAAAAATGATGATTTGTTCTGTGTGGAGAGTTAAATCAAGAACTGTAAATAAAGATGACACATTTTCTTCAAACATATAGTGATAGGCACTTTATTTACAGTATCACATTCTGGAATAGGTCAGAGACCATGTTTTCTATGAAACACATTGCAAATTCTTATCATATTCTTGTTATAAATAGTTGATAGCTCTGCAATCTCATATCCTTTACAAGTTCAAATTGATACCGAACATCAAATAATGTTCATACAACTTGAAGATGAATATAGAAATCAAAACTAAAACACATTAAAGTGACAAACTTAAGTAACTGCTCTAAAATATTGCATATGTATAATATATGTAACGTTCATGGTCAGTATAAAGATACGACTAGCTTCTAGCAGAACCAAACTCAACAGGCTTTGCCGAGGCAGTGTTGGCCTTTGGGTCTCCCAGCAAAGTTGCTATCAAGGACTATGGCAGCCTCTGTTTAACTTTTGTTTTTGGTAAAATACAGGACACAATCCCAGTTACTCAGGTGCAGGACAAAGGACTTTAATTCTCCAGTATGCAGTGGTTTGCTGGCAGCTGAGTAACAGGTATTAAGATAGCTAGACTCAGACACATGCTAGGCACTTAGCATTTTTCAGATTAGTTAAGTAGCAGCTGCTTTTTATTACGGAGTTTTCAGATGCAGAACCTCAGATGGCATAAATTATCAAATCCATTGAAGTCGACTGGAACTATGATAATTTACACCAGATGAGAATCTGAGCTATCATTGGAGATACACCCTCCCTACAGGAATCTTAAATGAGAAGTGCTGCCTAGTGGATATAGCAAAACGTCTGGAAAATCATTTGATCTGATTGTGTCAGTCAGCCCATATGTTAAAAGCAAGGTGTGATAGTCTGGGGAATGCCTGCCAGTTTATGGATATGATTTCATTGTAATTTAAAGTGCAGATTAGTCTTACCATTTTGTAGCAGAAACAAGATTATGTCTATGGAGCTGAAACAGCCTTCAGGAGTACCTCAGCCAGGAATACTTTCAGCCTGGAAGAGCAATTAGATTGCTGCTACAAACAACTGACCATTATCACAGCACTTTGACATAAGCCTGGTGTGCATCCCAGGAAAATCTCATCAGGTGTCTAAAAGACTTGGGCTCTTTCAGAAGAGGAACCTCCTTCAATGCAAAGACAGAAGGCAAAACTGGGGGAAGGAGGGTGGAGGAGGTTTTGCTTCCTTTCCCCACAGCCACAGATCAAAATTTATTTCTTCAGATGCCCATGAGAAAGGGGGAAATGATGGTCAAGCGTAGTTGCGCATAGACCAGCAAATGCTGTGCTGCTTTGCAAGGTCTCTCCTTGTGACTTTGTTGCAACACAAACAATAGCATCTGAGACACAAGGCTTCGGGAGGAGAAGGCAAAAATCAACTGTCGAGGTGTGAGGTACTAAGCCATCGTCTCATGACAGTTGTACTTTGGAGCCTCCCGTCTCATGAGAGTTGCCAGGCAGAGTCTTTACCATGCAGGGGACACACAAAGATCCAAAGTTAAAGACGATTCTTAAAAGCACTCAATCCAAAACTGGAGTTCCCAAGGCACGGAAACATAGGACCACCCACCCGAGAGCTTCAGGTGTATGACATAAGGCCTACTTAGAAATCTGATGCTTTGCTTACCTGTGGATTTCCAGAGCAGTTTAAGTATAATCGAACAGCTATCTATCTGATGCAAAGATGGATGAGGAAGGAGTGACGCATCACATCTACTCCTCAATGAGTGGTGACCAGGGAAACTACAAAGTACATGCAAGGCAGTCTGATGAGAACGTAAAAGAGAAAAACCACCCCTAAAAGAGAATAAAGAATCTCCTCAGTAGTAAAATACTGTTGCAGAGCTTAGTGAGGAACTGGCTTCATCTGAATAGAGGGTAAGCCCTGGAGCTACTGATACCAAGGGCAGCAATCAGTGCAGCTCCCTCCTGGTCAGTGCTGCAATGATGAGGTGATCAGTGCTACCCTTTGCTTCCATGACACTACTGTGGCTCTTCCTTCTCTTCACTTCTTGAGGTCATGCAATTTATCAGCTTCTTCAACACAGGACAGGAAAACACAGGGTCCTTTGTGATGCTTTTCTTTTCTTTTTTTTTTTTTTTAAACACACACCTTCCTTATCGGTATCAAATTAAAGAAGTTGGGAGACTTGTATAGGATACCAAGGCCAGCTTTGTACCAAAAGGCTGTTAAGAAGGATTGCTATCAGGTATAAGGTTTCAGCTTGGAGGAAACTTAACATAAAAACTCAGATGAGCAGTCATAAAGAAAAATGAGTGACAACAGAGATACAAATACCCAATTCTTGTTAGGGACTACTTGGAATGCTGATCTCATTCAAACATGCACCCCAACTTATTTTAAATTTCTTATGTAATTATATTCTGTTTTCAAGTTCTTGTCACTGCACAGAGGTCCTTTTTGTATAAGTTCATATTCAGGTCGAGTTCAGAGAGGCTTCATAGCCATCAGAGACAAGACGTTGTCCTTCTGCCAATGTGGTTTTGCCCCAAGCTGCAAGAAGGCTGAAGTAGCCATTGTAAGGGATATTGGCATTTTTTATTACTTGCAGAAAGGAAGTTTTCAGCCAAGCAAGGATATCATTTTAGTCTTCCATGCACAAAGAGGGAATTGGTTTGCTGTAAATAATGATAAGCTAATGTTACTGATTACTTCTGCATTTTTTATTTGAAGGACTAAATATCCCTTTACAAACAAGAGCCCAAACACAAGTTGCAAGTTTTGGACAAGCTAAAAAATCAAGTGTCGATATGGACATACCCCTGGTGGGTTTAAAATCATACAGGCATACAAGAGTTAATACATGAGCTAAGACTGTTAATCCAAAACAGTATTCCACCTTCTGTATATGACCGCAAGCTTATATAGTAGCACAGAATCACCAGACACACTGTTAAGTCACAAGACTGTTGCTCAGAAACTGGAACAAACAAGAAAAAAAGAGTCCTAAAATTCCATGTGTGGCCGCCTATCCTCTGTGTACATCTTTAGAACAGGCGTTTATGCAGTCTGGGTCCCTTGCCACACTATACCATTTACAGATGATTATGCCCTTTCTTAAACTGCTGCAGCTGCACTGAAGCTCCAGCACAAATGTTAGCATCTATAGGCAAAAAAAATGGATCATGAAGTAAGCCCATAGCAGACCTGAAGGAAGAACCAAAACCACCTTTGTCCCCATCAGAGATAAGGCTAGAACATCCGCTGTGACCATCTGGGCTGGTCTGTTTTGTCATAGAAGCCCCTGAGATTTCCTGAACTCTTGCTGAGTTCAGCTAGAATACATCTTTTAAGAAAGACATTGCTTGAGGTTAAAACTACTAGAGATGGAAAACCCATTATAATTTTCATTAAACTGTTCCAAAGGTTAACTGCTCATTGTTTAGGGAAAATTGTACCACTTGGTTCTAGTCTGATTTTTTCAGCTTCAACATCTAGCAATTGGATCCTGTTGTCTCTGTCAGCTAGATGGAAAAGCTAGGAATTAAGTTTCAATTTTATTGCAGATACTTTTGGACTGCAGTCAATACACTTTTCTGTTTGATAAACCAAACAGAAAAACTTCCTTGTATCACACCACATGAATCAATGATTTTTCTGGCTCTTCCTTCAACCTCTTCTGTCTACCAACAGTCTTCTTGAATCCTAAACCGGACAAAGCAAATTCCAGCAAAAATTGTTACGGAGCCAAACACAGAACTAGTATTGTCTTTGTAGTCCCTAGAGATTTCTCTTTGAATAGCCAAGAATTACATGAAGTGTTTTGACCAAAACACCATACTAAAGAGTACATTCATTGTTACCTTCCTTGGCAAATCTCTCTGCACCTCTTCATTCCTCCTTCAAATCCCTAAATAAAAACTTGTTAACAGAAGAAAAATTCCAAACAGCATTTTCAGTTCTTCTTAGATCCAGCAAAGCACAAATTTCTGAAGATGAAAAAGGCAACAGCAGCATTAACTTTGCCATAACGTGACTGATGATTAGTCTATAGGAATTATCCAGAGACATGGTTTTATTTCCTTATTTGTTACAGCTGTACCAATAGACTTGTTCAGAAATGATCTGGAGCAATTTTGTAGAGCTCTAACTCTTGATATTTGTGAAGCTGGGAGAGACAAAGAAGAATGAGCGCACATAAAGAATAAGACAAACTTTTTTTTGAGACCCACTAGTTTTAAGGCTGCCTTGCATAAGTTGGGCAAGTTAGAGAGCTAAAAGATCATCTGCCTTGGGGATTGTCTTCATAGGGGAAAAACATGGCCTGCAAACTGGCTGATGATTAGATGATAGTGTGGTCTTGAATGATAGCAAATGTATATACATGTGAAAAGGCTATGCAAGGTGGAGAAAGAGTAACAGAAGTAGTGACACATCTATGGTATAAGACATATTAAAAAAGACTGGCTCAAGGTTCAAAAGTAGAGTAAATCTATAGCATGAGGATGTTCTAGCATTACTTCGAGATGCCAAAATAAAGTTGTGTAAGCATGTAACATAACTGAATGCTTTACAGATGATCAGAGCCATGATATACAAGGAAACCCAGGAAAAGAAATTGCAGGCTTAGACTCCCCTAAACCAAAAGGCTGTGTTTCCTAGGGAATTTTATTTTGAGAATACCTTGCTCAACTGAGCTTCAATGGCCCCAAATTTGGATGTCTTCTCCGTTCTTGAGCTCTGGTATTTGGTGGGCAGACCAATATACAGGTAAAAAGGACAGTCTGCTTTCACTGTTCACAGATTTATTACTTAACATTTAGCCACAAAACACTTATCTGCTTGCACCCAACTTTATTTAATAAGTCATCTGGACTGCATCAATGACACATCTTTGTTGCTTATTACATCTCCAATCTTTTGGGTCATTTCTGAGTATCTAATAATTTTGTACAATCTTCGATGTAATTTAAAACAAATATTAAAGAACACACAGCCAAAAGCAATTCCTAAAATAACCCTAATATGAATATACTTGCTCAGTTAGAATCCTCCATTTACTATTTTGTTTTCAGCTGTCAGTTAACCAATATTCTATTAATTAACAGGTCATATTGATTAAATTAGCATGACACATAAAAAGTGTCATGCAGTGGTAATTCAAAAACACTGTTGTTAGGTAAATACTGTATTTTTTATCAAGTGTGTTGTTTAATAAAACTGTGTTCAGATCTGTTTTTCATATACTCATTTTGACCAACATTAGTTCTACTGATTTCCTTTAATAGCTTACATATCAGTTATACATTTTTTGCCTACATGGATGCTAGCCAATAATCATCTGGATTGTCCTATTTACCCTTTTTACTACCAGTACTTTTAACTTTATCAAATCCTCTGGATTTCAAATTTATTGAAAATTAACAGTAGCAATACAGATAGCTGTTTGGTCAGTTTGAATATAAACACTGAATCAAAGTTATCTGAACGTGTTACTTAAAACCCAGCATTGATGGCTAACATGCTCCTGACTTACTGCTGGAATAGAATGTGTTTTCTCGCCTTGTGAAGTGATCAAAGTTTGAGGTTTACCCATATGCTTCAAACATAGAAAAAAATATTTAATTATTCAGTCTTTTGTGTTTTACTAGCCACATTTCCATCATTTCTATAGATCCATATGATTCTTAGGACTAACATAACCCTCCCTAAATGTACCACCTCTAGCCATGAGGGCAGCAAGGGACATGAATGATGCTGTGTTCTTTGCAGACGTCATTGCCATTTACAGCACTGACTCACGGGAAGTAGTAACTCTACATAAAATATTCCATCAGACTGGCTGATGTGTTATCCCAAGATGGTGTGTTGAGGCAATAAAGAGCAGTCACTGTTCTGAGCATCTGTTGAAAGGGCAGAGTCAGCTTAAAATCTAGCCAACTATCAAAAGTTAGTTAAAAGCAGTTCTGTATTTTCCTACACATCTCCTAAACGACTTGTGAAGATTACTTAGAGAAACATGTCTCTCCTTCTATGTGACAGATGCACACAAAAGAAGAAACTGACTTAAACAAAAACAGTGAAGTTAACCACAGACAGAAGTGCAGGCAGAGAAACCAGGGAATTACTTTTGTTCAGCATTACTTGCAACAGCTGGTACGGCACAATGAGAAAGGTGTAGTTACGTTGACTCTGCTCCTTTCAGAAAGAAGTGACCTGTGGAGAGACATGAAGCAGCAAGCTATTATTCAATCCACCTTCACTCTGTCAGACCATAACTTCCCATATAAAAGATTTCAGCAAGAACATCACAACATGTAAGAACAAAAAATATTTATTAGACTAAATTTATCAACAGCTTATACCTGGAACAGCAGAGGACTAACTCAGATCTAGAATTTCCTTTAGTATTCCTCTCCTTATTCCCATTCAGCCCACACCTTTTTTCTTTATATGCAGACAGCAGAACCTTCATTTTGTCTAGGAATTGTCATTCTTTATTTTTTTTCCAAGTACAAAAGATTTTAACTATCTTTGCACTATAGTTGAGCATAAAAGACTAGTAGTATTTGTATTTTTTAAGTATATTTCACACAGAATTATGGTTGTTATGGGGCTAGTCAGAATCACCACTGGCTATTAGTACTTACACCATTTATGCTTTCTCTCATCAAGGTAAGATCTATACAAATGATACCACAAATACTCTTGCTGAGATCAGTGCAAGCCAAAGTAGTAAATGTTGCGTAATGTTCACTCTGCAGATGCTGAAGTGTATTCTCATCTGGACTGTAGTCTGAAACATGATTTTTCAGTTCTCAAGCTACTTTCAAACAGCTGTCTTCTGCATGCTAATTTCAGTCTTGTGTTGGCAGATCCATGCAGAGCATGTCATGAATGTTGCCATGGCTATACTCTCCATTTAGGAAACAGTATGAAATAAACCCACTTTCAATGGCAATAGTGCAACTTAGACCAATCCCCAGGTACTCTTAGAGTGGTTTCTCTTCATTTACACTTCTTAAAATCTGAGTAAGCAGAGTTTCATTTCCAAGTTGCCAGTATAGGGGACACCATCCCTTTTAAGAAGTGCTCAAACTTGGCAAGCGATTTTTCACTCCTAGGGCCATCATCGCAGACAAGGCAAGAGGTTCTGAGCAAAGGGAAAAAGTTGCCTTCTTCCCCTCAGCAGATGTGGTGACTGCGACTCATGAGTACCAGATGGAGGCTGTCACCACAGCATCAATTATTGGGAGAGGAAACTGCAACTTTTGCAAGGCCCAGAGCTATTTTAGGAGGATTTTCCTGACGCTAGAATCAGTCCAGGGTGGATCCAATTTCTCTGGCAGTAAATGCTACTTAGAGGGTGGAGTTGGCAAGGGAGTGGGTTTATACGTTCATCCTTCAAATCTTACTTGCATTACTTCTGCCCTTCTCTTCCTCAGTTCTTCCACCCCTAACTCATATCCTAGTGATTTCTTATTTTCTTTTTAAAGAAAAGATCTCTAGCTTTCATAGTGAACTTCAAAAGCAGCCATCCAACTGCAGACAGTAAACTTTTGTTTTAAAAAACAAAAATCAAAGCCTTTATGTTTGCAGCGATAGGTAAATTGAAAGGTCAGAGTAGAGTGCAAACCAATGCAGTACTGGTTGTCCAAGAGTGCATATGGAGAGCTCTGGTGCCTGCGCTGCTGCCCTGAGCACAGTGAAAACCGTGCGAGGCTTTGCTGCTGCTGCTCAGAACCACTGAAACCACAGAAGAACAAGGTGATTTTTGAGCTGTCTGTAACAAAGCTCTGAGAAGCACCTATTAAAATTACTAATTGGGAAGCAGTTCTGAGTTAGGGTACTGGAGAGGTTCTTCCAGCTGCGCAGATTGGGGGAGCAGTAACGTAGTGTCGGACCTGCACTACAACTGGATGAATTCAGAGGCTCCATAGAGACCTGTCCCTGCCCAGAGGCTCCATTGTTTTGGAACCACTAAAAAATGTATTTTACATGAACACACCAGAATAGATTTCTACCCCTCCTGCTCATGGATCACAACATCCGCAGGATGACTGATGGTGACATCTGCCTAAGCTCATAGTCACAGTATCTGACACAGTATCTCCTGGAGCATTTGAACCACACCACACACAGTGCCTGTATCTATTCCTTCTGGAGGACCCCAATACAGCCCAGCAGAGGACAGTGTCTAGCAATAAGACAGCTGTCCCGTGAGTCCTGCCTAATTTACTGAAGCGAAGAAGCACGGATACGTATTAAGTATCAAGGGGTCCCTTCCTTTTCAGTAGTAAAACTGCCAAATTCTTGCAACTTCTAACACCCTCCTGGAAGAAGCTCAAAGCACTAAGTCTCCGGAAATATAAGCGTACATTGTGCCACTATTATTCCAAGTAGTGAAGTGCAGCAGAGGCATATCTCTCAGCTCATCTTAATCCCTGGAGCACAAAAGAGGAAAAAGAAGAATGCTCTCGTTTTCTATTCAGAGCAACTTCAAAAGTTATATGTTGTTTAGCGACAGACCAGTAGCAAAAAAAAAAAAAATTAAATCCGTGCTCCAGGAAAGGGATTCCAGTGAAACCTTTGAAGCTACTGAAGTAGAAGGAAGTACTGGTTTCTCTGACAAAATTTTACTGCAGAGCTCTAACCATAGCTTATCTCTACCTTCTGAATTTGATTACAAGGCTTAGCTTGAGATACTAGCTCTGGTACAATTTCCAAGACTGCAGAACAGGAAGAATAGGAAGAAGGAAGGTAAGCAGATGGAAAGTTTGCGGGGCATTAGTCAGGACAGAGCAGTACAGTGTACAATGAACTGGCAGCACTGAAGTATGGTCAAAGAACGACAGGAAAGAGAAAGAAGGGATAGAAACAGGCAAATAGACAATGTAAATACTTACAGTTGGGGTATAAAATAAAGGTGAAAGTATATCAACATCACCCAAGATATATATCGGTAAGCTGTGTTTAACTTTGAAAGTTGACTGCTCCAAATTGATGCAGTATTCCACAGCTCAGTCACTCGGTGTTGCAGGGGTACCTTGGTAAAACAAGTACACATCAGTCTAACAAGCATTTGGGCTACAAGATCTCAAATACTTTCTAAAGCCCCAGGACAAATGCCCAAGTTTCACTTAGATAAACTCAACCCGCAAAAGTATTTAAATGGCACTTTGCTCAAGGATGGATCTGACACCAAATACTGCTATATAGATACAAACAAAAGACGAAATCTAGGTGGGGGAAAAAAAAGTGAAAACAACTCCCCAAAACGTTATACGCTCGCATTGGGTCTTTATTAGTTATTCTTCAGCGCATAGTCCTCTTTGACCAAATGAAGCTTAACCAGATGGCACAGCATAATTTTTCTGCCATACAGAAAAATCTCGGTCTCTAATTTCATAGAGTGTCTGAATTATACAGAAGCCCTCGTATTTAGAGCACTACCGTGTATGTTTGTCTCTGATACAACCCATGAAAAGAGTTGTCTGTAAATCCTGACTGGGTGTTTCAGTCCCAGCAGAGCTGGGATTATTTTTCCAGTATTTTTCAAAATACTTGTAAACTAGGAATTTAAGTACCAGTAGGAATCAAATTTTAAACAGACTGTTAAGAAAAAGAATCTTAAAGTCCAGCTCCGTTTCCCCAGCTTGCTAAGTGCAATCACTGGTGACCAAGTTAGGGGAAGCAGACATTGTACCCAAGCTTTTTGAAAGAATGCCAGTTGTTTAAACAGGAACCATTTAAGTGTTGCTTAGCTATCTGCCTTTTCCCTGCCTCCATACTTTCTGCTGGTCCTCAGTTATAGTTTGTAAAGGCAGAGAAGTTCACAGAAGACTGGCAAATATCCGAAGCAACTGCTGGCCAGTTAGCTACGCTCTCGTCTTCCTTGCACTGCTGTCTTGGCTGTGCTGGTGGAGACAAGGAGGCACCAGCCCAGTAAGGGTCCTGCTGATACGCACCACATCTCTACAGCGCATAGGCACGAGCTGCAGTTTTTGGCATAGTGAAGCTGTTCCCTTGTAAGTACAGCTCTCTCGCCACCATGAATGAATCTGGACTTAGACTTCCTGAAATGGGAGAAAGAAGAGCTTGGGGATTTTTTTTGTTCTTTTTTTTTTTTTTTTTCTTGGTTGTTTTTTTTCCTTTAAAGCCGGTCTACCAGCACTTAGCATCCTGGCAAAAAACACTTCTGAGAATTTTAGTATATGTTGTTTCTCTTTCTTTGCCACAGGTGAAAATCTGGGTAAGCAATGCTTTTTGTTCCAGGCATTAGCGGATTGAGGTTTTCATGCCCTTCTTCACGCAGAGTTTCTGCCCAAGAATTATCATGCTGCCTGCCACAGCAAGGTAGTTATTTGGTCTAATGCAAGGAAATTTAAAGTAAAGTGCAGTTTAAAGGGAGGAAGCCCGAGAAGATAAAAAGGAGGTTTGTTAGTGTAGGATGCTTATCCACAAGAAGGCAGTCCAATAATGTTTCCTTTTAGACCACCAGTCCACTTCACTTTCTGTACATTATATATGCTGAGTTGTTCCTACACCTGCTGGTAGACTAATTGGTGGCATTTTGCACCTGATTAACTTCTGAACTAGCCCATCACATTTTTGGTGGAGGATGTCTTATCAGAAGAGGATAAAGCTTTGAGGAATCTTTCTTTTTTTTTTTTTTTTACCACTTTACCACAACTAAGAGTATGTATTTGCAGTAAAGAGAGAGAATACGTACAAGGAGGTTATTTTAAAACCTGAAGTTTTCAGCAAATTTGCTTTTATTTCGACATTAGAAAAATACAATCCTTTAAAAATAAAGTTTACAAAAGCCCGTGAGAGGACTAACACTGTTTTTACTTTGAGTGTTCATGAATTCTGCAACTCAGATCTATAAAAGGTCACAACAAACCCAGAGGGATGTTAAATCTAGATTCGTCTCAGAGACAGGATTTCTGCTTTTGACTTTTTTGCAAATGGTAAGTGAGTAAGTTAAAACTCTGAAGAAAGGTAATACACTCTTATTCCTCTATTCCAAGACTTTGAAATTCTGAACCCTCTAAATCAGTCCAACATGTTTAATTTTAAGAAGCCACTTGCATATTATCATTTTACTTGTAACAGTGATGCTTTTATCCCTAGTAACTTAGTAGGGAGCTGAACTGTCCCAACAGATATCCCAACACAAGACTCCTTATAAGGAAGAAATAATTCATTCCCAGGGTCTATTCTCAATAAATGTAAACTGAATGTGCTCATTCCTTGAGGAAATACAGAGCAGCATTAATTCACACAGCTCTGGGACTATGGCACACACAATGCCCTCCCCTTCAGTCCATCTCAGAATTACTTCATACGTCAAGTATCAAGCCACAAAAAAGCAGAGGACACAGAAATGAATGTCAAGAGGATTTAGCTCAAATTAAGATGTTTGTCCCTTTTCATTATTCTAGAATACTGGTAAAGCATGCTTAGTATTTTAAGTACATTTTCCTCAAGGCTTTTAGATTCTAGCTTCTGACTCCAGTTTTGGAAGCATCACGGAATTTAATTAGAATAATAAGCTGCACTTTGAAAGGGCTCATTCAGTGCTGCTGGTTTATCTTCACTTTAATAGAGAGACTCTAAAGAGCTGGCAATATTTATCCTGGAGTATTTGATTTAAAAGGCTAGTAAAAGGCAAATGTTCTTTTTTTAACTCCTTAAATTGAAAATAGTTTCTGAATATAATGAAGGAAACTATTTTAAGAAAACATTGTAAAACCAAAGATATTGACCAACTACACTATTTTCTTCATTGACCAATCTTAAGATGGTAAATTCATTGACACTCATCACTACTGTCTGTTTTTCCTGTATCCGAATTTCTGGAGTCACTACACTGCAAAGTGCAGTGATATTCACTACCTTTACCTACAGCAGTGTTTTTCAAGCTTTCAAATGATACATGTTAGAATACATTTGGTATCTGTAAAACCTATAGCTTTCTTACAAGAACTGAAGTGCCCAGTTATCTAAAAAGGCTTAAAGAAACAGGATAAAAAAAGACTTGGTTTAGCATTTTGAATTCAGCTGTTTCAGTAGGCCCATCAGTCTTTCTTGTATCTGATTATTTTAGTGCTGTTACCTCAAGTAGTTTTTCTTGTGTATTTTTTTTCTTAAAGCTCTAGCTCTGAGAAGCCTCTAGCCTCCCTTCCCGAGTTTCCTCCTCTTCATCTCTGGCCCCCTACCCTCCCAGCGTTTAGAAATATTTCATGCAGCGCATGAATCCAGATTCTTGTTCAGCCTCAACGCAGGAATGCTGAGTCTCATCTTTCCAGACAAGATTTAACCACCAGGGTGACTTGTGTTGGCCAGCATTAGGTTGTCTGCCATCCACTATTCTACATTTAGACCATTATTTGCTTCATAGAAAGACAACTGCACAGCTGTACGTGATCCTTCTTTTAAATTAGCACAACTGGTAGAATGCTCAAGGTCTGTATGTTTTACTGGAAGGAGCAAAAATGACCGCAAGTGGCCTAACACTTTGAAAAATTATCAAGAAGGAATTTCACTGAGTAGTGGCCAAGGGTGTTTTTCCAGGGAGCTCACAGAATAGCCTTTGATTACGTGCAGGAAGTTAACCAAGTTAAGGTTGCTGCTTTGCGGCCGTTCCTTCCTCTCTGCGTAGCTCTGGAATACAGACCTCCCAAAACCATAAGGCAGAGAAAGAGGAAATGAGTGCTCAGCTCAGCAAGGTCTTTCCACAAGAAGAACATCCACTGAAAGAAAAACTAACCCGAAATTAAAATACAATTCAGGTATGGCTTTAACACATTTTAATTTCTTCCCTGGAGTTAACACATCTTCCCACTTGCTTTCAGAAAGTTAAAGGAACTCGGGGGCAAACGTGGCAGGACAAAGGAACTTCAGCCTCAGACGGTAACTTGCGAGCCGTTAGGGTGCTGCGCCAGCGCAGAGGGAGCCCAAGGAGAAGCATACCTGGTGCTTATGGCAGAAACTCAAGAGCAAAGATGCCATTACCTCTTCATGTATTCCCTAGCCCAGAAATAAAAAAGCTTCACCAGCATCCTGTGGATCTAATTAATATTCATAGACTTAATGGGAAGTAGCTATTCCCGCTGAGTGGTAGGCAGATGAAAGAGGTGGAGATCCATGGGCTATTCCACTTGCTTCTCTCTGGGATTTCTTAAGCGAATTTAATAATTTCTGTCCAGATCTGAAAAGACAGAAGAACGACTAAGTTGAGATAATGGACACATGGGCTACTTCTGCTTATTATGGATGTTTTGTTCATTTGCATTCCTCTCACTCTTCTTATTTCTCAATTTTTACTGTAAAGCTTCTCTACTATGATGAGAAGAATTCTTCTGGTGGCATTAGTGTGTTATTTTTATTGCAGCAGGTGGCTAAGACGTGGTAAAGAACAGCCATTACCCAATTTAGAAGAGCATTTTTACTGACTTGCCGGACACTTGTTTAAAACAGAAATAGCGCTAGAACAACAGAGAAGAAAAATTGCTTTGAGATGCTTATTAACAAAGCGTAAGTGATGGGGCAAAATGAAATATAATTTTCCTCAGCTCTCATACATATGCAATCATGATGTTCTTTTTTCACCTTCTACTAACTCCATTTCTCTGCTCTCACAAATACCGAAATCAACACCATATTAATAGTTAAAGAAAGTACTACATCCTCATCTCTGGCCTGTAGCATTCAGGCTCCCTAACACCTTCAAAATTTAGTTGGGGTTATGTTTGTAAATCCAGTAGATCACTTGTAAAATACATGCCTAAAATGAGGAGAAGCCAGTTAATACCCCAGCAAGGTACCTGTGGACTTACGAAACTGGGACCTCAAGCATAACTGTTTTGTGCGGTCTATACTCAGAAGCACAAGCATCAGTTTAGACTCATTTCTTACCCAGAAGGTAGCTCTCATGATCCCAAAGAAAAAATGACTTGTAGTATATACAAAAAATAAACTACGCAGAACATAGTTTAGGCCCTGTCTGTAGTCCGCAGTTTAAAAAACATCAGTCATTTTCTCAGCATCAGCAACTGACAGCAGAAAAAGCAGAAAAACGTTCTATACCAAGATGTAAAAAATTCTCTGTGAAATTTCAAATCGGCACTACCGTCTAACAGCTCACTAGCACATAAAAAAGCCAAAACTTGCAAATTCTAAACCGTCTTCAGGTTTCTGCTGATCTTCCTTTAAAAATCAAAGTCAGCAAGTCTGACAGGGTTCATTCAATTTCCCACCCCGTTTTAATGGAAAATGCAGTTTCTGCAAAGCCCCTCAATCCCCCGTTCAGAAAATAAGCTGTGGCTCTAGTCTGGGCTTTTGGTGGAAACACAAAGCAGACGCCAAGCGTCCAGCCGACTCGCTGTGAGCTGTCACTTCGCAGACCTCAGGCCCGGCGCACTTGACATTCTCCGGCCGCGTCCCGCGCCGAAGCCCCCTCCCGGCCGCGGCCCTCCCCGCCGCAGGCGTGCATTGCATCACGGAAAGTGTAGTCCAGCTGGGCGAGCCAGCCTACGCCAGCGGAGCCGCGGGGCGCCCAAGTTACGGCTTCTGCATTGCGTGCGAGCAAGCCCTGCTCATTGTTCCATCCGAGCCCGGTGAATAAGCACTGCTTTCAGCTGTGAGCCGCCAAAAATGCCATTTCCGAGCTACAGATCCAAAATACTTAACTAACGAAAAATGCCCATTGTTCTAAAATGACACATCAAAGTCTCTCTCCATAGGAAAGACGGTATCGGCTTTATTTGCCAGCCCTGATCCTTATTGTGTAGTATCTTCATAACGCTTTACGTTAGCAGCGTGGCTGTAATTAGGGCCAGAACCGCCTGCTGCAAGCAGAGGCAGCATTTGGTTACCCAGCGATATGCAAGGCTCCGATATCCCCAGCCTGCCACTGTCGGTTCATTTTCGCGTGATTTATTTAATTACCACTTTTTTTTTTTTTTTTCCCCCCAGAAAGGCCATTTAATCTGAGGAGTCGGTACGATCCCGAATGGAATGTGTTTTAATGAACGCAGCACAATAAAAAGAACCCTCTCGGCTTCACGCTCTGCTGCAACCGCGCCCGCTCGCTAAAATTTAACCGGGACAGATGGCCAGCACCAGCCTTCCCACGGAACCTTTCCGACACCCAGGCAAACACAACGCGCTAATTGCGTGCAATTGACTCACCGCGGGCCTGTGGCGCCGAGCCCTTCACCTTGGGCTACCGGAGCGGTTCCAAGCCGGACCATCTGCGAAGCGAACCGGGAGCTGGCAGCGGGCTGCAAAACCCGCCCGCCGCGCGCGCGCGCCACCCGCGGGGCCCGCACGCGCCGGGCACCCGCGGCTCAACGGCCGCGGCTGCCGTATTCCCTCTAATAGAGGGGAAAGGGTTGAGGCGCGCCTCACTGAGGTACCTCAAGGGCTTGTTGCAGGCACGCGTGGGGGAACCCACCCTGGCTCCTGCCCCAGAGGCGGGCCGCAACGGGCAAAGCCCGTTGCGGCCCGCCTCTGGGGCAGGAGCCCAAGTTTTTTCCCCTGCGTGGGCCCCTCCTACCTGCCCTCTGAAACTCCCCCGCCGCAGTTCTCAACTGCGCAGTTCTCCCCGCCCGCCGCCGGCTTTCCCAGCAGAGGTGACCGGGTTGAGGCCGCGGCGGCCCCGCCCCCGCATTCCATTCCCTATATGGTGGCAGAGAGGGGCGCCGCCGGCCACGCCCCCCTTTCCCACCACGCGCGCGAGGCGCGCCCGGGCTTGCGCGCGTGACATCAGAGGGTGTGCGTGTGTGTGTGTGTGTGGGAGGGGGGCATAAGCGCGCACCACCCCTCCGCCCACCCCCCGCCGGCACCCGGAACGAGCCTTCCTCGGGCCGTTCTATTTACGTTTGTGGCGCCGATTTGCATAGGGCACCGCCCTCCACCGCCATATAAGGGTAGAGGGGGCGTGTCCCGGGGGGCTCGCGGCCGCTCGCTGCCTTCCTGGAGCCGTTTATAGGGTACAGCCACTTCCGCTGTCTGCTTAGAAGCGGCGCGATCATGGCGGAGCGCGGTCAGCTCCCTCCCCCCGCCAAGCGCCTCTGCTGCAGACCCGGCTATGGCTCGGGGTGCAGGCCGGGCCAGCGGGCGGGCGGCGCCGGACCCGGCAGCGGGGCGCTCTGCGCCGGACCCTCCTCCGCAGCTGCCGCCGCCGCCCTGGGGCTGCTGCCGCTCGGCAAGACCCAGAGCCCCGAGTCCCTGCTGGACATCGCGGCTCGCAAGGTGGCGGAGAAGTGGCCCTTCCAGCGGGTGGAGGAGCGGTTCGAGCGGATTCCGGAGCCGGTGCAGCGCAGGATCGTCTACTGGTCCTTCCCTCGCAGCGAGAGGGAGATCTGCATGTACTCCTCCTTCAACACCGGCGCCGAGGACCCCGCCGCCGCCCCCGGGGGGGCCGCCACGGCGTCCGGCGGGGCCGTGGACGCCGCCGCTGCCGCCGACGAGAACCGCCTGCCCTTCCGCAGGGGCATCGCTCTGCTCGACGGCGGCTGCGTCGATAACGTCCTGCAAGTCGGTGAGTCACCGGCCGGGGCCGCGCTCCGGAGCCGGGCCGCCGCCACCCGGGCAGGGCGCCGCCGGCCTCCCCCGCCGCGGGTCTCCCCCTGCGTGTCACCCGGCTGCCAGCCGGGGAGCCGCCTCCCGCCTGCTCTCCCTCCGCGGCCCCGGCGGCCGGAGCCTCCCCGCCTCCCCCGGCAGCCCCCGGGGGGTCCGGCAGCGCGGGCGAGGAGCTGCCCCCCGCGGCCCGGCCCGTACGAGCCCTTCGCTGCCCGGCTGTAATGCGGGCCGGGCAACTTCCTCCGCCGGTCTCCTCCCCCTCGCACCCAGGACACGGAGTAACTCCCTCGCTCCGTGACACGGCCACGGCCCCCGCCGCCGGGCCGGCCGCCCCCCGCCTGTCCCTTTAACTCCCCCCCACCCCGCCCCGCGCCCCACAGCGCCGTGCCCGCTCCCGGTAATCCAGCCCGTGTAATCCCGTTTGGCTCTGCCCTCTCCCAGCGCCCACCCCCGGTAATCCGGGTCATCGCCTTACCTCGAGCCACAATAGCGAGGAGATGCCGCCCCCCCATCCCGGGGGGACCGCCGGTGGAAATGAATCAGCAGAAGGGCGGCCGGCGGGGGAAGGAGCGGGGGGGGGGCGGGATGCGCCGCCGTCCAAAATAAAGACATAAAAGCGGTGCGAGACCCCGGCAGCGGGTGTGCGGGGGGGGATCCGCGAACAAAGGCATTTCTAGGGCAGCGGCGGCGGCGGCGAGCCGGAGGGAGGGGGCGCGATCCGCCCCGCTTGGGGGGGTATGGGGGGTGCTTTGGGATGAGCCGCTTCGTGACAAGGGGGGGAAAGCGCTGCTCTTCCTCCTCCTGGAACAATACCCCCCCTTCTTGTTCCCCCCCAGCCCCGCCGCCTGCCGCTGCTCTTCACCCGCTGCGGGTGCCCCTGGTTAACTCCTCCGTGCCTGTGTTTAAAGGGCTGCAGAGATGGCTACCCCCCCACTTTTGGGGAGCTGTCTGCCGGAGGCGGCTCCCCCACCACCATTCGGGGTGGGGGGGGGGAGCCGCCCCCGGCAGACGGCCTCCCCCCGCCGGTGGGTGATCTGCTCTTTGTGCGACCCGGCCACTTTGTTCTCATTTTCATGTTTATTTGTGTCCTTCCCCCCCCCCCCCAGTTTTCTGTCGCTTCCCCACCTCCTCCTCCGAAAAGGGGAAGCCAGACAAAAGAGGCTGCTGCTCGCCTTTTGTTAGCGGCGGCAGCTCGGGGTTGGGGGGACGCTGGGATTCCTTCCCCCCGCCACCCCTGTCCCCAAACCCTCGGTCCTGCCCGCTGCGGGTTTGGCTTGGCGGGCAGCTTGCAAACGTGCCATCAGTTTTTTTCCCCGAAGGGAAGCCGTGTCCCTGCTCCTAGGCTCGGTGCCCTTCCCTTCTGCCTAGAGGGAGTTCAATTTTTTTTTTTTTTTGATCTAATTAACTTTCTTATAAGTTTCATCTTTTGGCTTTCTCTTTCCAAAGGTCTGAGGCACATCTGTGCTTCCTCAGGACTGGCAAAACCAGAAGTGGGGCTTTTTTAGTTTGGTTGGCAGTGCTGAGAGTATTTTTTTTTTTCCCCTTTTGCTTGCACTTGATTCTGTTTGCAAGCGATGAGGAATGACAGGAGTGCGCATAGGGAGGGTTTCTTGGCTGATTACATTTAAGCCAGGAATTCACTGTGAAAATAAAGCCAAGGGGCGATAAATAAAAGATGCAATCTTCTGTAGGAGACAGACAACCAGCGCAGGCTTTGCTTCGCTTGCTTTCAGCAGTGGAATAGGCCTCAGTGAGTAGTTGTGAAGGAAAAAAAGTAACTTTTTGTATGGCTTCAAAAGGGGGGGGGGCATTGAGTAATGCTGGCAAGGGTCAATGTGAAGAAAGGAAATATGCAGAAATACAACTGAAGTGTTGACTGCTGCTTCTGGAGCCCTTAAACGCATTCCAAACAAATGCTACACCTACTGCTGAAAATACATTTGCTTTGTTTTTGTTGTGTTGTTGAGTGTGTCCCCCCCCCATGTGAGCCTCCTTTGGAAGGCTGCACAAAAATAGTAGTGGAAACCGGTGATATGAAACATGTCAGTTGTTTTGACAGAGGCCTTTGGCTTGCCTGGTGAGGGAGTCGTGGAGCACTTGGGTAGGCTGGGTCCTGCTGTAGGAAAGTTCTTGTGTAATTTGGGTAGGTAGCTGTGTCATTAGGGCCGGCTCTTGCTGGCAAGATATTCCTTGTGAAGCAGAAAGGTGCAACTGTTACAGCCAATTCAACTGGAGTGAGTTATATTGGGCGGAGAATGGAATTGGTTCCATATAATGCGGCTGAATATGTAGCATTGAGGAAAACTTAACGTTGACTTTATGTAAGTGCATGTTTAGTGACCATATAAATGTGAACTTATGTTCTTTGCAGTATGAGTAATGGAAACTCTGTAAATGTTTACTATTGTACTATGGAAAAGTGCAGTTATTGAACAAAGTGCATTTTATTACATATCAATTCTAACAGCCTTACTTGTAACCCTAAGTATTACTATAAACAGGGAATGCAGGATTTGATTTCTGAGGGAGAGGCATAAATTTCAGTTCAGTGGTAGTTAAATGGAACCGTTTGCTTCTGAATTCTACTTTTTTTTTCCCAGTCTAGCCCTGAAAAAACATTTAGACAATTTTATCATGTCAACTCATTTCAAGTGGGAGAATTTCAAAAACCTTGCGTCTACACTCTGCTAAAAATCTTCATGTGATCCTGCTTTGTGCCCCCCCAATTTCATCTCATGTGTGTGATGAAAAGAAATCCTAAATAAAAGGAAGATGACACATTAGTGATACGCACAAATAATGTTCTTAATAACCAAGTGGAAAAGTTATCTGCTAGCCTGTTTTGAAGTTGAATGATATTGTCCTAGCGTAATAATTAGCATCACTTAATTCTGAAAGATTTTTCTCCAAAGAAGTTGGCTTCAAAATCCCATGTGCATCTAACTTATTGATGTTTTTGTAGCTTTTTGATATGTTCAATTAGACACGAAGGATTTTCTTTTTTAGTTTTTTTAAAAACATACAGCATGCGAGCTCCTAAAGCAAACCTTTTAAACTGCATAAAACAGAACTTTTCTACCATACATGTTTTTCATTTATTTCAAACCAAGTATTTTTAGTAAAAATTACAGTCTAAACATGAAAGCGCTTTGTGAGTAAATACAACAATCTGGAAGGAAAATTAGAAATTGACTGTGTTTCATTTGGCCAAATTTGTGAAGATGCCAGGAGCGAGCAGACAGTTTTAGATGACGGACTGTATATTTGGTTTCTGAGGTTAGTCCTGAATTAGTATACAGTACTGTATTGTCGTCACAGCTGTGGCTGTCAAGGTTAGGAAGAGGTGTGATCCCTCAATAGCACAGTTGACCTGGCGAGAGCCCTTAATGCAGCTATTCTAGGAGGAGAAAAAAAAACCCCTGTGCCTCTGCTGGTATGACTCTTCTTGCTTGGGGAAAGAGCGAGACTGCCTTCGCTGTAGTGCTGTAAAGCTCGGCTTTACTGCTGTAGCTGCATCCACATTAGAAGTACTTGAAGTGTTTTTTTGATATGTCATATAAGTACTCCTAGAGTATCCTTGTCTCTCTGTAATTTGAGGTCGGCTTGTCTTTGTTGCATAGACCCTGCTTGCTCATACAGGTCTTCCTTTAAGGCGTTACAGTCCTTTCCACGGCAGCATGAGGCTTTGTAGTCACCATAGTCGTGCCTCTTAGGTATGAATGGCAAGGGAGTGAGTTGGAGGGAAGAGACTCCTAGGGAAGGAAAATAATGTCAAGAATTAATTGACTGGCACTTACACAGCTCTAGAACTTAATGTTAATAATGTGAGGTAGAAAACTGCCTTGTCGGTGGATGAGGGTTCAGCCGAACAGCATCATCAGCATGGAGCTGCAGATTTGTTTTTCTGAAGCCCCTCGGTGATACGTGATCAGGGGGGTGTAACCAAAGTACTTTTTAGAGAAAAACAAAGTAAAATTTCTCAAGTGTAAAGTAATGGTTGGAGCTCCCTGGATGTTTGTGTGGTTGATTCTTAAATGAAGTTAAAGACTTGAGACTTTTTTCCAATTTTCCTTTAATGAGGAGTATTTATCTTCTGACTCAGAGGTACTTTTATCATCTATTGTTACAGCTGATTATCTCCCCCCCCCCCTTTTTTTTTTTCCTTTTCTTTTTAAATATGAGCTAAAAGTTGGTGATTGCTTTCAAAACCAGGAGAGACCATTTTTTTCACCAGGAAGAAGAGGAAGCTTTACAAGACCGTGTTAGTAACAGCTACATGTAATTCTGGTGGAATGTGTATTGTAGTTGGCAAATTTCAGATCATTTTAATGGATGCTAACACTAGTTAATAATTTTTTGTTCTTTCTAGCTATCTTTCCTCAAAATAATGTGAAACTGTGGAGCAGGTAAAACATGTAATTTCTCTTCTTTCAAGGTTTAGCTGTTTGAGTGCCAACAGGATGATGTGAAACACCTTTCTGTTGATAAAACCACACCAAGTATTTTATTAGCAAAGCTGGCACAAACGTTTTTGTGCTGTGAGTTGAAATGCACCTTTTAGCGGACATGATGATCTTCACTGATGCATGCAATATATAGCTAATTGTTGATGAAACCTGTAGGACACATGGATTTAGTAAGAAATGGTTATTTAATGCAAGTAATACTAAGTTGCATGACAAATCGAAGGCTGTGGAGATGCAAGCACTGTGTTTTGCATAAACTTCTTGGTGTCCTGTGATACCAAATTGTCCTGCTATGTGTTTTCCAAGGGGAAAAGGTTGTGTTAAACTCTGCCTGTTTGAGGAGGAGGAGGAGAAGTTTATCTGCTGACATGCTGAAGGAACAAGCATGGTTTCTTCTGCAGTCAGCCTGATGTTGGGGGTTTGGTTAGGAATGTATGACTAAAACAAGTAATCCAGAATTTGTTAATACAATATTGTGGTAGGGGAGTAAACAAATGATGACTGACTTTTTGCTGGACTTTTTTTGACTTAGTTCCAAGCCTGCTAGAGTCTTGCGAAAATATCTTCATTGATTCCAGTTTTGGTTTGCTTTAAGAAATAAATACCAGTATTTCCAAGTTCCAGAACAGAAACAAGTAAACTCATTTTTAAATATTTCTTCCTGAAAGGGAGACATCTGAATGCATTCCAGTTTCCTTGTTAGATTTGGAATGCAATGCATTAATTAGGGAACGCGCAAGCTATTTTCAGTGTATGTGCTCTGATGTACTATCCTTGACCTTGAATAATTTCTTTGGAAACCCTAGGAAAAAAAAGAGGGAAGGAAAAGAAGGAAAAAAGCTTTCTTTCAAGACCAGATCACTGAATGTGGAAAACTTTGTAAATCGGTTCCTGCCCTTTTTCAGTCTTTCTAAAAATGTCTGATCTGGATTTCAAGAGAAAGTAAGCCTTTTAGAGTGATTTCAAGATATGAAAGTAAAACTGTATGCTATCGTTTTATGTAATTATGAATAGCAGAATAAATGTAATAGGACAGTGTCAATACTGCTCTAGAATTTGTTTAGTTTTTAAGGAGAAAATGAATTGTAAATCACTTCCCATCACACTTTTTTAAAACAAGGAATCTTCTTTTCTATAAAAGTTTTATATTGGGTTGACCTAATAAAATTTTTCATTGTTTGTTTTAGGTCAGTTTTCATGTTTCTCGTGTTTCATTTTTCCCCTAACTTCCAGGCTTTCCTCACTTCCAAGAAAACAATTTTCATTTTCAAAGCTTGCTTTCTGTTTTAGAAAGTGATTCCATCTCTGTATATGATCAGATGTTTTGGTATGTAGCAATTCTTGAATTTCAGCCAGTTGTCATGCCAGCAACTGATGCCTGCGTGTGCTCTCTCTCTCCCTGTACTCTAACTTTCAGAGGTGAACAATTAAAGCAAAATCTGTGTGTGAGGGTACACTGGAACTATTTAACAGTTGGCATTGGTCAAACAGGTTTCCTTAAAAATCAGTAGCTAGTTGCTGCGTTTTGCCATATCATTTTCTTTTTTTTTAATAAACCTGTTAAAATTGAACCCTTACATAAGAGTCTGGTAAAGTTCTGTTTAAAAAGTGTAACCTACTTCAAGTGAAAAGACATATATTATCACGTACAGCAGTTTTTACCGGTGAAGGATAAAGTATATTAGATGGCATGTTGTAAGATACGTCTGCATGGGTTCAATTTTAATGTCACCTGCTGTCTAGGTAATCTAGTTATGTCAAGACAGATTGTGAAGTTTTGTAGTAGTGTAACAGAATATGAGTGCAAAGTTATGGCAGTATGGGAATGCAGCTGCCATCCCCTAACTTGCTTTCTCTTTAGCTGGTTTTCTTTGGGGATTAGGTGGGAGAATTCACTGCATCTTTAAAAAAACCCAAACCAAAACAAAAAGCAAAGGGGGGAGGTGGAGAAGGGCCACACTATTTTAACTGACAAAAGCTATCCTAATTTATGAATATGCTGTCTGTGACAGGAACTAATTTGAAATTTTAAAAAGCTTTCTTGTGCAACAAAGGTACAGATTTAATGTGAATTCTGATTGCCTGGAATGCAGTCAGCCTGACAGCATGTGAATACTTGAGTACTGTCCAACAACTGCACTTGTTGTTCTGGGAGATCTGTCTCCTTGAACTTCCAGTTTTTCCTCTTGGTTTACTATCTAAGACTACCGATGTAAAATGCTTCTCTCGGCTGGATATGTATGCAGCCCTTGACACGGCTTCATAACCTTCTGTGACCTGGATCACTAGAGATGTCAGCGGGTACTGTACGCTGGTTTGCATTCTCCTTCTAGCTACATGCCAATTACCATGATTTATGTGATGCCCTTGCGGTGTATTACCCTGCCGTCCTCTGATGAACTAGCAATACCCATCCAGTCTTTGTTGCCTTGGCCCCGCTGTTGAAGAGCAGGACGTCTAGAAAACTTGTGATGTAAGTCACGATCTTAAAATAGTTTTTTCTGACTTAATTTTGCAGATGTGCAAACAGACCAGAGGAGCGTAGCCTTCTCGTAGTAACTACAGTGCAGGGAACTCCTTCGTGGTTAAGTCAGAACTGATACAAGGTCTGCTGTAGGAGCTGAGTGGTCGTACAAAAGACTTTTTCTCTAGTTTGATACAATTCAGTATAGACTGAAGTGTCTCCTAATGTGGGCTTTTTACCAACACTTTATTAAACCCTTCTTGAAAAATGAATAACAAATTGTGAAAGAGAGGAATCTTTAACAGTGTTTAAAGTATATTTTAAGGTAATTGTGATGCGCACCATCGCACACTTTAAAAAGGAGAGCTTAGTCTTTTTAATTCTTCTTTATTTTTTTATTTCTTACTCTAGCTCTCTACTCCTTGTTGCAAGTGAGTGCATTTGACAGTCTTGAAATATCTGGAAATTTTTGCTTTGGAAATGCATGGGCAATGGCTGAGAAGGTCTGACATTAATTGGAAGGAAGCAGTAAAACCTGTCAGTAAGTTTCAATTCACACTAGTAGAGCTAGCTGATCAGATAAATTGGAAGCTCATTTACTGAATTAGTGTGCTAAAAATTCAGGTGACTTACCTTTTGTCCTGCTTTATTTAACAATATGCCTGTTTACATAAGTTGTCTTTTGTTGTTAATTGGTGTCAGACCTTTAATATGTTATGGGATTGTTGGGAAAATAAATGGGGGAAAATGGCATAATAGGAAGAAATTTCACAGAAGTAGGCATTAATATATATCTTTATTGTGTCTGTTTTTTGGGGGGACAAAAGTTAATTGCATTCAAACTATCGTGTTAAAGGCTGGGAAAATCAAATGTTGCATAGCTGTATGACTTCTAAGAAATTAGATGCTTTGTTGTATGCATGCCAAGTTTAACTGCTAACTGGTTACTGACAGCCAGTAGTAAGGCAAATACAGTGCAGGAACTGTGCAGCTGACTACAATGTTTAATTTATACTAACTAATGAAATAAAGAACATTCAGCCACTCGGGCACTTAAAATTGGATGAACTGTTTTATAAAGTGTGAGACAAATTTACGGTCTGTAATAGAGTAGTGGATCAAGTTTGCATGTATTCTAATTATTTTTGTATTTTTAAACTTGTGTTAAAAGCAAGGTTTTGGGTTAAAGGCTTTTACCAGCACAGTTGCTCTTGGATTTGTTTCCTTATGCTTACAGTTTGACTCTTTCTTACTTTGTACTAGTGGCCTGCCTTCTCCCTGCATAGCAGTGTTCAGCTATGCGCGCAAGGCATAGTGGCAGCACAAACTCTCTTCAGCAAATCGGCTTTGAGCTTACCCTTGTCAAGAGCGGCTGGTGCACCTTATTATTAGTACTTAATTTCTACATTCAGCTTTGATATTTTGACTGGCCTAAAGTTCATAGAGCATCAATCCATATTCAGTGATTAATGATGGGATTGATAGTATGTTTATGGAAAGTAAATAAATGCAGGTAGTGTGGTCTTCAGGGTTTCATATGCTTGGTGGTTGGTCATTTTCGACACTCAGGTGCAGCTTTGGCTATGAAAGGAGAGCAGATAAAGTATCTGTGTTAAGAATTCATTAACAAATATGTCTACAGATAATCTTCCTGGAATCTTCTGGAAAACGCGAGCAAATCGGTGAAGTTGAGCAGAGAATCTTACAGTAAGCTATTGATTACTTCCACAGCAGTTGCCTCAATGAAGCACTTATTTTGCTTCTCCTGTTTGTGGAATACAATGCACTGCTTTGGGAGGGTGAAAAGTAGTCTTTAGTAAAACACTCGTTTGCATATTTACAAAGCTGGCCTCAGTGACCACATTAGGCATGGCTTGTGCTTCTTCAAAACAATTCTGCTGAGTCTGCTGATTTTAAAAGTTCAAGAACAGGGAAAAATCGATAGTCTAAATGAATTGTTTAATACATTAGCTAAAGAAAGGAAACCTGGAATGCTTTTATTCTGAAATACTGTGTTATGACCAATGACAACTGGGACAACTGGCTGTGCTGCTGCTGTTGTACATGCAAAAGGAGTCTCAGTTCCTCCATTGATTTAGGTTGTAAACTGAAACCTTGCAAACTGACTACAATTAGTGTCTTGGGGATAAAATATCAAGTCCATTATATTCTGTGTCTGGATTTAGTGTGGCTACATTACACAGAAGCATGAAACTTCAATTTTGCTGCTTGTAGAGCAGAGGGATGAGGATGACATAAAATGTGTAGCTATTTTTTAGCTTTTTGTTATTGCAAGCCGTGATATGTGAGAGCGCCATCATGCAGCCTTCCTGGTCAAATCTAAATGCATGAATTAATAGAGGTGATTTCAGCTAAATGTGCTACTAATGCATGAATAGTAGGCAGTGACTAGGAATGGGACTTGAGGTAACAGATGCTGTGGTGGTCTGATGGGATAAGGAAGCTGAGAATAACTTGATTAGTGCTACTTAAAAATTTTGGAAGCAGCATACCACTTAGTTTTGCTGACATTTTTCAGTGATCAAACTTTACATTGTCATGTATCCTGGCAATAATCTACACGCTTGATTTCTAGGTAGTTATGTAGATGATAAATATAAGTGGCTGGCTGGTGGCAGGAGTGAAGAAGTGTTTACTCCTAAACAAGAGTTTGGCTCATTGAATAAGATGTACTTGAAGAGAACAGAGGTAGTAAAATACTGAGTTGACCTTTACAGATGAGAGGCTAGGAAGAGAAGTGGGGAAGTGGTGATGCCTGAGATAAGGTAGAGGTCAAAGACCTCAGAAGATACCTGAAAAGGTGTATTAAGGAGGATATAGTCTGAATGGCTACTCCTTCTATATGATTTACTTTAATGGGTATTAGCAAAGGCCTGGAAGCTGATGGATTCTTCCCTACAAAATGAAACAAAACTTTTAAAATGGAAAGCAGGTTGGCAAACTGTAACCTAGCCATCCTGTAGCTTTTGAAATTGTGAAATATGTTTTAAGTTATGAAGTGGATGTTCTCTCACTCTCTTTTCAACCTTATGTCCCAATTTCAATTTTGTAAATAAGATGTATCTGACGCACAAATGGAATGCTCTGTTTTTCAGAAAATGCTGGCTTTCTATTTATTTGAAGGGTGTTTGTTGGATTGAACTAGGCAGAAGCAATTTCTGTTGAGTCATGGTGGAGGTTCCACCATTACAGTGGTAAAACAAAACAGTTGACTTCATTTTGTGCAACTGTTTGAAACAGATTTATTAATGTAGTTAAATACGCATAGATCATAGAATATAACTGAATTTCTTTTACTATAAGCCATAGTCAAGTTGTTGTTTAATTCTCCTCAACAGGCAATAAATGGCTTAATTTTAAAGCCTTGTATATTGCAAAATGAGGAGATGTATTTTCTTATCTCTTTTTCCCCACAGTAGTGAATATTTGTGGTACCCAGACTTGTGAACAACAGAGAATTTTTTTTTTTTCAGGGCTATATATTGTGCTGAACTGGGAATAAGGATGGGAGGTGCAGTGAGGAAAGACAGGAATCTGGTGAAGAGTGATGCACAGCTTTATTAGGGACTTCTTTAGACAAAGGTAGCAAGCAGGAAGGGGAAAGAAGAAAACTGAGTTGCTACAGTGGTGATCAGAAGCACTATAAAAGTTTTTCCTGTGGATAAGAGGCCACGTGGAAGACAAATGTGATGTTGGTAGAGGTCGAAGATAAATGGTAATGATTGGAAACATAGAACAAATGTGAGCATTGTAATCACAGTAGCTAAGAGATCCAAAGTTTTGTTGGATTCAAAAGGAAAAGACTTGTACATGCCCAGGGGACAAGGAAGGGTGCTGATGTGGTCAGAAAACTGAATAGTCCCAGCATGTAGAGTAAGCTTGAAAGGAGCAAGATGGCAGTAAGATCAAAGCTGCTATTTGCTGATTACTCGAAGTGTTAAATGATAGCTAGTGAAATGTTAGACTGGATGAGTGGAAAGAGATGTGAATCATGGGCATGCACTTCAGTGAATCCTGCCTGTTATGAGGTCCATCTTCCCCTCCCTCCTTGAATAACAAAAGGAAGTTATGAAGTGAAGTGTTGAGAAAGGAGGAAGCAGAGGAGGATGACTGCGCAATGAGACACTAAGCTGTGATTTTTAGGAAGTAAAAGGAGAACCACAAAAGCCAGTAAGGGTCAAAAGTGCTGGGAGAGGAATTGTCGATTTATTTAAGTGCTGAAAGGTAAAGGAATCCAAATCCTGAAACACATCCAGAAAAGATCTCCACTGGGGACTTTGAGAGCCATCCCAGTGTGATGCATTGCACTGGAACCAGCAAAGGCCCAATGGCAGAACGACATTCCAGGCAAGGGCCTTGGCATACTCAATGACTTGGCCGTGGGAGCGAGAAGATGATGCGGGGTAGGTGGTGGTGTGATACAGCACAAGCACCTCAGGCAAAAGTTAATGGGTGAATGAGGTGGGAGAGTCGGCAGCATAAAAGTGCAAAAAGAAGTCTGTGTATTAGCCTAGCATGCGTGTAGCTTGATTGGTAGGCACGGGGGGTTAGCTGTAGCTGTTGTTGGGACAGGCAGCCTGGGAGGGATAGCATTGCATTCAACCTTGGTGAGGAAATAAATGTCCTGCGCCTCAGGATGGGGGAGTGTGGTGTGAGCAAACAAGAAAGTCAGAACAGATCCACCTGTATTGCAGCTGATGCTGGTTTGAAGTGCCAGGGTGGGAAGGGTATGTTTGCAGGGTGGGCTGGAGGTGGGACTGCTGTGGAGGTAGCCTGCAATTTAATCTTCCATCAGTGGCTGGGTACAAGTAGTATAAGTTGCCAGCAGCATGTTCAGCATAGGCTAGAGGGACCTTTGACGGGCTTGTCCCCTGCAGAGCTCAGTGCGCTTGCACCCCGCTCTTGGCACCAAGCGGCTCCTCTTCCACAGGCAAAAGCACTGCTGGGCCTTTGGTCAGTTTGCTTTCCCGCAGGAATGAATATCTTTGTGGGCAGGGTGCTGTTGTGAGGTTTGTTAGCAGTATGTGCTGTAGCTGTCTAATAGCAGTGTCCAGCGTGGTGGTTATGGCTTGTTAACCCTGACGTGGGCATGCTGGTGCAGCCATACAGGGCCTCCAGTAGCTCGAGCTGTGCCTGTCAGCTCTTCACAGGCTTTTGTACCGGCCTGCAGAGCCCGGGCTGTGTCATAAAGGTGGTGTGCTGATCAAAGGCCCAGACCAGTAGTCTACGGTTTCTGTAAATGGGGGTTTAAAGCAAAAAATACAAGCCTGATGTCTATCTTCTTTCTAAGGCTGGTAACCTTAGGTTGCCTGACAAAGATTATAAATGACAAAGACCATAAACCTTTACTCCGAGAGAAGTTGAAACTGTATTTTCAGTTACAATTTAGCAGCATTATCGCTCCTGCCCCTCCCTCTTTCTAGGGAGTGGGCACATTCCTGGTTAACCAAGGCTGCTGCCCTAAGGACAGCTGCTGATAGTGCAGCACAGCGTGGCTGTGAGCACAGGGGTCCCTCTCCAAGAGCCCATTCCAGCAGACTTGCTCCTTCTCGTCACTCGGTGAGCTCCTCCAAGGATGGACTATGAAACAGGCCTATCAAAATAAATGTTTTCCATTGTGAAATAATCTAGTCGTGAATATGGTAAATGAAATAACTGACTCATTTGCTGCGCTGTGACTCATTTACTGCTCTGTAACATTGTGTAACTCTTAGAACAGAAAATGCACATTGCTGCGCTTATAAACTTGTATTTTGGAAAGGTTTTTTGTGATTGTCATTTGCAAACTTCACCCACTGTGAAGACCACTGTCTGTTATTCACCCTGAAGTTTGGTGGTTGCTCTAGGCTGGCTTAAATGCAGGCTGCTGTCAAAGGGATGCTGCAGTTCTCCTCAAGCTTGCAGCTTGTGCCAGGGCTTGTGGAGCTGTGTGGTGAGCCAGAGAACTGGCCCGCTTATGAATTCAGATCTTGATGGGTGAGTTTTACCTGGTTTATTGGCTAAGAAAATGCTACTGTTGATTTAAGGGAGAGGCAATTGCAAGAGGGGGGCACTGAGAAGGGCAGGGCTCCTTTCGGTGTCAGTCGCACTTAGACTGGCTTAAAGTGCTCCCAAAGCCCTGACTGCTGCCTGGGGAAGGGAGATGGCGGCTGTGCTTGGGAATTCACCCGTGGCAAAAGGTGGCTTGTTTGTTCCAGAGACGACAGCACAGGCCTTTCCTGAGCCCAGGTTGTGTGTTGGGCCTGTATGAGTGAGCAATCTTCCACATCTCTTCATCCACAGCGTTTTTCTGTGTTACAAAACTGGCCAAGTGATGAGTACCCCTCCTACACTCCACCAGTGGTTAAAAGAAAGCCAGACAAATGTTTGCTTTAACAGTACAGGAAAGGGGAAGGAAATACCTAATTGTTTACTCCAATTGTACATGTTCACACCTCTCTGTATCTTCATAGCTGTTGCAAAAGGTGCTTTTTGACTTCAAAGTTCATATCTTTTCTCCTCTGTTGAGAGGGTGCTGAGCTTCAGCATACTTGTGTATAACACAGACTTTCAAGGCAATTTTTCTGCTTATTATGCAGTTGTTCGGTGACCAAATAATGTGTTCTATGTTTATTCTCATTCATAGCTGTTGACTTCAGTTGCTAAAGTAAGTGTTCACAGCTTTTTTTCTGGTTAGGCCTGCTGAGCTGACATAGCTAAGAATGAGCTGGAGTCTCCTCTTTGCTTCTTGGACTTTGATCTGTTGCCACTCAACAGCCTCACTTGAGGCTGCATGGTTATAGTGGTATAGCAGAGACTTCAGTTGTCCCACATGGTCTTTACTAGGGGTAGTAATGCCTGAGAAGGAAATGATGGAGTATGACTTGGAGATCTCAAGCTGAGTTTGTAGGGCTGGCACATAGTGGGAAAAAAAACCCCTTATTGCTTGTAAACTGAGTACTTTTGATATGGACCTCACTCAGAGTCCAAAATAGCTTTGTGGGGTTCCAGTATCATTACTGCTTCCCCAAGTAGAACAGCAGTTGAACATAATGTTGGTGCTTTTGTGTAACTTGCTTAGTGTGGAAGCTAAATGACAGACAGCTGCTCCGGTAAGTGAGGCGTATTTACTGAAATGATCTGTTTTCAGGACTCAAATAAAGCCGATGTGTGATCTATTCCAGATGGACCTAACTAATGCAGAATTGAACTTGCCCATAACTGGTGGAGGGAAGAAGTGCATTGGAAGCCCTGTTGCACACTTCAGAGTGCCGATGAGTCCATTTTCAGGGCAGAAATGGCTTCCCCTTACCATAAAGGGATTTCATGGGGCTTTATGTGGGCCTGTCTGGCAGAGGATGCTCTGGCTTTCTCAACTGCTTGCACTGGGGGAGATTAAAGCTTATTCCTGGCTCACTTTCAACAGTAGCCTGCTTCAATGCAGAAGGATTGATCTGGGTTGCTCACTTCCTAGAGCCCTCCTACAGATCTGCCTAGGCAATTGTGGCTGTCAGACTCTTTAAGGTACGCATGAGTGAGAGACCAGGTTCTTAAGGTGTTGTCGTGGTTTAACCCCAAATTGTAACCCAATACCACGCAGCTGCTCACTCACTCCCCCCCTCCCCGGTGGGGTGGGGAGGGGAGGAGAATTGGAGAGAAAGGAAAACTCGTGGGTTGAGATAAAAACGGCTCACCAGGACAGCAAAGGAAAAATATAACAATATATTAATAATGATAATAATAATGTATATAAGGATAATAGAATATATAAAACAAACGATACACAATTTCTCACCACCTGACGACCAATACAGCCTGTCCCCAGCAGCAGTCAGGGAGCAGGGGTATTCCCCCCCCAGCTATCCCAGAACAGCCACTTCCAGAGAGAGCAGGTGAGGGAACAAACAGCTGAATGAATGAATGAAAAACAAAAAGGAAAAATAGGGAAACAAAAAGCAATCCGAAGGGAAGCTTAAGGATTAAGGTACCAAGGGTCTAAAAAGCCTAGTGGCCCACTGACCGACCCTCACTTATACTGGGCATCACATCTATGGTATGGAATACTCTGACCAGTTTGGATCAACTATTCTGGCTATACTCCTCCCAAGTTTTTGCACCTGCATGTTAGCAAAACCTGGGAAACTGCAAAATGTCCTTGGTCGTTTAGCAGCAACCAGCAACATCAGTGCACTATCACCATTCTTCACACACTAAATCCAAAACACAGGAGCTGCTGAAGACAAAACTAGCTCCATCCTGGCCTAAGCCAGGACAGTTGTACAGAGCTTAAGCAGAGTACTTTACCTTTCTTGGTTGTCTCCTGCTGGAAGGGAGCCTGTGTGACCTCCAACCCTAGTTGAAGTGTCTAGTTCCTTCCTAACCTCTGCAGGTGGTGTTTATTGTACATGTTTATCCAGGCTCCTAAACTAAACATTTTTTATTTGAGGAAGGTGAAGTTACTTAGTTTTGTATCTTTCCTGTTCCATTACTGCACTAACAGTCTTATAAAATTAGATGGCTCCTTTCTGTCAAATCATGTTTTAGGATGATCAGAGGTATTTAATGTGATACTTTTGTAAGCTGACCATGATTTCTGCAATCCAGGTTTGTTAAAGAAGTACCAGCTTGAACTCTTGTCCACTTACGAGAATGAGGAGCAGTCAGGTATATCAGTCCTTTAATTTTTGTACCAATTAGTGTGGTTTCACAGCTGTCTTCCTTTTAACCCCTCCACCTCCACCCCTGCTTCCTCTTTGCTATTTTGAAGACAAATACAATCAGGGGAAACTGGCTGTTCAGAATAGGGTATTGAGCTATACACAGTGCTGTTGCTCACGTGAGGCTAACAAATAGGAAAAAGAGCGATCCCCATGAGTAATGCAAGAGGTTCTCTAAACACAGTCAAATAAAACAAAAGTGTTCAATTTTGAAGCTCCGGTGAGTTATATCCAGCATAAGAAGTACTATCCCAGGAAGGATGAAGGCTTATGGGACCGGAGTGGGGGAAGAGGAGAGGAGCAGTGCTTGTAGGCTTCCTTTATCTTCATGAAATTCTTAAGTTACTTCATCTGCTGTGGGTGGATGTGTGTACTTTAATTACTATATTTGCACAAATCCAAGATTGTGACACAGATTCCAGTTAGTCTAGAAAAAGGATTTTAAGTCACATTTTATTCGTAACTGAGTATGTTTTGTCTTTAATCTAGGGAACACTTTTTGCCTCTGTGAAAAAGCATTGTTTTATTGGAAAGGCACTTAAAAGAGGATTTAAAACCTGGGACTTTTGTGCATTATGGTTGAGTGAGCCTCCTCAAACCTGCCAAACTTAAAACTTACTGGGATTGATGTTTCTTAATGGAACAGGCAGCTCAGAGTGGATGTTCTCATCACAACTCTGGGGTACAGTGAAAAACAGTCTACCACCAAAACTGAAAAGCACGTACCTAGCTCTTTGCATACAGATTTGCTCACAAGTCCAGAATTTTGCAGAACTGGTTCAGGAATCCTGACTTGCACTTGCCATCCCTGCCAAAGCCCTCCAGAAGCATTACGTAAATACCTTCACACCAGCTGGAGGTGAGAACGCTGCCTGTGGGTGCATGGCCAGAAGCTGCTGTGCGTCAGCTGCTCGCTGTAATTTCCTCTCTTCAGAACTTTATCTTGCACCTTCCTGAAAGACAGCTGACCGCTTTCCACCAAGGGGTAAAGTCCTGTGGATTACTTTCCAGTCACTGTTGGGAGACTGTCCACAGGGCAATTTCTGTGGAGCAATGAATGTGCCACCAGCTGTGCCTTTGCATAGTTTTTGTTGCCGCGGTAGGTGTGAAGTTATACAAGGTTGTTTGACTTAGTAGAGAAGTCAAAGATATCTTCAAAATTTAAAGTCCAGGAGTTATGAGGAAGAGGTCATACTGGGTTCAGATAAGTGCTACTACTAAAATTGTTCATGTAGTTTTATCCACTCTGGTGCTATCTGAATTCAGACCAGAGTTCCTGTCAGTTATGCTGTGCAGATGGCAGGTTTAGTTCATCTGGTAGTCTCCTTAAATGTATCTGTCTTTAAAGATAAACTTGTGTGCAAACTAGGAGCTGGGACTCATGAAGTTACTTTCACCACACAATTTCTGCTAAATGTATCCCAGAAGAACTTAGACTGTCTACAGTGATTTGATAGGCATCCAGCAAGTTGAATCTGTTACAGATTCAGGATGCAAGTACTGGATGGTCACAATACTTGGGCAGAAAAAACAGGCACAACACTGACTAGTCTGAATCTTTAAGAGGTGCCCTTTAATAGTATCTTCCCAAGAATAGCACTGCACCAGGTAATAAAGCAAGTAGAAGATATTCTGTGCACGATGACTGAAACCTTGGCTATTGGGAAGCCTCGGAACATTATTCACTCAAATCATGTGTATGAAACTTGCTTTTAGATAGGAGTGGCTATTCTTGACCTAGACCATTGTGAATGCTTAGTAAATCGATAAATTAAAAGCAGTGTGTCAGTTTTGGAAATACTGGCATCCTTAAAAGAAGGAAAAATCCATACTGAATGGTGAATTATGGTGAATATATAGGCCCACACCGTGCTTCTCATTGAGCTTCATGATAGTTTCAGTTCATTTCCTTCTTTTTGTCCCCCCGCCCATGTAGTAGTGACAAGAAGGAAAGACAAAGGCAAACCTGAACCCCATGCTGTTTATTATGAAGAGACAGTTGAGATTTAAGCCACCTATTTGTAAGCAGAATGTGACATTGACCTCATTAGATGCGATGGTTGTGAACTTTTGGAAATCCTTCAACTCTTAATTGCTAAAAATTTGAAGTACATTCCTGATGACTGCAAACTTAATATCTTTTTGCATCCTGGTTATTCTGAACACAATTTGGCACATTCTGATTAAGCCTGCTTTAATTTGATGCATAGAGAGCGAGTGAACAGAACACAAAGGAGAAACCTCACCTGAAAGTTGGAATAGCTTCACTCAACCTGGTCAGTAAGGAAAAAATGTATTTCCTTGGAGGACAGGATAAAGTATGTGTGTGCTGTATCTTGGTCATCATTTGAAGTTTATACCTGAAATAAAATACCATACCAGGAACTGTACCATAATTGGCAGGTTATTTTAGAGTGAAAAACATAGCAGGTAAAGGGAATCTGTGGCTTTTAACCAGTTCACTGAAAGCTGTGAAATTCTTGAGCATGCCTGGAAAGGTAGAATAACTTTTCTTCAGTTGACAATGTTCAGAGTTGATGTACATGTACCCTGTTAGATTTGTATCGGCCCACCTAGTGTTTCACTTAAAGCAGGAACAGGACCTGTGGGAAAACCTTCATTAACCTATGTGCCAATGATGACACTGCTGCTCCTCTTGCTAATGGTCTTGCCTTTCACATTACCAGTTAGCAGGGCTATAGCCTATTTTTGGCACTCTGAGGTTAATTACATTATGCTGTTTACACAGACTAATTTTAAAGGCTCATACAAAATAGGTGTGAGAGGGAGGGGGAAAATATCTCTCGGAATATATTGAAATGCTTATGTGTTTTGAAGACTTTCTTCTGTTGTAAACACAGAAACTACTTGCCAGCTTTCGTTTTCTGCCAGTGGTAACAGGTTTTCCATACATTCACAGCTGTTTATTGTGTGAACAGCTGACAAAAGCTCAGGCTTTCAGGGGTAAGGTGAGCTGGCCTCTGGGTAGAACAAAGACCTTTAGAAGGGGGGAAAGGCTTTTTTTCTCCAGAAGCACAAGTGTAAAGGCAGCTGGCAACATGAGTGCATTGGAAACATATCTGGAAACGTAATTCCCCCAATTGTGGTGTTACTGAAGTGCAAGGATTTATTTTTATCTTATTGTCTTTAAGGATGTTAATATTTAGGAAATAAAACTGTATGCTTTTGTATGCTGCTTTTTGCATTGTAAAAATGCTGTAATGCACAGCGAATAATTCTGTTAAAATAGGGGGAAGGAAGTGCTTGCACAAGTGGTGTGATTTGTCTTGTGGTGAGGAATGGGGGGGGTGGGGTCGCTGGGGTTAAACTAGATTAAATAAATAAACCCTGTAGGTCTTGGAGCTCTTGGGTTTTCCTGAATTCAGTATTATGTGGGAGTGTTATGGAAATACTCATTCAAAATAAGCAACCCCTGATGTTTGTAAACCTGTGTCTTGGTGTGCTTGCTTTTGTAATGCTCCTTGCACAGCCATAGTACCTCATATTTTGCATATGTGTTATTACTTAGATAACCTTAAAGGAATGCTACTCATCTCTCCCTTAGTTTTTCTTTTGTATCTAAATCATTACCACAATGCCTTGGTCTAGCTCTTTGACTGCTTTAATTCTTGAGTTGTTTGTTTATTCTGCCATGTAACTCGGCAGCAATGCTCGGAGAGAACTTTCTTAAGGAGAACTGCGTGTTGTGCTGTGAAGGGTAGCCGCTGCTAACATGTGTGGCTGGGTTGTGGGAGGGCTGTGCTGGCAGAAATCAAATCAAGCTCTCCAGGCACAAAGAAGAGGAACTTGAGTGCAACAGCGTGGTAACAAGAAAGCATCCCAATTGCACTCTACAGGCTAAATGACGTATAGAAAGTAAGCTCTTGCACAAATGGAGCAAGGCAGTGTAGCACAATTCAGCTTGTTCGTTTGCTGAGAGTAAATTGCTTTGCCTTGAAGAGCAAAACAAAAAAAGGTTTTATTAGAACCTTCATAATTGGCAAACAGATGTTTTTGTACTTTGGTTTGTAAACTATTATGAATCTACCAGTCTAAAACCAGCAACAGAAACTACTTCTTTAATTTGAAGGGCATTTCTAATATGATATGCTACCTCTTAAAATGTGCACTATTGAACACTTTCGGAGGCTTCCTGGAGAAAAAAGGTTTAAACCTAGCTGAGTTATATGATCTCAAACAAAATAACATTTCTATGTTTAACATTTCATTGGGAACTTTAACTGATACTGAATACTGAAAATGAAGATATTTAAATTCACTAATTAGCATAAGTTATTATCCTGTATTAGTTGAAGTACATTTTTTATCTTGTTCAGTTCTGTGCCAATCATAAAATCTTAAATATTACGGTTCTAAATTCCAAGTCTTGCATGTAGGAGGCACTGAGCTTAGTTATAGCAGACTTGAGCACTTAGGCTGCTTTTAAAGAGGATAAGATGCATTGAACAATAGAAAACAATTTAAAATTGGTTACAGCCACCTTTTTTCTAAGCTCTTTACACTTTTTTTGTATCACTCTGCTTTGCAATTATTCAACTATATTGTCTGTAAAGAGCAAGCAATTGTCAGATTTTAGGATTCTTTTCTTAAAGGCCATAGTGCATATTTGAAAACTGTTGAGTTAGAACAGTTCACTGGCTTATGAATAGGGTTATGAAAACACAGTGCGCTCAACACCAAATGATACACTGAATTAGACTATTCAGAATGTTCTTCTGTATTAGAGATAAAGCTGAGCTGACTCTGATGTAGCAAGATCATGGATGGCAATCACTGTTTGCCCCACCAAGCCAAAATGACCTATCTTTAGTGTAGACTTAACACTTCCCCCCCCCTTTCTTTTTTTAACCTTGCTTGTCAGCTATTGAAAGCACCTTTTGGATTATGGAGGGCAGCATTACTGGAGCTCAAGAAGTCATGTTGGGTTCCCTTTGGCTAGATACTGGTATAAACGTGTTCCCCTTCCTGCTCTTCTGGCCCTCTCTCCATTTGTACTGTGTTCTTCATCTGTTGCAAATGAATAGTGGGATGAAGTCTCTTGTCCATGATCCTCATTGCTATAGCTTTTTCTTATCTCATGTCATTTGAAAGCTTGGTTGGGTTCTTCTGTAGTTTGATACTTAGATCAGTTCTTTTTCTTACTGTATTTGGTATGGGTTGTGTTTTTGAAACTTGTATAAAAAGTCTTAAACCTTTCTCAAGGGGCATCTGCAGTTCTTGAAATGTGGTTCATCCTGTAAAGAGCTGTATGCAATAAGGCTAATTAAAAGTTATGGTTTACTTTTCCTTTGCTGTTTTAGAACTTGATTGCCTCTGTAGAAAGATGGGGTTGGGTTATACTAAGACATGTGTCCGCACAGTATGTCATTGGACATTCCTGGTGCTAACATAGCTTTGGCTACATCTGCAGTTGAAGAACATGTACTCTTGCAGTGCTGATGTGCCTTAAATTGAGTTCACATGAATTACATGTGCTGTGAGGCATATACTGCTAATGTGGAACCTACTGAAAGGTGATTGATTACAGCACTTAAACCTAATTTTCACAGAAAACAAATGTTTGGAGTCTGATTTGTGGAGTGGTTTATGCCCAAGTCTATGGATGAGTGTATAGCTCAACAGTAGTTATGCAGCTAATCACTTGGTGCATGTTTGTATTTGTTGGCACTAAAATGTCTTTAAACAAAAAACCCCCAAAAAACCCCAAAACAACAAACAAACCCAAACAAACAAAAACAAAAAAACAAACCCAAAACAGAGCCTCACTGGTTTCTTTCATGAAATAACTGCTTTATGAAGAATGAGCTTTAACAAGAGATTCTTAAACAAAAACACTGCCCCTTTTCTTTTGAGCTTTTCAAATCTTTCGGCAGGCATTAACCACTTTTGATTGTGTGTTTACTGGCAGCTGAATTTAAGCTTTAGAATTTTTGGACAGTTATCAATATAGCTTAGGCCTATTGTTTCCTTGGGTTGGTTGGTATGTGGTGGTGTTTTTTTTAAGTGACCAGCTGAGAATTGAAACTCTTTAGTCTGGACTTTTCGCAGAGTTAATCTAGGAAGAAAACTAATTCTGTTTCTGGGATTTTGACCTCTTAGTCAAGGTTGAAGAATATTGATGGGCATGCTTATCAAACTGATAGGGCAATACATGCAAGCTCTTTAGGAATCAGCTGTTTTATCTGACTCCTTCCCAAGATTTCTGTGTAGTTTAAAGCCATGGCCTGGAAGACTGGTAAGGAAGTCAGTCTCACAGTAAAAAAGTGTTTTCTTATGTTCAGGAGAAACTTTGTGTTTTACTTTGTCCTGTCACAGAGCACCACTGGCAAGAGCCTGGCTCAGTCTTCTTTACACTCTCCCTTCAGATACTTGTACAAATGGATGAGGTCCCCCCAAAGCCTTCTCTTCTCCAGGCTGAACAGCCCCATCTCTCTCAGCCTTTTCTCCTATGTGAGGTACTCCAGTGCTTGCATCACCTCTGTGGCCCTTTGCTGGACTCTCTTCAGTGTCTCCATGTCTGTCTTGTACAGGGGAGCCCAGCGCTGGGCTCAGGACTCCAGGTGTGGCCTCACCAGTGCTGAATCACCTCCCTTGACTTGCTGACCACACTCCTCCTGCAGCCCAGGATGCCACTAGCCACCTTTGCTGCAAGGGCTCCTCTTGAACTTCGTGTCCACAAAGAACCCCAGGTTCTTTTCTGCAAAGCTGCTTTCAAGTTGGTCGGCCCACAGCACAATGCATAGCACAATAAAAATACCCAGCCATGTAAACAAAATTTCTTTTATGGGCTGTTGATGGAAGAGAATGTTACATTTGCTGCGCAGCAGCACAGATAGGTTGCATCACTACAGAGCTGAATGTCGGTGACCAGGGGCTTGCATAGCAGGTAATGCATCAGAACTTGATTCATTCTTGGGCACAAGAGGCTTCACACAAAAGTTCTGACCAAGACAGTGGATTGAGGATCTAACCCTGTGGCAACTACCTTTCTGCTGCCCATGGGAGGCACTGGCACATTAGGGTTTGGGTCTCTTGCAGTAAGCTCAGTGATACTGTGCAGGTACAGCTTAGCTTATAGCAAATGACTGCTGGGGCTGAGAAATCTTGCACTTAGTCCCAATGTACTGTTAAGAAACATTTTGTGTCTTTATTTCAAGTGTAGTGTGCATCACTTTGGTTAGTGGAGGGGTTTAAAAAAAAAAATAATCTTCAATCCTTTTACTTCTCAAATTTACTCAACTTTTGCTTGGGAAGGGGGATAATGGTTGGAGCGGGAAGAAAAGCTATGTAAAATGGCTAGCCATGTTCTTAATCCAGGGTGCAGATACCATGGTGATAGCTGTAAATAGTGGTCATGTGTTGAAGGTTTAAAAATATTTCTGCTTTATTTAGAAGTGCAAGTCCTACTAACTTTCTTCAACCTGTAGTTCTTGGTGGTGTACGACTCAGTAGAAATAATTTGCTTTTTTCAGTCTGGAAGATCATAGTAGTTAATGGTGATTCTGCTGGAAGTGGAATACAAATTACTTGCTTATGAGTATTGTTCCAAACTTGTTAATGAATGAGCACTTGCTTGTGAGGTTGGGATTTTCTTTGTTGTTGTTACTTGTATTGATATTTTTTTCTAATGTGAAGAGCTTAAGCATTTTGAAGCTTCTGATTATTTTTCAACTAACAATCAAAAGAGAGGAATTTAACTTTTTCTAGTTTCAGACCACCATTAACCCCCAACAGCAGTAAAATAAAACACTTGCTTAAAAAGCTCCTCATTTGCCCTACCTGTGTAACTGGAACAATTTAATTCTTAACTCTAAGAGGGAATAGTTTTCATGCTTGAATTTGTAATGCTAGTGTTAAGACCAGTGTGTTAGTGGGATGGGGCTTGGAGTTGGTGCTGCATTTATTTGGGAGGAGCTACAGGATTACTTCATGAATTGTGTATTTTCTTCTCTGTTACCATATTGTGTGCTAACCAGTGTTAGTTTGTTATAGTTGTTTCTATGATTTGCTTGGATTTCTGCTTAATAGAACCTGGTTGCAGATGACCTGCTGCTGCTTTGGTTCTCACAGACAGGTCCCCTGGGGCATGAGGGTACTAATGTAAGGTTTACCTGGATTGTCCCTCTTGCCCCCTTTTCCAATTCCCCCAGATTATCTTGAACAGGGCAAAGCATGGGTAAAGAGGAATTGAGGATATTTCTTGGAGAAATTTTGGTTATAGTATCTTCTGTTATGCATACAATAGAAAACTGCTTCAGTTTTTAATAAGTGCTTTTAATAGGAGGTCATGGGAGAGCTCTACAGTAGTTTAAGCTTCTGGCTTTATTACTAGCCTCAGCTGAAATGGGAACAGTGACGTAGGTGGAGAAGGCTGTCTGTCAGGATCTGTTCCTTGCCCTTTCTTTCCTCTCCCGGTCTTCCTTCCACGAACAAATGTCACAATAGTTCTGACTCTTCCAGAATGTAAATAGATCTTATGATGAATCTCCTACAACTTCTTGTAGGATGATGATACTACAAAACAAAAATTATAGTTGCAAAATGCATCTGAGTGTCTACTTTGTGGTCAAATGGCAAAGAATGTTTTAATGTAGAGCAGAGAATGCTATGAAAGCGAAGTAGTTTTCAAGACACTGATTATTTGTCCTTAATAACAGTCATATTTTTATAGGCTCAGTTTATCACAGTTAGACAAAGTCACAGGCAAGAAAAACAGCTGCAAAATTACATTTGAGAAGTGAAATTATTTAATGTTCTTTTAACAGCAAATCTTTTCCTTGAAGTGGTCTAAGAGGCTCTCAGTTTCCACAGTCTATGTGACTTCCATGTACAGCAAGACTTACAAAATAAGCATTTTCATGCAGGTGAGGGGGTAACTAAATAGCAAGTGTGTGCTGATGACTTTTTTCCCTTCCCTAAAGAAAAGTTCGGTTTTCTGATTGCAGTTCAACTCAGAAGCTAGCTTTCAAATGGAGTGGTAGACAACTGATCCATGCTCCCCTCTGCTCTCCCTTCTATGCTCTTTTGAGAAGTCACTTGTATTTGCAGAACATAAGTAGTGCAGGAGGGATTTAAAAAAAAGAAAGAAAGGATCACCACATTTTTAAAGAGGTTTATTTCCACATTTTTAAAGAGGTTACATATAGGTTCTGCTATTGTTTTTGTTGTCATTATAATAAACAACGCTAAGTTCTCTTTGTTTTTTGATTACAGTTGAGAAATACAGGTAGGCTGTGGTTTAGATAGGCTGGTGTATGGATGAAAGACTGCAAAGTAGGTCATAAAATAGATGTAGATACAGATACCACCTTTCAGTCAAAGTTTTAGCCCTCACTGTCAGAGGAAAATTTGAAGTGCAGTAATGATACAGCTTTATAGATGTTTGCAGGTAATTCCTCCCAAATAAAACAAAAAGAAGGAAGCAAGCAAAGGTTCTGGAAACAAGTAAGCAGTAGTATGTCTTTGACGTTTAACTTCAGTTTGTGCTTGACCCTGACTCAGTAGAATTCTAATATATTGTTTCCTTTGCAAATTCTCACATTCTAAAATGGTCTTCCTTTAGGGGAGTTTAGGAAAAATTTCCTACGCCTTCCTTTTTTTTTCCTTCCCCCCTCAATGGTGAAGATCTGCTTATGTCTTTGAACACTTGGTGAAAACCTCAAACATTTTCAGCCATTACCTCTGCATGTGTAAGGATGAAGTCATAGCCACAACTTAATTGTCAAATAGTTGCTTCTTGGTGGGTGTTTTCATTTAGGTGGACCTAAGCTGACTTGAATCTGCAAAGCTCTAACCTTCCTACATACTCTTGAGGACATCTTGCAGCAGGTGGAGATAAACATGCAGGAAAAGGTTATAGTAAAGATTATATGGCTGACTCGAAGTGTTTTGTTAGTATTTATACAGAAATACTACTGTTGCTTTTAAGAGGATGTTAAAGAATTTTTAAGTTAGAAAAAGAGATGGAGTTGACCTTGAATGTAATACAGAAGATAACATGGTAATTAAAGGTAAGTTCGTATTTTGTGTAATGGATCACTGAAGATGTGTGACTAGGTAAAAATTTGAAAAGTTTAGGATCATGCCAGATACAGGAAAGTATCTCAAGTACAGCCAGAGGACTCATAATTATTACATTAGTGACAAGTTAGCTTTGCTCATTCACGTTCCCTCCATGCCATGAACATGTTTAGCAAAGTATTCATTTCACCAATCCCATCCCTCCTAAAATTCTGCCTTGCGTCTTGTTTAAAATTATTTAAATCCAGTCATTGAAATTGGTAAGAAAATGTCCGAGTACAAGGGAGCTAGAGTAAATTAGATTTTTCCAAGTAAGACTTAATTAGGGAGAATTCAGAGTTTTCCAAGTCCACAGTGAAGTGACATAGTAATGGAATTTAGGGACTGAAGAGCATGTTAATAGGTTTGAATTTAAATACCAACCAAACAAGGCAAATAGATGATTTCACTCCAAAAGGCAGAGTTATTTGAGTCTAAGCAACTTGGTTTGGCAGGACACTTGGTGCAAATATGTGGGTAGGGTTTTGTTTTGTTTTGGGTTTTGTTGCCTTCTCCTGACAGGGAAATTGCCAATTAACAAAACTCATCTTGGCTCCTTCTGGTCGGGTCCTCTGCCTCTACAGTTTGCTGTCACTGTCAGTGGAGAGCAATATGACTGAGATGACATTGGCGTGTTTGGGATCTTCTAAAGAAGTTCTGCACACTGTATTCAGTTTTCTGATCTGTTTTGTCAAGATGAGTGACGGAAGAGTTCTCAGCAGAGGATGTAAGCAGGCAAACCACAGTCTCCTGTCTCTGGCTGTTTGTACTTCAGATCCTTTTCTCAGTAATTGAGTGGCAGGTTGGGCTAACCTCTGCCTTTCCTAGAAGTTTTGGAACACAAAATAGAGCTCTGTGAGGTTCAGGGTTTGGTGAGCAGATGTGCTCCTGTTTTGCTGGAGCAGAGACCCTGTCTTTTCTTCAGTGTCTTTAGGTTAAGAAGTTGTTATTTTGTCCAGAGATTAGACCACGTCTCATGAGGCAACTAGGATGAAGCCATATTTCCTTCCCAGTTCTCATTCTGTGCAGGGCCAGTGAAGCAACAGGAGAAACTGGCTTGCAAGTACATGAGTAGATTCTACCTAGCCCATTTCAATTGACAGAAAGGGAAGTGACACTCTTGTTCTGGCCAGCACCATCCTGGAGGGAGAAAGTAATGTAACTTAGAGAAGTATTTTCTAGCTCAGAAGTAGATGTTGTTGCAACCAAATCTGTGACAGCAGTTAGTTAAATACTTTGGTTTCACCTATAAACCATTTGTGCCTTCGCCTTCTACAGTAATTACTAAGGTTCTCCTTTCCATCAAAAGCAAGCTTCCTTGGAACATGAAACATGGAGTGAATTCTCAGTAGGAGTTTTGGCATAGCTTTGGCTTACATGTTATAATTTATGCCCTTGCATGGTGACTAAGTATGGTATCAGGTTTTCAGATAAAATCTGAGATAACCACCACCACCTTATTAGAAGACTTGAAAGGCTGCTCTTTGTAAAGATAATTTTTAATATCTGCATTCCCTGAAGTAACAGCAATGAAATAAAAGGGTTTGAAGTAGAGAATTCTGATTATGACTTAGTCCTTAAGAAATACAGTAGTTTAGGAGCAATGACAAGGCAATTCTATATACATCTTGTTTGTATTTCATTATTGCTAAGTACTTTACATTAAAGTTTAGGAGACTTTTCTCCAACAAAATTGGCTATTCTGAGGAAACAGGTACTCTCTAGGGAACATTTTCTTCCCTAAAGATCTTTGGAGAAGATGACTTACACAGGGTTGGGTTAGTTTCTACATCTCAATTTTGCAGAGGCAGTTTCTGTTGTTTTGTCTGTTGGGAAGTTTCCAGGAGGCTACTAACAGGTTAGATGGCTGCTAATTGACTTCCCCCCCTCATGTTCTCAGGGAGACCGCCCCTTTACAAAGGCGGTCTGGATCAAACTCTCTGGGCCCTCAGTGCTGCTGTTGTTAGCTAGGACAGTCCTTGTTTCTTATATCCTATCCTTAACTTGGGGACAAAAATATTTTAATGCATCAAGATACAAATGACACCCCCCAGCATTCTGTAAATAGAATTAGAGCCTGGAGGGTTTGTTACTAACTGTGAACATCACTGCTGTAGGTGGTGGTGTTGCTATGATGTTTAAACATCCTGTAAGTTTGGCATTTTACTAGTCTCAATCTTTTTTCTGTAATGGTAGCTTTTCTTGGATAGTAAATATGATGTTACCCACTTTTTTGGCATTTGTTGGGGTAGCTTTGAGTCACTAATGCCTCTTTAATTTTGCCCCAGAGCAGTTACAGTGCAATGTTTCAATGCACTTGGCAATCCTGTTTGTTCATCTTATTTTATGTTTTGTTTCAGCAATACCACAGTTTTTAACAACTGGCTTTTCTGTGTCAGTGCAAGGCAGGAATGTTTCCAATTTTTTCTCATCCATTAAAACATCAATAAGAAGGGGTGATTCCTCAGAAGAGTGTATTTTGAACAGATAATTGGCTAGCATCTTATAAGCTATGTTTATTTTAAGTATTTGAAGTTCCTTCTTTGTATGGTTTCTGTTGTCTGATACACAATTGTAAGGACTGTACTGCTGGAGCATCCTAATATGCTGCCATTGTATTTTCACGTTTTGTTTGAACCCTGTGATGACACTCCTTCAGTTGCTAGAGTTGCAGTTCTAATTAGCTGATGATGCTTCCCTGCAGATTATTGCATTTTATTATGAATGCTATATTGTAGGCGGAAAATACAAGAAAGTTCGTAGTTTGAACTAGAACAGCTCTCTCAGGGCTGGAAGATACCATAGTAAACTCCAGCATGGGTTCGTGCCTCTTCTTGTAGGGGCTTGACATTTCAAGAAAACAGGTTTAACCCTTGCTAGAGGTTTGCAAAACTGTTCTGAACGAGAGTAACTAGCAATATATACCCTGAACCATGTCATAATGAAACAGAGGTTGGAACTTGAGTGTCTTTTGCTTGAAATTGCATGAGGTACAGTTTATGTTCAGGGTGCTTGTGGAAGTTTCAGACTGCCTCATGAGTCTTTATACTGTGGTGGCTTCTTAGCTAAAGTAGTGGTGAGAATAAAAAAAGTTCAGGGACTGATGTTTTTGTGTTAGGTCAGCAACTTAACTGACATGTAGGTTCTGTGTTTTTTACAGCTTGAAAGTGCAATGGGGAGAGAACAAATGTTGGGGGGGGGTGTTTTACCTACTGTCTTTATGTGGGAGCTGTTGCATTTTTGGTTTAGTCAGTTTTGCTTTGAAATTTACGTTTTAAACTAGTAAAAACCTATTAAAATAATTCCTAAGATGGGTTAAATGTTGGCTAGTACATTTTGCCATGTGCTGTGGCCAGTGGGGGAACTCAATACATACTTAAGTATGATTTAGGCTGTGGTTTCACAGACATTTCTTGCAATGTCAGTATGAGGTGGAGTCGCTCTCAGCTGCTGCTTTCTGCCTTTGCCCTACTCCTTTACTTGTGCCAGCAGAAGCGGAGCTTTTGTTTTGTGTGTGGCCTGGTGTGGTGATGTGGGTCAGGGAACTTACACAGTGAAAGGCGGTGGGTTTTTTGTTGGTTTTGTTTTCTTTTGTTTTTTCCTCGTAGCTGGGTCCATTCCTTGATTCAGTTCAGGACTTAAGACCACAGAGAGGAGTTTTGGTGAAACTTGAGAGGACAGAGTCGGGGACAAAAATGAGTGTCAGTGACTGGTGCCATCTTCTGCAGCTTCTGCTGCTTCCCTGATGCTGAAAGTAACACAGATGAGGTCATGCCTGTAGGTACGTTAGCCTGAGGTGCTGTGGATTTCCCAATCCTAATCATTAGCCATTAATGGAACAATTTATTACCTTCATTCTTCTAATCTGTGTTTATGCTAAGGGAGCAAATTTTTGTCCAAGGAGGAGCAGGGAGTCCCCTTTGTATGTGGCTCATCTAGCTGCTTCTAGCAAGCTCTTAAATTACATTAGACCTGGCTGCTGAAGAAGTTTTTCTAAAAAAAACAAGGTGGAAGGAGGAAACAATAACTATCCCCTGCCACCCAAAACTACGAAGAGGAAGAAAAATACCTGACAGCAAAGTGACCCTTCCCCCCAGGTGGCTCTTTCAAGAGTTTGGTTTATCTGATGTCGTTCTGCATGTAAAAAAGACCATGTAACAGCCTCAGAGGGCAAGCTTCTTCCTATTCCTGTCCTTGCTGATTGAAAAAAAGGAATGTATGCTGCCCTGCTTACTGAAACATATCCAGGTTGGCTGAGAAAATGGAAGGAGAGTTGTACCCTCTGCAGCATCTGTCATTCCTTAGGACTTGGCTGTAGAGTTCATGAAATAGCCTGATGCTCAAAGCTTCATTGATACACCACAATGCAAGGTAGTAACAGCTGCTTGAAATCGCTTGGTACCTGTGCACTTAACTATCCATTGCAGTACAAACTGTAAAGGTAGGTAAGGGACAAGTTAAACTCATTTGAAATTCCCTTTTTTAGACCTCTTATGAAATACAGGTTTCTAGAGATGACCAAGAACAAGATCTTTTGAAACTGCAGAGCTTGCAGGAGAAAACCATATCTTAGTCTGCATAAATGAGATGCAGGAGTTCAGTTTGCTCTTAAATAAAACTTGTAAAGAGTCACCAGCTTTAAAAGGGTGCAGTTTAGCGCTGGAGTTTGTCTTTAAAAATAGTTGCAAGGCTAGTAATTTATATTTAACTGCAATAAAAAAGAAGATGCTTATTGGTTATAAGAGCTACCTTAGCTTCTCTCTTGAAATGGAAATTTTAACTGTGTGATCTTTATGCTGAATTGTCCTTTTGCTTCCCTTCACTTCTTTCTTCATGTGTTATGAGAAGTTTTTCCTCTCTGGATTTTCTCTTTTGTACTATTAATGTTTAGAAGCTTTTTATAGTCATACTTATCCACTTTACAAAGAAGGAATGATTTTTTTAGAGTTTATGAAGTTATCTTTGGTTGATTTGGTAAAGAAGATGTCTGTAGACGACTGAAGGATTTCTTCAGAGCTTATGTACACTGCCACTCCAGTACTTGCCCGTCACCTCTGTCCTTACCCACCTGTACTCTACTGCACGGTGTTTATTATTTTGTCCTGTTTGTGCTAGATCCTTTGCAAACTCAATTACGAGTCAATCCTAGCTCTGAAAAGTTTATTCTTAAATTATGATGCAAAAGGGTGTAGCAAAAAAAGTGGGAAGGGGAAGAATGAATGAGAAAAAGATGTGAACATGTGGTTTTACAGGCTAAATAGGTACATAATTATATGGTGTTGTGTAATAATCAACTGAAGTGTTCAAAAATCATGATTCTTCTGAAATCAAAGGGCTTAAAAAATAATAAAAGACCCTAGGACACAATTTTGAAATTCCATAGTTATTTGCTTCTTGTAATGCTTTAGGGGTTTGCAGTTTTCAAACTGTCCTCTGCAGCTAAAAAGAGAAGCTTAAAAACAATCCAAAGGCCAATAAGCAGACACAAATAAAACTTTACTGTTTTAAATGAGGGAAGCCCAATGTCAAGTAGAAAACCCTAAGAAATTTAAGAATGTGATTATTCTAGGAAGACTTTTAAAGATAGCTGCCCATTGAGATGTTCACCTGTTTCAAATGGTGAGCTAGTAGTGAAACACAAACCTGGTGATAGGAAGCTGCTAGGATTCTAACAGCCTGTAGACCATCAGTCATTTTCCTGTTTTCAAATCCCCGAGAGGAGCCAGAATCAGCACATGATGTGGTTGGCTTCTGTGCTGATGACCGTTTTTCTTTTGAGGACTGCTGAGATAGTTGTGGTGGTGCTATGGTAAAAAAACACCCAAAGGACATCGTTCTCAATGAGAGAGCTACCTGCAATCGCCCTGAGGAAGTGTTATAAACATGACAGAAAATTAAATCTAAATTTAAAATACCTGTCCTCTTCTACATGTGAAAGTAATTGTTAATTTCAGTTTTGTAACACTCTGTAGTGTCTAAAAAGGAGATGTACTAAATGTTCCTCAACTTGTGTTCTATCAGCAAAGGTGATTTAGGGCCATTACTGGAACAGAAGAAACAGAGGAGGCTCATGGGGAGCTATTTTTAATAGTTCACGCAAGTACCACAAATGAAAATCTAAAACTAGGAAGGTGGAAGCTCAGTAACTGAAATCCCTTTAATGCTGCTGTCAGTTACCCAGTGGAACATCTTAGTCAGTTTGTGGAATTGGCATTGTTAGGAGTATTTCAGGAAGATTAATGTCTTTATAGATCTGCGAATCGTACACTGCAGTGATAGAATAGATCAGATATAGCAACAGATCCTTTCCAACTCAGTTATCTATTAAATATAAAAGAAATACAGAGCTCGCATGTTTAAAGTGGAGACTAAATTTGTAAATGTCAAGAAAACTAAAAGTTATGGCCCCCACAGCAAGTATTAAGTCATCCCCTAGTGTGCTTGAGTTTTTTGTGTTGCTGTATATGCTGATAAAATCTTGCCTTAAAATATGAATCTTGTGGCAGTTATAGTAGCTATGGGGAACTTTTATTCAAATAAGCGCCCTGGCGCTTTGAAAGCATGGAACTGATTCATTCCATGCATTTAGATGCTGGTGTCTGTTATGCATTCAGATAAAATGTTTTTACTTGTTGTAGTTAACTCTTCAATTTGTCCGGCTTGCCACCACAATGCAATCTGTGCAAGATTTATAAAACTTAATGGTGAAAGGAGTTGTAGAAATGTTAGGTATTTATTAGTATTTGAAATCCTTTATGCTATCAGTTAAAATTATATGTGCTACATGCGTTGCAGTGTTATAACACTGTAAAGCTTCAGCTCTGGAGAGCCTTGACAACTGGAGCTTCTACACTTCCTAACAGTGGTGGTTACAGAAGACTGGAAAAGGGACTTTCCTTGAAACCATGTTTTAGACTGCACAGGTGGCATGGAGGGAGTGTAAGGGAAGAGACATCTTTTCTTTTCTCCCACCCTACCTGCTCATTCAATGTGGGAGCGCAGGTTGATACTATGATCTCTCTTTCAAATTAAAATGTAGTGTGAAAAAATTACGGTTCAGAAGTCAAAGCTTTTGTTTTGCTTTAACTGTCCCTGAGCAATGTCCTATTCTGAGGAATGCTAGATGAGATGGCTATCTTTCTGGTTTGTTTTCAAGTGGGGAACTTTAAAAATCAGAACTTGTTTTTCTGATTAAAAACATGAACATCCATTTTAGGAAATCTAGTTTATCCTTTAAAAAAAGGTAACTGTAAACTTATGAGTCCTTGTCAACACTGTACTTGCCCCTCTTCAGGAAATATGTCGATGTTTTTCTTTGGACTTGGGTCATCTGACATGGTTACAGGAATATGATTACTTGTGTCGTAAATGGTAGTGGGGATCTGGAAACAGCTGATCAAAACTAAACACCTGTAAAATGCTTTCCTGTTTTTTGTAAAGAATTGTCTGACTGTTGCACATTGCCAGCAATCTACTTGCTAGCTGAATTAAAAACCATCTCTAACTTTACTATGACATTTCTCAGATTATTTGATTTAGGTTTGCAGTATTTGTAATGCTATGCTACTGAGGTGATGCTGACAGTCAATTGAAGAATTTCATACAAATATTTTGGTGATCACTATTTTAAAATGAGTGCCCCTTGCTGGGTGAGGCAGCATGTACTGGGTAGATGTTCACCTAAAAGGGTAAAAACTCTATGTTCTAGAAAAGTATTGTTGTAGGGCATGTGCTCAGAAAACCAGAGCTAAACTTGATGGTGTAGAATAGGGATCTGTGATGAGAGAATGTTACAAAATGGCAGACTGAGTATGCTTTATCTGGGAATCTGTTGCATGCTGTTGGTGGCACTTGCACTTGACAGTGTTAAACTAGTTTGAGCTCTTGTGTTTAACTTCACTCTTAAACTTCTTCTGAAAAAGAGGTTCAGGGATAGTGAAGCTTTCTTTGCTTGTCGTTATTCTTGGTATTAGTTGCAAAACAACTGGTGTGTGTTTGGAGGGGGAGAGTTTGAGCAGTGATAATCTTGTGGCTGTAACAGAGCTACAGTCTGGGTGCAGAAGTCTAAAAACGGGTCGTCATCTTTGGAGAGTCACAAAACAGCGTGGGTGGGGTGGTGGGAAGGCATTTACTACTGTGCTGTCTTCAGAGCTTTAGAATAGGAACCGTGCGGTCTCGAAAGTAGTAGGGCTATGTGAATGAAAAGTGGAAACTAAGGTTACATGACCTTCAGAAAGCTTCCTTCATTTTCTTCATATTTGAAGAGATTATTGGAAATCATTTGCATAGCATATGCAGCAGGCTGTTACCACAGCTATTCTTAGCCTCCCCCCCGCTTCTGGTTTTAGATCGGCTTGTTTTGAGTCTTTTCTTAACTCGGGCGGCCAGCTCAGCGTGAGAAGGGCCACATCTTCCGCTGTTCACCCTGGGCCCCCGCGCTGGCCCCAGCACAGTACCAGTGGCAGTCTGCCGGTTCCTCTGCTTGTGTGGAGCAGCCTGTGTGACCAGTGGCACTCTCGGGATTCGTGTATAAGTATCGTATATAAAAATCTGATTAAAATCAGAGCTGCTGTAGATCGGCCTCTGTGTCTGACTGTCAATACGCGGACTTGGGCAGAAGCAGAGGAAATTCAGGTGATCAGGCTGTGAATGTTACTGCCCAATTTGCATCTGCTTTGCCGTACTTGGGGCGAGTTCCCCTTTTTCTGACACAGGCGGTTTTGAGGAGTGAAGGTGACAGTAGCTCCCCGGTCGGTGCAGCCTCTCGGTTTGTTTGCCGTTGTTTCCGAGGGAGAGCCGCCGGCCGGCGAGGAAGCGCCGCAGCCGCGAACCCGATTTGAGGGTGCGGGCGAGTAAGGGGTTAAAGGTGGCAGGGGCCGAGGCATTATGCAAGCTGTTAAGTAAAAAGGAAGTGCATTACAAAATGCTGAGCTCAGTAGCCTGGCTCCCGGCCAAGCCTTTGCTTTCTTCACTACAGCTGAGGGCTTTCTAAGCTTCCCACCAGTGGGTTCGTCTGAACTGTTGAGGAATGCTGCCGCCGCCGCCAGCTGACGTCAGGGCGGGCGGTTCAGCTGAGGGCCAGGCGGGCCGCCCCTGCGCGCCGCGCCGCCAGGCCCGTCTCCTCCGGCAGCGCCCGCCCCCGCTCCCCAGCGCGCCCCTGCGCCGCCGCGGCCGCCCCGCCGCTTCCCTCGCCTTCCTCCCCTCGCTCGGCCGCCCCGGGCCCTGCGGGACCAACGCGGAGCTGCCGCGTAACTGACAAAAAATAAGTGTCGTGTCCCCCCGCCCCGGCAGCGCAAGTTCTGCTTCTGTATTTCGTTTTCAGTGCTGCAGGTGAGCCCGTGAAGGGGGCGCAAAAGATCGCCCTTAGCTTTCAAGGTTTCAGGGCTGGAGGATTGGTGTGTGTCTTCCCCCGTCGGAGCTCCTTCCCCTGCCCGTCCCGTCGGCTAACAGAAGCACCGTAGCAGTGAGGACACTATGGTGCCATCACAGCCCCTTTTTTTCTTAAATTAGGGGAAAACTTTGGTAGAAAAGTATTTCGAGGGTGGCAAGGTGTTAAGCTTTCAGTTAAAAATGAATAAAATTAACCTGGTTTTGGATTTGATTGCCTTCTGGGCAATCAGATTCAGTGCAGATCTATGGTTGTGGATTATTATGGAACAGATACAAAAAGAATGATCGTATCTGGAAAATATGCAGGCTGCGGAAGAGTGACAGAAAGCGTGTTTCGGTATCAGCCTTCCTGGAATATAGGTAAATGCAGCATTACTTAAATGTTTCTCTTTTTTTTTTTTTAAAGGATTTTGGGAGAACTGTTGATTACAGAAGCTTCTGGGCAGCCTGGATACTTGCTAAGCAGGTCCAGGCAGCATCTTTGAAGCTGTTGCCTTGGCTTTTTTAATTCACTTTTTTGGGGGCTACCTTTCTTCCTATAACCAGTCTTGTTGCTTTTAGTCTTCACCAGTAAATCCGCAACACTTCTGAGGCAGTGTTTCTTGTCACAGGTCTCTGGTCAGTGTGCTCTTGTCACTGTCTTGCATAAAACAGTCTAATCCTGTTGTAAATTAGCGATACAGGTTGCAGGACTCCATTCAGAGTTTAAATATAAATACATGATAGAACCGATTTACTAATAATTTCATGAAGGAGAGGGGAGACAGAAAAAACCTCAAGAGAAGCTGTTTTCTCTCTGTCTCCCACTTCCTATCCTGTGAATAGTATTGCAGATGTAGGTGGCATCCGTATAGCTACCTGTTCCTAATAGTAAAGAAAAATGAGAGAACAGTCAGAAGGCTGGAGATAACAAATTTTGAAACTGTTAAAAAGAAAAACTTGTTTGTGCAAGGCAGGACTAGTTCATGAAATTAATTGTCGGATGGTATTGGGGCCAAGTCTTAACTGGAGTCAAAAAAGACCAGATGTACTAGTATAGAAAACACCTTTTAAAATTTGAGACATAACCTAGTCAGCGGTTGGGGCTTTAGGAGTCAGGAGAAGTGAATTTCTTCTGTACTAGTGAGGTGCTGCATGACTCTGGGTGAGTCACTCTGTGTGTGTGTGTTGCTTTCTCCACTGTCCTTTTCCTGTCTCGTCTGTTGTAGATTATTATTAAATTTCATGACTGCTGCTGGACAGTGCATACCACAGCAGTGCCTCAAGTTCTGTCTGGGGCATCCCGGCTGTAGTAATACAGTAGTGTGACTATGAGGAAGCCTCTGGGTTGCTTCTGTGAATCAGACTAGTTTTTACACCTCTCATTCCAGGGAGCACAATCTGGGCTTTCCTCTTGAAAATGACTAAGTCTAGTTAAATGCAGCATAGACCATATAAAACAGGCATTTGGAGCTTTCAGGCTTCCTAAATATTGCTGTGTATTGAGCAGGAATTGGGTATACTGGGTTTCAGCCATGAGACACTCGAACTTCTGCATTTTCGCAAAGAATAGGCACCACATAAAGCTGAACACACTGGTTACTTCTGAAATTTGCTGTCAGAGGTTTAATTTGATGTGTGGAGATGGATTAAACATGAAGGTTGTGGATTTTACTAAAATGTCTACGTGAGTGTGCTTTTTTTTTGATTAAATCTATGAATTAACATGCAGAAGCAATCTTGGTTATGCAGTTGGTTTTCATTGGTGTTATGGTAGATAGTGTTCCTCATATTTACCGTTTCACTTCTCTTTTTCAGAGCCTGGTTTTTCAAGGTGCAGTGCTCCTTGCTCTTGTACCTTGAAGTCCCTCATCATTGTGACTCATAATGAAAGAAACCTAGAAGCAGTTTGAGGAGGGAGAGAGAGAGGCTCTTCCTCTGTAAATTGAAGGGAGAGGTACCCAGTACTGTATCCACTAAGAAATCCTGTGCAGCATAGCATTTACTGTAATTTTGAAAAGAACAGAACTATAGAGCAGTACTGCAGTACTAGTAGCCAAATGGCACATTGTTTTCCTTTTGTGCTCTACCAGCTGCTGGTCCTGTCTTGCACAGGTCTTGTCCATCTGTACTGATGCAGTATTAGCAATTCAGCACAATGTCAGTGTAAGTATGCAGGAACAAAACACCAAAATGCTTCTAAAAAAGCTAAAACAATGTAGTCGCAACCCCTTTGCAATTACAGGCGTTGTGTCCCTCTGTTAATGGGCAGAGAGTAATAGTCAAAGAGGTCAAACTTGTAATAAATGCCATGCGTGTACTAGCTGCTTTCCCTGGGTGATCCTTTTTTCCCTGACAGGGTATTAAGTGCTGTGTTGTTTTTTTCCTGAATCAGCTCTTTGGGCAAAGGGGTACTTGGGCTAAATTTGCATCCTTGTCTTGAGTTTTAATAACTAAAGAAATTTGAAACACATGTCCTTGTCTCACTTCTTTTCTAGAGGCATTAACTAAAAGGCAACTTCACATACAGCTTCTACAGAAACTACTTTAGCAAGGGCTGGGATTAAGACACCACTTTTTCTTCCACTCCTTTCCCCCACTAGGTCTATCTTTGGGGACTGCCCATCTGGTGAACTCCTGCAGCCAGAGATCTGAGAGCAGAGCACTCTCACAGCTGGTGGATAAGTTAGGAATAATAAATTAGGCAGCTATTTGATTAGGTAAGAAAATAACACTCAACAGAACTAGTTTCCTGAGTATTATGAGTAGCCAAAATTTGTTAAAGTGCAGCAAAAGGCATTTGTGGTGATTCTGAGAACTCTTTGCAGAAGGCCACTGTGAAAGTTTATTAAGTGTCGTCCCATCCCCCCCTTTTTTAAATGTGCCATGGCACAAAAATGGCTTTGTTTTGCAGCTGTTTCTTAATTTTCATGAGGTGGGGATGGAAATGCACCTCTAGCTTTAAAAAGGCAGAGTTTTTTGTTGTTGTTTTTTTTTTTTTTGTCCTCTCCCCCCTCTGGTTTGGTGAATCAGGAGAATGAAAATCTCTCTTGCTTGATGCTTGCCTTGATGGGATTTGGACATGGTAGGGGTGACAAATAAACAACCTTTCTGTCCCATCCCATTTGCTGCATATCACTTCCTTTTCCATCTCTCCTTCCCCAGACACTTGGCGGCTTTCGCTTCAAGTCTGTCTGCCCAGCATCCCATATTGTCCCTAGAGCAGGATGTGAGCCATGGCCACAGTGTAATTGGTGCCCTTTGCTGGGAGGTCCTGGGGGGCTGCATGAGTCCCAGCTGAGCAGCAGCCAGGAGGCACTGAATGTTACTGTCTCTGGGAACCCCATGCCAAATGCAGCGCGTGGCTCAGAGCTCTTCTGCACAGTGTAGACTTCACTGTGGGTGGCTGGCTTGACCAGTAACAGTTAATTAAACTTTTCTCTTAACGCTTCTAATAACAGTAAAATAACCGTATCCACAGGGGACTGTAGCTAAATGAGCGAATGGAGCCTTATCTTAAACTTTTGTTAAAATGTCTTTTCAGTCCCTGTAGAAAGTTTTTTGTTAACTTTGAACTTTATCTTTTTCATTTGAACCCTGATACGAATCTTGTATGTTTTTGATTTGAATTTTGATTTGACCATATTCCACTCTTACCTTATTCTGCAAAATATAAGCTGCATTTTATCAACTTTAGGATGTAAATGGCACAACTCATTGTGCTGAGTGTATCTTTTGTCTGCATACCAAAAGCAAGACACCCGTTGGCGTGGTTTGGATGTGGCTGGCCTGTGCTAGTAGGAGGCCCAGAGTTAGGAGAAACTGGATCCTGCTCAGTTAGAATTTGGTTAAAGAGATTTTGCCTCCTCTTTGTTAACTGCTTCTGATGGCTCAAGTATGGATGATTATTTTCCATGAAACATGGTGTAACCTTGTTCTAGCCTTGAAACCTATTACAGAGCTCTTTTGTACTAGCTGACAAATTCTTGTATCACAGTGTGGTACTTATGTCACAGAGATACTGTAATAGTGCATTGAGATGCAGTGTCATCTGCATTTCTCCAGTGCTTTGAGATTTCTTGTATCTGTAGAAGCAGACTGGAAGAGTACAGGCTTGGTTTTGGCCCACTTCATGAAATTTCGGAAACTTTTTCTCTTGAGGCTATTTCAAAGTATGCTCTTTGATGTGACAGTTGCTGCACAGATCCTTATAATCTACATGTTGCTGTAAAGCTAACTGAAATTAAAAAGGATTCACAAGTTTTGACGTAGTTGCTCCAGCCTGGCTGGAATTACAGGGTGGTTTTAAAGAGTGTTTTAAAAACTTACTAGCTGCAAAATTGATAATGAGAAAGTATAGTATCTGGCTTCTCATACTGACAATGGCACACTCTAAAAGAATAATTCCTCTGTGTTCGGAAGTAACTTCTGTGGGTAACTCTGTACTAATACTCTTTCTTTTCCGTGCATTGATGTTTCAACAAATAACAATTACAGGAAAGTGACAAAGCAGCATTTTTATAAGCAGACTTACGAAGGTTGGGTTTTTTCTTTGCTCACTACTTTTTTCCCTGTTTTGGCATGAAGCAATGAGATACTTTTCACACGGACAGGTGGAAACATGAAGAAAATTTTGACTTCACTTGCCTATGTAAGGATCTGTTTTCTGAAATTTTTTGCTGCCTTCAAAACAGCTGGTTTTGTACTAGCAATTTACAATTGTATTTACTATGCACTAGTGCCTAGCAAAATCTAGACAGTGCTGGTGCTGCTACAGATTACCCTGTCACAGAGTGTGTACTATCTAGTTGTTTTTTAGGTGAGCAGTGTCTGTTTAAGATACCACGAAGTGTCTGAGTTTCTGTGAGTCTTGCTCTGCCTGGAAGTGAGTTGTTACAATTGGTAATAGATAATTTGAGCTGTCAGGGATGCTGAGTCTGGAACAGTTCTGACTGTGAAAGAGCAGAGAGGAGAGGTGGTTCTTTTTGGCTGAAAGGTTTGGACAATTCTGAAAAGTTTTTATGGTGAATGTGGCTTGTTCTCTGTAAATACAAATTTCCCATTGAATGGAGCATTAAAAAGCAATCCCTGGTGAATTCTGGGTGATTCTTTTTGGCAAGCGGGGACGTTTCCCAGGGAGGTTGCCAATATAAACATCTTGTGTGTGCACTACCTTGGGCTCATCCTGCTGCCCCACCTCTTTGAAACAACTTAGTTGGCACTGGCTTTGCCAGTCCCAGTTGCACGGGCTGCTGGAGTTAAGCTGGTGGTGCTATTGTTTGGGAATTACTGCCTAAAATTAGAGCGTGTTTAGCCAGCAAGACCTCTGTGTGGCAGGGAACATTATCTGCAGTTTGTCTTCCTGCTTCCATCTACTGGGAGGGGGAAACGAATGCAACACAACCAAACAGATTTCAGAGAGCTGGAGAAAGCAAATGACCAAGTATGAGCTTTTGGTCAAACTGTACCTGTTTGGAATAATTAGAGTTCAGCTTGATTGTTTTTGAAGAATATTTATATTTTTGTGCATGTTTGGTAAGCTTGTAAGGTTTTCACAGAAATGCAGTCCTTAGTTTAGCCGATGCTAGTTGTGAAGGGTTGATGAAAACCACAGGTGCTTTCAGAGGTGGGGAGTAGAAGGCCTAATGTTAGAGAACCTGGTCCCAAATACTTACGGTTATCTAGTTTAAAAGCACATAGGCTTTGTTTTTCTTTTAAAAACCCCAACACTTATAAATAATTGTATTTGTGTTATGAGTAGAGATGTAGTTTATTAAAATCAGGACTAGCAAGATGAGCAGTATTGTGTTAAGGATTGCAAGTCGGTGCAAAGCATGCTTGGAAGCTGTTGCTGTTAGTGGGGATTTCATGTTGTGAGTATTGGAGCTTGCCTATGTGGAGGAGAGGCAGAAAGTTGTGTATGATATGCCAAAAAGTATTTCTTCAGTAATTAAACTATATTTTTGTTTGACACTATTTCAACTACCTGCTTAATTTGTGAGGTTTAATTAAGATACAGTCAGCTTGTGCTGACATGCACATAAAATCAATGCCTAGTTTGCCTGAGGAAAAGGCTCTTTTTCCTTTTGGGGTCTGGCTATGTCTTTTTCTTCCTTTTTTCTTTTTTTTTTAAGGAAAAATCATTAGCAATTCAGAGAGCAGAAGCAAATAGCCATTTTTAAAATTCATGTCCTCAAATGTTAATTTGATGCTTTGAGGCATAAATGACCTTTCTAACCAGCCCAAACTTGTCAAACAAAGGAACGATAGAAACAAGCTGCTTTGTTCTAATACAACAGGCTGCTTTTCAGGGAGAATTTCAAAACAATTCTGCCTCCCTCTTCTCAACAACATTAAATTAAACTTTGGCCTGTGCTACATTTGAATTTAGATGTGTATGCATCATTGGTGAGATGGTGATGGAATCTAGACAACCTGTGCAAATTGAACCATAGACTTCAGCTCCTGAAGCCCAGGGCAAGTGAATAATGCTTTCATCCATAGCCACCCCAGCTGGTATTACTTAGCACTGGAAAAGCAGTTAGGTGTGGGTCAGAAGCTGAGGGGAGGATTAAAAGGGGATTTCTTGTTGTCACAAAACTGAAGAGTAGAGGGGAGAGGGGGGAGGAGAGAAATAGAACCACCACTTCTTGAAACCTTTCGTTTAAGTGTTTAGATTGCTGTATACACCTTGGAGGTCAGATTTAAAAACCAAACATAAATTTTTCTAGCTCCTAGGGATTTCATTGAGATTGGAACTGTGTCTAAGTATATGCTGTACAAACAGGAAAAACACTTAGTGCATCAGTGCCAACTCTCCATCATTATCAGATTTACTAGATAAAAGAAACACATAAAAGGTCAGGGTAGAAGATGTAAGGCAATATCAAAAATGAATATGTCTTTATACAAGGTAATGCATTTTTTCTTTCTGCCTCTTTCCAAAAAGAAGTTAAACTAAATTTTGTACTTGAATACCATTCTTCCTTGCCAGCTGTGCTTGTGTCTGAAATTGATCTCTTGAAGGAATGATATGTTTCTGAAGCAATCACCACAGTAGTAAACTTTTTCTCTAGGAGACAAGTAAAGTTAGAGAGTAGTAATCTGGTGTTGCAGTTCTTGTATCTTGCCTATCTTTGTTTTATCTATATTTTTTCTTTGCTCACTTGTTCATCTGTATCCAACAAAAGGAATATCCAATTCTTGAATTTGTTCAAACTTGAAATTGAAAGATGTCCTTTAGTTGTTCACTACTTTTTTTTCTGTTACTTGTCTGTTCAGAGATTTCCCTGGCATGTTCTGCTGTATAACCTGTATTGGCTTTGTTTATCTAAAGCACAATCCTGCCTTAAGTTTCCCAGCTAGGTGGGAGGAGTCAGGCACTGATAGTTTTCACATACTCAGCAGCTGAGCAGTATCATAAAATTTCAGGATCATGTTATTAATGTTCATTAATATTTGGTTATTTGAATCTTTTATGTTAGTGTTTATTTTATCTTAGGGATCAAAAATGCAGTAAGTTATGAAAATATTGGAGGAAAGCCAATGTGGTACCTTCAGCTTTTCTTTCTAGATTACCTTCTCAAAGCCGTTTTGTATAAAACGGGAAGAAGAGGAAATACTTATTTTGATTTCTCTTTTTGGGCTAGTAGGTGGTTTATATATAACCCCTAATGGTAACTTTCCTGACACTTCAGGATCCATTCATGACAGTGTTTTACTTTGCTATACTCCCCGGTTTCCATGTGTATTGCATGATTTTCTCACATAATTGTGTGGTGTTGGGGTTTTTGCTTATGGATCAAATGTATATACATTTTAGTTTTTAAAATTTTCTTTTTGTTTTGATCCCTAGCAAGAGGAAACTGCTCTTGTGGCCTGGGCTCTTGTATAAAGCACTCAAGTCAGCTCAGGCTAAAACTTGGCCAGATGCTGTACCTGTGTCAGTCACAGTGGACCGGAACATATCACTTCTTACAGGGACTGGGGTTATCTGACTCCGAGAGGAGAAACAAAAGTAAAAGCCTAATTATTGCTTCCAAAAATACTGAATTCTTTCTAAAACATCGACATGTGAACAAACTGTAGGACACAAAATTCTGCTTTCTGGGTGAGAACAAAGAGACCCTTTTCTTCTATAGTGTCTGCAAAATCAGCCTGCAGAGCTGTTCTGGACTGTAAAGCGCTTATCAGTCTGCAGTCTTCATTCAGATCTAGGAACGAGCTGTGACTGCCACAAGGAATGCATATGCATATACCAAACTTGTACAGAGTTACTGGTGGAAAACTTGGGCCAACAGCACATAGCTCAACATACTGACATAAGTACGAACAACGCTTGTTAATTATCCCATAGCTTATTAAGTTTGCAGTTGATTCTGGTAGTTGATCCAAATTGCTGTCAGACTGTATTTTCTTGCACACAAACACATGTGCTTTTGCTTTAAATTGGTACAACTATTTCAATTCTAGTTGTGCATATTTTAAGCAACTGCTAGATTCTTTTATATTTGGTTATTGGAGTACTCAGAAATGAATAAGTGTCTGGATGGAGCTTTAGGCAAGGTTTTAAGCACAGCAGAACTTTAAAAAACCTCTGCTGTAATTACACTATCACTGGCATTTATCCAGCCAAGGTTGATCTGCTCTCTGAGGCCACAGCCTTTTTTAAAGATAAGAATTCCTCTATATGCCATACACCTATAAGATAGCCACACACACAGTAAGCTGCTGAAAATGCTTCTTCACCTGTTTGGCCTTGAGTGTGTTTTGTGCTGCCATGACAACTCAGTCACAAAGAGCCTTGGGTTTGTGGTTTCCAGGCCTGATTAATACAATGTACTGTAATTAGGAATAGGAAAAAACCCCACAGGCTCTTTTCCAATTTAAATATTCCCACTGCTCCCAAGACTTCCCCAGCTTTCATTGTGCATTGTTTCAGATTAGTCATAATTGAAATATTTATTTTTTTTAGCGTGACCCAGACACTGGGAAGAGTCCCTGGAATTTATCAGCGCTTTCAGCCTCTGAACAGCTTGGTTTTGGGGTCTCTTTGAGAGGGTTGTGTGATTTGCTATGTACCCTAAGGTATGTACCTGTGTATGCTATGTACCTGAGGTACTAGTATTAACAGCATTTCCACGTTGAACTTTTGTAGCACCAGTGCATATCCAGAAGGGAATTACAGATAATACAAGCAAGACTACTTACTTTTCTCTTGACACGTTCTTCAGTCACTGTTACTTCTCTCCTGTGCCAGTGTAGATGGGAAATGAGTTGAAGAACCTTAAAGCACTGAAATGGGAAAGAAAGCAAAACACAAAGCTACATTTATTTAATTTTTTCTAGGTAAAATGGTAACTGGTTTGACAAAATAGTTTGAGGTTTTTCATTTTTTTAATGTGAATTGTAACTTAACCAAATGGTGTTACTTAAATTTTTTTGACTACAGCTGCTGTAGAAATGTGTGCACAGCTACTGTTTTGGTAAACAAAGCCTAGTAGCCAGATGGCAGTAATATTTAAAAAGTTGAGTGATATGGTTTGGGAAGCATCCAACTGGAATATGCTGTGCTTTGCCTAGGTACCTTAGATTTAGTACACAGTGGAAGACTTTAAATGTGTTATCACTGCAGTGACTTGAAAGAACAAATAGACTATTATGTAGAATACAAATAATGCTTATTAAACTTGCAGTTGATTCTTTCTGATAGATGATTCAAATTGCTGTCAGACTGTATTTACTTACACATAAACAGATGTGCTCTTGCTCTAAATCAGGATAACTATTCCAAACCTAGTTACACATATTTTAAACAACTGTTAAATGCTATGTTTCAATTAATTTCTGGTTTCATGAAGGCTTACTCTTTCTAATAGGTCCTCTCCTCTCTTACTCCACTCCATCCTCCTACTTGAAAGGCTCAAACTTGGTACATTTGGCTAGCTCCTGAGTCTGGAGAACTACTGTTGAGGGAAGAAGGAAAATAGTTTCCTTGCAGGGTACGGATGCCCAGAGTACTCTGCTGTTCTTTTTATATTTTTAATCTGTTGGGTAATTGGCTACCATGATGCATTAAAATAGTCAGCTTAGTGGTTTTGCCTAGTTTCTAAAAGTAGGCTATAGACTAGGCTGGAAGATTCTTAGCATCAACTTAGCCACCGTTAAATTTATTGGTAGATAATGAATCTGATCCAGCTCTTGGTGACACAGCTATGGGAAAATATGATCCTTGAGCTATTAAGCAGCAAAATAACCCTTTCTAAGATATGAAGTAAGTATCATCAATAAATGGTGGCAGACTTCTTTCTTTATTAAAAAATGGGGTAGGTTTTCCTGCAAGGCTGCCTGCCCCTTCCCTTCCCTCCCTCCCCCCTTTTTGATGTGGGAAAAGTCTGCACTGTGAAACAGTTGAAGCAAACAAGCCGGACACCCCCCCCCCCATCCTGTCTAGACTGCCTGTTTCTCATGCACTGCTCTTCCTTGGAGCAGACATTACTCACAGGTTGTGCTCCTTGCTCCTCGGTGAGCAGCAGCAGCAGCATGGGCTCTTTTCCTCTCTTCGTTTGGAGTTCACCTTCTGCTGGTGTTAGACATCCTTCTCATCTGAGGGGATCAGTTTACCCTGCAAGCGTTTTACATACAAACCTCTGCTTCTCAGAGTGCTGCAAATAGGAAGCAGTTTTTTGGCAACTGCAGCCTGTCTCTCCCTGAGGCTGGGAGAGGCCGGGTGTCGCACAGGCGTTCCTCCAGGATAGCCGTCAGCCTTGCCGTGGCTTAGCCCACTCTGCCATCGCACCACGCCTTCGCTGCCTTTCCTCAACACGACCCTGTGCAATCCATAATAAAGGGAGAAATAGATCCCCCCCACCAGTGCAGATGACTTTTGTGGATTACGAATATAAATAATACTCTAGTGCTGCAAACATTAGCAAACTGCCTCTGGTGTGCTGGAAGCTTTTTCTCTGCCCTTTGAAGTGGTGGTGGAGTGGGTCGGTGGTGTGCAGCATGCCAGTGGTGGAGTAAGTGGCTTCCTTACAGCAGGGCCTTTGGAGTCCTGGGGAAAACAAAGCAAAACAAACCTCATTGGTCGTTGGAGGCACAGGTACTTAGTGAGATTACATTAATTTTCTATCTCTTTGTTACCCTTAAAGAACAGTAAGAAGGGACGTTTTCTTCTGCTTTCAAGAAAGGGTTTTTCTTACTGGAGAACTCCATGCCAGGAGCTCTGAATCCGAACAAATGTTCTCTTTTTATTAAGGCTTTTTTCCTTGCTTAACAGGTAATTAAGGAAAAAAAGTTAAGTAGTTTGTTTTCAGTAAGTTTTACTCCTGGTTTCAATATTAACTCTGAAAGAATAACTACAAGTAGTATTTGTTCTGGGCTGGTCAGATTGTAGAATGTCTTTAAAGTAATTATTCCTTCTCTTACTAAACCACCATTTCATTACAGCAATAGATCCTTCAAATGTCCTCAGAAACACTTTGACTATAAAACCGAGTTCATATAAAAATTCACCATCCAAATGTGGTAAACAATAAGGTTGCAGGGACAGCTAGATTAAAAACAAAATCCCTGAAACTCACCTGAAATAGAGATAATGCTTGCAGCTTTTCCAGTGTTCATTTATTTGGAAGGCAGACTGAAGAGAAAATACAAAGGTTTATGTCTCTTGATATCCTGGACAACTGTTTAGAATTTTCCAGAAATGAGGTATTACCCTGCTTTAAAAGGTGGTTTCTTCAGCTGTCTTGTTTTTCATGGTCTAGAAGATTTGGAATTTGCATTGCCCTCTCATGCAAAAAGCAAACATCACCTTTCAAAAGAAAATGTGTCGACTGTGACATACTTACTCTTAAAAAGAAAATAAGTTTTTTCTGACCTATTATATCTCTGGCAGGAATATTTTAAAAGCATGTTAAATTTGCAAAACCAGAATATAACAGTTCCATTTTCTACTTCATGAATTTTATGTAGATGAATAAAAAAATAAATATATATCAGCCTTTTTTAGAAGAGTCTTGGTTCTGCTTCTTGATTTTGGTATTCAGATTGTTTCTCTTCATGTGGACTACAAGGAGATTGTTACATATGCGTGTCGTGGAAGGAACATTTTTTTATTATTATGAATCTGGCATAACTCATTTGAGAAATGACTATTTGCCCTCATGCTTCATAGATTTCAATAGTTATGATGGTCCTTCCTCACTGATCGGGTCACCATTGCCTCATCTTGAGATGTATTGATGTGTTTGAATAGCTTACTGCTTTAAAAAGAGAAACTTCATATATTTCCGTAACAGCAAAAAAAAAAAAAAAAAGATTAAAATGTTATTCTTGTTACTTTATAGAATGTCTTAAGCAGATCTAAACTGGAGAGGATTAACTGTGAATTTTCCTGTTCTGATTGCATGTAAACTCTGTGTGTGTGCGGGGGGTCGAGGGGATGTTGGTCTTTCTCTCTGCAGTTTCTCCCTGGTACAGTCTTCTCAGCATCTGCAGTCCATACTCTGATCAGCGATGCATACCAAGCAGCAGCCTACTTCAGCCTGCTGATTTCTCTACGCTGTCAGGCAATGCGGTGATGCTCTGCTTTACAAAATTCTCAGGGCAGCGTTTGGGTTGCACATCAGAGCAACCTACATGTGTGTGTTGGGTGAGCAGAAAGGCCCAGTCCACTGGAGTCCTTTAGTCCTCAGGAATGAGGCTTGTCTACTGTGTAAATAAAGAAAGGAGGGATAGGAAAGCCTTGGACATCCTTTCATATCCAAACAATGGGCTATTTGACTATCACATGCTCATAGCAGATAAGGCTGGATTGAGGCTCTGTCTGGCCAACAAGGGCTGTCTGCCACTTCTTTCTCATCTGTGGATCTATTTGTAGCTTGGAACAAGGAGAAGGGACCAGTTGGGATTTTGTTCCTAACATCCTAAAGCAGCCTGTGGGGGTACTTCAGTGCTGTCATAGCCTCCAAATCTTCCTAACATCAAAATGATCTGAAAACTAATTTTAGAGCAAATGTCTGCCTGCATAATCCTGAGCGTCTAGTTGAGGTAAAGCTTGTTTTAGCTAAGTATATTGGAACCTCCTTTGCCTTGCACTACATTTGCCCTCCAACAGAGAGCAGATTATCACTTGCTCCAAAACAGATTTAAAGTAGTGTTTCCCAGAGGGCATCACTTCAGTAATGCAGAGTAGATTCATTACCTTTACTTGGGCTGCTTTGGAAGTATGTAACTCAAGTCAAAATCTGAGATAGGAACCATACATGCTAGTGCTCACTGTCTTCTAGACTAAATGGCCAGTCCTTTTGTCACCTGGAATAACTGTGTTCATAATCAGTTTTCCCTGAGTTAGGTGTAGGGAGGATTGGTGACACTGTCTTAAAGACATTTGGCATAGGAGCATGTTCAAGTCTTTCCTGAAGGACATAAAACGTCTTACATGTGCTGGTCTGACACTTGACTCCAAACCTCTTATTTCTCTAGTTTAAAACTTTGTTTTCTTTCCTCTGTGGTAGTTTACTATTGTGAACAAAATGATTAATAACTGTATGTAATAAAACTTAGTATTATTGCTTTGAGTGTCGTCTAATAGAAAGAATAAAATCTGTTGCAAAGGCCACTGCTCTAATACAGGTATTCACGTTTACAGTGGCAAGAGTAGCCTGAAGTAGGTTTCCTACCAGCTGTTGAGATACTATTCCCTTACCACTTCCCTTCATATCAAAACAATGTAAAAGTATAGACTAGGGAGTGAGACCCAGGAAGTAAACTAAATCATGTTAGTAGTTGCAGGCCAGAAGCTTGTCACATTTGGTTATCTCACCTTGAGTCCTGGGGTTTGGGGGGCTAGAATAGTCTACAAGCTGCTCATTTGGGGCTCTTTTACAAAGAACACCAGGGAGAAGGCCTAATAAAAAAGTACAATGTTTTTCAAAGGAAATAATGCTACTTAAGAGTACATAATATCTGAACAAACAGGCAATGAACAGCATATAATTCTGCACATCATGCAGCGGCATTAAACATACATATTAGTAAAGGTAGCAGATGCTGTAGTTCTGAAATTGCCATGTAAAGTAGCAGTCTCTAGCAGCAGGGTGCTGCTCTATGTGAGACTCCTTCACATGTAATGAATAGCTAATTTCAGCTCTATAGTCCATGAGAGACCGGAGGGGATCCGGGAGGGGTAGAGTGTTCCAGCAACCAAAACCAGCAGGATGTGCTGAGATGTGCTTTTAATGGAGCAACATTTCTGAGCTCTTGGGGGTAAATTCATAAAGAGGGATGCTCATCTGTTACTTTGTATTCAAACTGAGGAATTATTTCTGAAAACGGACAAGCAGGCACGTGAAGTGCACGTTGCAGGGATGAGATGGTGTAGGTTTTGGTGTCTCTTCTGAGGTCGTGTTTTTTTTTTTTTTTTTACTTTTGTGCAACCAACAGGTGAAGTAAAAACAAGCAAAAGCGTACATGAGAATTGGTACTAAAAAGGTGAGCAATGTTTTCCCTCATCCCTCTTTTGGAGCACGTGAGGACGCTTGTTGGTCCAATTAATGTATGTCACACTTTGGAAGATTCAGCTAGCAACTGAATCTGGCACTCACACATCTCATGGGCATTGTCTTGTGAGAGGTGAGAAATTGGAGTTTTCTTGCTGAGAAACAGGGTCTTCTTGCTGAGTAAGCAGGGGCCAACAAGCTCTGGGTGTTCTAGGTTCATTAGTGTTATTATTCTGTGTTGCTGAAGTATCTTGAAAGTTTTTTGGTCTGATGTTCAAATATTTATGTAGGAAAGTGACCCCATTTAACCTTAAAACATGATTATTGCTTGTTAGGATGAAGCTAGGTCTGTGAATCTGAACTTCTAAGACTTGCTTGGAGAAGTAAGCCTTAGAAGGCCCTTAAGAAGGGCAGGAGATATCATATGGACACCTATCACACTCTCATCCAGAGATTCAGACTGCAGAGAGGAAAGGCAGATTTTTAAGGAAATGGCTGATAATGTTTGCAGCTCCTGATATCTGTCTTATCAGAGGAGGAAGCCTCCTGTTTGAGTAAACAGGAAAAACCAGATGTAGGGAGTAGTAATCTTTGCTACGTAGTCTAATCTACCATGGTATAGTGAGTGATCTATTTAAACCGTTTCTTAATAGATAAAAATAACCTAAATCAAAGTCAGCCTTCTGGATGTATGATGCTAGTTAAACAGTTCTTTTCCTTCCCATTTGACTGAAGAAGGTATGGATGGATTTTGGGGGGGGATTTCATTTTAATTGTAAAAAGTAAACAACTGGCATAGTATCCAGCTGCTTCCTTCAAATTACTCTGCTGAGAGAGAGCAGGGGAGACTTGCGGAAAGGGATGGGGATGTTGTTGCAGGGGAGAAGACTGAGAGCACTATTTCTGGATACTTTAAATTTCTGTTGAACTGTTTAAAGTATAAAGAAAATAAATCAATAGTCTTCTGTGTAAGGGGCCTGACTTTGAAGTATTTCGGTTTATTTTGATGAGAGCTGGGATATTGACAGTGTTAAGTTAAAGGCCCAGTTTTCAGTTCATGGTGGTTCATCATCGTAACAGAGGCTAGATACAGAATTGAACTCTGTTCTGTTTCTGCCTTTCTTACTGTGTTATAGAGAACTACTTCAAATACTAGCAAGTCTCTTGATCTCAGTATCTTGGGCAACACTGAAAACTAGTTCATATGTGATCGTGTCTCTGTCTTGCTGTTTAAGTACACTGTGACCACACAGCCTTAGGCAGATGACAATGGTATGACGTAATAGTCCAGTATGTCACTGAATTTAATCTTAATTTAATCTAAGACAGAAAACAATCTCTACCCATTAGTAGTAATATCAACAACTGATGTGAGAGGTATGACTCCTGTTCACCTTTTCTGCCAGCAAAGGGCACCCTCTCTCTTTATCTGCACCTGTTTCAGAGTTACTATAAACATCTGGTTTTTTCTTCAAGAGCTTGGAATGGTCTTCCTCTTTTTCTTCCAATTATGTTTATCTAGGTTATGATAAAAGTTAAGAGCATAGACAGAGAACCTTTTCTTATCACAAAAGGTAGACCTGTAGGCATGAGACCTGCATCAAAACGGAGATTTAGTAGCACTACAAGACCAATGTCTAGTTTGAGATAAGTAAAATTGACAAACAACCTTGAGTCACAAAATTAGTCAGCAATGTACTTAGTCTTGTGGGTTGGGTTTCATGTTCATCAGCAAGCCGAACCCTTGACTATTTTAGTGGGCAACCAAAGCTAATAAGACGAGGCATTAACCACACTTCCACAAGTACACTACCTACCAGCTTATCACAAATGCTAATAGCTGTAGTACAGATAGGTTATCAGAAGCTGAAGCCCAAAAATAAATGGCAAGAGAATACAGGGATCTGGAAGGGAGAGTTACTTCATCATTGTATGCAAGCAGCTTGTTGCTTGGCTTACTGGTAGGTAGACTTGCCATCCTTGAGGTTTTTGTCTTCTGTCTCCTTGTTTTTGTGTCTCCTCGCAGTGCACTGTAAAAGTGAAATAAATGATGGTGGCTTTGTAGTTTTCTTTTTCTCTGTCAAAAGGTAGTTGTAAGGTGTTCCTTGGCTTGTCAATGAAAGTTAGAAATGTTAGATGTTACCAGATGTGCTTTTTGTTGGGGTCCTCAGTCTAATAGCTTATGGACTGTAAAACCTGGTCTGGAGGCCAAACCACAACATGCTGAATTCCAGTAACTTGTTTAATAAATCTAAATGACAAATTAGATTGTGTTTAGCTGTGTAATTTGTCCTCCTTCCTTAAATTGTTTATTTTCTTTAATTTATCCTGGAAGTCTTGCTTCCTTGATTGTGCAGTTCTGTGTTTTCCTTCTTCCCCCTGCCTTTCCAAACTTTTCACTATCTCTGTGTTGTTGTCTGGAAAGTTTCAATTTTGTGAGCGTGAGGCATGAATTTTAAAAAAGAAAAATCTCACATTGCATTTTATTGTTCAACTCTATGCATGTTAATAGAGGCTTGAATAACATGTTATGTACTAACATGCTATCTAGAATCTGATTAACAGTGAGAATAACTATAGCTGGTTAAACTTCTGGGTGCCACAGGTTAGAGGTAAATATTCCTAAGAGTTTCTTGGCTCTGGCAAGGAAGAATGGTATGCCTTGCTCATTCAAAAAGAATTAGTTTGTGCCTTTAGAGGAAGGGGTGAGCTTCTAAATTACCTGTAAGAAAATGCATATTGATCTTACCTGCATTGTTTGAGGAGCAGCCATGTGCTCTGAATGTGCTTGTACTGGCTTAGAAGAACATACATCAGGCTCCTGCACCTGCATGCACCTACCTTTACTTATTCCAAGTGCTTGCTGTGCACGCAGCTCCCAGAAATGAGAGATGCTAAGAAATCAGAGCCTGGGAACATACCTAGCTTTTTGTTTGAACTAACAGATACTTATATTTTATAAATATAAAAAGATATGTGAGCAACTTACACTCAAAATTATCTGTGCCTTTGAAAATCCATTCTTCTTACATGAAGCCTATTCATTATGCATCCCATGTCTGGAAAGAGGTGGTGCATGTTTATATGGACGAGTACAGTATGGCAAGTCTTATCAGCCAGTTTTGACAATAGGGTGCACTAGCCAGGACCTCTGTATATTGACTTGATTTCATCGCGTAGTAATTGGAACAGTGAGAAGTGAATTAGGATCTAGCCTAGCAACAGCCTAGCAATGGAAAAACTGTGAACCACAAGGTCATGATTTCATACAGTATATCCACTACTTGTGTGGGTTTAGGCTGTGTGCCAGTGTTATCAAGGATATTCTGATGTATGTGACCTTTGCATGACCTTTTTTCTAACACTTTTATTGTTATTACAATAGTTCTTTGGGATTCCAGTCTGCATTTGGGGCTCCACTGCAGTTGGCCCTGGACAGCTAGAAAAAGATGCTTCCCCTGATGCTGGCTTCAGCTGTGCAAGGGTGACTCACTTGTGATGTTGGTGTTTTTTTAGACTTTCATCCTGGAACTCTTTCAACACTATGGTTTTAGTGGCTTTTTCTCTGCTGCTTTGTCAGGAAATACTACGTCGTTCTTCATTATTTTTGCTGGAATCCCTTGTAATGCTCTGGTGACCAGAGGAAGTTGCTGAAAACATTTATCTTGTAAAATTTACAGTCCAAAATGAACTTTTTACTTCCACTTTGACTATGAATAAAACAAGAGTTCAGTGAACATCCTGACTCTTGCAGTAATACACTAACACTTGTTAAAAAATTAAAGCAATAAAAAAAACTTGTAAATGCTAAGAATTAAGGCTTTGAATATTTAGTATATGAGTTGAAGAATAGAATCATGGCCGTAAAGAAAGGGTCTCCCATACTTTCTGGGACTTTTAATGCCATTTTTCATTTGGCACAAGTGCAGCATTGATCTGTTCTTTTTTTCTCCCCCTTTTAAACAAAAGAAAATGATTTATTCCACAACTAGTAATGGAAATGGGAGTGGCAGTTTCCCCTTTTAGGCCAAGTATAACATTTCCTGATGGAAGGTCAGTTTAGTTTCAAAATATATTGGCTTGTGCTTTGCATAGCTTAAACTTGAACTGTTTGAGTGCAATCTTAAATTACTCAATCAGTTAAATGTTTTGTATCGTTGGAATGACCTAAATACCTTTTACTGTAGGATGCCTGTGTTTCAGACATCCTGTGCTGGGTTTTCCCAAACTGTAAGTTTGGCTGTGGAAATCCAGACACACTCTTTTCAGGAAGTAGTCATTTTCTAATCTTAAAAATCTCTTCCCAAGTTTATATCAGTGATTGCTGTTGTCTTCCTTTCTAGGATTTTATCCACTTCCCATTAAAAAATACAGTGGGAGTTTGATCAAGCCCTTATCAAGAGGATGAGAAAGCAGTTTTTCCTGATGATAAAGCAGTGTTATGAGTCCGGCAGGATGTAATTTTTAAAGGTTTTTCCTTCTTGCTTTCACCCATCTTCTGATGAAGCTCTGTGCTGTTCTGTGGCCTATGTTAGTTGAATTCAATTTGTCTTTGAAAAGCCATGTGGACAGTTGCTCTCTAGTTCACATTTGGGGCTTTTTAGAAGTAGCTAGGCTCAGCTGCTAAATGATGCTACCCATTTTAAGACTTACTGCTGCTAATCATTCTTTATTTGTAAAAGCTGAGCAATGTTGGAGCCTTACAGAGGCAATGTACAAATTAAGTTGAAGATGAGCCCTAACTCAAGGTGATAAAGTAAAGCTGATACAGCCTGTGTGACGTAAGCCAAAGGACATGCGGTAGCAGCAATGAAGAGTGTGAAAAGAGCAGAGATCCGGTTGGACTGGTGGAGGGAAATTTCAAAACAACAAAAAAAATTTGGTTAAACTGGATTCTTCCTCTATTTTAATCCCTTAAAAATGAGCAGGTCTTGGTGGAGGTTTTCTTCAGTCTCAGATGATTTAATTTCTGTTACTTCCTTTTAGTGGAGATAGATGATTCCTAGTTGAAGGTAAGCCTTTAACTGTAGACATATAATATGGAAAATTCTCCTCTTAGCAGTAAGAATGTAAATAGCAACTTTAAAAAATGACCATATTATATCTGTTTCACAGGCAAGGCATCTTCTAAGTTGCTTAAAATAACTGATAGTCTCTAAATATTTACTTTCATGAATATGAGAGCAGCCTATTTCTTGTTGTATTGCTTTAAGGATATTTTCATGAAAGCAGGAGGTTTAATCTGAGTTTGGTTTTGTTGCTCTTCCTCATTTGCAGTCACTTTCCCATTTCTGATATTTATATTTGTGCTGTAGCAACTAAGCACAATTTCTCCCTGCGAATGTTGTGATGTGAAAACTAAGTAGCAGTAAACGCTGAAGTGGCATCACCTTGGGAGATACCTTAGGCTATGGGATGAATCTCCGCTGCCTGCTTCCTGCGGGAGGGATGCCGGCTTCTGTTCACCATAGTAGAGCAACTTCCTCCTTAAAAGCTAGCAATAAATGTCTTTGCACTGATCCTCTGAAGACTGGTTGTAATCAGTCCTTGTTCTTGGGCACCCTCAGCATGTTCTTGGGATGCAGATCGTTGCAGACTGTTTGCACATTCTGCTGTCTCAATCTGTTCCCTTTGCAAAAAACCAAGGGCCTGTGAAGTTCACCAGCAGAGTGAAGGTTTGTTTATCAAAATTTAAATGCAGATTAGTAATCTGTCTTAACCTCTTGTTTCCAGCCTTTGTTATGGCTGAATGTAAACTTGAGCCTGGTGCTGGCCTACATTTGTATTCCATTACAATTCACCTATAAATGTTTTAGTGTACATTAGCTGGACAGTCTGGCCAGCGTGGTTAGTTAAAAGCTTAATTATTTTGGAGTAGCTCCACTTCTAGCAACTTTCTTAAGAATTAATTACCCTTTTTTTCCCCCCTTGCTCTTTGTTTTGAATTTACTTCGAGTTTCTCTTCAGCACCAAGGGAGTTTTGTTGACTCCCGCTTACAGTTTTGCTGCAGTGAGTTGCTGTATTACAGATCTAGCTGGTTTCCCTCAGCTCAGCCTATTAAATCTCCTTCAAAAGTTTGAGGCTTGCTGTATTCCACGTCATAAATCGTAAAATGTTAATTTGCCCACATTCTGCAAAGCTTATGATTTCTTCAGCATTCTTGCTTTTTTCATAATTGTCACATGATCTCTTTGGTGTAATATTATTTGAAAAATTGTCATATATAAAAATAAATCTCCTGTCTGCTGGTGTCTCACAGCAAACTGTACTTTCTACCCATCAACTTCAGAGTTTCCAGGCTCACACTGAGATTTCTTTTTTTGTTTACTGCTGCTGTTATATGTTGTACTGAGAGGAGCTGTTAAACTCTTAGCACAGAGCAACAGAGTTTGTTTTGAACTGATGCCCTTTTTAAAAAGAAGCGTGTCCCCCCCCCCCCCCCCCAAAAAAAAAAAAAAAGGCTTAGGTTGTATTCCTGATAGAGGGTGGCCTGCGTCTATGGATTGCTAGCCTTCTTGACCTGACAGGAGTCCGTCAGCATTCACACTTCTGCTTGGTGAGCCATAAGCATTGTTTGCCATAGCATCCTAGATCACAAGTTGAGCATCGCTGTGCTACAGGTAGAGTTCTACATTACTGCTGTCTGGAAGGCATTTTTTAAACATCTCTTATTTACACCATGATTTTGCTGCTTTTGCTTTGCCCACAAAGCTAATGCTACAAACATCTAAAATGGGGTTGGTTGTATCCATATTAAATGAGTTGGAGTGCAGATGACTTTCAGATTTTGCAGAGATGTGATCCAAGGCTGTGAGCAGTGCTGGTGGGAATGTCATTCCATAGTTCATATGGGGTTCCTGTGGGTGGGTTGCAAGTTGTTTAGCCACAGGGCTAGCAGTGAAACCTTGAGGGACCCTTAAGCCCATGCTCATGGGGTGCATGTTTTAATCAATGCCTCCACCTCCAGACAGTATGAGCTGCTGCAGTCTGCATCTGTCTTAAACAGTCCAGATCTTATGTGGCTGTTGGGCAGAGGAAGACATTTTACTGTGTTATTTGCTCTTTGAACAGCCTTTCCTTCTCCTTAGGGAAGAGTAACCTGGATGGATGTATCCCATTCACAGTCATCCGTGACCCTTGCTTGGACCAGAATGATAAGTGGCTGCTTTTGAGCAGCAGAGATGTGGTCAGACTTGGCTTGAGGAGTCAGTGGAGGCCTTTGTCTAATGAACGTAATTAGCTGAACAGTTCTCAGACTTGAAGGTTTGGGCTGCTGAAGGAAGTCCTGGAAGATTTTTTTTTAAAATACAACTGTTGAATTCACAGTTTTGGGACAAATAAATCTTGGTGTTGAAGTCACTAGCACTGGCACTGTTACAGCATGCATGTTCTTGGATGTGTGCCAGCAGTAGTGAACTTTCAAGTTGTCAGTGGAGTGTGTGCATGGAGTTATTTAATGCTACTTCCACTCTCTCTCTCTTGCTTGCAAAAGTCCCCAAATATCAAATCCTGGCTATTGCCTTTATGAGAGGGAGTTGTGGAATCCGGGCGGTTGTTTGTGATGGGTCCTCGGTTAGTGTTTGGGTGCAGTGGTAATGCCAGTTTTATTCTAGGTGGCAGTACTCTCAAAACATAAGCTCTTCTATACCCTCTGCATTCATTACATACAGTAAACATGTGCTGCTAGTGTTAATTTTTTTCCAATTCTCATTACCTTTGTACCAGAATGTTTAAGGTACTATGGGTAAGTATTTTCCATTTCAAATCAATGTTTTCTCTGGTTTATAAATAGGCTGTTAACATTAGCTTCAGGCTGAGTGGTGGCATACAAAGTTTTGACTTCGTAATAATTTCAAAGTGTGTTGTTGATCTGTTCTTAGAGTGTTCCAAAGTTCAGACAGAATTGAATGTAGGATACTACTTTGCCATCTTAAAGGAAAACCACTTCTTAAAAGACAAAATTTGAATGAGGTAAACATGGTTTAGACTTTTGCTTGTCTTTGGAAAAAAAAATGCAACCACTGATCTAAGTTATGAAAAAATAGCTAATGGGCATAGTTGGGAACTGCTTTCCATAAGGATTTCTTGTTGTTGTTGTTTGTTAGGCAAGATGAAGCAGAGGTGTTTTTCACTTTACACAGTGATTATGTGTTTGCCAAGTAATATAGTAGTCTGAATAAATCTTAGCTGGTAGGCCGGCAAGTTAATTTAAATGACTGTTAAAGATAGAGGGTATGATTGTGATTACCAACGTAAAGTTATGTAGGGGGAGCTTACCCGTGTAGGTCTTGCACGCTGAAGACTCTCCAGTTCCCGGAGCAAGCTCTTCCATTTTTTTTTCCTCTAAGTAACCTCATCTGCTGGTCTCTTCCTCAGTGAATGTCAAACAGCTCATGCGTTTTCCTGACTAGGAATGTATATATGGTTCTTGTAAACTACTTGGAAAAAGGGTCAGTGGATCAATGTTAAGGAACACATTATTTCCCAAGTACAGTTGCTAGCATATTTCCTGATTTCAGGATAATGTATGCGTGGTGGATGACGCGCATGCATGGTGCTCTCAAAAGGTACATGGCAGAAGGCTATGCAAAAACAGTTTTTTAAGCTTTAGGGTATTTCTGTAATCCAGTGCTGACATTATTGTATTTTCTGTAAAGGATAAACAATACCCAGTGGTGATGTATGGTTGCATTTCAAGCAAAGCTTTCAATTGCAAGTGTGAACTTAAAGTGGTTTTATTTATTTATTTACCAATGGAATTCTTGACAGCAAAGATATATTTTTAATACATGCAATGCAGGTTTGCATTTTTAATACATTTTTTGTTAAAGTACTATTATTGTATGTTCATAAGAACAGCCTGCTTCTTTTAAGCTGGTAATGTGTTTGTTTTGATGTCATGTTATTGGTATTTTTGAAGAAAGAATTGTTTTTTCAGATAAAGTTCACTTCATAATAGCTTGCTATATTGTTGACTGAATCACAAATGGATGTGGCTCCCCTTGAATGAGAGGCTTTTTAGTGTCTTTTTTTCCTTTGCCTACAAGAACATTTTAGAATTTTGAATTCTAAATTACTGACAGAAAAGAAACCAATGGTCTGAAATTTTAGATTGAGTTACTATTTATAGTTAATTTAAAAGTTGTATTGTGCTCTCGTTTTATTTCCTTGAACGACAACACCATATATCTCAGCATAATTTTTGCTTCCTCCCCCGCATTTTACATGACTTGTTGTTTTGATAGTTTTTGTTCATTTTGGTTAGTATCTTTTTAAGATGCATCTTTGGACTTGGGTAGATTGAGGAAGATGCTTTGTAACATAGGGTGACAGTAGGAATGAATTAAGCTTGTGAGATGTCATTGATGATACTTACTTCGTGCAGTAACTCTGCTGCTTATCCTGTTGGATTAGTGGCACTCACTATTTCAAAATTTGCTTTTGAGTTGAGTAACTAAAAGCCGACCTGCTGCTGCTTCTCTGCATGCTGCCATCATTTCTCCTCTTTAGTGCCTTACAGTTTGAAGTTACTTTTGTTTTATTCTAAAGCATTTATTTTTTATGACAAGCGTATATACTTGTGCTGGCAAATACTACATTGTAGTAATGTGAATTTTCATTTATGAGGCAGCTTTACAGTCCCAGAATGTTTTTAGTTAATGGATCGGACGCTGTCAAACAAAGTTTGGCAAAAATTACTTTGAAAAATTCACTGACTTCTTCACGCTTTCCTCCTGATGCACTTTGGCACAGTCCCCTTCCAAAGGTATGGCAGCTGAAAACACTGGTTTTTGGCTGTTAAGTCACTTTTGCGGTGTGTTTGAGGCGAGTGTTCTACAGAAGCAAAATCACTTCATGAAACAGCTTCATTTGATACGTTGTCTTAATGCTCCAACTGCTTTTCTGAACGCATTTTTGTGGAATGCAAAGCCTCTGCGCGTTGAAAATGTCAGCAGAGCTTGAACTACTGGTCACGTGCTGGTTTGAAAACAGTAAAACATTTCGAACTGCAGCAGCTGAAGGGAAGAGGTGAAACATGCCTGCTCTATAAATAGCTTCTGTAGCGAACATGTGCTTTTCTGCCTGCAACTCTTTTGTTGTCTTTAGATAATAATAAATGAGCTTTTTAGTTTAAAAGTGAAACAGTGGTGTTGTTTTTTTTTTGAATGGATAAATATTTCCAGCAAAGGTTTCCAACTTTGAGTAAAAGAGGAATTTTCCCTTTGAAGGGAAATACACACTTGGAGTGAGGGCTTGCAGCTTGTAGCTGAAGAGACTTTTTCTGCTCCTTTGGATCTGTTGGCAAAATGTCATTATCTTCGCGTCCTTGTGCAGGTAACTCCTTTTGCCTTCTTCCAGGAGCATGTGACATCTCTCATCTTGGCAGGCTATAAATTACTGCCAGTGAAAGCTTTCTAGCAAAGCAGTGTGTCAATTTTTTACCTGCTACTAACTTTTTGTACTTTGTTTGGAGAATATTAGATGGTTAGGTTAAAGATTAAGGCTATGTCTGTGGGAGGGGAACAGCCCTCCTTGTTGAGTACTCTGCAGTGTAGCGGGCAGTGGAGAAGGTGGCATTTGATGTCTGGTGGGTTAAACTGTAACAGCCCTACCAGGACTTCTGAGCTGAAATTTCCTGAACTGATTTCTCAGGTGTGTTGAAACCTTTTTAAAGGTCATATTTACTAACAACAACTTCGTTCTTTAAAAACACAAACAGAAAAACAGGAGGAAAATAGTGTTTCATAATTACCAGGTATAGTACACCATTGCAGAATAAATACAGCTTCTACATTTTAACCTGCAAGGCCAGCTGAATTTTTTTGTTTAAACCCTCTGTAGTTTAAGAAGAGCAGGTTAGGTAACTTGACTGTGTTAGTGCTGTCATTGTTTCGACCAGGATTCGTGTTTGTAAATGTTGTTGCTTGTAACATGAATTCTCAAAAAAAAAAATCTCAGTGGAGCGGGAGCCATGTTTCTGTCTGAACAGTGTGGGGACTTAAAGGCAGGCCTGCTGTTAACTCTAAATATTTCTGGAGACATTAGTCTTTCCAGGAAGATTTTAGCTTTCTGAATGCTTGAATTATATACTGACAAATTAAAAGTGATAATAGTGTTGGAGTGGCTGGTTGGCCTTTTTTTTAAAAAAAATAAGTTTAATAGGAAATCTTTCATTGGGCCTTTTTCTGTTGGAATTAATAGGAGTTCAGGTACTGGGAGTAGGAAGGAGTGGGATTAGGCCCTTTCAGTGTTCCAGTGTTGTTGGGCTTTTCCTTAGCTTATAGATGACAGGCAGTCTTACGTATGCTTCATAGGAAAGTGATAATAAAAAGAAAGATCTCCTGGGCAGTTTCTTTGGGATGACCAATCCAGCTTACTGAGAATTAACCTGAAATAGAGCTGTCTAGGTTTTAACAAAGCCTCTCTTTTTGAGAGAAGGCACTTACAGGAGCATGCCATGACTACTTAAAAACCAAAGGGAAAGGCAGAGGGAGGAGCTTGTGATGCGAGGGGCAATTCCACTCCCCTTCTCCATGCAAGTGTTGAGTGGAGACATGCAAGAATACCACCTACGCCTGGGCTTGTTCGTCTGCCCTCCTTCCTCTCTGTGCATTTTACAGCTTACTGCCTCTTCAGCCTTGGCTCCTAGCTACTTCAGCTGGTAAACATCCTCTTGCAAAGTCGAGGTTAGTGTGTGCATATAACCTTCCTCAGGGTAGAGTATCAGAGTCCTGCAGCTGAATGTAATCCAAACAGTGATGCTGACTGCACAACCTGCTCTGAAATGTACAGTGTAAACAAATGGAAAAAATGAGAGATTTTCCTCTTTGTTTCCTGTAACTTGAAGAGGTTTTTTAAAACAATTGGAAATACAGCATTTTGGACTAGAGCTATGTAATCTTTCTTTTTTTTCCACCTAATTTTCATGTGATACTGCTTCCTAGCATACACTTCCCTGGTATTTCAAGAATACTAAATCAGTTTTGGACTCTGAGGGAGTGTGGTTTTGTATTATTTCCATTATAAATAATTAACGTACAACACCTTACTTGCAGTGTCCATCCCAGATTTTATATGCACTGTTTAATACTGGTATGGTGTATAAAATTTAGTTGTATTGACCTATATCTATGCCTCTGACTTGGCTTGAGACAAAATCAATGTCATCCTTACATAAAATCCAAAAGAAACCTCCAAATTCTGCTATTCAGTGATAAAGTATTGAGAGCCAAACCTGGGCCTTCATGTTGGGCAAACCAAGGTGGGTTTAGGACTGATCTTCAGAGTTTGAGGCCTTGGTTCAACAGGGTGCTGTGTCGACTAGGGGCATCTTTGCTGAAGTGAACATCTTTATGGTATACCATACCTTCTTAAAATACAAGAAAACCTAGCTCTTTTGCCTTGTGCTTTATTATGCTGAATGGAAACCAGGACCATAATGCAGACTTCTGAAACAGTGAGCGTGTGTCTCATTCAGTATTATAAATCTGATAACCTGTGTATTGGTAACTGCAGCAGTTTTCATCCCCAAAGAACGACACAAACATAGCTGTCCTACAGGATCGCTTGGGTGAAGGTGAGCTTTTAATGTGAGCTCAGTGATGGGAGAGGTGAAAGCAAAGAGGTTAAGTGACTTGTGTCAGTGCGTCAGTGGCAGAGTTGAGACTAGGACCTGGGTTCATGCCACTAGAGTGCACTACTTCCCTCTTACTTATGGAGAGAATGGTTAAATTTGCTGGTAGGTGCTGCGAGCTCCCTGGTGGGAGGTTTGGAAAATTGCTGCCAACTTGCTGAGGTACTGGGAGTTTCACATTGGTCTTAATCGGATGCAGCTCTGCTTCTGCAGCTATCATTTACCAAATAAATGTTTTTCTTACTATCAGACTTTTATGAATGTTGTGATAGAATGGCAAAGAGGGCTTGTAAACTAGCTTTTTATCCCGCCTTTGATTTTTATTGGACATGAAAAGGGTACGTATGAAAGAAAGGGTTAATCGTATTTGTAATTAAAGCGAGTTCTTTAAGGTATATTATTTCTCAGAAATAGATGACTTTTACTTTATTAATGAAAGGTTATTGATAATGTAAGTAAAATACTATATCTCATTAAGTTCTCTTTTTTCTCCACCTTCCTCATCCCCCCCTCCCCCCCCGCACAGGTTTCCACTTGAGTGGCACAGTGACAGAGCCTGCAATGCAATCGGAGCCAGAAACTGTTTGCAATGTAGCTATCAGCTTTGATCGTTGCAAGATTACCTCAGTGACCTGTAGCTGTGGAAACAAGGACATATTTTACTGTGCCCACGTTGTGGCACTCTCTTTATACCGGATCCGCAAGCCAGATCAGGTCAAACTGCATCTTCCCATTTCAGAGACACTCTTTCAAATGAACAGAGACCAACTGCAAAAATTTGTACAGTATTTGATCACAGTGCACCACACAGAAGTTTTGCCAACTGCTCAGAAATTAGCAGATGAAATTCTTTCTCAGAATTCAGAAATCAATCAAGTCCATGGTGAGTTTGATACTTGTTCTTTCTTCTGCTTCATTCCCTCTTTGGTTTTGAGCTTTTTTGTGGCATTCAGGAGTGTGACCTGCTGAAGTCCCTACCAACCTGAATTATTCCGTGCTTCTGTGGTGTCTACTAAAGAGGATTCTGTTATTGAACCTTCACTTTAAGATGTTTAGAAAGCAGTACTTTTTGGAAAAGAGAAAAGAATTCACAAGCAATGAGCTTGATGTCTCCAGCGCTCTTACCTGATCTGCATCTTTTTGTTGTTTTGTTCTTTTTGAACTAATCTTCTGACATTTTGATTGTGTAATTTTGTTTTAATGGCAAAGCATAAAAGCAAGTAGGTGTTACTGTGTTTTTCATTTATTAAATATACTTTTATTATCCTTTGGGATTTAGTTTCTATATGAAGTCAGGAGAAACTTAAAACCTGTATTTCAGTGCCTTTTTCCTGTTAGTGCTGCAGCAGCCTATAGCATCAGCAAAGGTCATGATCTTTCCTACTCTTGTTTTAATGTCTCTGTTTCTTGTACTGAATATCTTATGTTTGGTAAAGGGTGCTGGGTGTGACGTGAGGCTTCTGAGGTGGGACCCTGCTGAACTGAAAGTGGGTAATTGTGGGTTTGAGGTGACCCAGCTAGCTTATTAGAGTCCTGTGTTCCTGTAAGGTCACCCGATAGAAATGTCCTCTAAGGTGACCAGAGCTGTAAGCATACGGGCAGCTTAGAGGGGAAGAATAAGTTATCTAAATATCTAAAAATACTTTTTTGTTTGTTTGTTCATTGACAGGAACAGTTCTTGTGTGTTAGATATTTAAGAGGGATGACCACTATTCCAAAAGAATTTGCAATACAAACACAACCAAGCTGCTTAATATTAGAGAAAGAAAAACATGTGTTTGTGAAATACAGTGTAGGCAGAACAAAAGAAGGGAGTCTTTCCAATAACAGGACTCATCTGCAGCCTAGCCTCTCTCCTTAGGGTCTGGTGACCCTGGCAGGCCCAGGCAGGTGGTGCTGCAAGTAGGTGAATTTCGGCAGCAGTGCTCTTTTTTGGCTTTGGGGGCTATGAGGATGTGGCCAGAGGCATGGCAGTTGCTCTAGTTGTTATGGAACATGATGAGAAGGTGATTGGCAGAGCTGGCTGGTGACGGTGGAAAGAAGGGGAAGCTGAAGCAGATGCAGCACATGAAGCAATAGAGGAAGATGCTCAGATGTTGTAAGCTGAAGGCATGTATCTTGTGAGTTGGTAATAGCCTGAACATAAGGAATTAAGGGGAAGGAAGAATTATGATGAGTATGAGAGTGGCACAGAAGATTCAAACAGTCGAGGGTGGTTAGAAAAGGGGAGGGCGGGGGTGGGAAAGGAAGGACAGATGATGGCTATATATGGCTGTATTAGCTATGCTATGGCTAATGTAAGAGAAATGACAAGCTGTTGGCAGAGAGTGCTTGAACTTGATCAACTTTAAATCTGTAATTATACTAATCATAGGCATATTAGTCTTTGTCAGCTATTTTCTTATTGTCAAAATATCTCATTACTCATTAGTATTTAAAGTATTTCTAGAGACATATTTGATGTTTATATCACAGCCCAAATAGCACAAAGAGTAGGAAACAAAAAACTAAGTTGTTGATCAATTATGAAATTTCACAATGAATTTGAGTAGGGTAGTTTAAAAATACCCACAAAACTAAAATGTTTCTTACACATGTTGCTGTTTTCCTAGTAAATGAGATTGCAGTATGTCTTTATTGACTGTTGGTATTTCTTAATAAAATACCAGATACTGAAGTAGAAAATCAAGGCAGCATAAGAAAATAAACTGCTATTACCAAAGAAAGCTGGTTTACAAAAGAGGATCTATAGTCTCCTGCTTTTCCTCTGACTCCCATAAAACCGTGGTCTGATTTTTTTGTTTGTTTTATATGTTTACAAAGTTAAAAGACTACAAGCTTCTTTTAAGGAAAAAGTAAGTTCTTTTGATTATGTAACAAGTAAGCATTCTTCTAAGATTCATACTGTAATTCTGTTATTTTGATCTTTAATCAAATTCCTTAAATTAAAAATAACAAAGTTAACCAAAAAAATCTACAAAAAATAACCAAAAGAAGTCTATCTCTGGTTCTAATAGCATAGGCTGGTGAGCATAAGATCACCATTCGCTCTGTTGCATCTCCTGTGCTGCAGATGTTCATTTGTAATACAAAACTGTCTTGTAGATCTGTCTTGCTTTTGAACAGTTTAACCTCACTAAACTAGTGTTTGAAGAGGAATTATATTGAACACTGCTTGAAGGCACAGGTGAGTAAGAGGAAAAACTTACAAAATCTTGCTTTTAAAAGTAAGAGGAGACCTGGCACAGAAACACCAGAAACAGCTTTGATCAAAGGGAAGTCCTGAATCTGGAGTCGGATGAGGAAATTCTTTTCACTGTTACCTAGAATTGTTTTAATTTAAGGGTTGTTTTATGTAAAACTTCAATTTTTATTTTTTTTCTCTCATGGTGGCTGTACTAGTTCATAGTTTTCATATATTTCCAGCGATAGGCAAAAGAAATCAGCTCTTGAATACTATTTATTCGTACGTAAATGATCTGGGACTCTGAAGAACTCTGACCACAGCGGTCTTGTTGACTTGCTTGTGAGCTGGCTAGGGAGATGGAACAATTCTGCAGTACTTTCTTCTCACAAAAGGGGAATTGGATAATTGTTCATTTTCTCAAAATTCTGTCTTATGCAGCATTCGATGACTGGCTTTGGCCACCTTCCTTGTGAGGAGGTTACTGGGGGAACTAGTGATGTGACTTACACTGACGTGGGTTTTGAAATGACAAATCCCTTTGAGTTCTTGGTGGATACAAATGATGCAGTATCCTTTCTTGCCTTGCAACTGAGCCTCAGTGCAGGAAAAAATAAGGGGATGCTGTTAGAAACACAGGAACATGTTGTCTATTCACTAACTTCCTCAGGACAGCCAAATGATTTATTGGGAATCCTCTTCTGTATTTGCCATGCTAATTGTCACTTGGTGGTGATTACATTACAAGAGGGTTTTGCATCTTTTCAGAGCACAAAAGCACCTCTTACATTTGAGAAGATTTGTTGTGTTCTGATTTTCTCATGTGACACTGCTACAGCTGTACATAGAATCACAGAGTCGTAGGGGTTGGAAGGGACTTAGATATCATCTAGTCCAACCCCCCTGCCAGAGCAGGGTCACCCAGAGCAGGCTGCACAGGACTGCGTCCAGGCGGGTTTTGAATATCTCCAGAGAAGGAGACTCCACACCCTCCCTGGGCAGCCTGTGCCAGGGCTCTGTCACCCTCACTGTGAAGAAGTTTTTCCTCATGTTCAGGCAGAACTTCCCGTGTTCCAGTTTGTGCCTGTTGCCCCTTGTCCTGTCGCTGGGCACCACTGAAAAGAGTCTGGCCCCATCCTCTTGGCATCTGTCCTTGAGATATTTATAAGCATTGATGAGGTCCCCTCTCAGTCTTGTCTTCCTCAGGCTGAACAGCCCCAGCTCCCTCAGCCTTTCCCCACAGGAGAGATGCTCCAGTCCCTTAATCATCTTTGTGGCCCTCTGCTGGACTCTCTCCAGTAGTTCCTCATCTGTCTTCAAGTGGGGAGCCCAGACCTGGACGCGTTCCTCCAGATGGGGCCTCACTAGGGCAGAGTAGAGGGGGAGGAGAACCTCCCTTGACCTGCTGGCCGCATTCTTCTTAATGCACCCCAGGATGCTGTTCCTGATGATTTCGAAACTGGAGATCTGTGGGGTCTAATCTTTTGTACTGAAGACAACTGTAGGTATTCATACTGATACCCTGACATCTGTGCTTCACATTGGGTTTCAATTTGGGAAGGCTGACTTAGGAAGCTGGATGTAGGTTTGGATCCTGCTTAGCTGAGGCTTTTTTCCTCTCTGTTAATTTTTGTACCATTGTAGCAGAGGAAGCTGGCAGGTGTGTAAGGCTAGGAAGAGAACAGTCAGGATGATGGATTATCAGCTGGGTTTGTCATCTTGGATCTGTCTTTTCTTAGGTATGAAACTTTCACTTAAATTGGTTGGAAGGTCAAATTACGTTCCTGAGAATTTGAGTGGAAATAGGAAAGTAACTGCAAGACGGGAGAGGGAGGTGGGGGGAAGGTCTTTTGCATATTAATCTCATATTAGCATTGATTTGTTGTGTGCATAGTGAAAAAAGGTCTGCCTTTTATTGGTATAAGGATAGCCTAGCAAACCAATTTCATTTTTACCTTTTCAGCTGTGCTATTTCTTTCCTGAGTGTTTAGTGTAGCTGTTGTGATCTTTGCTCTTAGAAGAACTGTATGGATTTCTCCAGACTTTCTCCCATTCTCCAGTTCTCTGACTCACAATATGAGTCACTCGCCAGTACAAAACCACATGCAGATGAACTCAAATTTAAGAGGGAGGACCTGGGAGAAAGTGGTTTAAGTCCATTTGTCTTCTCAGAAGCAGAAGTACCTGGGTAGTTGTTTCTGTATTTGTCCAGGCAGATCGAGGTACATCCTCTGTAAACATTAATCTGTAATGTATATTAGGAGTGCCAGTGAAGGCATTCAAGGAGGAAACACCTATCAAAAAAATTGCTTTAAGAGAAAATTTCAGAGTATCTATTGCTGTTCCCGTATATTGTAAGTTCCAAAGGGCAATCTAGAGGTACAAGTGAGTATGTGTTAATACAAACTTCAGTGTATTTAGCTGAAATGATGGAGATTGTAGTGGAAAATTGTAGGGTAGGATAAGGCTGAATAACAGAATACAATGTATTGCCAATCTACTAGAAAAGAGAATGTTTAATGTTAAAGAAGATACATTATTAAAAAATGGTGGAATCTTTTACATGGCCCTGCTTATACTGGCAAAATTGATTGAGAGACTTGTTGCAAAAGAAGAATGTAGGAAATGGCAGGTGAGTTTCCTTTCAGGAAGGATGAAAGTGAAGTGCTGCAATGGTTAGTATGAGAATTGTTTAGTGAACCAGATTTGGGAAGGAAGTAACAAGACTAGCCAAACGTAGAGAAATTTCAGAAACCTGAGTAGAAGTAATAAGTAGTACAATGTAAGATTGATAGCTGCAAAATAACATGAAAAAATAATTTATGAAATTCATATATTTAGAAAGTTTTTTCAGATACATTAAACATTAAAATACAACTTCTTATATAGAAAATAGTGATATTTTGTTTTGAGACATGGAATGTAAAAATAAAGGAAAATAATGCATGCTAGTCCATACTGATAAGGAAGTTTTTATCTGCCACATACAAGTAGACTTTGAAATTTATTGCCATATAATGTTTGTGAGACCTGGATTTCAGCAGGAGAGGTTACATATTGTCAGCAGATAGGCTTATGCATTTTGCTGTATGTGCAGATGGAAGGGAAAGAATTTTTTTGGAAGTTAAAAACTTGTTGGGGGTTTATTAACTTTCCTCAGCAACTTGGCGTGGCCTGTCCCGTCTTCGTATTTTCTGTTGTTAGCACTGGCTGCTTCACAGCAGTTGCTGTTTCTTTGATGCTGTGCGCTGCTGAACAGGTGTTGTATTCCACCCAAGAGTTCTGAAATTAAGTACAAGATGAAGTGACTTAGGTCTAAACTTTGAATCATTTGAGGAATCAAAGGCATAACAATATTCTTGAATCATTAATTTTATGATCTTTGGTTTTATGTAATTATTGTTTAGCATAATTCTAAACACACTAAGCTTATAAAATCAATTACTATTCTGTTGTGAATCAGCGTACAGCAGTATTGGTTTCTAGCTGGGACCATTCAATCTTTACATAGTACTCAGTAAGTCATGCTTTTTATTTGTAATCATTTTTCCATATCTTCTCCTTAATGCTGCTGTGGGATGACATTTTATAAAATTTAACTGATGTACAGTTCATTTGTATACTTAAATTAATAAGATTTTTATAAAATGAAGTTCAAAAAGGTTTCAGTATGGCTATGAGTGAATAATTTGGCATGGTTTCATTTGAAGATTAAAACAACTCTTATGATACTTCAAAGATAAGGATTAGGGAAGCAGTTTGCCTTAAAGACTGCTTTCTGTTTTAACCAAATTTCACTGTTGATTTGCATCTGAGTAGTTTGCAATATAGGCAATTCTTAGCCTATTTTAGTCAATGCTCCTTGTTTTGCTTCTACTTAATTTTCAAGGTTAAGTTCTCCATATACACCACCAGTTCTTGAATGTGGTTGCTCATTTTGAAAGCAGTTGCTCTTAAAATTCCTATGTAAATGATCAAAGTGTTGTTTTTTTTAAATGCTTCTGCTTCTTAGAACTCGGGAATTCATTATATTTAACATGTAACCTGCTATGACCATAAATATAAAAGGCTGTTGCTCAGTTTTCAAATTTTATTTGGGTGTTCAGTGTTACAAACAGCTGTGCACAATATTCCTGCTTTGATTGCTAAGATTGCAATTTAGTAATTTCAGTAAAAGAGTAAGTACATGAGTAAGTATGTATGGCTTTATGTATATACGGAGTATAAATACTTTATTTATTGTATTTAACTGTAAGTACATGATGTAAAACCTATCTCAAAGACCAGTCACGACAGAAGTTAAAAAACTGGAGGTTGGAGGGAGGGAGATTAACATGTTAGTGTCTATAAACTGACACAGTTTAATTACAGGTTTTAATATTTAGTATAATTATACAGTGCTTTTCACTTTCATAGTTCAACTGTGAACTAATTCATCCTCATGACACCCCTCTAAAGCATGTAAGTAATACTTATCCCCAATTTACAAGTGGGGAATGGGAATTTGGTCTTGGTACCAAACTGCGCTGCAGAGATTAAATTCAGGGCTGCCCACATTCCTCTCTGCAGCCAAACTGTCCCTCTGCCGAAGCCTCATGGTGCCCGTTTGGGGCCATGCTGCACCCCAAACGAAGCCACTGTCTTTGGGTTGAACCTTCGGCTCTGCCTGGTGTTGAGCCTTGAGCCTTCCTGCTGGCTATTGCTAGGGCTTCATCTGGCAGCTCCTAAGACGGCTCCCTCCTATTGCTTGTTCAGGTAGTTTCTTGTCTACTCACCTGGTCCCGTGTCTTCAGAAGAAAAGTGGCAGTGTAGAAATCGTGTCTACTGCCCAAGAATGATCTGTGTTTGGGTGGGAGAGGAAACGGGCTAGATCAATCAGTGCTCACCTGACTGTAAGTGAACGCAGTGATCTTGAAAAGTGCCTGCTTGAGAGACATGGAGATGGTCATGTCTCAACTCCAAGACAAGAGTGATGTGGACAGTGGAAGCTGAGGCTTCCTCAGCAGCACCACTAGGATGCCTGGCTGCTGCCGTGGTGGGAAGGTGGTTTGGACTTGTGCCTGATCGGACACACAGTCTCCATGCCTTGTTAGTCCATGGCTACTGCTGAAGACTGCCAATGGTGTTGAAAGATCAGTGAACTACAACTGTAGCTGGTGCCAGTAACATGTATACTGAAATTTATTTATACATCTATACATCCTGATTAAAAATTTTGATCATACTGAGTGTAGTCTGTGTAAGATCTTGTAAGGAAAAATTGCTCTGAGTCAGATGTGTCTGTAGTACTGTGCTGAACAGCATCGTAGAGCTCAGACTCTTGGCTTGGTGTCTTCAGCTTTTACAGTCTCCTAGCCTACTGGCATGAAAATAATGCTAGTGTAAGTATAGCAATGCTGAACCGCTGCGGAAGGTATATTTGTGATCGTGCTGGGAGAAGAGGCCTTGGTGGGGGCAGTGCTGCTGGCCCAGGGCAGCGGGCGCCCTTGTTCCTTAAAGGAACCCTGTTGTTAAAGAATCTGCAGTAGCTGTGTTGAAATTTAACCTTCTAGCGCAAACTGACTGATGAGCTTTTGATAAAATGTAAACAGTTACAGAAGGAATTTTGGTTTTTTCCTAAATAGGGAAGCTTAGCTGAGGAATCTTGGGCTATTTTTAATTCAATTTAAAAGTAGCCATACCAAGATTATTTAAATATAAATCTCCATTGAAGTGAGGGATAAATATAAGTGTATTTTGTATATTGGTGCTTGTAATAGTTCCTTTTCACAGGTCTTTTCTCTGTGTTGTAGAGCAATGAAATATTTAAACTATTTGCAAGGTGATACTGCAAACCTGGGTCTGTGCAACAGCTGTGCTGCTTGTTCTCGTGTGGCTTGATTTCCCTTTTTATCTTGTTCTTTGTAACTGAAGACTTATCAGTATGTGTTTCATGTAGCTGCCTGAATTGAAAGCCCCTTAAAACTAACATACTAAACATGGAAGCACTCACAGAAGAGGAGTTTTCTCATTCCTTGGTTTTTCTGTTGTCTTGGACTTGATTCCTGTCTTCTGAGACACTGTTATGGTTCCTGTGGAAGGCAGGAGAGTTTATTCACATCTTCAAAGACACACTTTCTTACTAATCTAAATATATATGTGTGTGTATATGTATATAGCAGTGCAGTGTTCCCAGCTGTAGGCTCTCAAGTTGGAGGCAGTTAGGAAGTTGCTGAGCTGGGAGATTTTCTTTTTACTCTCTCAGCAACTAGTAGACAAGACGTCCTTCTGACCCTTTAAATCTTCTGGTTGTGTTTTCATTGAGTAAAGATTCCAGCATTCCCTGCGACCGCTGTAAAGCTTCACCTACATGGCAGAGTGGCAATTGTGAAATGAAGGCTTGAATCAATAGAATCAATGTTTAATTCTGAAGAGTTGTAGCTATCTTTTCAAGTTCTCAGGACTTCTTTGAAAAAGCAAGTTTTTACTATGTAATTTTCCTTCCCTGCCAGTATATTTTTTTTGGCTACAGAGGTAATATGGACTCAGACTTAAGTGATAGATTGCGTAATGTGATTCAATTTCTAACATCTTCTCAAAACCTAATGGGAGATAGAGCTAACACAGTTTGTGACAAGCCCAAAGTCAAAATGTCAAGTTAACTTGAGTCTTGGGCATGCTTAAAATACTTGACATCTTTTATGGTGATGCACTACCTTGAGCTGTTTCCCTGACAGTCTAGGTAAGTGCTTTTCAGCCTTTTCAGTTTGAATACCTTTTAATAAATATCCAGTGGAGGTGTAGGCTTCTTCAGAAAAGTATAGATTGCTAGATGGTGCAAGAACTTGTTTTAGTTAATTTTGTCAGCCTTTAGAAGAGGCCACCAGTGGAAAATCACTGATCTCAACTGCAAAATTTGAGTTAGAGCAGCTGGTGGCCAAAGCACTACCTGATGTAAGTCTAGTCACTTCAGTTCACACTAGGCTAATTCAGGTAGAGTTGCTCTGAATTGACTCTGTGCTGATGACATTGCCTATGTAAAAATGCTCCTTTGGAAGCACCACAGTCTTACACAGTTGTAATTCTTATTTATGATGGAAATGCCTTTAGTGCTTTAAGACTTTGGATTTGTTTGGGGATTTTTTTTACTCTTTGTTTAGCTTTGCAGAGCCATCACAGCTCAGAGGCACCGAGGTGATGATTTTCCCCATGTTCATCAATAGCAGCGCTCACTAGCAGTCACTTAAACCTGAGCAAGATTGCTGAAGGTACAGGAATTACACAGGTGTTTTGGGGAGAGTGGTTTTAACATCACAGTTGTAGAAATACTATGCAAAGTCTAATTTTTCTTGTAAAAGCATTCTAGTATAGCTGCTGAGATGGGAGGAAAAAACCTCACCTTGATTTTAATGTTTTGTTATAAAATATTATTTATTTAAATACCTTTCAATAGGCTGTAATTTCTAAGTGATTAAGACTACTGAGGGAAATTTAAGTCTACTTTAAAGCATGTCTAGTTTAAAGCCAAGACATCCAAAACAAGACAAAACACAAATCCAAAAACCTCTGCAGTAGTCCTCTCCCCTGGACCCATGAACGTCTCTTCTTTATATAAAACATAACGATTTCTTTTCTTGCTGTTTGCAGGTGCTCCTGACCCAACAGCGGGTGCTAGCATAGATGATGAAAACTGCTGGCATTTGGATGAGGAACAGGTCCAAGAACAGGTTAAACTCTTCCTCTCCCAGGGCGGATACCATGGATCAGGGAAGCAGCTCAATTTGCTTTTTGCAAAGGTGTGTTGAGTACTCTAAACCTTCCCTTTTTTCTCTCCCCCATTCCCCAAGCCAGTCTGTACTTGTTCGTGTCTTGCTCAAAGTCTTGTTGTACTAAAACAAGACAAAGCCTTGGGAACACGATGGCAACTTAATAATGAGTTGTACAGCAATGGACTGCAATCTGATGTCTTGAGATCAGTTTAAGGATATGAAGTAACATTTCAACTGTCTGCAGCTTTGCTGTTCTCTTCCTTCCCACCCCCAAAATGTTGGAAAAACCTGTAGAAATTAGTCTTGCAGCAGTTTGCGTAATACACCTGTGGATTACTTGTGGAATTAGGATCTTTGAAGAATTGCAATGGGATACTGAAACCAAAAATTGTTAAAATTGGGAAGGCAGAGTATTTAAAAATTTTACATCATATATAAATTGTTTCTTATTTAACAGAGGTGGAATATTTAACACTGCAGCATATTGTCTGTACTGTGATTTCTTTGTTTTTTCAAGTTTGTATTAAAAGACTCGTTTCCCAGGTGCGAGAGATGCTAAAGATGAGAGATTCAAATGGAGCTCGCATGTTGACGTTGATAACAGAACAGTTCATGGCTGACCCTCGTCTGTCGCTTTGGAGACAACAAGGAACTGCAATGACGGACAAGTATAGGCAGCTCTGGGATGAACTGGGTAAATGCACAGACTTCAAAATCTTTTAGGTGTTCACATGTATAATGAAGAAACAATTACATATTTGGGGTGGAGAGAAACTTTATTGTGCTACTAGGTAAAGCAGGTTAGAGTTTTCTGCAGTTTTACTTGTTCAGTTAAGGTTGGGTGAAATTGAATTTCTGATCTGCAGTGTGAGACAATTGCAGTTGGAGGAGAGGAAGCATGGTATGAAACAAGTACAATTGCAACAGGTTGTAAGTGCCTAAGGATCTAAAAAGAATAAAGCAAAAAGTGGAAACATAGCTACACAACTGAGGGTAAGTATATAAGCCACTAGTGCTAAACTGGAAAGGTTAAGGAAGAAATTGATTCACAACTAGAGAGAAATAGAAGGCAAAAAAGGGGAGATTAAGAGTATGAGAAGATAGCAGCAAAGGAAAGTAGAAGTCCATTACTGAGCAGGAAAGGAGATCAAATAACAGAGGGCTAAAACAATTAACACTGCTTTGCAGGAAAGATCAGTTGTGACCAGATACATGACTTAGTTGTACAACAGAGAGCAACACAGGCTGAAATGGGAAAGGAATATTTAAACTGGTAAGGTCTGAGAACATTTGCTCTAAAAGTGTTCCAGAAACTCACTAATTCAGTTCTGAACTACTGCTTCACAAGTTCTCAAAATCTATAGTTTGTGGTAGGGAAGGGAAATTCAAAACAACTTGAATGTAAATGTCACCCAATATTTTAAAGATGGGTAGGTGAGTGGAAAGACCATTAAGTAACCACAAGCATTGATTTCCTAGGTATAAGGTACTGGAAGAAACTACTGATCACTTGGTGTGCAAGTGTATAGAAAATAAAAACGATAAAAGACAACCTGAAATATTTAAAATGCAGTGGTAAATCTAATTTGTTTCTCTAAAAGATAATTCACTGAGTGTATGAGTGAAGAGATTAATGTGTATATCTTAGCTGTAGTAAGGTTTTGGATGCTGTCTTGGAGTCTTTCTCAAAGCAAGCTGAAGACACATAGCCTAAATGGAATCACCTTGGGGTTCGTGGAACTTGGAGTATTTACCTGTGCTCTCACTCATTCTGGAAAGACACTTCAATTCGTGACTTACAGGAGTCTGTCTTGAGATGTGTCTGGTCAATATTGCTATGCCTTACTTATGTGGCATGGAACATAGAAATAAATGTTAAATAACAACCAACCAACCTTACAGATGATGCCCTATGGGACATTATATAAACACTGCAGAGAAGACAGCCAAAAACCATAATGCTCTTAATATATTTTACAGGTCCAAAATAAAGCTAAATGAAATTAAATACTAGCAAGAATAACACGCTTCACTTAGAAAGGAAGTGTCAGAAGCAAAACTTCAGTTTTCCACTGTTAAAGGTTAAAGATGACCATGATTGATTACATGTTGACTGGTGGGGCTAAGACTGGATATAACCTGTTTAGCATAAATTATGTTCACTCTAAATGAAGCATTAGGCTAATGAAGCACTAGCTATCTAGTTGAGATTATAGACTTCTGTGGTAGAAAGCCTTAATATCAGAGCAGGCAAAGCTCTGTCAGAGAGAGTGTAGATATAATTACTTGTCTTAAAGGGTAACAACCCTTTTGGTATGTCATTTTTATGATGCCTTGGCTTGTTGGGAAATAACAGTTTTTGCCAAGCAGGGCACGTGCTTAGCTGGACACATACGCAGCAAAATTGTATCCCACCGTACTGAAAACTGGAGGGTCTCATGCTTCGTTGCTTATGTGGGTTGAGCTGGTAGGTGGTGGGAGAGGCAGAAATGTGTTCTCCATCTGTTACCTGTAGCAGTCTTACCACATGCTGCCAATAAACATAAAAGGTTTTGTTAAATTTTCTTAGTGGCTTCTCTTCTTGTTTCATCAGTTTCATATTAACATCATTTTCTTGACAGAACCTGTCTGAAGGTAGAGGATGTGGAATCTCTCTGCCTGCAGCATTGAATAAGCAATATTTTAGATTAATTGAAGTGATTAGTTTACCTCTGTTTAATCATAATTATAGGTGCCACTCTCAAAAAGCTGCAGTGCAACCTCCAGCCTCACCACTACCTCAGCTGCTGTATTTGCAGTCTGAGGCAGACCCTGTTGTTTCAGTCCTGAACTGTGCTACTGCTTCTAACAGTATCAAAATATGTTGATTGTGTACCATGGTTTCAATTGCAAATACATTTCAATCACTTCAGGTGTGCAGCAGGCTAAGGGTAGAACTTAACTTGGTTCTTCTACCTCCAGCTTGTGTTTATGTTGCTAAACTGTCCATTTCTTCTGCACACCAGTAGGATTCCTTCCACTGGTGCTTAACAAGTTCCCTCAAAATTGCTGTTAATTGGATGAATCTCTCCAGCTTGACTCTTACCTTGTGTGAAAGTTACAGGCTGCTGCCGTGTTTTTGCTGGGATTTCAGCTTGATTTTCACTCAAATTAAACACATCCCTCTTTCCAGGTGAAAGGTGCATCTCTAAAAAAAATGTGAATGTGCAAAAGTTGAAGGAGATTTTAAGGGAGACCAGAGTTAGAGTAGCAAGCTGCAGAAGGATGAGCAGGATGGCCCTGGCAACATACAATCTGTGCCAGTGGTGGCAAAGAACCCAGACATTGGGTTTAAGGGGGTGATGATGTTGTTATGTTGTAAAATAATGTTGTCTCCCTGTCTTGTCATCTTCTAGGATGTCAGAGAACTAAAATACCGATAAAGGGAGTGAGACAGGCCTTTGCATACTTAACTTTTTGTATTAGCTGTTCAGAGTAAGCTGGGAGTGGCATATATGTATCTCTTAAAAATGTTTTATCTATGATCTCATTTATTTCACAGGTAGGTAGCAATTTAACATTGTAGTTATGGAGAATTTTAGAACGTAAAAAGTATGTAAATGTAGACTCTGCTTAATAAAGGCTGGCTTGCTTGCCCTGGTATGCTGTCTGCCAACTGCTAGGCATATGGCCACTTTGTCAGTTCCATCTTGGCATAGGTTTTTCTCCAGCTTTGCTCCTTGACTGGGTTACTTGAGCCTTTCATTAGAACTTAACTGATGCTTCCTGCCTGGCACTGGACATTGGCAAGGGTACTGGAAGGACACACTGGGCTCTGATCAGAGTTGCTGCTGAAGTTTATGGTAAATTGTTGACTTGAGTAGAGGTCATATTGGGTTTGAATGTTTGAAGGTGCTGATTTTAAAAAAAACCAACCAAACAAAAAATCAAAAAACCCCACAAACAAACAACAAAACGCATGAACAAAACCCCCCCCACAAAAAACCTCAACCAACCAAAACAACAAAAAAAAAACCACAAAAAAAACCAACCCAAACAAAGCCTCCAAAAACCCACACCCCACGAAAAACCCCACCCAAAACCCACAAATACTTACACATCTAAGTATGAACCTGGTGATTTTCTAATACGAAGTCCTAATTCCGTAAACAATTTATGATTCAAAAGCCTCAAGTTAACAAAAAAGCCTTACACGTAACTACCTCCTTGTTTTTTAAAGCCTTTAGATCAGGAGGAAGAATATAATAATTACGCTTAGTAGGTTCCCCTGTTGTACATCAAAGAATGGGTTGAGCTAAATGCTGCTTGTGGAACTCCAAAGGTGTAGTATTGGAAAGACCAAGATTACAGGCCGAAGCTGTAACGCTTGCTCATATACTTCTCATACTAGAAGAATTTAGGTGCAACTTCAGTGATACACTGGTGACCACTTCCTACTTGCCACAATAATACATGAACGAGTTTTCAGATTTTAGAGCAGAGTTGGAATTCTTCATGTTGTTGCTATTTAAATGGTGTCTCAGTAGGTAAATTTCACATGCATATCTTTAGGTGTTTAACTCTTGGTGACCATGGTTGAAGACTTCGCTGTATCAGAATGATTAATTATCTGAAGCCCCTTGGTTTGCCTTTATAATTAAATTGCATTTGTAAAATGGGGGGATATGGAAATGCACAGTAAATATCTGCTGATGCCTGTTGAGCAGAGATCTGTGATTTGAAGAAAAGGTCAGTTAACCTTCTTTGTAGTCTAGAGGGAAAAAATAGACCATGCAATCTTACTACAGCAGTAATTTGTTAATATTCATCCATTAAAAATTAAGTAAAAGTTGTTTGTTCTCTGAAAGTGAAAAGATTTCCTTAAAAAAAAAAGTGCAAAATTTGACTTTGTGCACCAGCCCAGGGATCATGATGACTGTGAGGCTCTGCTTTGGAATTAAATGTTGAGCACTGCCAGATGCCAGACATCGAGAAGAGGCTGAGTTTTGTCGGCAAATGGGATCTGCAAGTTAATTGGTGTTTTCTGCAGGCTTCTGGCTGTGAAATGAAATTGGAAGCCCTTTAGCCACATGGATAATACAGGACCTGAATACAAATGTCACATGTCACCATCAGGGCCCACTGTGAAACAATAGTGTTCCCACTCGAACACTGCACCATTACAGATCATTTAAATATGGGGATTACATTTAAACTAAAAGCCCCATTTGCCTTTTACTGCAATTTAAATGTCCTCTTAGCAAAAGCTAAGTGACAAATTAAATGAAAAAAGTGCCCACATTTTTAAAGCTGTAATGCAAAACAAGCTTTTATTGCTTCTCATGTGCCACGAATGAATCATTATACTTGTCAACCCTAAACCGAGCCATAATTGGAGCAGCTACTGTTATCAAAGCGGGGCTGCTCTTGTGACAGCTTAATAAAGCTGAAACTGTTAAATTAAATCCCAGATGCTTAATCTGATGAAAGCAGTCAAGTAGAAGAATCTAAGACAAGTATCTACTGCTTGGTGGAGTGATGGAGCCCAACAGCTTGTCAACACGTAGATTACAGGATCAGATTTTTTTTTGTGAACTACCGTTTTCAGTATCTTTATATCCTCTTGCTTGCCTTCGTGGTGAAGAAACTTCACATAATTTGCATGTTTCAAAACAAACATTTCTAGTAGATTTCCTCCATTTTGATATTTAAGAACTGTTTAAGGGGGAGGAGAGATGTTTCATTTTTTTTTTTTAAGTCAAGGATAAGTTTCTTGTGGAACTGAAGTTTGATGGCTGTGTCATGGGGAAGAGGGTGTGTCCAGACAGGTCTTGCAAGACAGGACAGTGGATAAAATTGGTGAATGTATTATGGGTTTGCATCATGCAAACCTGAAAAGGTATTCTGTGCTTCCAGCTGGGTAGTCTCCACATTTTAATGCATAAGCTTCTCCTGTCTACCTCAACCACTTGTTGGTATCTAAAGTTTTTAAGTGTAGGAACCTCTCACAATATTACCATGAACCTCATTCATGGGATAAAGCTTTCCTGGGTGACATCCTTAGAATCCTTTCTGTTATGCATGCTAAATGGATTGTTGTCATAAAGGTATTTCCTGAGCGGAATAACATGTCTTTGCCTTAGTAGTTCTAGTAGTCTTGGTAGTTTTTCGCTAGCACTTGCCCTGTTGTGGGCCACTTTTAAGTGTTTGAACAGCCTGATGGTCTACTTTTGAGTTCACATTTGCTGATATTTTGGCTGCTTTCTGGATTAGATTGATGCATCTTTGTGTTAAAATTTAAAACTAAAATACCATTTTACAAGGTCATGTCATGTAGAGAAATAGTACAATATATTTCCTGAAGGATCATCCCTAAATTTTTATTAGTAACACTTTTCTCCTCATCTAAAACTTAATTCTAAATGTTGAGTTTAGGCAAGGAATCATTCTAGATTAATTAAGAGATAATTAATTACCATATTACCATGTGCAAACTAATGATTGAGTGTTAAATAATGCGCTTTTTTTTGATTTGGAAACCACTCTGAATTTTTCTGATAAAAGTTTATATTCATCTGTAGAAAATACCAAGTTAGATTCTTTTAACCTTAACTAAATGAAACTATTCTCCATCTATATTTCTATCTCAGGCATTCCTTCCCTTTGCAATTAGAGAGACAAACTTATATGAATGGGACATGCCAGCTGTTCTAAACAGATTATCTCTGCTTAGTACTTAAGTGGAGGGGAAAAAAAGGACAAAAGCAGCTAGGGTTGTTGCCAATATGCCCCTAGAGAAATTCCTTCCTGGTGCCAGATTTGATGACTACTTTGGGGCTGCCATGTAAAAGAATCACTAAAGTTAAGCATTCATTACAGTTTTTGTGCTCTAACACCATTTTTCTGGAGCTGCATACTTCGTGCAATCCCTTTTTAGGATCAGCTATGCAGTAGAAACATTCTTTGCCTACATTGTGTGGTATTCCAAAAATGGTACCGCAAGACTCTAAGTTTCAGATTTGACTGCCAAGCTTATAACTGTATTTTCATGACTTCTTTGAGTATCCCAGGTTCTCATTGCATCATGTTCTGCCTTAAAGCTAAGGAGAGTACCAATGCATCTGTAGAAAATAAAGTTAACTTCAAATTTCTAAGTTTAGATTAATCAGTTGCACATATTACATTTCTGGCCTTGAAGTGAAAGCTGTAGGAAGACCTGTGTTTCAAAGGAGGTGGGATGCACCATGCTTTGCACTATTTCCCTTGGTCTTTCATTATGGGACTTCTAGGTAGAATGATATCGTAAACATATTTGTGACTTCAACTGTATCATATCCAGTAGGCTGTCTTTGCTTAATTGGTAATCCTTCTCTAGCTTTCGTTTGCAGCAGTCTTAGCTGCTGTGGTGTGGTTGCCATACAGTTATAAAGCACATGTGCCTTCAGTTCATGCATTTAAGGTTACATCTGCTCTTTCACAGAATAAGCTGTTAATATATGTCAGTGTATGTGAGTGATTTGTGCTGTTGGAGGCATTAAATTAACAGTACTCCTGAGTTAGCATCACAAGACAATTTTGCTGCTCTAAGGCCTGAGTTATGGATGACAACTTAAAGAAATTGCTGTCATGGCCCTGCAGTGTCTTGGTTATTGCTGTCACCTTCATTTCCGTGGTGAATGAAGCCAGGCTGCAGTTCTGCGAAGATGGGTTCTGTCCATCTTCTCTGAGGATGAGTTCCTTCCTCCTTTATTATTGGCATGTGCCATAATGGTATTTGAAATGAGGGTATATGAGGCCAGAGTATGACAGTAAGTGGGAGCTATTTTCAAAGAGGATATTCTTTCCTGTGGTTAAACTGCATTTACCAGATTTGAGGACTAATGGTGAAAGTAATTAACTTTAGTCTATAAGCATAGCTTGAGGGGTTTATTTTTAATGCCATACAGAAAGTTTGGGTTTCCATTTAGTTCAGTTGGATGGAAAGTACTTCTACAGCAGGAGCCAAATTTCTTGAAGTACCCACATTACAACAGTTTTTGAAGTTTTTGTACCTAAACTGTTGCACTGATTTACTTATAAAGGTCCTAAAAAATTGTTCTGTATTGAGCTGGTACAAAATTCATTGCAGCCCTAACTGTGGAATTGTGACTGCCAGGATTAAGGGCAGAGTTTTACTATGAACCCAAGCTGGTACTTAGCATTATTTTTTTCCTTCCTCTCATTCTTTATTTTTAATACTTCAGTAACATTAAGCTACCATTTAATTTTCCAGTACCACTTCTAGTAAATACCAGAGCTAGAGAGAAGTAATAGATTTATACAGAAGAATTACTGAACGTTCACAGATTTCTGAGTGGTCCGGCAATCTAGCCTTGTGATATTTTCCAGTTTTCTCTCTTGGATACTGGAAAAATAACTGAAAAATTGGAAAAGTCATTTAAAGTGAGAGGTGCAAGAATCTCAGTCTGCTCAGGTCTGTGAAAGCAAGACAAAGGAAATCCTTCATAATTTATGATACCTACATAGGCTAAAAAATGGATAGGGAAGACACTTCTGCCAAGCAAGCAAAAGGTAGCTGAAAATTGTAATTGGAGCTGGACAAATTTAATTAGAAAACTAGAAATAAGCTTATAATTTTGAGTTGTGGTAGCCAGGCAGTAGAAAAGCTAACCAGGAGCTGTGTTAGATTCTTACATTAGAAATCTTAATTGAAGTATGCCAGTTTTGTGAAAACTCAGCAATCGCATTTGGACTGGAAGACAAAAGTAACTCAGGAAATCTTAGAGTAGGAAGGAATTCAGACTAGACAATCAGAATGTGTTGTTCTGGCCAGTTACAGTGGGTTATTTACATTCTGTGAGCATAGTTGTGGCAATCATACTTTTTTTCTGAACTTCCCACTATGCAAGGGAGTGTTTGCACTTGCTCCACTTTTTTTTTTTTTTTAAAAATAAGAGGTGTTTTCATCTCTTTCTTTTAAGAATATCTTGTTTTGTTTGACAAACTTATCAAACTATACAGTTTTGCATCGTCCTAAAAAAATTGACTGTGAGAGGAATTCATTCATCTCAATGATAAATTTAAATAGAGGTAGGTTAGTGTATTTGTAGTTAGTAGTCATATTAACTTTTCTTCTGACAATTGTCTGAAAGTCTCTGGGGTCTCTGAAAATAGACTGTGACTGCTGAGAGTGTATTACCAGTTAACATATTTGATAAAATATCTGATCTCTATTTTGGGCAGGAGCACACTTTGTGTTCACCACCTAGCTGTAAATATTGGCAACTACTTACAATTGTGAAGAATCATATTAAGATACTCATGAAAGAGTGTTTGTACTATTTGTGTTAGTATTAGCAATGCTTTTACCTTCAGGTGATTGTGAACAAATGAGTGGTTTTGTGAATATTAGGGAAGTTAATCAGTGAAATTCATTTGCAGGTGCTTTATACTTTCCTCTAGCTTTGTAGACTCATAGCCCATGCCTTGCTACAGTGGTTAGGTTATAGGGTACTAGAGGTGCATAGAGGGGCATCTAATGGACATATGACAGATCCTAAGTGCTCTCTTAGGGAGATGGTAATCTTAGGCTATGATACTGTAAACTGCACCTCTCAAGCAAATTTCTGTTCTTATATGAAACCCTTTGTCAAATGGTAGTGTGTCTGCAAAGATGCAGCAGTTTTTAAAACGAACTCAAAAAGGCATAGCCCAGAACTATGCAAAATGACAGAAGTGGTTGGTTAGTTCCTTTTTACGTTGTGCTGTAAGTTGAAAACGTAGGAAGATGAGAGCAGGAGTTTTTTTTGTTACTTGACACACAGAGATCAGAGCACGTAGTTGATGATAGCTTAGAATAGAATCTCAATATGGAAATACCTGTTTCCTTTTAGCCAAATACACCTGTGCCTCTAGCTCTTGGAGCAGCAGTATGCAGCAAGAGAGAAAGGGAAAGTTAAGGAATTAGGCTTTTTTTTTTTGTCCCTGGGTTGCACAGCCGCTCCCTCTAACGCAAATTTGGACTTTAGTGTGCAGAAGGGCAATGATTCCCTCTTGCCATCAGTGCTGCAGGTAATCTATTGCATTAATGAGCCAGCTAGTGTAAAATGCATGGGGAGTGATTATACTATCATACACAATACAATCAGCATGAAGCACTTGTCAAGACCAATACATCAAAGTTTAATTCAGTAATAGAATGAATTAGAGCAAAATGAAACATTCTGTTCTCCAAGAAACACAGCACCCATAGAAAGCCTTTTTTTTTCTGAAGGCTGCACAGAGAAACCAGAATGCATTAAGGAGTTGTTTTTATGAATAAAATTGCAACTTGGATCCAACTGAATGCTGAGAGTACTTTTCCTTGGGGTTCTTATCAAGGAGAGAACAGCACTGAAGTGCTTTGCCTATCTTCACTATTCCATAAAAGCAACTGTTTAATTGGAGCATTGTCCAGTGGGACTTCTGATTATGCCTTGTTCTAACGGAGATCTCTCTGTGCCTGGAGGAGGGAGGTGGCTTTGCCAGTCATTCTGAAGGCACTTGTCCTTCTTGCTGAGAAGCAATAAATACCATACACTACCTTCTTTGAGGTTTCCAAGTGGCTGTCCCAGTGAAAGTGTGTATGTGTTTAAGAACCAGATGTAAACCACTTTAAAATCCTTTGCTGACACTTCTACTTTAAAGGGGTCATAGGTTCTGTCTTCTAGTATTGTTTCTATTCTGGCCCTTCCAATGCTGGAAAATGATGCTTTTGTAATAGAATTGATTAGGCTCAAATGGAGCGCAGTGGCAAGTGTGCAGCAAGCGCTGAAGCTGATTTGTCTGTTGCACAAAGGGAATGATCTTGATTACCTGGCTCCATTTTCTCTGAAATGATCAAATGCTACTAACCTGGTAGCTTATGGGTTTTTATTTTTTAAGAAAGAGATGTGCATTAATGGGAAGGGCAAAGAAATGTCACAGTAGGTGTGCATCTTTTTCTTGCATATTTTAATTTTGCAAATGAATGGGTTGATCTTAAGTATATTAAATGTAAAATTCCAAAGCAGAGGCCAAGTCTCAGCCATTGATTACACAGGTTTTGTAAATGAGGAAATGCTGACCCAAGCTTAGCTACACAGCAGCCCTGACAAGGTAGAATAATATTTCTAGGAAAAGCAGATTTCTTGGGAAGATTGTAATCAGTCAGTCAAACAGAATTGTCCACTGGATCTTCAATCATGGTCAGTGTCCTAGCCCCCCACTAAAACTGTTTCCATCACCACCTTCCCATTTACTGGGCCAAGAGTAAAATATAATGGGATTTATGAAAACTGAGCAGTGCTTAATCTCTTGGGAGAGTCTGTAGATATTCCTTGTACTTCCTTCAGCTTCATGAATACATGCATACACAGGATGTGTAATTATTACAACATCTACTTTTACAGTGACTGAATACTTCTTAATGTTTTTTCAATTTGCATATTTAAATCCTAATCAGTGTAAAGGCATGCTGTCCCTTTCTCCCCCATGAATTCAAAGGTATGGATGTCTACTGAGAAACACAAAAGTACTGATGTTACCCTGTCTGTACAAAGAAGGCATGCATTGTGTAAAGCAGTAAGGTAACCTATTTTTTGGTGGTGTGAGGCACACTAAAGATGAATGACAACCGTGCGTTTTCAAAAGGAGGGCTGCTGAACCAAAGGTCTGTTTTGGCAAAGCTGGCTTTTTCCAGGTCAAGAAGATTAGTATTTAACCAAAATAGGCAATTCCTCACTGCAACATGACAGTTCTAGTATTCATTCCCCTGTGAAATTAATATCGAATTGCAGTCACAATATGTCTTATTTTCCAATTATCATCTGGGGGAAAAATTTTTGTATATTAGGTTGTGATCATTTTGCACTGTGCTGTGAGGAGTTTTATATTGGAAAGACATAGGTCACAGTTAAGGGATCCAAATCGGAACTTTACTTTTGGTTTAATAGCATGTAGTTTGAGGTGGAGGATGTTTCAGCCTGCTGAGAACCAGTATGAAAAGATACCTGGTGCCTGAGGAGAGAAAGGAAGAAGAGAGCAAGCTGTGTTAGGGAGAAAAACAGTATGTAAACACAAACACATTCTCTGGGGTTTTTTTCATTTAATGAGACATTTGTTCATATTGCAGGTGGCATTGGTGATGACATTAAATCTAGTCAAACAGGTAAACTTGAGAATGCCAGGAATGTATTTTGGGAAACTTCTTTTGAGTATAGACTGTTGCCAATAGCAGTTTCCAGGCTGAAGTCACTGGAAATGGATATAGATACCTTCTCCACAAATTACAAGTAGCTGCCCTTCATTTTTGCCTAAGCCTTATGTGTAGTAAGGGCCAAGTGTGATCAGCAGTTTCCCTGTATGGGAGCCATTAGGCAGAAAATAGAGAATCTCTTGTTTGAGGCCAGCGTAAGCCTTCAGGTTGGTGGTGACATTTAAGGGCCAGCTCAGGAGGGCTTCCACTGAGCAGCATCAGAGTGAAATAGGAAGAATATCCTCCAGGCTCCTTCCAGTTGGCATGTGGTAAAAATCTGGGCACAAGTGATCATTTTCCTCAGACTTTTCAGTGCTAGGAGCAGGACAGGAACCAGTGAATTGAAAGAGCCAGAATGGAGCAGATGTCAGGGGAGGGGGAAGGCGCTTAGAGAGCAGGAGGAGGAAGAAATATGAATACAGGCAAACGCACACATGCTAGGGAGAGAAAAAAAAAAAAGGAAAGAAAAAAAAATCACACACAAAACCCCCCCAACCAAAATCCTAGAAACCCAAATAGGCTGAAGAGTGTGGGGTCATTGGCATTATGCATTCTTCTCCCAGATGGCAGCCTTTGTAGCACTACAGGAGCCGAGCCTGAGGCTCTTTCTGCTCCCTTCTCTTCTCGTGGGGGAGTTTTGTCTCACACTCCTCTTCCTGCAGGGAATCGGGCAGCCGTGAAAGCTGGGCAAGATCTCAGATGTGCACGCAGCTCGCCCTGAAGTCTCTGGGAGCAGGGTGCAGTTGGGCTCTATTGAAATTTTAAGTGGTTTGTGTGGGGTTTATTAGAAATACACTTGTCCTTGTGCTTCATTTGCATAAAAATAGCCTGGGTTTCTGAGAGGATCGCTGCTAACAATGTAGTTATGCTTGACATAGTTTCCTGCTTTAAACCAAAGAAGTTTTTAAAGGATTTTGGTACTTCGGGGTATCTCTTCCCTCTCCTGCCTCTTAGATGTACCGAACACATAGTGGAGCTTCTGAAGAAGGCGCGTGAATTCCTTTGCCTCTAGTGGTGTTTGAGACATGGAAAAAGAAATTTTCTAGGGGCATGGCGTAATCAGTAATGTATGTTCCGCCTTGCTGGATGATTGAAATACTTACCAAATGCGGTTAAGGTATTCCACTTTGCTTTTGCTTCGATCTGAAAATGCTGGGAATCTGGTTACAAAGTATTAAATTGGCTTTTTTTTGTTAGATGCTGAGAGGTACAGTGTCTCCTCAGTGCCCTCAGGTGATACTTGATTTTGAAAATAAATAAGCAAACCCAAGTTAACTATTCTCCAAGGCTTTCCAATGTGCCCCATCTTCTGTTTTGTTTTGCAGGTTGCAAGAAATACAGTCGTTCTGTCTTGGGCAGTGCTGAATGCATTGATACTTAATAATAAGAAGCAGTTGTAATTTGACTCTCTTTGGAGAGTGAAGCGTGTTGACTAGTGTGTCTAAAGAAAGTCATATGATTTGATCTTCTTTTAAAAGAAGTTTTTAAAAATAGTATTAGCCTTATTCACTCCCATGGCAAGTTTCAGACACTTAAAAAAACCCAAACCAAACCAAAACCATACAAAAAAAAAAAAAACCCCACACAAAACCAAAAACCAAAACCAAACCAAAACACTTGCTGTACTGTGTTTAACTACTATGCAGTAATAATCTGCAGTAGTATAGTGTCTCTCTGGTGTTCTGCACTGTGCCAGATCATATTTTGTTGTGATTTTCAGATTTCTTGGATATTGCTTCCCCATTCCATGTTGGTCTGAATAGCAGGGGACTTGCAACCTTAAGGATTGAGCTGTGTTTCCACTGGCTCCTGTGCTGTGGCATACCAACATACCGAGTTACTTTAGGAATGAATGTAATGTGATGGCCTGTGCTCCGGGTATCCATTTTGCATTCTTAGTTAGCAAAAGAATACTTGAATGTGAGAATTTTATTATCCTAGAAGAACCAGCTGCATTTTTATTCTTTTTTTTTTCAGCCTGTCATGAAGACTGCATAGTTTAAGCATATTCTCTAAATCTCTTGTAGTGTATAAGGCACATTCATAATGAGCAAATGAACTGTTGCTAAACAGTACTTTCAGATGTCTTCATGCTTCTGTCAAAGTTCACACTGATGAAGAGACAGCTGATTTAGAGAAAAATCTTTTCATTTGAAAATTGTTGCTAGAGATCCTGATGTATTTATGCCTGCCCTGCTATATAGTCTCAGGGACCAGGTTCCAAAGTGGTGGTATGAGTGAAATGTCAGCGCAAATTAGCTTTCCCTTTGAGCTCCATAAACAGAAGATGTAAAACAAATTTTCTAGTGTAACCAAATTGCTGAAGTAATTGCAGTAAAAATATCTTATTCCTATTAGACTGCACAAAACCACTGTTTACTGGATTTCTGAGACCCAGATGCGTTTGAGAATGAGTTATATGATCAGCGGTACTTCTGCTGGGTTCTGAGTGTGGAAGTATAAGTTTAGAAAATGCATGTCTTACAGGAACTAAAGTAGTGCATTAGCAATGTGAAGCTGGAAGATACATAGTTATTGTTCATAGAAAACAACATTCACTTCTGGTACAAAAATTAGAAGAAAAACTTGGGTAACTGCTGTAACTTCATGTGAATTCTTGTTTGCTTTTGACTGATGTTCCTGTCTGATGAGCCATACGTTGTGAACTCTGGATTTTCTAATACAAAAGACCTCATAATGCCTTTTAATTGAGAAGGTTGGCTTGGTACCGTCTTTCAACTGTTTCAGATGCGCCACGCTGGCTCCAAGATCCTGCGTCAGGAATTCAGTCTGCCTGGTGTTAGGCGTAGCTGGGAAGCAAGCAGTATAGCCTTTGAGGGGAAAAAAAGTGTTACAGTATAGAAGTTTGCAATTAGTCATTGGCTGCTGCATTTTTAATAGAAAACATAATTTAGCAATTTTTTTAAAATCAGGTGCTCTGTGGATGTGTATAGTCTTAAATCCCCACTGCAAGTTGGAGCAGAAGGCCAGTTGGCTAAAACAGCTGAAAAAATGGAACAGTGTGGATGTTTGTCCCTGGGAAGATGGAAACCATGGAAACGAGCTGCCCAATTTAACCAATGCTTTGCCTCAGGGTGCAAATGCTAACCAAGGTGAGCCTAAACATATGCACTGACTGCAACATATAATATAACCTCTATCTTATATACTCTAGCCTTGCAGAATTCAGCACTCTTTCCTGGGACAAGTAACTTTCTTGTTGAGGATTGACCAGCCAAAATTATTTTCACTAATACCCTATCCTTGCAGAAGGGATAAATAGGTGGTTTTTTTGTGCTGGGGCTGCAATGTTTTCAAAGCAAGTATTTGTGTTTAGTTAGGTCTTCTAACTTTTCACTTGGTCCGTCTAAGTACGTGTTGCATGAAAATTGGGTGTCCTTGAAGTATGTCGTGTAAAAGCCTGTTGTTTCTCTGCTTGACTGTAATCTTGTATTCCTTCTGGTGTTGGGGTTTTTATTTTGTTTGTAGTTACAAAGCCTTTGATACCTATTTAAAGAGAGATATGTTGCAACTGCATTAAACTTGAGTGTGTGAGAAACTAAAGCAGCTATCTGTGGGATGTGCCTCTGTGTGTGCAGTCTATATTGCCAGGTGTGGGGGGGTGCAGAGGCAACACTGCCATCTTGGAGGAGATGTCTCTTCTTACGCAATATCTTACTTTCTAGTGTAAAATGTGATTATCAAATCTGACAGAAGCCTTGTCCAATCCTCTTCAAGCAAAGATGGCTATTTTGCTAATAACTGGGGAAGATGCAGGATATTTACCTGGGAAAAAACCCTCATAATCCTCAAAACCCTTAGTATTTTGATATGTATTTCATATAATTATGATAAAATTATGTGCTCGAGAGGTGGCACATTTGGACTTAAATGGGTTTTTCCTTGTTTCTTTTTCTTGGAAGATTACCTCTGAAGGAAGTAGACTTGGTTCATTTTTAAATCTCGCAGCTAGCTGGGGACAAAAGTTCATTCAGTATATAACTCCCTACTACAAAGAAGACTTGGTTCATTTTTAAATCTCGCAGCTAGCTGGGGACAGAAGTTCATTCAGCATATAACTCCCTACAGAGGTGTTTTACTTTCTATATCTCGTGATGTTCAGCCCACCCTGGGCAGGCTAGTGGTAACTCTGACACAGCATCTCAACATTCATAGACATAGTGCCATGCTGACAGAGCAATTTTTGCCGTAGGAAGATGTCCAGTAAGGATTATGTCAGTCCCATGGCTCAGTACCTTGCTTTCTTTACAGTATTCCTGTATATTTATGACAAAAAAAATTATACAACTGCTCAAAGTTAATGTCACTTCCCGAAGAGCACAACTGAAAATCTTTCATGCAATGTTTATCCATCCCTCATCCTGGCAGCTCTGGGTCTGAGGAGGAGAGAAGCTGGGGATGCTTGAGTGCCATATACTTTTTTAGGGGAGTTCTGTACGTGCTGTTGAATGTCCTTCATCTCTAGCTGTTCCCTCTGCAAAGTCCTGCTTAGCGTCAGCCCTGCTGGTTTGTAGATCTCTCTCTCTGAATGCAAAGTGAATGGCGTCTGAGCTGTTGGGTAATAATAGGATGTGAAATGTCATCTGCGGGCTGCTGGGTGCAGAGGGGGGCAAGGCAGGCTGCCATCGGTTGGGGGTTGGTGAATAGGCAGAAGACAAGACTGCTGTGAATGACTGATTCACATACGAATGAGTAAAAGCTGATGCAGTTTTCTGAACTTGTGAAAATGACAGATTCATCGAACAGGCCGCATCGGACGGTGTTCACTCGAGCCATAGAGGCGTGCGATCTGCACTGGCAGGACAGCCACTTACAGCACATTATCAGCAGTGACCTATACACCAACTACTGTTACCATGACGACACTGAAAACTCGCTCTTTGACTCTCACGGGTGGCCTCTCTGGCATGGTAAGTGGCTAAACCGGAAAGACGTTTCCATGACTTGCTGCTTTGTTCATTTTCTATGGCATTATTTTGGAGGGGATGGTGGGGAGATGAATGAAAAGCCTGGCAAAAAGAACAGAGGCTCCCTTGAAATGCTGGCTCAGAAGTAGTCCTTTAAGTCTCTCTTACATAGTTTTAAAAACAAAAAAAAACAAACAAAAAAGCCCTTTTGAGTAGCCTAGCAAAACAGGCCATTGCAGACATGGAAGCATTGCTATCCCTCAATTATTTTCTCCATTTTAGAACATGTTCCTACGGCCTGCGCGAGGGTGGACGCATTACGGTCTCACGGATACCCACGAGAAGCACTGAGGCTAGCAATAGCTATTGTTAATACACTAAGAAGGCAGCAGCAGAAACAGCTGGAAATGTTCCGGGCTCAGAAGAAAGGTAAATGTGGGGAAGAGAGAAGGGCAAAGGACGTGCCGAGGTGAAAGTAACACCGGACTGGAACTTGGCATGAGAAAAGCGGTTTTGAAACTAAAGCGAAAGAGGTGACTTTAACTCTTCGGTCCAAACGATCATAGTGGTAATGTCGCATTCTGGATGTCGGAGGCTTCCTGTAAGCTGGGTTGTGAGCTGTGCAGGGCAAGGGCTCTGTTCTGCCTTCTGTAGTATGTCTGGCATGACGAGGCCTTTATCCCAGTCAGGGTTTTTGGTTACACAGTGAAAATATTCGGCCTGTGTAATTGACAGGCTTTTAAACAGAGCATTGCATTTGGCATGTTAGGTGTTTAAAATAATTTTTTTTTCTCTGACATATAATTTAGCTGAACTATATATTTCTGATGTGTAAGCCTAAAGTTGACATTGAGGGTAACGAGGCAAAGTCTGCACTACAGAAATTCATCAAATTTGGCAGTTGGTTCCAAAAGAGTCTCTTATAATGATTAAAATTTCTGAATAGAGGTGGGTTGCTTTTTCGGTTCTTGTTTTTGAAACACTGTTTTTTATAAAACATTCTGTGGTGTTCCTGTGATGAGCACTACTCCTGGTGGTTTTTTGAAGGAACGTTCTCCTTCAGATACAGTTTCTATGCCATGTGATCCTTGCTACCCAAAATAATCTCACATTGAACTTTGTCGTTAGTTTGAAGAGGCAGCTTCAAGAAGGGCATGGCTGTGTGATTAAAGAATGGACATGGAAAAACTGGAATTACTTTCTCACCTGCTACAAGAATCCCTTAATTCAAATTTTATTTTAGATCTTTGTTGCCACTCTTAACTGTGTATCCTCATGCATTGTAGGCAAAAATACCAACATGAAGTTGTGTAAATTTTTCAAGCATATGTGCAGATGTTTTGCCAGAAACAAACATTTAGAAGACAAGGTAGACACCTGACTGAAAAAAAAATTAGCTGGCAGTTCCTGTGTGCCTCCATTTTTTTTTTTCCCCGCGACACCCAAGGAAGAAGGTTTTTTTGAGCACTGTCGTGGATCCTAGATTTGAACAAAACTTAAATGCACTTTGTATTATTACTTAGGAGAATTTGCTAAGTCTTTTTACCATGTAATGCATTTTTCCTTGACAAGTGTTCCCTTTAAAAGCTTTGCAGCTTTTCTAGCTTCTCAGACTGGGGGGGGTTAGAAGAGAGGGGCCTGTGTCAGTGCGTGTGTATGTGTGTACATACCACTGGCAAGTGTGAAGGGTCTGCTGCAAGGGTGCTGGTCGTAGTGCTGCTCCTTTTCACTCCCAGTTGCTAATGCGGTATCTCGACATTCAATACCTCTGTTAAGTTCCTTTCGCTGTGAGCAGTTTCTATAGCCGTCAACTAATATTACGCTATTATAAATAAAAAATGGAGTGTATAAAACGTAATCCATCCTACTCTGAAACAAAGTTTGACATTTTGATGTTGTCACTCACTGCTTTTTTATTTTTTCCTATTGCGTGTGGAATTTTTAAAAATTCTTTTAATACCGCAAAATGTGCTAGTCTTCTCTATAAGCAGATGAATTCTGCAGCTACAGCCCAGCTTTAGGTTTTAGTTCAGCAAACACCACATGCTTCTACTTAGGTTTTATTCATGTGACTGATCTGATGTCCGTGGAACCACTTGCGTGATTTAAAGTTAAATGTCTGTATGACTGGAGGACTGAAGCCTTTGGCATGACATGAGTGAAGCTCATAAGTAGGCACAATAGAATAAATAGAACATAAGTGAGTCAGTAAGAAGTCACTGTGATTAATCCTTTTAGGTAATATTACTTTTGCCTGTTGTCTTTAGTACATGCTATTTGTTAGGAAGACAATGATTTACTTGTTTGGTTTTCGTATTACATATCGGTGGATTCTTTAAAAAAATCCCACCCTCCTGACAGTGTGGCTGTGTTTCATTTTGTAGCCCCACACATTTAAATAGACAAGAAGCAGGATTTAAAAGCTCTGTGACAATATATATGGTTACTCAGAAAGATGGCACTTCCTGAACAAGAGAGAGCAGAGGCAGGTACAAGTTTGTGTAACAGGCAGAGAAACAGAGCATCCATAATGGCTTGTATACAGTTTTTAAATGGTGACCCATAATGAGTCTGATCTCTCATAGTTCAGTCGTGTGTATGTGTCTAGGAGGAAAAAAGTTGGGAGTTGGAGTCAAAGGGGAGTGGGTGCCATAAGACTCTTAGTGAAAAAAGGGATTTGGGGTATCTCTAATATCTATTACCACAACCATACTTCCTTCAATTCACTGTGCTAAACAATTTTTTCATATTCTGAGTGATGGGTGAGGGCTACAAGACAGAAGTATCCATGAAGGTATTTGTTGACTGAAATTTTAGAATGACAAAAAATGCATTGATCCACTTTAAGGACAATTTTTTCTTGCATACCTCATTTAAATATTTTATTCTCTTTTTTAAAGGAACTGTCATCCTGAGTTTATTACTTCAATAAATATTTAGATGCAGGATAAGCTCATATTTTATTTATGAAATTGGAACATATTTTAGAATATTTTCATGTATTTCAGTGCTATCAGATTAACTTCAAAAAATGATACTGTGTCTTTTTGAGTGAGGAAACTGTTGTGAATATTTTACCAAAAAAAAGTCTTTGCTGTAATTTTTCAGCAGACATTTTCAGAAGAGTTGCTAGTATCAAATAAGAGATTTCAAAAGACACTGCATCTGAAATTTTTGATCCATAATACACTTTGCTAGTGCTCAAAATGTTTGGCCTTCATTCTTTTTCTTTTTTTCCTCTTTTAACATATTCACAAAAGGCAATGAATTCACCCTGAAACCTAATATTTTCTCCTTCTAAGCAGAAACTGTCAGAAATACTTCGAATTCTGTACTGAGAGCATTTTAATCAGTTTTACTTTTATAATTGTTTTGAGGGACTAACATGTGCTCTCTTTCCTTCCCTCCTCCCTCCATCTTTTCTGTCACAGAACTTCTGCACAGAGGAGTAACCTCAATAACAAATCTTGAAGGTTGGGTGGGACACCCTTTGGACCCCATTGGCACCCTCTTCAGTAGCCTGATGGAAGCCTGCAGGGTGGATGATGAGAGCTTCCATGGATTCTCAGACTTCATGGGTAAGGCCAAGCAAAAGGAGCAGTCTTCCATATGTCTTCATTTACTGGAGGCTTTTTTTTATCTTGCCTTTCTGAATCAGCTTCAAAGCCAGTGTTTTTGTAGTATAAGAACTCACATTTGCATTCCTTAAGAAAACACAAGGGAGATAAAATGTTTAAAGTAAAATATGAAAGCACTTAAAAAATTACCAGTTGCTCATTCTTGAAGACAATTCCGTATTTCACACTTGAAATAAAACTGAATAAGACTTTACAGCAGCAGCCCTCTCCACATACGTTGCTCTGTCCTCTTTCTGAGAAATTGCAGGAGATCACAGAATTGTTGAGGTTGGAAGGCACCTCTGGAGATCATCTAGTCCACCTGCTCTGCTCGGAGCAGGGTCACCTAAAGCAGGTTGCCCAGGACTCTGTCCGGTTGGGTTTTGAATAACTCCAAGAATGAACAGTGTAAAACCTCTCTGGGCAACCTCTTGCCGTGTTCAACCACGCTTACAGTAAAAAAAGTGTTTTCTTATGCTCAGATGGAATCTCCTGTATTTTAGTTTGTGCCTATTGCCTCTTGTCCTGTCACAGGATACCACTGAGAAGAGTTTGGCACTTCTTTACATTCTCCCATCAGATATTTATACATTTTGGTAAGATCCTTCTGAGTCTTCTCTTTTCCAGGCTAAATAATCCCACCTGTCTCACTGTCATTATATGAGGGATGCTGCAGTCCTTTGGTCATCTTTGTGGCCCTGCGCTGGATCTGCTCCAGTACGTCCATGTACTGGGGAGCCCACAGCTGGACATGGCACTCCAGGTGTGGGCTCGCCAGTGCTGAGCAGGGGGAAAGGATCACCTCCCTCAGCCTGCTGGCAACGCTCCTCCTAATGCAGCCCAGGGTGTTACTGGACTACTTAGCTACAAGTGTACATAATACTTCAAATTGATGACAAAACACCTAAAATTGATAACATACATGGTCTATGAATGATACGAATTGGAAAGTAGTGTTGCGGTATCAATATGTAATTTAGGATAGGATGTGTTCACCCGTTTTTCATTTCAGTATTTGCTTCTCAGGAGCTTAACTGATTAATTCCATATTCTCAGTCTCTTTCCATCTCTGTGGTAGCTTCTTATCACCATCTCTGTGGACAGAAACTTGATTCATTCCTCTACCTGCAGCTCTTTTATATGCACATTCACAATCTTCTTGGGGCTTTGCCTCAAAACTCCTTTTATTCAATTAGATTTTCTTCAGTAAATTTCTAATCTCATATCCACCAATTCTAGAGGAACTTTTAATTAAAAGAAATTGGAAATCAGATTCTTTGCAATTATAAAAAAACAAAACAACCCCATGAAATAAAACCAGTGTGTTTTGAAAAGTAACTTCCTCCTACACATGCATATGCAATCTACCAAATGCATTCGGCCTTACCATTTGCTGCAGTTGTCTATCTCCTTACATCTGTCCATTATAACCTTTTGTTCCCAAATTAGACTGTGAACTGCTACAGGTTGGTATTGCGTTTTGTCGTATGGTGTGTCTGTGAAGTGCCAAATGAATCAGTAGTACTCTTTAAAGCAATTTATGGCTTGGTCTGTGTGAAATTTACTTGTAATCTTTACTAAAAGTAGGAAAAGAGCCTGAAAAGAGCGCTAGCAAACAGAGGATGCTTTAAAGTTGTGGAGTTCCCAGGCCTATTGTATTTGCACAATCCTAATAGCTTCAACCAAAATCTATGCAGGTCTATAAGCACCTTTCCCTTCCTCTTACACATAAGGGCTTGAAGGAGATACAGAAATGAGTGGGGGAAAAAAAATGAAATGGATCTTCCAATTTTGGCCTCATTAACACAAAGCTAGAGAAACTGCCTTTCTCTAAATCATGCAGTTTAAAAATGAAAGCTTTCATTTTTATTTGAGTGGCTTATTTAAAACCTAATTGTTTTGTGTATTTCTGCCATGTGGAATTGGATGGGATATTAGATTAGTGCAATCTCAAAATCCAATGATCTAGTAATTTAAATCATTTAAAAAAATTAATACAGAGGAAGCATTTGTGTATGTGGCATTATGGGTTAGAATGATTTGCTGATGTGTTTTTTTGTGTCACCCCTTACAGAGAACATGGGGCAATGCAAATCTCTGGAGTACCAGCACCTGCCTGCACACAAGTTCTTAGAAGAAGGGGAATCTTATTTAACCCTGGCTGTGGAAGTAGCACTGATAGGGCTGGGACAGCAGCGAATAATGCCAGATGGCTTGTATGCACAAGAGAAGGTTTGTCGAAATGAGGAGCAGCTCATTTCTAAGCTTCAGGAAATTGAATTGGATGATACTCTGGTGAAGATTTTTCGAAAACAAGCAGTCTTCCTATTAGAAGGTAGCTCAATATAGATGCTAACTGCTTCTTTAAACTGTCTTCGCTTACACAAGCACACAGAACTAGTATTCCTGTCGAAACTGCCTTACATACTTCAGATGGTTTTTTGATGTAGAACTCCCAGCAAAATTTTGTTTCCAATCTCTTAATGAAAATCAAACGTACTTCAGATATGACATGACTGTAGAGATAAGGCATCTATTGACCTACAAGCCTTTTGTTTTCATTTTGATTGCGTATTTTGTTCTTTAGATTTGTTGCTTGTCATAAGCTCAGTATCCTGATTATATAACCCAGGCTCACAATTAAATAATACAGACATCAGTTATCATCAACAGTTCTCAGGTAGCAAAATTCGAAGTGTTTCTTGTATCCTGAAAAAGGGACTGGCAACTTTGTAAGTGCGTGAAGATTTTTACCTCTGTTTCCAAGTGAAGAGCTCAGAAAATTCACTTAGAATTGCTGGGACAGAAATGTAACATTTTATTTGTAACAATTAGGAAAACGATTTACCTCTGAAGTTTGTGTCACTCGTGAAAATTGAAACATGTGGTCAAATATTGAGGCTTAAGGCCTGGTCTTGTGACTAAACTTTGACCAAGACAATTTGTGTTTGGGAATTAGCCAGTGTGTTGCAATAAGATCTGTATAAAAAAGTGTATACTTTTGCCTTAGCTTTTAAAAAGGCTTAACATGTAGCACTTAAGCCTCATGTTCAGAGAGTAGTCTCATGGATTCTGAGGTGGTCTTTCTGGGTTTTGGTTTTTTAAATGGAAGAAAAAACTTCAGAGGAACCAATGCCATGGTCCAAGTTTTGAGCACTTGCCCAGGGGATGGTGGGGAGCATGGCGCTGCTCTAAGTAGGTTGTGAAGACTGTTACACAGCAGTTAGGTTTTGCTTTCTTCCTGTAAGACATTTGTCTTTTAAAACTTCCTCTTTAATGGAAGAGGTGTGCAGTGTGTTGTTTAGGGTTCTCAGCTTTGAGTCACTATTTTTGTCCAGAACCTTAAAGACTTCAGTAGCTACTGATGGTGCCATTTGAAACTGCAGAGAAGCTGCACTGTGAGGAGAGTTTCCATTATGCTGTGGCTGTACTGCAGCTTTATGGCCTTTGGACAAGAACAGCTGCTCGCTGGATCCAGCTATTAAACACCATACAGGGATCCTATGAGGAAAAGGCAGCATTTCTCTAAAGTGTTCTCTGATAATTCTAGTTTACTACTTTGATCACTGAAATTCTTTTAATGTTTTCTTAGAGTAGTAAACAAGTGATCATAGCAGAAAATCTGCTAATAATAACTACCTACAAAATTGCTGTGGTGAGCAGTGTGCAACGATGGTCTTGCATTACTGTGTGCTGAGAAATCTGGCTTTCCTGCAGTAGCTTCAGTTTACTCCAGGTTAGGCAGAAACTGCCGGCTCACATGGAGGAAAAACTGTGCAGTGATTTAAGATGCTAATTATATCGATTGTGTTTTTATAGTTAAAGTCCTGTAGATACAATAAAGAAAGCTTAATCCAATATTAAGCTGATTTCTATGCTGTTAATGCAGATTAATGCATGCTGTATGTAGCTACCATTTGAGTGCGTGGGGAAGCAGAACATAAGACTGTTTTGCAAGAACTTTTGTAATTTTTTGCTTGACTGCTAAGTTAATGGTAGAATATATTTTCTTACAAATGCTTTGTCATGTATTCTTCGTGTCCTAACTGAGTTTCTGACTGGACCACCAGCTGGCAAACATACATGAAATGGCTTCTTTCATTGAAGCAATGCCAGCTAGTTTTGAATGGCTTTCAACTTAATTTTAAATGATTATAGGCCACACTGTCACCTACTAAATCTTCATTGACATTTCCTTTGTAAGCAGCCCCAGTGTTCAGAAATGCCCACATATGGAGCTCAGAATTTTTTCATGCCTGGTGACTTTTGTCTTTGCATGTTGTGCTAAGGCACCAGTCAGAAAAAAATTGCTGAAACAGCTTGGCTGTTTCTCCTCGTCTGCTTCAGTGTAGAGTTGACCATGTTAGTTTGAACCACTGCTGGAAGCTGTTTAAACGATACATGTGACTGCAGCGATGAAGTGCGCTCACACCGTCATCCATCCATCCATCCAAGTGTGGTGGGTTGGAGTCTCTACTAGAAGTAGTAGTAGTAACTTCTAGGACTGCTGGCTGCTATCTGTGCAATAATTGTCCAATAATACTTAATGTAAGATTCTTATTCTGTATCTTGCAACATTTAATGCCTGAACCTCTAGTTGCTGAAGTCAAAAACGATTTGACATGGTTTTCCTGTTAACAGGAATAACAATCCTAAAGTTGCCGGAAAAATGTAAAAATGGGATTCATATGCACCATGAACATTCAGAACTCAGTAACGAAATAGTTGCATTTAACTTTTTTGTTGTTGTCAGTTCTGACACTGCTGTTATGAAGTTGAAATACTGCACTGGCTGCACTGAATATGAGCAAAATTCATTGCCCCAACAGTAGGGACAGTTTCCCCATAACAAATACAATTTTTAATATCATGTAGCTATAATGGACTAACAAAACCAGCTTTGGTGCAAGATCTGACCTAGTCTTCTATGGAGACCAAGTCCAGATCAAAAGGTTATTTAAATGCCTAATGTCAGGTGAGACGTTAATAGAGATCAGGTACTGCTATGGTGATTGGTCAGGTGACTTCAATTAAAGATATGCACTCTTACCACCTTTTTTTTTTCTGGTGGATTTGTGATAAAGCAGTCATGCACCAACAGGGTGCATAGAGATTCACGTGCACAATGTAACTACATGGAGGCAAAGCTAGGATTATCACTTTCTACTTTTGCATACCATAGGCGTGCTGAATGAGGCCCATGGAGCACTGGAACCATTCTGTCATTTGTATGTGCACTGGCAGTGTGCTTAGTACTGTACAATTTGCAGTCTGTCTTGTTGTCTCAAAGAATATGTGGTATTTAATATACTTGTAATACCTTGTATGTATGTGATATGTGTGTAATGTATTTCACAGAAAATAGCAATATAACTTTACCTTTTGTATAGCAAACTCTGTCTCTGAATACCAGTTCTAACTGAAGGTATAGTGAATGTTTTTAAAGGCCCAGAAGTTGGGTTTTAGCAGTATGTAAACACTGACATTCTCTTTCTCTTTCCTGCAGCTGGACCATATAGTGGTTTAGGCGAAGTCATCCATCGAGAGAGCGTTCCAATGCACACATTTGCCAAGTATCTCTTCACCTCTCTCCTACCTCATGATGCTGAATTGGCATACAAAACTGCACTGAGAGCCATGCGGTATGTATTCACGAGTTGCCTAGAAAGAGCACAAGTAGCAGTTGGGAAAAGGGGAAAAAAGCTTGGTAATCAGGACCTAGTCTTTTTTTTCTAAAAGAAGCATTCTTCTCTTTAAGGAGAAATTATTTTGGTTCTGTCATCTGTAAAAGCAGTTGGTGTCTGTATTAACTATAGTATAATCATTTATAAATGTACAATTAGTGTTTATCTACAACTGTAAAAACGCATTCTCTGTTACAAATCCTTCTAGAATCCCACTCTTGGGGCACGTGGTTTTGCGTTGAACAATGACAGCTTTAGCACGTGCATTCTCTCACCCGTGCGGGTGTGTATGTGTGATGGTATTGGTGAGGAAATGAGGAAAGAGGCATCTCACCAGCAGTCTCAGGATCATCTGCTGCTTAGCCTGTTCAGTAGGACTATTTGTTCCACTGCCGCCTTTATAAATTAACGCTCAATGATAGATTTGAAACCATATGGTGTGGTCTGAGCCAGTACCTTTTTCTTGTGCTTCATAATGAAGCAGTCTTGCCCATTTCTGGGTGAATGTTGGAATTTAAATGGAGTATGTCATATGACAACAAAATGTCTGACTTGCATCGCATTTGTCTTCAGTAATCAGGAAAAAGATGTTTCTAAGGGAGTACTTGGTGTGTGCTGACTTTATCGCAAGGCAGGCCAGATTGGTAATGGTGGCTAAGAAGAGCCTTCTGAAGGAAGTTTCAAGGGCCTAAGTGATCAGCAATAAATCTGTCGTCCACATACAATGCAGGGAAGAAACTGGTCCCATCTGGATTGTCTGGTTGCTATCAAGAACCTTGTAGCTGATGGTTGACAAAGAATAGCCACAACTGAATACTAAGAGCAATCAAGTCCCAACACTTTTTTTTAAAAAAAATCTGGGTTTTCCTGGTCATTATTATCAAGAATGATTGCACAGTGATTGAAGGACATGCTATCCACATAAGTCGTGTTTAGCTTCATCAGACTGGTTGAGTCCTAGTGGTTTGGAGGTGTGTATTCTGGAGCTAGTTTCTCCAAAAACCTAAATGAGGAGAAAATAATTCTATATTCAAAGGACTTAAACAGGAAGGCATGCATTAGAACAAAACGTAGCTCCTATCAGGTCAGGCCAAAGGTCTGCTTAGCCTGTTTTTGCCTCCAAGAGTGTCTAGTAATGGATGTTAAGGAAAAAGTCTAAGAAATATGAAGTGACCTTGCATGCTTGCTGCTTATGATTAGCATTTTAGGAAACAGATTGAAAGACAAAAGTGCATTACTGATGAAACATTGAGAATATTCAAAAGAATGATCAGAAAGCTGTCTGGGCCATCGAAGTACACCCCTCTTCTTTTATCGCACATTAAGTACATCGGTAACCCTGGTCATATCAGATCAGCAAGATAGTACAAAGTGTGATGGATGAGGTTTTTTGTTGGGAGTTTGTTTTGCGTTGTTTTGTTGTTTGGTTTGGGGTTTTCTTTTAGGAAAAAAGGTCAATTTTATAAAGTAGACTTGTGTCTTTGTATTTATTTTCAGTGTCTACCTTAAAGTATTTCTCAGAGATTGTTTGTGTGGAGTTTTCCTACTTAAACTAAACTACTGAAACCATACTGAAAGGCTGCAGTAGACATCCATCAGCAGCTTTGCACAGTGCACTGAACGCTTCAGTGAACATGACGGCGGCGTGCCATTCCTTTTGAACAAGGAGTTGGGCTTTTCCCAGAAACCAATCATAACTGAAAACTTCTTTTCTGGAAGTTTCCTTTCTCAACTGGAAAAACAAGCAAGACACTGAAAGATCCAAATGATGAAATCTCCAGTTAGTCATGGGTAGCTCCAGCTATCTTTTTGGTATGAAGCTGTCATCTCAGCCAAAAGTTACTTTTCAAACAGACCAGTATAAGAAAGAGTTGTTTGTTTGCTTCCATCTGGTAAAATCACAGGAGACATTAGCGTAAGCGAGGCTGTTCTCCATGGCCCTTTTGTCATCACTTTGAGACAGATGAGAGTTCAGTCCTAGACAATAATCAGTCTTTCTGTATTTTGATATTTGGCGCTCTTTGGAAATGTGGACTACTATCTTGAACTGTAGTGATGGCAGATTTAGACACTTTCTATTCCATGTCTGTCTGCATTCCTTAGCACTTCTCAAGTTCTCCTGAAGAAGGCTGGCTACTCTTTCCATTTGCACCAAAGTGATAGTTTAGTGTGTAAAGGACTCCCAATACAAACAAAATGAAAAAGTAACTTTATACTGCCTTGAGGGGAGAAGAAGAAAGCAAACATGAAGACTGAATGTCTGTCTCATGGCTGTGAGGTTGAATGGATCAGAAGAGGAGAACTTGAGCATCTTTTCTTCCATGGCAGGGAGGAAATGGCTATGGCAAGGACAAAAATCTCATGTGAAAATTAGTAAAGGTGCTGCATAGAAAACTGTGTGGTTGCTTATGCTTTTAGAAGTTGAACACGCTTCTTTCTTCACTTGAACATTTCTTAAAGAAGTTAACTTCCCAAGAACCAGCTAGTTACTCTGCAGACATAAGTGTTCAGTGTCAGTCTACACACAGATCTACATAGGTCAATGACCTATGATGGCAGCTCTGGAGTATTTTACCTCTCTGTCTTCAAAATCATCTGTTGCTGTTCCATTTTTTGAATGCTATTTTAGTGTGTGGAACACTGAGTATGAAATCAGTGGAAGCTGTGACCGTAAAGCCTTTCATGTGTACACGTCAGGTCTGCAAGGACAGGGCTGCGCTATGCTTGGTGGTCACTTCTGTCTACAGTTCTCTGATTGCAGCACTGAAACATATGGAGCGGAGCCTTGGAGAATGGGGATCTGCAGTGACCTAGTTGACTGCTCACTTGGAATCTGAACTTGAATGTTTGGCTTAGTTTAGCTGATCCCTTGTTAAGCCTGAATTTCACCCAGGCTTTGGGAGCCAGACTTTAATGGTGATGTTTAATCACAAGGTAGCTTTGCTAAAACCTAGCTAAATAATTGATGTTTGAAAGGGGGGGTGGGGGTGGCGGGGTGGATGAAGAATGCTAAATCTGCTTGTGCTTGTTCTGATGTTCCCTAATCTTGCCAAAATTGCATGAAAGCCTCCAATTCACAACAGCATTTCTTTTCACAGCAAAAGAACATAGAAGCTGGCAATGAAATTCAAAGTGACAAAAGATTTTCCCAAAACAGCCTCTTTCTTTCATGCTCTTTGTCTATTTACTGTTACTCATAACCTAATAATCCCTTTTTGCATTAGGTGGTTGGGATTTTTACTGTTTATTGAAACCATCTAATAATGCATCGCTCCCTCCTCCCTCTCTCTATGCTTGGAGAAAATCAGCTGGAGAGTTTCTATGTATTTTTATGTATGTAAAGCTATATGAAGAGGTGTCTCAGTACTAGAGAAGAGATTTGATTCTTGGTACAAATCAAAGGGGAAGTCTTGGGGTTTTTTTCATATTAGCATGCACACACATGTCTGAAAATGTTAACGTAACCTGCTGATAGTTATTTACGTAGTGTGTTGTATTTATGTGCCTGCTAGATACCCTCTTGTATATTCAAAATTACCTTTCTCAGGGAATTCTTAAAGATACTCTTCTATGCTTCAGGAGCCTACAGAAAACTGACGGAACTTAAAACTATCTTACTGTGAAAAAAGACATGCACTCCAGTTACTTAAAGAACTTAGGTATTTATTTAAGTGCAAGAAATTGTAATTTATGTTTAAATGACCTTATTCCATAAGAAATATTCTATCACAGAAAATCACAATGCATTGGATTTTCAACATTCAGTAGTTGCAATTTTATTGACAAAAGAGATCCAATTTCCTTTGTCCTCCCAGATGACTTCCTGCTAGAAAATCACTTGCATATGAAAGCTGGTAGAAACAGAACTCAGATGTTAACTATGATCAAGAAGCTAAGCACCGGAAAGGCTTCTCTTCTGCACGTTGTCTCATTACTATCATTTGATGTCTCATTAACCATTCACGTCCTGAAACTATGCTTAATTGTATTGAATAAAAATGCCTATTTTTGTTCAGTCCTACTTTTTGCATTGGCATTTATATAGTATTTAGTGTACTGGTTGTATCAAGTGTATTGTAAGGGCCATCAGCTGAGTCTCTGTTGTGGGCCATCACTTGTGTTGTAGTAGTCAACAAACCCATTAATTTGGGTTTTCTAAGTATGAATTCTCCTTGGTGGATAAGACTGTTGTAGATTGACACATACTCAAAGAAATTTTTGCTTCAGGATTGGAAAATGGAGTCTGAAAAGTATCTTTAAAGGTAACTTCCTCTGTCACTGCTGTTTGGGACCCTAGCATCAGATTATGGTACATAATAAAATGTTAGTAGGCTAAAGTTTAAGGACTTTAAAAAAGTAGACATAGTTGAACCCTAAAATTTCTTTTTTGGTACGTCTGAATTTATTGCAAGGTCAAAATCCGAATGACTTGTTGAATATTCCTCTCTCTCACTTTGAGCATTTGTAAGTGAAGAAAATATGTTCCAAATACTGAAAAATATTTACATGTTTTCAGTACGGTGGAGAACTACTCCACTTTCCTTCCTGAGGGCTGTGGTTCAAAGACTGAAACAAGGCAGGGAGAAAAGCTTCAGCTCTATGCATGATGCAGAAAGTCTCTGCTGCCTTGGCTAATGGGTGGCTTAATTGTCCTGTGAATTCCTGCCGATGCTGACTGATGTAGGCAAGTTTGGTAAATGGACTTTTAAGATTCCCCAAGAAGTAGTTTTCCAGTCCTTTTTTTTTTACAACCAAAAAGGCACATTTCATAAACAAGGTCAAGTGTTCTTGCAGGTTTAGTTTTGCTCATGAGTAACCTAATGTAATAATGATTTAATGAAAGAGAATTTCTTTCTTATTTCAGGTTGCTAGTATTGGAATCTACAGCTCCTTCGGGAGACATGTCCCGCCCGCACCACATTGCATCAGTTGTTCCAAACCGGTATCCCCGCTGGTTCACCCTAAGTCACATCGAATCCCAGCAGTGTGAGCTGGCATCGACCATGCTAACAGCAGCCAAAGGTACGTTGCTGTCAGTTATGTACTCAACTAAATGTATGCTTTTAATATTGCATGTAGTAAACAGATTATAAGACTTGTGTTTAGGAATCCAAATTGCAGTCTGACAGGAGCTTGAAATGGGTACAACAAACTGAACTGGCTTAAACCTGTCACTTAATTTTCTAGCAAAGTAATTAAGCTAGCTAGATGGTAGCCAGATGAGCTTGATTTGAGGCTGATGAGGCAGCTTTTTGTTCTTCTGACACATGACAGAGTGTGAGACCCAGGAGTGGACAAATCACTTCTAAAATTCACAAGTCAGGATGACTTTTGGTCATGTACTGCACTAAACACCATCAGGCACTAGAGGAGTGTCTTTTGCTCATATGTGGTTTAATTATGGAAGGTTTCTAAAAACAAAGTGTGTATAACTCAAACATCATACTATTGCATAGCAACAGCAGGCTTAATTATAATCCATCTCTGGATGTTTTGGGAGTTTGTTCCATTTTGGTGATTCTGTTTACACCTTGCAGGTGATGTTCGGAGGCTGGAAACAGTGTTAGAATCCATCCAGAAAAATATCCACTCCTCATCACACATCTTCAAACTTGCCCAGGATGCATTTAAAATAGCAACACTCATGGACAGCTTGCCAGACATCACACTTCTGAAAGTTTCTCTGGAGTTGGGCCTTCAGGTATTTCCCTCGTTCATTATTATTACAGTAGAAGAAAGGAATTTGACCCAGTGTTGGTGGGTATAGCTTTTAAGCACTGAGGACCATACCCTCTTTGGGCTCTGTCTGGAGTTTTTGGATTCTGTTTTCTGATACAAAGCTTAATGGACTGATAAACACAGCCCCTTTGTGCCATTCAGGTGGAAGAGAGAGCTGGGAGCGGCTGGCTGCGGGGCACTCTCCTGTTCAGCAGTGAGAGAGGACCAGTGCAATGGGTTCAGGAGTATATATAGGACTGGCTAGAAAGCAAAATTACTCTGCTTGCCAGCAATGCACTGCATTTTCCGCATGGCCTTGAGGGGTTTCTTACCATTCCTTCCCTTCCTTTCCCCTAAATGAGATTTGGTAGGTGCTTATTGAATTACTAGAGAAAGCCAAGGTCAACCATAATGACCTGTTTCTAAGGCAGACTATGCTAACAGCAGCCCTCTCACTTCCTTTATCAAAATCCTGTACTCCACAAGCCGTGTGACAGCCAGATGCATCAGACTCGGCTTGAGGTGTACAAGAACCTCATATCAGTTTTCAAGCTCTTTAGGAGAGACTTTGCAAGCTAAAAGGAGACAGATAAGTTTTAAGTATCTGGAGTAATATTGCCTTACACTGATGAATCTTGGAGTTTACACAGTTCATTTCAACAAAAATAAATCTCTTCATCCCTCTTCAGGGAGTTCTTCAAAAAAACCATGCAAAGATCAGAAAACCATTTATTACTTTGCTTCAGTAAACAAAGCTCCAAAGACTTCTGGGGAAAGAATATTATCCCAGTTGCTTCTTATGCCAAAGAAAGGTACTGTTTGCCTATTCCAGATGTTTAGAATCTGAAGTCTTTAATCAGAAAGCTGATTTGTTAGCCTTTCATATTCCCAAGGCTGCTGTGGAAATCTGCCTCTTTTTTCACAGCTTGGTATGTTTCTGCCTTAAATGTTTGTTCACTTGAGAGAGAGAAAGATCCTTATGATTGACCTGTGTGTCACCTCAAGCATTCACCAAGTATCATTCAGTGGTAGCAGCACACTTTGGATGTCGCTGTATTCATGGATACCGCTTTGTTGGTTGATGGTGTCATTAGAATGTCTTCAGTGAGATCTAGTGAAAGAATTGTCATGAATCCATACTTTCTCCTCGATTTCAGGATTTGGAACAAACTGGTGTAGAACTTGTCCACTGTTCTATCTCAAACTTATGAAGGTATTTTAAGAATCTTAAAGGTAGTTTGCTTTCCAGAAGGAAGATGCATAGCAGTTTTCTGGTAGTAACTCACAGCTGTGTAGATCTCTACAGTAATGCTCTTCCTGCAAAAAACAGTGTCAGCACTGTCTCTAGTGTCCTACAGATGCTTCCCCCTTCCCTGCCCCACCCCCGACTTAATGGCAATTAGGTTGTCCATATTCACAATCTAGTATCTGACTGCTTAGGACATTTGTGTGCCCTAGAAAACTCTTCTCCCCTCACATGGTAAACTAAACAGCAGTGTCGTCACAGGTATACTGTTCTGCCTCAGCTACAGTTGGCCTGGTTGGACTGAGGAGATGATACCAACAATTCCACAGCTCTTACTGGGATCTCTGTGACAGAAAAGCCTCATACTGTTCTAGATTTGGGAGTAATGTATGAACTCCTGGGTTCTTCCTATTTCCAATGGCAGCATGTGTTATGTGACTCAGCAGAGGGAAGGCTTTTAAACTGGCTTGTGGAAAGAGGTCATCAGCATGGCCAAACGGGCATGGAGTATTTCAGGTGTATTCTGTCCTTCAGAACCTTACTGGCACAGACGCTGTAAGATCTGCAGGTACAGGAGGGGATTCTATTCCTCTGTTTGCCTCTTGTATGCTACATCAGTGCAAGTAATATTACCACACACATGCAAACAGGTACTGCTGGCAGAGCTGCTGAGCTAAGTTAGTGAAGGTGATCACTTGATGTGTATTTGGCAAGTGGTGCCCTTTCCCCCTAAACCTGTGGATGAATAAATAAATAAACAAACCTCCTTCCTATGTGCATGACAAAGAGCTTTCACCTTGTTGCGGGAGCTAATGGTTGGTTGGCCATTTCTTGTATCTCTTACGGGTGGTGAGATCTTCTGTTCCTCTAGACTAAGAAATTCTTATAAAGATCCATCAAGACAAAGTCAAGGTTATTCTGCGTGAGGAGAGCTTGGCTTTCAGATAAGCTATGTAATTCCCAGGGGCCTGTCATCATTTTCAAACTTCCTGACTTCTTAAGAAGCTCTCTTCACTTGACAGCACAGATCTTGGATACATCTTAGACAGATGTGGAACTCCCTTTTAGGAAGAGGTAGCTCAAAAAGGTATTGAGCAGAAGTGAAATAGTTCTTTGGCTACACATGCTACAGTATAAATTAACTTCAGCTCCACCCTGGTCAGGACATCAATACATGCTTTATTTGAAATCCTTGAGTTTTTTATCATGAGTAAAGGGCCCCTCTCTTGCTGTTCTCAGCTTGTCAGTTTAATCAAATGAGAGGAACCTAATTCCAGAACAGTTTCTCAAGAAACTTTTTCATGTCAAGAAAACTAGATATAGTACTGGTTTTTTGCTCTTGAGTTAGGACTGTCTACACTGGAACTATTATTATGCACACTACACGTGCTGAAGACTCTTGTGACTGCTGATCCTTTTACAGACCACAGTGAGGGACGTCATCAGAAAAGACTTTCAGAGAAGTCATCATTCACACTGTTTTTTCTTTTTTTTGCCTCCTTCCCTCCCTCACCAGTCGCAGAATTCAGTCCATAACGCTATATTTTTCTCTTGGATTCACTCTACTTGGGGGAAGCTGAAAATTCATCATGGGTATTGGAAGAGCGTTAGCCTTCAAAGTCACCTAGACTACTTCCCTTTGGACAGAATGGGAAAGATAATTGCACTTCAAAGCATTTTGACTTGGGGCTGCCTGTTTTTCTTCCAGAAAGACATCAAGCAAAGGCTGGTTCCATGATTTACTTCAGCCATATTTTCATATTTTAAAATGTGTTGGGTTGCTCCTTACAGATCAGTTTGCTTTCATTCAAAATGCTATTCTCCAGTCTAGCACTTTGATTACTGTTTAGTTAAAATGATACCACAATGTCTGAGGCCAGCAAAGCTGGCCTTATCCTGTAACTTTGGGTGATATATAACCAGTCACCAGGGTCTCAAGGTTGGAATGTTTGGAGGCCAGCGTGAAACCACTTATGGTTGCTTATAACCAGACTTCTTAAAGATCATCTGTGCATTTGTGCTCCTCAGCAGTCCTTTCCATCGTCTTAATTATCCTATCTACAGTGTACGACTAAAGGAGGTGGCAGAAGTAACAAGTATGACAGAGGGCTACATGCCACTTTGAATTCACCTTAGGATTGGGAGGGGATGTGGGTTGAGAACCCTCTTACAAATGCTGCTGGCTACAAGCTGTTTTGTGATTGCGTTTGAGCATAATATGTAAAGAACATTGAGAGCTCTATGATTGACCTATTACGCTCTTTAATTGGTACAAATAGTTATACCGTAGTATAATCACTGATATTGTAAGGACAAAAGTACTCGCTTTCTTCATCTAGATATCTGTGGGGTCTGTCCAGGTAGCTGAAGCAAGCTTGACATGCAATTTCCATGCAGTTTGTTTTACTGAATAAACATACTTGCCCATGTTTTGAGAAACAGCATAGGCAATAACCGCAAGGGATGTAAGTTATAGGCACTACAATCAGCTTAAAGTCCTTTTTCTAGGATTCTGATGGTTTTACAATGGAACTTCTTTGCAGGAACTCCTTATTCAGAGAGAGAAATCATCGCTGTGGACTTCTTAATAATACCTGGATATGTCTGGAATTGTATAAATATATTTGCAGAATAAGCAGCCAGCCAAATCACAGTACACTAACTCCTGTCTGTATTGTTGAAGTCAATGAAAAGAAATGCAGATGGGGGAAAAATTAAAGGGGTTAGTTTGCCCAACAAGAATTGACAAGTTTCTACTTTAAAGACTATTATGCATAGAGGGAGGAGATATGATGTAATTTAATTTGAATAATTGATAATTCATTGGGCCTTTTTTGTTTGAAGAGGGCTTTTTTGTGGTTTTTTTTTTTTTCTTCCCCACAGGTAAGTATGTCTCATCTAGCCTTGAAGGATCTGCAGTTGGACTTACTCTCTGAATGCTATTCTAAGATAGCTGAGCAATATTTTTCAAATCTTTTGACATACCAGCTAAAAATGAGGTAACAGAGTGGAGAGGGCAAGAGAGTACCATTTTGAACTTCAGTGTATTGGAATAACTTAAAATCCCTAATTGTTGGTACATTGTTTTGGTTTGCAATAGGATTAATTTGTATTTTGTTTGTGGTGTTGTAATAGGTGATGCGGATGACGCTGTCAACACTGAATTGGCGACGGCGGGAAATGGTGAGGTGGTTGGTAACGTGTGCAACAGAAGTAGGTATGTTCTGAGATGCTTGTCTTGTGTCAGCTAATCTTAGAGGGCTTGCCTATGCTTGTCAACAGCCAGGTTCTGCAAATGTCTCCCACTTTCTGTTCATCTATAAAATTCCTTTGGTGAGAAGACAGGGCAATGAGTAGGTGGCTTTAGGCACAGACCAAGTGAGACAACAGTTGAGTAATGCAGTATGACTTCCTTCCCCTGCAAGGTGGGGGTATGCATAACCTCATGGGAAATACCCCAGATTTCCCATTGTGCCATCCATGATGGGTTTGGCTTTGAGGCTGCAGGAGAGAAAAGAGTGGTGGTTATGGGCTGTTGCACTGTGCTACAACTTTGCTTGCTCTGAAAGGCAAGTGAGAGAGCTATCTGGTCAGCTGTGGGAAGAGGAACCAGAAAACAGGTGAATGAGACGCTGCGGATGCCTCCTACTGTGTGGCAGACAGGATCTCATGAAGGGGTTCTCATTGTTAGCGTTGGGTTTTTTTAAGTCCCTGGGTAAATCCAAGCTTTGACATTGTGCAAGCCTCTCATCTGCACTGGAAAGCAAACCAAATACCAATGCACCCATCATTAACCATGTAAGGTGACAATAAGGTGGGAGCAGAACCAGCCTTATGCTTAGAGGACAGCAGTGGGAGAACAGTGCACTTAGCAGGACATTCTGTTCATTCCTGGGCTTTGCCATAGATTTCTTGTGTGTCTTGATGAGGCGTCCCTTAGCTTCTGTATTCCAGTTTACCATCTGCAAGATGAGGATACAGAATCTGAAAGTGAAGATGAGTGCATTAAAAACTGTGTAGCTGTCAAAAAAAAAATACAGCAGTTATGGTAGTGGGGATAATAAAAGTACGTACGCTAAGGGAGCAGTTTTAATTGTCACTAAAGGTATTTCTGGAAAACGTGTTTCCCTACTGTATTTATTTCTTTTTTGTACATCTGAGTTGGATTGTATCGCATAGATGCTTCTTGAGTTTCAGAACTTTAGAGGATTGCTGCTGCTTATTCTCCGAATTAGTTTATTCTTTGCTTTATGCTTAACTGGGAAATTAATGTTGTCAGTAGCATGGGAAAATACAGATTGCCTTTGTATGCTCTCAGCCAGAAAGTGGATTGTGTCTGCAAATTTTCGTGCAATGCTCTTGTTTTATTGCTTTTATATCTTTGCTAAGATAATTATTACTGAGGCTGTCTTACAGATATTAGTGCTTGGGTATTATTTTGTGCAGTTGCATATCAGCAAATAAAATGCTGGTTTTAATACTGCTTTAAATTAGTTTACATATTCTAATAGAAGTATTCCATAAAGAACCTATAATGTCATGCAAAGTACTCTTGAGACTTAATCACATTGGTAAAGCAAGGAATCTGTTTATTTAAATGAAGATCTGGTATTCTCTGGCTATGCTGAATTGTTGCACATGAGTGAAGGGGTGCATGGGAAGCATCAGAGTCCTACAGAGAAAATGAGGACCTCTGGGTGTGGTTTAGGTGGGCTCACAGATGTCTGTAAGCTGCCTCTAGCAATAATAAGGCACTCTAGTTGCCTATAAGGTTCAATTTATGGAACCCATTAGTCGCTGTTTCCCCCTTCCTCCCCCTGCCAAACACACACACACACCAGGAATAAAGTGATGCTAAGGAAAATACCTGTTTCAGATAATATCCAGTAGTTCATATTGCTCAGAGTATTTCCCTAAAGGGTCTTGATGTTTAGGCGCATATGGGTTTAATACAAGATGTGTCTGAAAAGCCTGTTGGGAAGAGGTGGGGGTTAGGATTTCTTTTTTTTTTTTTTTTAAGGCATACTTAGTGTTTTCTGTTAAGGTGTGCCATAGCGTTCTATTAAGAAAGCCATTTAGCATACTTTCATACTGTTTTGCGCATGCACTGTGTCTTGAGATGCACAGTGAGAAGAAGTTAAAATTGCCTTTTAGAAGTGTCCAGTGTGAGGGCTGCTTTTGAGTGATGTGATGAGAGTAAATGAGCCAGAAGTTGTTACCCAAATTGTCTTAAATAACAAGTAAAACAGCTCAGTTGTCACACTAGGAGATTAAAGCTTATCTTGCAGGCTTTTTTTGTTATTCTCTGCATTTCAGTGATTGCTACAGAGTTTGCACAGTAGCCTTTGTTTTAACGTTCTTTTCCAGCCGTGCTATCTGGTTTAGCCCTTCTTGCTGAAGCGCATCCCCTTGGATGTACTGGCAACCTCTTACGACTTTGCTGCAAATGTAATCTCTTGCTGAATATCTGTATCTGCTAGGTTTTATCAATTGTGGCTAATCCTTTCTTTCTTTCCCCAGGTGTTTATGCACTGGATAGTATCATGCAAAACTGGTTTACACTTTTCACTCCAACAGAAGCCACTAGTATTGTTGCTACAACAGTGATGTCCAACAGCACCATCGTCCGTCTGCATCTGGACTGCCATCAGCAGGAGAAGTTGGCCGGCAGTGCTAGGACGCTTGCTCTACAGTGTGCCATGAAGGATCCTCAAAACTGTGCCCTCTCTGCACTGACCTTATGTGAAAAGGATCACATAGCTTTTGAGACCGCTTACCAAATCGTTCTAGATGCTGCTACAACCGGCATGAGCTACTCGCAGCTTTTTACTATAGCACGATACATGGAGCATCGTGGTTACCCCATGCGGGCCTACAAGCTGGCCACTTTGGCCATGACGCATCTCAACCTGAGTTACAATCAGGACACACACCCTGCCATTAATGACGTTCTGTGGGCATGTGCGCTCAGCCACTCCCTTGGGAAAAATGAGCTAGCAGCTATAATACCTCTGGTGGTCAAAAGTGTCAAATGTGCAACAGTACTGTCAGACATTTTGCGTAGGTGTACTTTGACCACTCCTGGCATGGTGGGACTTCATGGAAGGAGGAACTCTGGTAAGCTCATGTCACTGGACAAAGCCCCTTTACGGCAACTCTTGGATGCCACGATCGGAGCCTACATTAATACGACTCATTCACGTCTCACTCACATCAGCCCTCGACACTATAGTGAGTTTATAGAGTTCCTCAGCAAGGCCCGAGAGACCTTCTTAATGGCTCATGATGGTCACATCCAGTTTACACAGTTTATTGACAACCTAAAACAAATCTACAAAGGCAAAAAGAAACTGATGATGCTGGTTCGTGAGCGGTTTGGTTGACAAAAATGTGTGAATGGGGGGATTGGGGGGTGGGAGGGGTGGTTTGTTTTTACTTGAGCCTGCCTTTGTATCCTTTTTAACTTAAAGAAACAGAGCCACACCGGTATTATATGTGTATAGTTATATTGAGTTTGCAAACTAAACTGTCATGTTGTGAAAGTTTGTGTGTTTAAATTTTTTTTTTCCTTTTTTCTGTTTTGTATGAGAGAGAGGTTAAAAAAGGTTTGGTTTACACTGAGTATATGTTGTCAAGTGGCAAAAGCCCACATCGCTCTCCTGTTCTTTCTGTATACGTTCACAGCCTCAAAAACAAACATATATTGCAATGGCTTTAAAAACCAAACAAAACACCTCCATCCTGTGATAAGTACCTCGAATGGATTCAGCTTTACTCCTTTGTAACTCATCCTTACATTTCAGCATATTTAAACAAACCAACAAATGAAATACTAATAGTTAAAAGGCTGACCACGTGGCTTTGCAGTGCTGTTCATCCAGAAGCATGGCACACAATGCTTGTGCATGTGGAAACTTAGCGACTGTCAACATACATTCTCAGGGATTTATCAAAAAATTAAAAAAAAGAATGAGAGCATTTATTGTACTGTATATATATTATAGTATATGTCTGAATATTGAAAAATATAACATTAACTAATTTATAAAAAAAATCTATGTAATGCAAAATACTTGAAGCTGCAGTAGCTTGGTTTTAAACAAAAAAAAACCTATCAGAAGGACTAAAGTGCGCCTTGCTTCAGGGTTGGCTCAGGTGGTGAACTATATGCTGGGCATCTATGCAGAGCCACCTTTTGGATTGCATGGTTGGACTGAAACCTAATGGGGAAAATTTTATATATATATATTTATACAACCCGTGTATACATATATATGTATACACACATACACACATGCTTGTAACAGGCACTATAGTAAAGAGGGACAACAAAAAATACACAGCCAGAGCAGCAAGCCTTAGCATTAAGAATACAGTATGCCAGAATTGGGGTTTGTGCCTCCTAGCCTAGAAGACTTAAAGAAATATCCTTTTTGACACAAAACGCAAAATGTTTTCCAAAATGATTGACATGATACATTACGCCTTTGCAGTGAGCTAATAATAAGCTAACCTTTGTGCACAAATAACATATATATATATTATATATATATTCTGCATAGGTATTTTGACTTTGTGCAGGACAGAAAGTTGTGTAGGTATGACTGTTCTACTTTTCAGTTTGTTTTTTTAATATATTTTATTTTCTCTAGAATTACTCAAACAAAAGCAGCCTTCTATCTTGCCTTGTCTTAATGCTTTAAAATAACCAAACTGGAGATCTAACTACCAAACTGTTCATTATATTATTAAATACCAACTTTGGTTACAGTATAGTGTCTTTACTTTAGCTGATGGTTCTGTATCCTTGTGCTTTTTAAAGCAGTTTTTATGTTTTGGTGCAAAAGTTGTCCAGTGTCTCTTGTTCCCTTCATTAGAGAACATGCTAGAGGTATGTTTGTAGGTATTTTTGTTTAGAAAAACTATTTCATGCTCTCCATTTTATTTATTATAATAGGTAAAAAGGTTGTACTTCATCACCCATGTAAACATGCTCATGAAGTTGAAAGTAATTAAGATTTGATACACTGATATCAATTTATTTATGTAACTAAATCACTGTTTTATAAACTTGTTAATGATCAACAATTTTTTTGTTTTGATTAAAATTAGTTTTTTGAAAGTTGATTCTGCCTCCTTTATGGTGTCTGTTACTGGAGTTGAATTGTGTACGGATAGTTCATAGATCTTAAATGCCTAGCTTGCAACTTTGGTGTGTTATGGTGGTAAGCAATGTGACTGCCAAGCCCAGGAAAGAAATGTTTTGTTCCTCAAAAATCTGCTGAGGAATGGCAGTGTTCACAGTTGCTGGTGGAAGAAGACCTGGTGCGTCAGAGAAGAGACCAAATGCTGCCTGTGATTGAAGAGATGTGGTCTGTACAGCAAACAGTAAGCCTTCACATACTGCCCTGTTGGGATGGTAGAGTGTGTGGGGATATGTTTCCGCTCAGTGGATTATTTGGGTGACCATGGGAGTGGAGATGTGCTGTGAATATATGCAAGGACAGTTCTTGCTGTTCTTGGATTGGCTCTTCTGAAGTATTTTGAGCCGTGCAGCTCGCTCCACCCAGCATGGAGTTCTTGCTCACCAGCTGACAGCCAACATTTCTGCTTTTTTGGAGCCCTTGCTCTGTAGGAGTTGTGTGAGTTTTCCAGCCCTCAGTGAAGAATGGGATATGGCACAGTTGAAAATTGAAGAGGAGCTTTCTGCTTTATCAACATCTTTATCATCTTAGGAATGTTACATGATGTCATATTTGATTACATGATCTGAACACCCTCACTTTTTTTTTTTTAGTATCTTCAGCTGAAAAGAGAAGTAGCATGCAGCAAGCGACTATCAGAGATGCCAGTGTAGCCGTGAATTCTGACAGTGAGGCTTGTGTCACTGGAAGATTAAGGAGGAAAAGGTCTGAATCTTTGTACAACTTGTCATGTAAAATATGAGTCTTCCCAAGCCATGCTAACAGCTGAGTTGTCCTGACTTAATAGTACTAACCTGTATTTTCTGCGACTTTTATCCCTTTCAGGTATTGAATCCTCATTACATTTTTGCTTTGTTACTTTGTCTTAGATGAATTTTCTGCTACAGACAGTAAGGAACGAGAGGGATATTCCATTCTGTAATAGAATGTGCGTGTTTTGGAGGGTTTTTTGCCTCTTGCAAATATTTCAGTATTAAGGATAATTGTGGATTATGTAGATTGCAAAACTGAAGCCTATTTGAAGACGAGGCTTTAGAATGAAATGCAGTCTTGATGGTTGCCACGTGCTTTTGATGAGCACAATGGCATATTCTTCTTTCAGAACTGATGGAAGTTTGTTTGGCTTGTTTTCATGACTGAGTAAAATCTCTTCTCTGTCCGTGGTGGTGCTGCGCAGTGCAGTTCACACCGTGTTAAAAGCCCTCAAGGACCGACAAAGGCTGGGCCAGTCTCTCTAGCAAACATGTCTAGATATGTATTGCTCTTGTTCTGTGGAGGTAGGAAGAACCCAGGAATGGGATTCCCCAAAAAAAAGCCCGAGGGCTCTGTTGGTGAAAACCAATCAAATATTTCTCATGTAACTTTTAAAACTACATATTGTAATTAATTCTGAAGCGTAAGGAAGCCTAGTCAAAACACAATGTCTCAAATTCCTTATCTTCTCTTTAGAGCCGTATGTTTGAGATACAGAACTGAACACCACTGCTATGATTGTCTCCAAGTGTCTGAGTGCTTTTCAACACTCCTTTAAATGAGAACTTTTTTTAAATTTAGGATTGCTATTCAGTAGTGAAGGGAACTGAGCATGATGCTTCCATATCATAGGCTACCGTTGAATCTTCATTCTTTTGATGAGTTGAGTGAAATCCTGAAAGATGTGATATTATTTCTGTATTATGAGACTGTCTTGCAGCCCAAGAAAGTGACTTTTGCCTCTAAGTTTGTTTTCAGATTCCTTCATTGGTTCTGCCAGATTAGAAGCCAGAGAGATTTTTCCTTACCCAAATTATATTACCTTTGTTTAGCTTTTTAGTGTTGCAATGCTTACTTTATTTCCACATCCAGTTTTCCCACTAGAAAAAACTGCACAACTATTCAGCATGAAAAGGAGAAAGAAAGGCACATATAGGAGACTCAGACATTAAGGTGCATCAGAAATCCAAGACAGCTTCCCTCTGAGTACTTCATGTCTTATTCTCAAAATCTTTTGTTTTTAATGCTATGGCAGTGGAGCTAAACCTGGATTGCATGTACATGACAAGGAAGTTACTAGATTGTTTGAGAGAAATTGCAGGTAATATTCTGAGGCTAGAGCTTCAACGAGAAGACTGGGACTGTATTTCACCGTGGCTATCTAGTAGAACAGATGGAGCTCTTTCAAGACAGTGCATCTGCTAATAGGTACAATCAGTGCTTTGGATGACCAATCAACAGTTCTTGTAGTACGGATGAAATTCTGGAGGACTTTTTTATTTTTAACTATCAAAAAGTAGAATTAGCTTCCTAGTATTTTTAAGTATAGAAGATACTCTGAGTGCTTTGCTTTAGTAAATTTGTCTTCTATAGAAAATCCATATTCCATCATTTTCTTCATATTATCCATGCGAAGTTTCCTGCTACAAGCTTTGAAAAGTATCTGTGAAAGTCACTTTCCACTACTGCTTTAGTGTTCTGTCAAATTAGTTTGAGTTACAATTTTCTTTCAAGTTTGTCTAGTAGCAATTAAGTTTTTCAGATAAATGGGTATAAGTAACATAAGTGCATCAAATCTGGGGTACTGCTTACATGGAGGGAAATTTTGTTTTCTGAGTTGTGCCAATTTAGATTTGTAGTTCCACAGAGTGGATTTGTGATAGAAGTAAATTTATTTCACTGAGAAATTTGATTGAAATGTGGATTTTTACTGAAAAATTATCCAGCCTTACACTTATGCTTTTTAAAAAAAAAACTACTGGTAATTCATCTGCTTTTAGTGCAGGATATAATTTGGAAAAATAGCAACATAGCTGATACCTTTACAGAATTGGGAAGTATGATACCCTCAGGTATTATCTCTAGCCAGAACAGCAGAGCAAGAGAATGTATAAAGCGTTCATAGACAAACATTTTCCTATGCTTTTAAGTGCTTGTCCCCTTGAAAGTACACTTTTTGCAAGGGTAAGTGGGGAAGGAAAGAGCACAAACCACAAAGTGTTATGTCCAACCCTTGCCTCATGACAATGCAATGGGTAGTAGAGATTTAGGGGTTTTGCAGCACGTAACAAACTACTCTGAATATGAGATGAAAAGCTTTGTAAGATTCTTAATTGGAGAGACAAAAAAGTCTCAGGGATAGCTTTACTTGAGAGAGGTTGCTAGGATTTGCCTCCCATGTAGAACTGTACAGTCCATACCGCATGTGGGAAGACAAGAGTGTTGCCTCTGCTAACACCCTTGACTGTCAGCATCAAGTAGCACCTAGTTGTCAGCTGAAATGTTTGTGATCCATCCTTACAGGTAGTATCGGTATTCCTAAAGTTAGTAAAAGTAGAGCATTGTATGCTCCGAGAAAAAGAACCTGCCTTAAAAAGAAAATTACATCAGCTGCTGTATTTGCAGACATCTGCAAGGTCATAGGATCAAAGATGTCTATTAACATGTATTGGCTACAAAGCACTAGTTATTTCCAAAACCAATCTTGATAGATTTCTGTAGCTCTTGTTGTAGAGAGCGGTTATGACTAGAAAGTACCACAATCTTGAACTGCCCAGGAGCCAGTCAGTGAGTAGTCTTTTACCGAGTTTTATGCCAACAGCATTTCATTGTTATTATAACTTTCCTTTTCTTCCTCTTTAGCCTTTGTCTTTTTGTATATGTAATTTCAAAAGCTTTGTATTTGGAAAAATGCTTACCTGGAAGATGATGTGCTTGTGGTCTGATGATATAAAATGAGCAATGGAGCTATTGCTTGGTAACCATGGTCCATTGATGTTGGAAGTATCTGTGGAGCCGTGAATGAGAAGGGTGAGCTTCAGTCACGCTTGCTGTAGGGGCCGGTGAGCTGAGACCGGAGGCAGCAGACACAGCTGGCATGCAGAACTGGCACTATCTGCCTTCCCACCGCTCTGACCATGGAATTGCTTGTCGACCACAGAGAAGTCTTGGTTTGGCATCCCAGGAATCAAAGGCAAATCACTGTTCATAGAAGGATTCTGGAAAGTTGAAAAATGGACAAGGGTGATTAAGGACAGAGCTAAATATTCCTCTGGTGAAGTTGCTGGAATTACATCAAGGCTAATCTTGGCAGACACTTTTGGGAAGCCTGTTAGTTATAAGAACAACAGTGGTGAGAGAAGTAGTGCCAAATTCTGCCTGGTCAGTGGGCAGGAAAAATCATTTGGGGTTTGTGGCCTCCAATTCCAGATGACCTGAATCTAGTTAAACAGCACAATGACTATTTGTAACGCTTTCTTTATCGCCTAGCTTTTCCAATGCACAGGGAAATGAGTCAGACTGCGACTCATCTCTTACCATATGCATTACAAATGGTATCACTGAAGCCCTCTGAAAACGAGGGGCCTGGGACAAAGGTTGGCCTTACTTGGGCCATCTTGCCTACACGTTGAGGAACCCTTAGCAGCACAACCAAACCAGTTCAGGAGGCTAAGGTTGCAACAGGGAACATTGCATGGAAAGCTTTCCCAGCAAGATCCTATTTGTATAATGCTTAACACCAGTTGCTCACTTAAATGAGTGGAAATTGTGGTTTCTGAAGAAAACATGATTTCTTTTGTGCCTCTAGTTGACACTTTAAACATGGTTAGTAGATCAGTATAGTAACTAAAAATATCGCAAAATAACCACCAAAGTGGAAGACATGATTGTCCTGCTAACTTGTTGCTGAAAGGAACAAATATACTTGCAGAAGAATTTCTTCACAGTCATGCTCTGCCTGCCTCACTGTGAAGACGGAGCTGTGAAAGCAGCTCTTACTGACAGCGCTGTGACAAACATCACCCCTCTCTCGCTGGTTTTGGTGGGGGAGAGGGTAAGGAGGTATTTTTGGAAGGTGTTTTGTTTCCTGTGTTTAAAAAGCCTTTTTCCTCTAGTCACCTTGTGGCTGGTTTCCAGGCATGGTTTGGATGCAGCAGTAACCATGGGAAGACTCTACTCAGTTACTCAGGATGTCTTTACTCCACCACCCCTCTGTGTCAATACAAATGTGTGACCCAATGCATACTTTGTTCTCCAGCACACTGCAATTTTTACATACTTGAGGAAGCTGTCTCCGCTCCTGTCATGCTGCGAGGTCTGGGGACTTTTGGTTTTGAAAGCTGAGCTTCTCCAACCATTCTCAAGAATCCAGGGTCCAAATTAAAAACACTAAGCTCTACAAGACTTTTGATACTCTTATAAGCAGTATTGCTTGGCTACTACTTAGTCATTTAGGAGGTCTTTCGTATACTATGTCTAGATCATATAATGGGCAACTGAGAAGCCTGATAGACATGTTGGGAAATTTTAGTGTGAGATGATACCTTAATACTGAAAAAGAAACTTCAGCATTGCCTTATGGAGAGGTGATTGTAAAGGAAGACTGTATGCAGAGTTTTCAAGCTGCACTGAATCTCTCGGTCTTTTAAGGGAAGGTTATTCCATATGAGAAAGATGCCACTGTGCTAGTACAATAGTTATTTGGTTTCATAGCCTGCATTTTCCCAACTGTCGCTCTATTCTCCATCTGGAAGGATCCAGGACTTTTTCTGTACCTCAACAATTCTCTTTTTCCATTTCACCACTTGCAAGGCGTATACAGTGTTATACTGTGTTCATCATGCTGGGCTGCATTACCTTAATGTAGCAAATAGAGTTTGGCCAGGTTTGGTTTGGTTTTGCCTGGAAACCTCGAGCCTTACACAGGTCAGTTGCTGCCTCTCAGAGATAATTAGGGACTATATATGCTGTCTTCAGTTGAGGAAGAAGTGGCCATGGCTCATGAGGAAGCGGTATGATGCTATTCAGAGTTTGATGTCATTCATTTGGTGAGCGTATTAACTTCTTTACACAGGGAATACGGGCCATAAAAGCCAGAAGCTAACAAGAAGCAATTTTTTTGTAGAAGGCAAAGATTTTCCGTTTCATTGGGAAGAATCAAATCCGGAAAACAGTAATTACCGACAAGAGTTTGGACCGCATCACTAAGTGTATACACTGCCAAGGCACAAGTTCTCCGCTCCTAGAAAAGTCCAGACAAACCAGACAGGATGATTCGGTCTTGTAGTTACCTGTTGTTTAGTACCCAGATGGTCTGTTTTGTTTGGGGGTGTGTGGGTGAGATCTAATTGGATGCACTAAAATGGCACTGACTCTATTTAGCCCAGTGTGAAAATGCTAGTTTAGGCACCTGTTTGTCCTACCGAACTGGCAAATAATGTGTTTCTGGCACACTTGCCACATTGGCAGTCTCCCTGTGCTATCTTGTTGCTCACTCCACTTTACTTACAATACATCTAGGTTATCTGTTACCGGCAGCAATCCTGAGCCTCTCTTCTACTGATGGGAAATAAAATGAAAGACATTTCTAGCATTTGGACTAGCATTTGAGAAGCGCAGCTGCACTGATAGCTCTGAAGAGAAGCCTGAGCTTTAGTAACTGCTGATTTCAGGGCCTGAATTTGCCAGTAATTTTGCAGGGGTTTTGTCTTTGCTGCTATTCATGTGTGTGCTTACAGGTAAGCCTGTTCAGTGGGGGCAAATGCAGGCTGACCTTGTGGTGTGGGGACAAGGGGGATGTCCAAGCCCAAACATGGCTATTAAACACAGGCCCAAGCTTTTCTTCAGGTGTTGCAGTAGGGTGAAACATTTGTGGACCGGGCTGGCTCACTAGCTGATATCTGTAGCTTCGGTCCTTCCAAGCAGCATGGACATCCTGCAAGGACATGCCATGGCCAGGCCAGAGGACAGCAAGGGGGACAAAACAACCAGGCAACATGTTTGTTTCTGGCCACAACTATGTGGCTTGGTAGACCATGGGCATAGGTAGCCCTGGAGAAACTGCTTGTTTCCTCCTCCCCTAGTACTAAATGCTTCTCTACTGGACAAATGATAGCGAGGATTAAGGCAGTAGCATGAGCCCTGTGCAGGGCATGTGACTGAGATCCTTAGATCTAGATTCCTTAGAGCTTCCCTGTCTTGGGTTATCCCATCCCATCCCATCAGTGAGCCTGACTGCTGCCTCTGTGCCTTTATTTGAAGTGAATGCTTTTTTGTGCAGCTGTTGGCTTTCTGCAGATGCTTCAACTTGCCAGCAATTCTGGTGATTCCCTGTATGTCAAAATTGTGAGGAATTAAACTGCTTATTGAACTGCCAGACTATGGATTTGTGATTAGATCCAGAAATGATAGAGTTTTGGAATTCTGCCGTAAAGAATATTCCTTGGCTTGTTCAGTGGGTCCTTGATGTCTGGCTTTTCCAAACAGTGGTGGTTTTCAGCTTGCTGTGTTTATTTCACCATCGGCAGCACAACTGCAGAGCCTTCTCGATGCTACAGAAAGCACATACAAGATACAGGTCTCTGGAATCTGTAATTCCGAAAGACTAAATACATCTTGCTTTTGGGTTTTTCCATGAATTCTTATGCTATATACTGGGCGAGTAGCAGTTCCCATGGCAGACCTCAGGGATCCCTAACATGAAGACCAGATGTAAGTCTTAGGCCTCTGGATTAGCAAGATACGGGAGCAGACGGCTGAGTTTCTGTGCGTGAGTAGTCCCTGTGAGGTCAGTGGTGCTTCTCACTTCCTTAAACTACTTCGCTAAAAAGAGGATTTGGAAGCCCAGTGGAATGCAGACCCTGCTCATTCAGCAGCTGGCGGGAGCCGGGCCGTCTGTGCAAAGTACATCGTCCTTGGGGGCATCTGCCCAGAGCTGCTGGGGGTGACTCCCCACTTCCACCCCTGGCTGCAGAGCTCCACCGACTGCCCTGGGAGGAGCCCGTCCTGCTCTGCCTGGGGGAGACCCATGGGAGACAGCGCTCCTCGGAGAGTCAGAAATGGACATGAGGGAGTATGCTAGGGGGAAAACAGCCAGGCTTTCTTAAATGGAGAAGCTTTTCATTTAATTTCCTTTGTTTTCTTTTTAACAGCTTAAAATAAAAAGCGGAACAGGAGTGAAAAATAAAACTTAAACAAATTGCTTCTTGGCAGCTCTGTTTCACTGGCTGATGTTTTGCAAATGTATCAAAGCTCTTTGCAGCAGTTTAAAAAAATTCTCCTATTTAAAGGAGGTAGCCTTTGTAAACGCCTGCTAAAGGAGGTTTTCAGACTGCTGCTTGTTTACCAAATAGCTCATTATATGCCTGCTGCAGAAATGTGCATGGGGAGGATGAGGGAGGCTCACTCCTTAGGTGAAACTCCCATGGCAGTAACATTATAACCCTCAGGAGAAGTGGGTACAGTATAACAGCAGTTGCGTTTAAGGTTTGAAAAACAAATTATAACTGGCTACAACAGGAGAGCAGTGAAAGTAAAGAGCTGTGTCAGAGGCTGAAGACAAATTATTCTCTTGATTTAGATCACTTTGGGTTACAGAACTGCATTAAAGACTAAGATTTCACAATTGCTTTTATATGTGTGTGCGTGCATGCACACTTTTTAAAGTCTTGGTATAGAAACAGATTAATTGTCTGTCTCTGCCAAGTGCCATATGTTTACAGCTGAGTTATAAAACACTTTAAAATAGGGGTTTATAATGGAAACACTGACACATCCTTAAATATGTTGATGCTAATAGACACCACAACAAATCCCATAGAGGTTTTAAAAGATATATCTGTTGTTCTGGAAGAGGACATACTGGCTTCTGCCTGAAGTGAAGCTTGTCATTTCTGTTCTTAGAATCATAGAATCATTTAGGTTGGAAAAGACCTTTAAGATCATCGAGTCCAACTGTTAACCTAGCACTGCCAAGTCCTCCGCTAAACCCTGTCCCTAAGCGCCACATCTACACGTCTTTTAAATACCTCCAGGGATGGTGCCTCAACCACTTCCCTGGGCAGCCTGGTCCAGTGCTTGACAACCCCTTCAGTGAAGAAATATTTCCTAATAACCAATCTAAACCTCCCCTGGCCAACTTGAGGCCATTTCCTCTTGTCCCGTCGCCTGTTACTTGGGAGAAGAGACCAACCCCCACCTCTCTACAACCTCCTTTCAGGTAGCTGAAGGGAGCAATAAGGTCTCCCCTCAGCTTCCTTTTCTCCAGACTAAACACCCCTGGTTCCCTCAGCCGCTCCTCACAGGACTTGTGCTCTAGACCATTCAGACCAGCTTCGTTGCCCTTCTCTGGACACGCTCCAACACCTCAATGTCTGTCTTGTAGTGAGAGGCCCAGAACCGAACACAGTACTCGAGGTGCAGCCTCACCAGGGCTGAGTACAGGGGGACGATCACTTCCCTAGTCCTGCTGGCCACACTATTTCTGATACAAGCCAGGATGCCGTTGGCCTTCTTGGCCACCTGGGCACACTGCTGGCTCATATTCAGCCGGCTGTTGACCAACACCCCCAGGTCCTTTTCCACTGGGCAGCTTTCCAGCCACTCCCCCCCAAGCCTGTAGCGTTGCCTGGGGTTGTTGTGTCCCAAGTGCAGGACCCGGCACTTGGCCTTGTTGAATCTCATACCATTGGCCTCGGCCCATCGATCCAGCCTGTCCAGATCCCGCTGTAGCACCTTCCAACCCTCCTGCCCATCTGGGTGTTGCCTGCAAACTTACTGAGGGAGCACTCGATCCCCTTGTCCAGATCATTGATAAAGATGTTAAACAGGACTGGCCCCAGTACTGAGCCCTGGGGAACACCACTTGTAACCGGCCGCGAACTGGATTTAACTCCATTCACCACAACTCCTTGGGCCCGGCCATCCAGCCAGTTTCCTACCCAGCGCAGAGTACGCCCATCCAAGCCATGAGCAGCCAGCTTCTCCAGGAGGATGCTGTGGGAAACAGTGTCAAAGGCTTTACTAAAGTCCAGGTACACAACATCCACAGCCTTTCCCTCATCCACTAAGCGGGTCACCTTGTCATAGAAGGAGATCAGGTTGGTCAAGCAGGACCTGCCTTTCATAAACCCATGCCAACTGGGCCCAATCACCCGGTTGTCCCGTACGTGCCACCTGATGGCACTCAAGATGAGTTCCCAGGCACCGAGGTCAGGCTGACAGGCCTGTAGCTCCCCAGGTCCTCCTTCTGGCCCTTCTGGTAGATGGGCGTCACATTTGCTAACCTCCAGTCAACTGGGACCTCCCCAGTTAGCCAGGACTGCTGATAAATGATGGAAAGTGGCTTGGTGAGCACTTCCACCAGCTCCCTCAGTACCCTTGGGTGGATCCCATCCGGCCCCATAGACTTGTGTGTGTCTAAGTGGTGTAGCAGGTCACTGACCATTTCCCCTTGGATTATGGGGGCTTCATTGTGCTCCCCATCCCTGTCTTCCTGCTCAGGGGGCTGGGTGCCCAGACAACTTACTGTTAAAGACTGAGGCAAAGAAGGCATTAAGTACCTCAGCCTTTGTCACTATGTTTCCCCCCACAAGCAATAAAGGAGGGAGATCCTCCTTCACCCTCCTTTTGTTGCTAATGTATTTATAGAAACACTTTTTGTTGTCTTTTATGGCAGTAGCCAGATTAAGTTCTATTTGGGCTTTGGCCCTTCTGATTTTCTCCTTGCATAACCTCACGACATCCTTGCAGCCCTCCTGAGATCCCTGCCCCTTCTTTCAAAGGTCATAAACTCTTGGTTTATGACCGGAGTTCCAGCCAAAGCTCGCTGCTCAGCCAGGCCGGTCTTCTTCCCCGCAGGCTCATCTTTCAGCTCATGGGCACAGCCTACTCCTGCACCTTTAAGATTTCCCTTTTGAAGAATGTCCAGCCTTCCTGGACTCCTTTGCCCTTCAGTACTGCCTCTCAGGGGACTCTGCCAACCAGGCTCCTAAACACGCCGTTTTCTTCAAACCATTTGAATCTTCAGTGGCATCTAAGAAGCCTTGGATTATATCTAACACTTCAGATGGTGCCAGTATGTAGCAAAATAATGTGTTTGATATCTAAAAGCTTTTCCAATTGCAATGTGGGAACCACAGCCCTTTTCAGAACGTGTAATTTTACCTATGTGTGTGTAATACAGTGCATAAAGGCATTCTAGCTTCTTCCCTACTTTTTCTTTCCTGAAATAAATCCCAACATGGAGTAACTGTTCTAGTTTTTTGTATACTGGGTACAATCACCAAACTCCTGCTTTTGTTAAAATTCCTCCCAGGAGAAACCTACCTTCTTGTCATTAACTTTATTCTTAACCATTTTCTTCCAGATTTTAATAGGCTTCTGATTTTCTTCTAGACAACAGTAGACAGAAGCACGCTGCAGCATTTAGCATTAACTGCAGCTAAAACCTTTCACCCAAGCTCTTGCGAGTGTTTTGGGACGGGATCCTTCCCTGCCACTCGCAAGAGGCAGCCAGCCTAGGGCTGGAGCGGGGCAGCTGTGCAGCACAGCTGTGCAGCATCATGCCATAGCTCAGGGGTGTGAAGCTTGCCTGCCACGCTCGAGGCGGCAGAGCGGATCTGTAGCCTGAGTGCAGTGACACTGTTTGCACTTGAGCTGTGGTCCCGGGGATGACATCCTCACTCTGGAAAGCAGCGCAAGCAGGGAATGGGGATGTTAAACACAGGAGTGCTGCTATTCTGTTGAACATTGCTGGAGCCTTTCCTGGGGCTCATTACCGCGGCCTTCCCTTTCTCTTGCATGAGGTTTAGTAACAGCACATTTTTTCTGCCATTGTTTTTTTGTTGTTGTTGCATTTCCTTGTTGTTCCCCATGGAACAAAACGTACCCTGGCACGGGGTCTCCCGGTGTGTGCCAGCAGCCTGCTGCAGCCTCCTGCCCCAAGTGAACCATGTGGGATGAAACTATGTTGACTGTAGGGTGAAAAATTTTGCAGTATGTCTGAGGAGGCTCAAAGACAAGGCAGGGAGTGTTGCACGGTCCGACTCTGGGGCCACGCTTTCACAGGAAGGTGAAAAGGGGAGTAGGTTGATTTGGGGTGAAATACTCAACTGGGTGCTGACAGGAAGATGCTGAAAAATCCCTGTGACAGAGAAAAAGAGGTGACTCGCACTGTTTGTGTCTTCTGAGCCGTGATGTGACTGGTGGGTATTACAACTGGGGCAGTAGAAAATAGTCTGATAGAAGCAGACGATTGACTGCTTTCCCCTCTGCTGGATGGGCAGTATCACACCATTCCTTTTGTAGCTTGGGCAAATTCCTCCTGCAGACTTCCCAGAAGCTTCCTAATTCCCAGTGTGCACCAGAAGGCTCAGGGGAGGTAGGTGCTGTGTCAGTTGACAGGCAGAGTAGGGAGCAAAGCAACCTTCTTCGAAACCGCAGGCCAGAGAGGTGAGCTGCAGGCTGGTACGGTACGGCCCAGGGTGGGACGAACACAGGTGCCCTCAGCTAACGACGGTGCCAGATCTGTCCTTTCAACAAGCTAGGCAGGAGCTCAGCTGCAGTATTTCCAGCTACGATTTCACATCTATGTGAAATCATTGGTGCAAATGTTAGGTGAGAGCATGTAGTCTGCAAAGTAACCTACACATCCACTGCAAAGGCACCAAGTTCTTGAAAGACTGCAGTTCATGTATGTGGATCTAATATGGTTTCTTCTGCAGAAGAGCACCAGAATGTTTAAGCTCCATGAGCTTATTTATCAGGTTTTCCTTCCAAAGACTCAGTTTTCCCTCTAACCTGCCTTCTGTGTCTGTCCTGGAGAGAGATGGCTTTCTCAGGTTAGGGTCCTATTCTTAAGTAAAATGCTACCCCCAAGGGGGACCCACAGCATGTCACTCAGGTGGCAACAAAAAGCAAAACCTGTGCAACAAATTCAGTCTTTAAACAAGGCTACACTTTTGTGAATGGTGGGAGTTTATTTCAGTAAACTTCAGAACTGCAAATAATGATGAGAAACCTACTGTTTGTATTAGAGTAATCACAAATACAGTAGTGGCTATGTTACCTGAATAAATCGCTCATTGCGAGCTGCTTTGTGGCTTCCTGTGATAATTAATAATTCCTGAATTGAAGTTGCCAGACAAGGGTAAATGTTTATATTATGCTTGTATCTAAAGACCCCAGCATGGGCCCGTGTCTCCTTGCATCACCTATGCCTCCAGCATACGCAGGAGAATCAGCACAGAAAGAATCCTTCCATTCAAAACTATATGGCATTTCCCTGGTGGTTCCTTTCCTTCCTGAGCCTGGTACCCTTGCAAGAAAGGAGAATGGCTGCTGCTGCGCAGTATAATGTAGCTAATCAATCTGTGTCTCCATTGGTAAGATAGTATCAGTGTGGTAGCACATGAACCTCAGATATAAATCGCAATAACATAATTTATGTAGTAGCTGGAAGGAAAATTATGTTATAAGTTGGTAATACTTGTGGGATTGTTTACTGTCTTCCACAGAGCAGAACAAAATTGGAGGGATCAGGAGCAGCAGGCTGTTTAGCTTTCTGACACAGCTGGATAAAAACAGCTTTATCTGAATAGCATTGTCGTTAGCACTAGGTTTCTCATCCATGCATTTTGGTTCCCCAACAGTGGGACAGTGGAGGAGTTGGATCCTGTTATTAACTTGTCTCAAAGTATCATGTAAAATTAATAAGCATAGAGAAAGAGTGCTTTCAGATCTTGAGAGAATTAAAGAGTGTCAGAGACAACATGGACTTAAATATGTAATGGGAAGTAAGCTGCATTCAGGGATTTCTGTAATAAAGATAATGGAATCCTTAAATGCAAGAGGGTCAATGAGCTTTTGTTTTGATCTTATCTGCTCTGTAGAAACTGCTCTAATGATGGATATAGTTACAAAACATTGGTATCCCATCATGTTTACAGCATGATTTGGTTAATATTGATAGGAACCACCTGTGCTGTAGCTACATTCCCAGACTGTGCCCCTCTGAGGTCCGTCGTTAAAATGCAGATTGGGAGTTCAGTTTAAACACAGTCTGGGCTCGGCAAAACTAAGTGATGTTTATGATGAAGCTGTACTGAGTGACTAGTTGGTCTTCTGAACAGTTCCTGATGGGATCAAATTAAAATCAGTTGCCTCAAATGTGGCTTACTTAGCGGAGGTAGTTTCTTCCGCTCATCTTGACTAGTCTTTCCTCTCTTGTCTACCTTTCCAGACAGACCAAGTTTAATCTCTTCTTCCTAAACTGTGACAAGTTGAGTGCTCCTCTCGGCTCATACCAGAGCTGACTGGGAATTACCTGCTATTGAGCAGCCTTTTCTGAAAATGATGGTAATCAAACACTATGGTTTGCTTGGTAGGGACTTTTTAATTAGCAAAAAGTAATCGGGTGTTTTGTTTTGTTTTTCCCTCTGTAATCTACAGGCCACAGCAGAAGGCAGCCAGCCAGGGCAGTGACCTGCTCAGGTTTAAGCTTTGGGAATTTCCCAGGCTTGAGTGCTGACAGGTGCCTTCCAGGTGGTGGGAAGTTTGTGACATATGAGAAAAGCACCTCGACATGGCTCCTAAAGAGACTGGCTGGAAAGAAAATTTTCCTTCATCATAGGCTCACTTGGCAGATTTCTCACAGGTAAAGCTGGTTATGTTCAGTACTAAATATGACATTGTAAACAAGAAACCTTAGGGGAGCTGAGGAACCTTATCTGTTGGTTAAAAATGTTTTAAAGTCTATTGTCCTGAAATATGTATTGTCATTCCCGATTCAAAAGTTTTCTGGTCAAAGTCATGTGCAGAAGAGACTGTTCCCAACAGTTATCCTCACGGGTACCTCTGCTCTTCCCCAAAAAGCACTGCGAGGGTAGTGCTACAAGTGTCTCCTCAGCAAGCAGAGGTTGGCTTTAGTGATACCTCCTGAACCTGGTGGTGACAAATTGGAGGAGGCCTGTGGGTTATTTCATGCCTTGTTTGCTTAAGTGTGTTCAGTTCTTAGGTGATATTTTAGGAGTACCTATTTTAAAATAGAGAACCATCAGCATGACATTCAGCTCGTAAGAGTTTCCAGAATGGGATAGAGGGGTGTCTCTGTCACTCACAGGTGTTATGCCCACTCCATACATGACACAGCAGCCAAGGGTCTTGCAGGGAAAGGAGGCTGATTTCATGTGAGAGATTTCTCCCACAGCAGGAAGTCGACAAAGCCAGCTCCCAAGGCACCCAGGGCCGCGTGGCTGGAAGAACATGTCGGTGTGCTTTGTTACACTAATTCACAAATGATGTAAACTGTGCCCAGAAAGACCAAAGCCAACACAGGCTACTGAAACTTGTATTAGGACTGGGGCAGTCTAACTGGCTTCATAATTCATTTTTGCACCATAGACACTGTTGAGTGCAAGAGAATGAATAACGCCTGTCTTTGAGTCTGTTGACATACGTGTTTCCTGTTATTCCAGCCAGTCCTCCCCAAAATGCAAGCACCTCTTCCACTGATGTTCTTTTAATATGGAGAGTGAGTAAAAATATTTCATTTATAGCTACGACAAACATAGGTTGTAACTTTTTGGAATGCGTGATCGCGGCTTTTAAAGGCATATTTGCACTAGCTTTGCTTAGCTTGGATAACAAGAGTGAAGTCATGCTCTTCAACACAGACTACACAAGGTAGGCTTGCTGCATGCTTACTCACGTGATTACTTTGGTGCCTAAGTTCAGCAGAACAATGAATAATTATTTCCATATAATATTTCCTTTATTTCCACATACTTCTGTATGCTCAAGCAGAAAGGAAGAACTGCTAAATTCACACTTACAGTAAATGAACTGAATACAACGCACACATGTGTAGCACTGAAAGAGAATGATCTTCATACATGAAATCTGAGAGAATCACAGTCATTGTACAGGACACATCCACAAAAACAGACCAAATGCAACAGTTGGAGTCACTGGAGAGCTAGATAGGAATTTGGAGTGGGGAAAAAAAGTCAGCAATGTGTATTATTCATCATTTGTCATTTGCAGTTGAGGAAATGGAATGCCCTCTGACACATCTGAAGAAGTTCATGATTTATTGGAAGTAGTGAAAGAAGTATAAAGCCAAATAGTAATATAACCCCCTGGGGATGTCTTGCTACAGTCTTTTACATAGCTTTAGAGCCACTGTAAATAGTTGGACTAAGATAAAAATCCTGGGAAACATTTGGCATGAAATGCTTGAGATATGACACTGTTCATTCTTTGAAGTCAAGAGATTTTAGTCTTGTCCGGCATCACAATACTAAACATAACATAACACTGTTACCTTTAAATATCATTCAAACTCTCTTTGTACACCCATCCTCTTTTTACTGGAGAAGCCCCAGATGGTGAATGGCATTAGCTACAGCACCTCGGCCCCGTGGACCTATTGTCGTAGCAGGACAGCCCTATCAATTCACAGTGATCGCGGTGGGCATTGTATGAGGTTTGCTTTTGACCTGGGAGAATATTGCCGTCATTCACTTTCAGTAGCCAGTACAAACAGAACCGTTTCATAGAAAGTGGCCAGATGGAACAAAATACTCGATGGCTTAAAAAATAGTTATTTTGTATATGTGTGCAGTAGTCATTATGGAAATGCAGTGAGCCAACTTGAGTAACTGTTTTCCAAATATTACCTATAAACTTAATTTCTGCGTGCAAGCCTAAATGAGCAGCAGTGTAACTTCCTAAACTGGAAATCAGCAAACACTCCTGAGAGGCAGCATCTCTTTAACAAATGATAGGTATGCAGTCATTCGTGCCTGGACTTGATCGTACACAATCTGAATTTTGTGGCACGAACACTCACTGGTTTCTTCCTCTTGCTGTATTGCGGGTTACTTGCTTTGCTTTGTAGACCAGGAATTCCATACATTAGAGCATGGATGGAAACAAGAGGAAGAGGATATAGAGAAAACTAAATCAAGAATTCACCTGTCATGGGTCCAAACACCAGAAAGCACATGCTCTCAAAGTATGCTTGCTATGGTCTTTTAAATAACACTCAAGCCACTGTAAATAGTCAGGCTCAGACAAAAATAAGTGGTTCTGGAGAGGTAGTTTGTGGCTGTATGTTATGTAACAACTCCAAAATTCATCTAAATTCTTGTCTTTTGTCCTTGAACAGTGCTTTTCCTCTAAATTACCACAAACGTGAATTTGTCTTGGGAATAATCAGCAATACACATATAAAAGGCAGCAGATCAGACTTTGTGCATGGTAAGCAGGGGAAAAGTCTAAAGCTGGTAAGTTACCAGTGCAAGTACAAGTCAGTTCAGTGATTCGAACTTCAAGAAAGTGCACACAGCAAATAATATGGAATACTGCTGTAAGTGATATCCTAAGGCAGGAGAACAAGAACCACATGCCAGTGTCAAGTAGCTCCATGCAGTTATGAAATGCTTGTGTCAAACAGACCAGGGTTAAACTCAGCTTTTGTGAATTGATGTGGCATCCTCTTGCAGTTTAAACACAAAGTTCCTTTATTTTTTAAGTGTCTCATTTTCGTATGTGCAAAAGCGTATCATTAATAATGTTAGACCTTACCATTACTTCTTTTTCCCCATACCAGATAATTTTAGCAGCCAGATTCAAGAATGAAGGTGCACACTTCAGCTGGCTTTAGACACAGTGATTCCAAATTCCTACATAGGGCATGGCGCTGAGTTCACACTCCAGCAGTTTGGCTGTAGAAATCATCAGCCATTTAAGCAGAGTTCAAGCACAGCTTGGCAATGCTGCTTATAGCCCAGAGTACACACAGCTGAAGATCAGGAATGCCTAGTGAGATTTTCCTAAGTGTGCTTCAGGGCAGACACATCTGTGTTTTGCAATGTGTGCAGCCGACTAGCCCAAACAGTTGATAATTTTATCTTCTGTCCATTGCCATTGAGGTCTCTGGCACGCTTCATGAGTACCTCAGCACATACTGACATCTCTTTTCTGCAAGAGGAGTATAATGGCTTGGCCCGTCTTGTCTAATCTCATTTTCTTCTGTGATTTTTTTCCTCGCCAAATGATAGGTACTTGTAGTGCAGTGTGATGACTTCCCAGCTGCATGTCCCCTTTGGACAGTCTCTTACATGATCCACGTGAAGCTGTTGTCCATTATCTTCTTTGTAGTCTCTCAACAGTGAAGGTACTTTTCATTACATGTTGCCCTCAGCAGGCTAGCCCTTAGCCTTCCTGCTAAAGGAGTTAATGTTCCCGAATTAGCCCAAGCTTCCTTTTTCTTGCCCATTTGGTTTTTCTACTGATGAGCTGATGGAGCTAGCGGTTGTGATGCAGTTGCCCGCAGACTCCACTACCCGGGCCCCCTACAGGGCTATATGCCATGTACATTGCCTTTCAGTGCATGTATGCTAAACATTTCCTAGGACAGAAAAGCACTAGAAGGGTTCTGCAGAGACTGTAAGAGAATACATAGATGGAAGTGTAAAAGCAAGATTGAAAGCACTGGTTTAATCTCATTGAAATAAACATTTACAGCTTTTCTGACCTTTTCCTGTAGATCATGTCAAGCCCTTCATCAAGTTCAGTGTGATTTAAAATTTAGAGCAACACTCCCTTTAGGCTGTTACATTAAAGTCCAGATGCGAGTGAACATTCAGGCTCAATCTGAAATTTTCCACCAACTTCCAAATTTATAACCTGCAGGCAATTGCAAGAGGGTTGGCTGCACATACCTATTCATTGATCCCAAACAGGGACTGTTTGTACGCAATGGCAGAGGGATGATGTAGTTTCCCCCTTACTGCTTTGAAATAAAGATAATTTACTAACATGGCGATTTTTTGAGAACCTACTTTTGCCACGTTTTATTCTGATCTTCAGTTTGCAGGCTATTTTCTTATTTACTCTGCTGAAATACTGACAACATCTAGGATAAAGAAATATTTCTTATTACCTAAAATTTATACTTCTGCTGCAACATCAAATATTCTGCAGCTGCTCTAGTCTTCACTTAAGGCCATAGATCTGTATCATGATGACGTGCATGGAATCTCTTAATGAGGGTGATGCAAATAGGACTTTGGGAAACCAGCTTTGACTTTGGTCAAGGAAGTAGGACAATTTAGGAATATGTTTTGGAGGAACACCTCATATCGCTTCAGGCCCAGGGATGGGAGTGAACATACTTCAGCCACCTACCTACTGTACTCCTTCTGATTTGTGCTAGCAGGGAAGGAATCTCCCCCAGCCTGAACTGCAGTTGTCCAGCCCGGACACCTCTGACCAGCAGCACTGTTTGGCATTACTGGGTTGCTATTCATTTGTAGCCCCGGTTCCAACTCCATCCTCCATTTCTGCCCTGTAATTTGCTTGAGGTCCTACCCAAGGCCAGATCCTCACCCCAGGCTCAGAGGATACTTCTTGCCTAGTCAGCAAGTGGCCTTTTCCCACTATGTTGAGTTGCTAAAGCAGTTTTTGAGGGACTGGAAGACAGAAACACTCTTTCTCTAGATGGATGCAGCTATTCAGCTTCCTGCTGAAGTTTTGTCCAAGAGCTCACATTTCTAACACCCCAGTGATGTAGTTCTTGTGTTTAAAGTGTCATTTATGGTCTAGACAGCCATGGTGCACCTTCCCCAGTGACCAGCCAGCCTCAGGCCTGTCTCAGGCACCTTGGTTGTTGTGGCTAAGCCTGTGAACCCTGCTCCTGCTCTTAGCTCATATTCAGGAGTAAGGCAAACAGGGATGCATCCTGTACTCGTTCCTTGCTTGTGTGTATGCCATTAAAAGGAATGCAATAATGTCGTGTGCTTATTATTGTTAATCATTTGCTATAACAGGTTTAGATTTTTTTTTTTTAACCTAATCACATCTGTTTATTAGGAGTAGAAACACATATGGTTGAGCATCTCTCCTTAAAAAGGGAGAAATAAGGATGCTTGAGACAGCAAAGCAGGAAAAGAGTTCGTGGATTCTTCAAATGGCCATGGCTGCTTAGAGATAACTCAACCCCAAATCTGTGACCCAAGTCCCACCCCCCCTCCCCTGCCTGAAGGTTTCAGGAGTTTGGAGTTTGTGTGGGTGTTGCTTCTTGGCCCCTCCTGTAACTTCATGGTTACCAGAAAATCACACTGATTCACTCTAGTGGTGCCTCTTGCACATCCTGTGTTTCTTCAGACTTCCCCATTCTCTTTCTACCTCCTCACCCCCGTCCAGCATTACACACACTCTTCTGAGGTTGCAAACCGTGCTGTGCTAGGCCACCCTGCACCCTGGGATTTCTCTCCTTGCCTATGGTCAGAAGTCTTTGCTGGAGCTGGGCTTTCTTACTGAACGCCTTACCTGAGCTATAAAGCTACGTAGCAACATAGGAAACTTTCCAAAATCAGGCATGTTTTTAAACCCTTTGAATTTCATATGAGTATGAATCATAGAAAGAGTCATTTTCTTCTCATGCTGAATAGGGAACTGCATTAAATTTGGGAAGCAAAAAGATTTGTAAAGCAACTTTGTTTGTTCCATGTTAAGACATCCACCCTAAGCTTTCTCAACTCCCCCTCTGCCTTTTTTCCTAACTTTGAGGAAAAGACACAGTTCTCCTACCCCATCCAAAGAATGAAATGAAACATCTAGGTTTGGGGTCAAATTAAGCATTTTAATCCACAGCGAATTCTCCCTTGCCAAAAACCAGATAAACTGCTTTAGGTTGACTCATAACAAAAAATGTGTTCTCGGTGTCACCAACAAACAGAATGAATCCATTATTCACACAGCTCAAGTGAAAGGCTTGCTTTGAGTCAAGGGCTGGAAAATGAACTTGATGTTGCATTTGACTTTGCTGATCCTCAGAAAGGAAGGATGCTTGAGTCCGTTACAGATTGGTGATGTCCTCAAGCACCCAGCCATGCGTAGTAGGGGCATGAAGTGTGACGAGGCGGCCTGAGGCACAGGCCTGGTGTGGACAACAGTACCGGAGTGCCCTTTTACACCGCTATCCATAAGGTCCACCACAGCAACCTCCATTTTCTCCGCCCGGGTGCAGGAGAGCCATGAGTGTGGTGCTCTTCCCCGGAGGTGGCCATCATTACCTCAGCAATGCTCCCAGCCTCACTGGAGCAAATGACCCAAGGTAGCTCATCTGAACCAAGCCTGCCATTCGACAGCGTGTTGCGTTCCGTTATTAGGCTGGAGCCTGCTGCTTTACTTTCCAAGTTTTATTAATTTCAGTGTATATTGCTGTTGGCTGTGCTTCTCAATAGCTGGCGTTTTTTGTGCTACAGATGGAAAATAGGCACATACAAGGAGCTGTCTTCAACTGGAAGCCTTGAGGGGCCTGAACTTGAGAACATTAGCGTGCGCTTGTGTTGTGCCACCAAGTGCAGACGGCAATTTAAAAAGCATCTGCACCTCTGTTTACAGGGGCTGTGTTCAAGGACTTTCCTAAGCGATGCGAAACAAAGTAGATGTGGCAGGAAACTGTGCTGCTCAAGCAGCTCCTCAGCGCTGACGTCCCCCACTGAGCAGGAGAGCATCTAGGCTGTCTAATTGCCTTGATGGGCACTTGCATCTTCATGCTGACGCACGAGATGTTTCACTGCCAGCAGAGCAGGAGGAAAGTGCTCAAGTTAATACATCTGAGCATCCTAGGAGGGTGGGAGGTGGCTGAGTGGGATTCCCTCTGCTAAAAGGTGTCCCGGGCTGTATGTTGTCAAAGAGAGCTTGAAATGTGTTGTAAGGTCACTGCAGCTTCACCAGCAGAAGTTGTGACTGTCCTACTGTTCCCAGCCTTTGGAGAAAGGATTTCTTCCCCTGTCCCCATGGCAGGATAAGGAGCATTTGGGGATGCTTCTTGTGCCCTTTGCTTCCCAAATTTTCTGCAGCGTTTGCCTGGGCTGGGTCCTCGGCCACACCAGCCACTACCGCCTCCCCTGGCTCCTCGCTCAGCAGCACCCTTGGGGAAGGGCATCAGTTATTACCATGCTCACGTTACACAGCGCTTTTAGAGTCTGTACAAATATCAGTTAACCCTTGTAGCATCTGAATGATGTTGTTAAGTGTGCCTTTAAGCAAGGAAACCCAACTTATTCTTCTGGCTCTGGGGAGATGGGGGAGGATGAAGTGCTGGAGGGCAGCATGGTCAAGGGATGACTCATCCCATCGCCTTTGAGGAGGAAATGGGACAAATTGAGCCTTTCCCTACACGAGAGACTTCCCTTTCTTCTGAAAGACAATAGGAGAAGAGAAACCCAAAGTGCAGAAGGAAGGATGTGAACCAAGAGGAAGCAGGAAGAAAAGGATGGAGTAAGACAGTGGCAGAAAGAAGGACTAACTGCCACAAAGCAAAGAAGTGACTGTGAAAACAAACCCACCAAATGACAGAGGGAGATACACCAAGACATCTCTGGGGAGATGGATTTGCTGCAAGGGCCTTTCACCGTGTAGCTCCACTCCTCTGACAGCATCTTCTGCTGCACACTGTTGTCCTCATGTTCAATATTTCTTGTTCAATGGACACCACAGGTGAAGGCAGGCAATAGCAAACGTGTATGAGTTCAGTTATTCAAGAGGCAAAAATCTTACACCGTGTTGTACCTTATAGTTTAAATGAGCCAAGCACACTAGGTGAAAAAACACAAGCACATTTTTCAGTCTCTCTCTCTCTCTGTTACTACATCTTACAGTTGGATGTTTTGGGTAACAAAGCACAGGATACAGAGCAGAAACCATCATCATTTTTTGAGACTAAAACCCTGGCACCTACAAAATCAATAACATTTATTAGAAACACAGGGTCTTGCACAGGGCTTGTTTTTTGACCCATTTCACTGGTTTGTTGCTTTTATATTAAAAATGTACCCATCAAATATTGTTTATACTCCTTCCTCCCTATAAAACTTCTGCCTTCACAACTTCTCCCTGGCCTTTCCTCACCTCTGGTGTTTTTGTTTCTATGGCAGCTCTGGAAGACGTTCCTCTTCCTTTTGAAAAGGAATCTGTTAAGGTGTTAACCTTACTGTTGTTTCATTGGAAATGTGAAGGACCATCTCATGTCTTTCCGTGGGCCTGGCCTCGGAGGTCCGCCCCTGCCCCCTGCCCTGTCCTCGTGCCTTTGACGGGTTCAGGGCCATGGCACACAGAGAGCTGGAGGGAAGCGAAGCTTCTGTCAGCTCTTCTGGAGGCCCTGCAATGTACTGCACCTCCCCTCTGGCAGTGAGGAGTCACACGTGAGAATAATTTCCAGGGCTAGTGGGAGAGAAATAACTGAACATAGGAACAAGGGGCCAGATTCAGAGCATCTGCTCGGAACCTCCCGTGTAGACCTTGCACTGTCTAAAAATTCAGGTGTCCAAACCCAGCAGGGTGGTTCAGAGGTCAAAACAGGACGTGTGCAAGCAATGGGAGGGATAACACAGCTCCAAAGGGTAACCCCAAATTCCCAATACCAGCTAGGCAGCAACCCAGAGCTAGTCAGCAGGAGGCATGAAGCCAGATGTTCTCCTCCATTCCTGCTCCTCCCTGGTGCCCGAATCACAGCTGTACCCTGGCTGCTCTCCATCCCCTCGGGACCCAGAGTGTAGCGACCGCCCCAGCGCTGGGTGAGCAGGCCTTGCTGCTTGGAAGGTGTTTGCCACTGTGCCAGTGCTACCCTCTGCCATTACTCTTGCTGCAGTTCAGAGGGTTTCTCCAGAAAAGGGCCTCTGGTCAGGGCTACCTTCTCCCACCAGCTGCCAGGCTAGGAGGTTACAAAATCAGGTTTTCTTGAGGTGTTTGGTTTTGGTTTTGGTTTTGGTGTGTGTCCCTCCCCAGCTTCCCCCCCCCCCCCCCCCCCCCCCCCCCCCCCCCGGCTTCAGGGGACTCATCATTTTTTGACTGGTGAAAGGGAAACTTCCAAAATGACGGGTGAGGGGAGTTCCTACCTGGAGGACTCAGCTGGGGAAGAATGGCCCCACAGGAGCTGCAGGGACCTGACTGCATGCCTTCAGGCTGAGAAGGAAGCTGAACACAGATTTCCCATTTCCTGGGTAAGTATTCTGGCCACTAGGCTAAGAGCTGACTGACTTTATTCATTTACATTTGCAGTTTTGTTTCATATTTTATTGACTGCACACATGAACACACACAATTTTTCCTCTTACGAATGTGCAAAGGAATTGGAGATATTATAGGTATTGGTGAAAAAGTGCATACGAATGATTATTCTCATTTTTAAAACATGTAACTTGAAAATGCTTCTTGGTCTGGGGAGAAAAAATACTGTTTGACTTCGGTGACCAATCACACAGTCCAACTAGTGAGCAAGCAATAACTGTGGCACAGCATTCGCAAGTAAGTACACAGTCTGCAAGATGTTCCCATGCATTATTCAGTGAATAATTCTAAATAATGAAAACACTGAAGTCTGTGTGTAGAGGTAATACGAGGGACCAAATTAAATGCATTGTTCAATAGGAGAAGCTGACCCAGCTCTAGTGAAGAACAGCAGCAGCTGTTCAGAAAACCTGTGAGTCTATGTAATATGAATTTACTGTGTGCTAGCAACAGTAATCCAAGTCCAGCAATATGTAGTGGCTGGTAGATATCATTCAAAGTGGTGAAGTGGTTGCCAGACTATGTGAGCTTCACCCAGAGGCTACACCTTCTCTGCAAAGTCACCTTCTGAGTCATTTTCATTTTCCACGTTGACTCCTCTGGAGCTGACCGCGGTTGGCTGAGAACCAGCTGTGGTGCTGGGCACCAACCCCATGGTGCTGGGCACCAACTGCATGGCACCCACCTGGGCTTTGCAGCACACGGTGGCCCCAGCCGTGGCTGATGAGCTGTGGGTACTCAGACCCTAGCCCATTCCCACACTTCACATTACGTGTGCATTGAGACCTTTGTGTGTAGATCAGCCTTGAATTAATGGCAAGACACAGGTTATAATCTGAATCAATTCTTGCAGACAAGTTAGGTACTCATTTATATCAACTTGGGGATGTTACAGCTTTGCATGCATTTGGTAGTTTTATTCTGAGCTGTAACACATACTCAAATAGAGCAGAATGATAGCTCTTTCTTCCCTTAAGGTACCCATCAAAGTAATCATATGGCTAAAAAACCCTGAACTGTTGAGATAAAAATAGCTCATGACCAACACTTCCATGGAATTTTATTTCCCTGTTATGATCTAGAGGAAAGGGGCTAAAGCTTATAGCAGTTGTAGCAAATTTCCCTGTTGTTTTCAAAATGTTCCTACTTGATGCAAGGCAAAACCTTAGGAAAGCTACTGAAGGGCAGTGGGGAATAACAGCGGATTTATATTTAAACAAGAAAAACTAGACCATGATAAGATGTTTTGCCAAGCCATAACTTGTCATAAAGCCAAACACAGGTAAGTAAATTGTAGTAAAAATTTACACATGCTTTTATTGATTTTTGATTGCATTTTTAATTTTGTCCACGCAGCCAATCTGTTGCTGGCTTGCAATTAAGAGCTGACAGTGGGAGAAAGAACTGTAACAAGAAATTGAATCAGTCTTTCATTTGAAAGTAAGCCAAAAACAACAGTATGGAGAGAAAGGAAGGAACTTGTGAAAGATCTACTTACTGTTGTATTTCCAACATTCAACTCCTTAGCTTTAATAGCGCTTAAAATACCAGTCACAAGTCGTGCCTGTGAAGGAAAATACGCAACATTTTCTGATGATTGAGTGGTTTATTCTACAGGCACCACAGGAGAAGAATGTCTTGGGGCTTCAGTAAGTTTTGAATGTTGTACAAGAAGTCAGAAAGAAATCGATCTAAAAGATGCAGTAAATGGATTTACAAGTCTCATTGACTACCCTGCTGAGTTACTGCTTCCAAAAAGCTCTGAAGTCCAAGTCTGTACTAAAGGCTTTCCTTTCAGATATTCAGCCTGCACAATCTGCTGTCATTCAGCATTGATACACACTTTTATTTTTATTAGAAAAATACAAGAGGCAGGTTGATGGAGTTTTGTTTTTCTCAGGTTTTGGTGGTCTGAAATCGAAAGTGTTTTGGAGTATCCAGGTTCTTTTTGTGCAAACCCTCAAACTTTTGGGATGTTGTGATGGAACACGAACCATACTTTATTTTACTTTAGTCCTTACAGAGTTCCAAAGTACTGTGGCTGTATAGCTGTTAGGTTTTGTTCAAAACACTTCAGAAATCTGGATCAGGTTGTGTTTTTACTAGAACCACAAAGTTGGATGGGAAAGGCTGGATGATTTTGCCTTCCCCCCTCAAACCTCTGACTTTTTACTGCTGCGGGAGAGCATGGCTCTTATCTGAATGTGTGTTGCCACAGGCTGCAATGCCATGCAGTCATCGTGTGATCTTTCACATCCATGCCTGTAAGAGACGTGTCAAAATGAAGAACTGGCTGCCAAGTGGCTTGGTGAAGAAGCTATGTCTGTAAATTGTATTCTGATTTGGCATTATAGAGCAGATGTGACCTTCACCTTTGGGGATTGGTAGTGAAACAGTTCTGGCCAGTATTGCCTCAGTTGAGGAGCTATAGCTGTGGGAAGGGAGTTTGGATTATTATGGAGGGAGAAAGGAGTCTGAGGGGAACTGCTTGGGATTTTGGAAAAACCTATACTTCTGCCTTTAATCATAGGGCTCTAAGGCTATTGTTGTCCCTGGAATTTGGGCCAGAGCTCCCATGGCCAATTCTGGAGAGCTCTCAGCTGCTCTGTCACTAAAACCGAGGACAGCAGGTCCTCTTGGAAAATGTGGTATCCTGAGCAGCTCTGGCAGTTGTCCTTGCTTGGAGAAGCTCAGCCTGGGACTGAACAGAGCTACAACAGCAATCTTTGAGAAAGCCACAGAAAAACAGAAAGGACCCATGAGTCCTCTAGAAAGGCACAGAAAAATATCTCATCCCTCTACCCTCAAAGTTTGTTTCCTAACCAAAAGTGGTTTTTTGCAACATCTCTGCATTAGGTTCCTCTTTGGAGGAGATAAAAAAATTTAAGCTTAAGAAAAAAAAGAAAAAAGACATTTTAAAGTTATTCCAGTTTATTTAGGGAAAATTATGAAGGCATGGTCTATTCTTTCTTGTACCTTCAACATGGAGAGAGACTGGCAGAGTTCAAGGCTAAGCAAAATTTTATCTGCATTTTAGCTTTTTGAAGGACAGCCAATAACGAAACTTTGAAGGTCATTCTGTCAGGGTTAACAACCATGGAAATGTGAGGCTAGGCAGGGAATCCTTAATATCAACCCTCCAAAAGTCTACTTTCATTTTCAAAAGCATTTTTTTAATCAAATAGACATCAAAACAAAGTGTATAAAGAACAAGGAAATACCTGTGTTCGAAAACGCAAAAGTTACAAGGAAAATTTTTCTCCCATTTGTAACTGTATTCTATCTTCCTGTTCAAAATAGCTATGATATATTGGAAAGAAGGGAAAACAAGAGTGAAACTTCAAAAAAATGCAATATTTCATTGTTTGTTTTTTTTTTAAACTGAAGCAATCAAAACTTTTTTTTCTCTATTCTTCTCAGCACCCTCCTTTTTCTCACCAGAAAAATATCACTGTCAGATTTGGAACAGGCTCTCCTCCTTCCTAAGGACATTCCTTCAGTGCATCTCTAGCTTTGGATATATTTGTGCTGGCTTTGACCAATTTAAATTAGACTGGATGAAACAAGCAGAGTGACTGCAAAGAACCGGGAGCTCTAACCAGGTCAGCTGTGAGCCTCACCATTTACACATCCTCTGGTCAAGTTTTCTGCCTGTGTTGAGCCTCGTGTTGCTGTAACATCCTGCTGGCCATACCCAAGTCAAACTACGGTCAAACTGCCTTGCCCACGTACGTCTGCGTGAGCAGCCGGTCTCAGCACTGGCTGCGACAGTAACATCCCCGCAGTGCTGGCACACTTCTAAGGCAGGATCTTTCCCTCACCACAATCCAGGCCTGCAGTTTGGAGGGGAAAATCTGCGAAGCAGTTTTTGCAGAGTACTAGTTTCCAAAGATTTGTTATCAGCAGTGTGGGAACAGCAGCTTGAGTAAATTTAGATGAAGATTAGAAAAATATTTCCTGCCTGTGAAAGTAGAACAATATGCCAAGAACGTGTGTGAAGCCCATAATTTGGTGCTTTTCAGCTCCGAACTATAAGGAACAGCCCTGCAATGTCAGGGAAGGATGTGACTGCTCTGAGTGATTTATCTTCTTCTCTACTTTTTGAAATCTGCATCGTGTATATTAGATACCTATTGACATGCTGGGGTTAACGTAACTCTGTATGTGAACAGGTAGGGAAAGCACGTGGGTTGATGCAAGCACACCTCGTTTTGGAGGATATACTAGGGGTGCCCTTGCATGATGGATCATGTGAGGGGAAAGGCTGGTGACACCCATCTTCAGCCAAGAAGAAGTGTTAGTACCTTCACTTTCCATCTCTTCCTCCCCTGTGACCGCGTGGGCCTCGTATGTCACCAGTACTGCGCTTACCTTCCATGCACGCCTGAAACTAGGGAATGAGAAAGAAGATACAGTCTCATACTGGAAACACCAGCACACTGATCAGGGGGAGGGCAGGGGGAAGGTGCAACAGACAGGGAACAAAAGGAGAAATTAAATCCCCCATGGCGCCAGGGTAAATCTCTGCCTGGAATACGGTTCCAGTACAAAGTTCTTGTGAAGTAATTTTGGGCATGCAGCTAGACCACGTCAGCTGTTTCTTGATTACAGACTGTGATTGTGCTCTTGCCCGTGGTGTATGTGGAGCAACTCTTTCCCTGAGGGGGGAGAGAGATGCTGGTGTACATCTGCCCTGGAGTAGGATCATCCCCATGGGTGGCTACCCAGAGCAGCCAACAGCATCCTGTTTGTTACATCTCAGCTTCGCCTGTGGTAAGCTGTTTGTGTGCTGCGTGCGAAGATCTGAGGAAGAAAACAGCTTGTTTAAGACTTAAATACCAGCTTTCTTTTTCTAAAGGAGAGAGGGTTTCCTGGCATATTTTAATCTGGAATTTATTTATAGTATTTACATTTGAATTCAGTAAAAGTTATCAACACTGACAATGAAAAACTCCGTAGCTCTACAGCAGTGTCACAGATGATGCCAGCAGGGCCTTTGGCATCACAGGATATGATTAATATGAAATTCTCTGCTGCTGCAGTATATCACCACAGTGTTTAACATCTTTTTCTCAATGGATGCTGAAAGTAAGCATAGGTATTTTATGCTAGGAGACAATTCATTATTCCAGGCACAAAAACCTCTGCCACAAACCACAATACACCATCTTCAAATGAGCCTCACATAATAGGAGAAAAAAATCCAGAGAAAAAATATTTTTTTCCTCTTTCCTCTGCAAAATTGTGGGTTTTTTTGTTGGGTGGTTGTTGTTGTGGTGGTGGTGGTGGTGGTGTTTTGTTTTGGTTTTTTTTTTCCCAATCACTCTAATTATAAGTGGACGGATAGTTTGGATATTGGAGCATATGGATACAGAAGTGTCCTCTCTGTTTCATTTTTCTATGCCATTATCTTTCATTTTGCTCATAGTACCATGGGAATACATTTTCCCGTAGTATTTTCAGTGGGACATGTAAAGGAAAACACAGTGCACTTCATGTCCTTTTTGTCAAGCCATTTGTTGTCTGTGTACATGTGGATATGGAGATAATATATACATTTTAATGGTTAATTATAGACTAAGTAATTTTTGTCTGATAGAAATCTAATCTATTCTATGAAGATAACCATTGTGTAACAGAAGAAAATAATACGAGCACTGGACAAAGAATGCTAAACAATTAAACCCTGAACGCACAAATCTCATTACTGGATTCCTTTTGTGTCAGACCTGCTATATTCTGCTCTGCTGTTGATGACTGGGGTTCCCACTGACCCAGCTATCACATAATTATGAAAAACAGGACATGCACAACAATAACTACAAGGGCCCAGAAAGGAAATTACAGCATCGTGACCATTCGCCACGTATACAAAGACTTGCTCCAAGATGACAGATGTATGCCTCAGGAATGGCCGGTGCTACCGTGGGACTGGGAGAAGCTCGTTCAGTGCCTGGGAAGATCGGTCTGTCTCACAAGCTCAGGTTTGTGTTGGTCACAAGAGCTGGGGTTCAGGTGCAGAGGAATGAATCGATGAACAGCAGCAGCCGGAGAGCGTGGCCTTCCCCCGGGAGCTGCTCAGCTGGTCGGTCCCTGGCCGCAGGGCACAGCGGGCAGCGGGAGCCTCCCGTTCTAGCTACCAGGCACCATGTGTTTGGATGTATCGGTCCAGACTCCAGACTTGAAACAACATCTGAAGGAAACATAACCGTCTATGTTATTTAGAGGAGGAGACTAGACAGCCCCAAATCCCTCCTGCTCTTACAGTATATGACAATTTGCTCTTTGATTTTTTTCATGTTAGGCTTCAAGACACATCAAAGCAAGAAAGAAGCAATGAAACTATGCTGGGAAGAGCGCTGATGCATGTTTTGCAACAGCAATCCCTTACAAACTAATGAAGGCCCCACTTGGCAGCTCAGGGTACATGGCAGGAGGCACGCTGCTGCATACATACAGCTATATCTAATGACACCAAGCCCCTGGCTTGGGCGTCTACCTACCCCACGACAGCAAGCATGCAGCAGGTCGGTCCCTGGGGAGATGGGTTTCTTGCCTGGAGCCCACTTTGCTGGCTTGTTCAGCGAAGAGGCAGACAGCATGCACCCGCCACCATCATCCGGGAGGGAGAACCTGATCCTGGAGTGGAGCCCTGACTCTCATCAGCCCAAGGTACAGCTAGTATGGCCGTGCCTGTCTGAGTGGATATAGGTGCCAAAAGAGCTCCAGCCCTTTCCAGCCTAGCCTTCACACATGATGAAGGGGTGTGTGCAGCATCACTGAAGGAGTGGCCGTGAGTCCCGGTAGGCATTGGGGAACGTCTGTGCCTCTGGGGCACTCGGGCTGAACATCAGTCCATGTCCTCGTAGACCAACAGATGTGAGCCTCTGTAGCCTCTGTGTTTGATTTGATTCCTGCGCGCCGGTGTTGCCCAAAGCCTCTGTGGCAGGTGCTGCGATGTAATGTTGCCGTGAGGCCCCTTCCTGCAACGACAGAAAAGGTAGATGGCAACAGCTCAGGTACTCTGCCTCAGGTACAGCCAGCGCTAGGGATGCGGCTGATGGCAAACCCTGGTGCAGCTCCTGGCCCGAGGGTGCACACAGCAAGAGACACCGCCGGGGTTTGCTGGCAGGTAGCGAGAGCCCGGGTGCTGCAAGTGCGGCTGATACAAGATGGTGCAGCCGGTGCAGGCAGGACTTCCCTGTTTCCTTGCTGACAATGCCCTGTCCTCCCAGCACTGCGGGGCTCTGCCTTGTCCCTCACAGGTTGCTGTTTGAAGGATAAAACGATACCGTCAAGAAAAAGATGTGTGCAGAAGAAGGCCCTTAGCGGGCTGATCCTGGACTCATTTTTATAGTTTCCAGATGTTAATCTTCCTTGCCTTCACCTTTGCATTACTATTGTGAGAAGCTCCATCCCTCCCTTTTCCCGCTCTTCTCTGAGCAGGCAGGATTATCCACTGACCCGGGACGCGTGAGAAATGCTGACCTTGGTAAGTGAGATCCTAACCTTGCCTTTTCCAGGGCTACTTCATTCCTAGTGGCCTCATAACTTTTTGGGAACTTAACTTCCCTGCTGAATGTGGCTTAGTATCTTCAGTGGCAGACATTCTTCAGTTGTTTTTTTTAAAAATACATATTTGAAATATAAATCTGAGGAGGCAGAGATGCTGGGTATAGATTTTTGGCATTTTTCTTTCTGTTGCATAGAAGAAAGATGTTTTTTCCTTAGATCGGGTATATCCTAAATGGTTTCTGTGAGATTGCTTATGGACTTTGATTACACAGTAAAAATATAAATTCCAAGCTGTGATAATAGCCGTCAGTTTTGTGACAAAAGTCTGCTCGGGTGGGGAATGTGGGGAGGAATGGAATGCATGTTAATGTGGGAGAAGAGGAGGTAGGGGAGCTGTGTGCTGGTGGAAAGGCTGCAAACATGAATGAAAAGCAGTGTAAAAATGCAGTCAGCCATCTAGGCTTCCTCTTGCTATTTTTGTGAAGATGTGCTTTGTCCAAATGAGGAATGAGAAATTACAATGGGCTGGGTGGTGGCTGCTGGAGGTGTAGGAAGCATTGCTGGCTCTGAAGGGAATGGGAGGATCTCAGAGGAAGGACCAGATGAAATTGTGGATGGAACTAACAGATGTGGTGTGCGATTTGCTGCTGTGTACACAGGGTCACTCACTCACTGTGGAACAAACATTTCTGCTATAGGGTTGCTGGCTGGTAACAGAAGAAAGTCCTGAGACCCTCCGCTGAGCATAAAGTAGCTATAAATATAATGGACCTGTGAAAAAAAATGCAACCCTAGGTGGTGTCATTAGAGTTAGGGAAATGTCTTGTACATGCCACAGGGTGCAATTCTGGAGAGATCCCATCTGGAAATGTGTATATAGGTCTGGTCTCCTGTGTTTAGCGAAGGTGCTCAGGTGGGAGTCAGGCAGAGGGAGGCTCCTAGGACTGCCCCAGCAATGGTAGCCTGCCCTAAGGGATGGGCTCCCGGCTTCTTGCCTTCGCTGGCAGAGAAAGCTGCTCTCTGTAGATAGCTTGGGAAGCAGAGTGGTTTAATGCCAAGAGGAAAAAGAGAGAGTTACAGCTAAGAGAAAATACCAACTTAAAAACAACTGCATAATAAGCATCCTTGAAAAAAATTTGAGCAAGGAATTAGCAGCAAATTTGTTTTGCCCATAAGAGTGAGGTATTTTAACATCTACTTGTACTGTTAGGGACATAAACCTGTTTTTACATTTTGCTTAATCTGTTTATGAAACAACAAGTTTTGATGCATTTGCCTGGGGCAGCAGGGTCTGTCCTCCATAACCCTTCCAGCCTTGTTTTCCATAGGAGCTAGGTTCATAGGAGACTTTAGTTTAAGTAATGCTTAGAGCAGATGTGACATGAGGACAGCTTCTTTAAAGGTGTAAGCTAGAACCTTAAGAGCTGTTCCTAGAAACAGAGGAATACGTGTTCATCTCATGCCGCAAGAGACAATCCCTTACTCGATGCCAGATTGTCAATCATCAGTTGTATCTGCTGAGAGTCTACCAAGAATCATTTTATCAAAGAGGAAAAGGTGTATTTTTATCAACATTTTCAGCAAAAAATCCTCTAAAAGTCATTCTGTTGTGCAACTATGAGTTGACATGCAGCTCCCCCCGGCACTGCCAGATCCTGGCTGCAGCGGGCTGGGTACCACTGGTAACTTCACGGTAACAGATTTCACTGGAGCCATATCTAGAGAGGTGGCAGTTACTGGGATGGATGCAGCAGCCCTTGTCATGGCAAATCACTCATTCAGGACAGCGAGAGAGGGTTACTGTGGGGGTGGCAAAGGGGCAAGACTGAGCCTGCAGAGGAGAGAGTGGTGTTCATTGCCTGGTTAGGTAAAGCTCACGTGCGCAAGCTTCTGACTCTTCATGAGTCAGAAGAGAGGTGAATTATTTGGGAATCCTCTGTGAAAAGCCCACCTGTGACTCAGCTAGGCTCAGTGGCCAAGACAGCTTATACCCCCAAAGTGTGCTTCCCAAAGCACAGTTTTCCCTTTCTGTACTTCAGCTTTCCAGCGTCACTGATCCAAGTCTGGCTCAGACCCTTAGTACAATGACCTGGCAACATTAGCCCTCTTGAATATTTATAAGAGAAATGGACTGATGTCTCAACCTACTTATCTCGTCTGTGTCATTAAAATTCTGCCAGAGCATTCAAAGCCTTGGTGATGGTCTGAGGAAAGGCATGAATGTGCTGAAAGACCCCCTGCATTTTCCTAAATGGCAAAGCCGCTCCTCTCGCCAGCACAAAATATTTTGAAAACTTTTGAAAAAGAATGTTCTTCTGTAGCACTTGTGTGGCAACCTTCTCAACAGACATGTATGGTATTTAAATGAAATACCAGCCAGCACATGCAGTCCTGCAAGAAGCAGTGATTTCTCAGGAAAATTTAGAAATGACTTGCCCTTAGGCTGTTGTAAATGGTTATAAGCTTTGTCTTATTGCACTCATTCCTCTGGAACAGAGGGGTAGTAGCTGTGGTGTGATGTTTCATATCACACATGAAAGAGAAATCTTTCTCATCATGTGCATTGGAGTAAGCTCAGTGTCCCACAGTGCTTGCAAATAAAACAGAGTTCAGAGTTGAACTGAACCTCAAAAGCTTCAGAATTGCTCCAGAAAAAGTTCAATTTGTTAAGGAAAGCTGTGCAAGGCTTCTCTGGGGTTTCCAAGCCCATTCCTCCTGCTGCCCAGGGAGGGCACAGGGAGGTCCCTCCTCCCCTCCAGCCTGCAGGCACCCACCACGCAGAGCAGGTTTTGGCTGCTCCTGCCTCTCCCGTGGCTGGAGCTTGGAGGGCCAAAATACCTGCCCTCAGGTCGGGTATGTCCCTTGGAAAGGCACCATCTCCAGCATGCTTGGGCTCTGATTCAGGGAAGAAAACATATTCTGCTATGAAAAAGCTTTATGAATTAATTCAGGGAAGTGATACGACCTTTGTCACAGAAGTGGCCATGTCAGATGATCACAGTTGCCCTTCTCTGTCCTTACATGATGTATTTAGTTTATATGTATGGTGAGATTTAGCTCAATTAATATAAAGAACTATAACCACAGGTAAGTACCTTGCAGTGTGGGCTTGCAGGGTCCCTGAGGAGGGACTCCCTGTTACGGATGTGGCCGCTCAGGCAGCCCAGCTCCCCTAAACCCGAACCAAAACTCTGCTCCGTCTTTCTGCTCCGTGAATAAAGGACTGTCAATGCTTAATGACCCTCCACCACCAACTCAGGGCCACTGCTTGCCAGAATTGTCATCCACAAGGAGACAAAGACAGAAAGGAGGCAGGCAAGACTCGTAGCTAACATCAGGTTTTCACACCGATGTAAACACGCAAAATCAAGTGGAATTAGTATATAGACAGAGTCTCCAATTTAGTATAGGCAAATTCTCATTTTCCTCGAACAATTCTCAGATCCCATGTCCAGCATTGAAACTATTACTTTTCAGTGCTGGTCTGATGAGTGTGTTTGGCAAAGTACTCTGGAATTGCAGAGAAAATTATAACCTTCCCAACCAGGTTTTTCTAACCACCATGTAGAATATGTTAGAAAGATACAGAGTTACTGCAGAATTTCATAGGATTTTTAAAATATATAGAAAGGAGATTATGAAAGCTATTGGGTTTTGGAATGATTTCTTTGTATTCCTGCTGACCTCAGCCCTATTACCTACATGTAACTTTTCCATACAGAGGCAGGTATTAGACCTTTCAGGGGCTCATAGCCGAGGTCTACTGTAACCCTACTGAACTAAACACAGAGGTCCTGACTTACTCTAGGATGAGATCTATTTGTCCACCTCTGGGTAACTCTGGTGGGAAAGAAGAGGTATTTTTCACAGCCTAAAAATGGGACAGCATTAAATTTAATGTAATAAGACCTTGCATCGTATAGCTAAATACATGCACAGTCATCCATTAATTATCCCTAATAGGTTGTGAAGAAAATAACATTCCCATTTTATAGATTAAGAAACTTAAGAAATAGAGTTCAGAATAATATTTAGACAAGGAAGAGGTACCTAGCTCTTCTTTAATAGATTATTCTTGAAAATGAAGGGGAGTGTCTGGGCCCCAGACCACCTATTAGGAGACAGGGGCCCAGAGTAAGACACCTTGGAAGTTTACACAAAATTAGAAAGTGCAAACAGTGTTGCTCAAGCCCATCTCTATTTGATGTGGTTTAGAAAAGCTTTATTTGTCTTCAAAGGACTAATAGTTCACTCTCTCATTTCTCGCTAATGAGCCCTTCAGAAATGTAAAATACTTCCATCAGGAATCTATTTCAGGAAATCTCTCTTCTTCCCAAGCCGGCTGCTTGCGCCAATGGAGGCAGAAACGGTCTATGGTACTGCGGGCACAGGTTTGGCTACTGGTGACCACCACAGACATACCCTAAAATAGTGGCTGACCACGCATCATTGCAGTGATTTTAAACGTACGCAGTATCAAACTCGCTTGCTGCGGCGGTGGGCAGGGGGAAGGACTGGAGTCAGGCAGGTCTCCCTGCTCGCCCTTGGCATGTGGTGCTGCCTGCGGTGTGCCAGAGCCCCCTTCCCATGCACGTGTGGTTGGTGGAGATCCCCAGGCTCCTAGGTGGAGACCTTTGTTCCCTCCCTGCAGCTCCCTGAGCCTCTGGCCAGCTGCTGGAGGCAAGCTTACCATATCCACTGTTCCTTATCCTCAAAATATACTTGTTTTTCTCCAGACCACTAATGACCTCTTGAAGACCTCCCTTGCCTCCAGAAAAGGCAATCTGGGGTAATTTCTGGAACCCTCCTCCCCTCCTTATTTTCCCCTGTTCCCCCCCCCCCCCCCCGATGTTCTTCTATTCCAAAGCAGATATTTTCACCCAGGGTGTCACTACTCACTTGTAGTGTTTTCTTCTATATTTTGTCTAATCTAGCAGTACCTCAAGCTGCATGCTGCAGAATGCAGTGATATGGAAAGTAGCAGGAGCCTGAAATTTGTCTTAGTGAGTTGATGCAGACTCCCCCTCCTGTCTCTGTCCATGCTCAGGGATGGGGGAACAAATTCAAGGACATATATAGAAAAGAATCATGTAAAAATAAAACTGAAAAGATGTAAGGAAAAGTGTATATATAAAAAGCCCAGCATATCTGCTCACATGACAGTGGGAAGATATTTAATATCAGCAAACTATCAAAGCAAGTTGAAGTTTGGGACTCTGTGCTCTTGTCCAACCTTCAAACACTGTTCACAGCACAAGCAATAATCAGACCAGACAAAAATCAGTAAACACGCACAACAGCTCAGTGTAGTGGCTGGTGTTAGGTCACTTTAGCCCATGACTATATACACAATTGGTAGGCGAGAGGTGAGGGCTGACTGTTCTAAGCCGTGACACCTATACACATATGTGGATGTGTAATGGAGTAAGGAGGCGTGTAAGTGGGCACACAGAGCCTCCAGATGTGTGGCAAAGTCCTGACACCTCTATGCCCGCTGTCTCCATCTGCCCCTTCCGTGGAGCCACGTGTACTGACTTTGCCTTCTGTCTATTCCTAAGTGCTATGAGACTTCACCAGTTAAAACCTGGAAAATGCAAAAATGTTACTAAGAGGAACTGAAATGGTCCATTTTGAGTATTTCAGCTTCCCCAGCATCACAGTGCAGAGGGATGCCCGTGTTGAAATGCTCCCCAGGGCAGCCTCTGACGTGAACAGCCCACGTCACAGCCACGGTGCGAGGGCTGTGCTCAGTGATGTTTCCACTTCCTTTCTGAAGGCGTGGAGATCACTGTATCAAATCTTCTGCCTGGTGAAGTTAATGAGCCCTGGTTAACTTAAACTTCAGAATGGCTGCAGAAAAGCAGGTTTGGCCTGGTTTTGTATCCAGATGTGGTTCCATCACTTGCCTGAAGAAAAGTGCAGGACTTGAGAGACTACCTTGGTTCTTGCTTTAGCTTTTTTTTGGAGCATTCCAGATTTTGCTTTCATCCTCTCATGCCATGAAAATCAAACTTAAACACATCAAAGCAGGCCACTAACAAATGAAAAGGAAGAGCATGCACTTTCATATGCAATTACATACTTTGTGCATGAGGCGTTTGCTCCCCAATACAATTTTAAAACCATGGAAGCGTGCCAAATTCCAGTGTATACTGAAATGTTTTCTGGAACTAGAGAGGTAATTAGAACTTTTTGACTAGCCATCAGTGCAAATACATAAAGCTCAGGAAAGGTATAATTTATTTGTCTGTATAAATTTTTCTGGTATTATAATTAGAGCTGTTCTGATAACATAAATTCATAGGCACATAGGATTGGGAGGTACTTGCTGTGCCATCACATCCAGTTCTCTACTTTTGAAGGCAACTGTATCATATAATACCTGCTGCAAACTGCCTGAGTAGTATCCTAAAGATAGCTTAGTGCTCTGTTTTCATTTTTCTTCTTTTCCCTGTGTTGTTGGAAAGACACCGGCTGTGGACTCACGGTTTCATAATGAGTGTTTCACAAAAAATGAAATAGGGCTAGATTTGTTAAGCACTTAATTCTTGCAGCTAATTTAAGACCTGCTAATGATGCAATGAAATGTTACCCAGGCAATCACTGTTCATAAGAAAAGAGCAGTCTGAGGATCTACTACTACTCTACTACCACCCTTAAAAGTGTGGTGCTTATGCACAGTTCCTAAACCATGGAGCCTCTCTAACTGAGAGCACTATAAAGACAATGTACAGAGCAAGTCCTTGGATATGCGATTTGCTAAAAGTTGTAAGCATTGCATTTTGTTTATGTTGTGTGTTCTGTGTAATCCTCAAAGCTTATGCTGCTCTGTAGGAAAGCTTAGCTGCTTCGCTCTCAAGACAAATGGTGCAACTGCATTTTTCCAATATATTGGGCTCTGCTAACGTGACATGAAAAAGTCCTTTAGATGGCGTTTGCCATAGTTAATGCTTTTCACCTGCATAGATCTGATTTCTATCCTAATTATTATTTAAGTTTTTCACCAAACACTATTGACGGGGTGTTATTTGTAATGGCTAGCCTGAGTTCTTGAGGCTTCCTTCCTTCATCGATAGAGAGGAATGGGTTTCTCCAGACATTGTTCAGAGTAGTGTAGTTGTGCTCCCTGTTGGCATAACCCCCCACAGGAGCCTTTCCGTGTCCAAACACAGTCACACTGGCTTTGTGACTACCCACCAGGAGTGGTGACCATGATCAACGTCCTTCCTCCTGGAGGGCTACATGCTCTGGTGTTTGGTGTGATGGAAAGACCCAGACTGAGCCCAGGAGACAGAAATTTTCTTGCTGCCTACAGAGCTGCAGGACTAAGCCCTGCGCCCTGCTATTGATTACTCATGTCATACAAGCCTGTTCATTAGCTGAGCAAGAATATGATAGAGGTTAAGTCCTTGTCCATGGAGAAACACACAGAAGCACCATATCTTTTAGAGGAAGCATCCTCATCATTGAGCATGCAAGCTTACACAAAGAGCCATAAAACAATGAGGGAAATTTCCATGTCTGCCAAGAACCCCTACCACCAAAGCACACCTACTCCTGTCGGTTGCAGCCCAGCCCCTCAGGGGCGTGTGGGGTTCAGTAAAGTGCACCCAAATCCTCATTTGATGTCATTTCTGCTGCCCACTCTGTATTAACCTGTATTTGGCCACACTGCAGACAAACCAGGGTTTTGCTAGGAATGTGTGGAGAGGTGCCAAGGCTGGCCTGAAAAGAGAGCTAGGTAGCCCAGCTCTTTTCCGCTTCCCTTTTGTTTTTTCTCCTCCAGAGCACTCCGGACTCTGTATTGACTCATGGGGCAAAGTGGGAACTGAAGCAGATGAGAGTCATGGTGGGCGCTTGCATATCTCCGAGCTCTGTGGACACGCTGCCCAGGGGGGACTGGCCAGGGCTGCAAGACCCTCAAGCAGACCAGCACCTGCAAATAAAAAAGTTAGTACTGAATATGTTATCCTCTTTACTGGGTTCACAGAAAATTTAAAAAATACTAAAATTACCACAGAACCAGCCAACATAGGGCTCATGGTCCACACAGCAGGCTTGGCCTCCTACTTTTGGTTTTGTACTGGAAGTGGAAGGTAATAAATCTGGTTTTGTGGGTCATTCAATATGCTAAGTAGGTGGTAGCTGGGAAATGAGAGACAGAGGTAAAAAAAAAAACCCCTTCTGATTACTGAAATGTGTAGATCTGTCTCCATCCACGAAAAAATAAAAAGATAGATGTTCACATGCAACTCCAGGGGCTTATTAATTAGGAGATGGAGGAAGGGAAATATGTAAAAGTTTGGTACCTTAATGCTTGAAGGTACCAAAATTTCTCTTGAGTCTTTAGTGACTACTACTCAGCTCTTTATCTTCTGGAAGTTCAGTAAAATATCTTATTAAATTCCAGACCTGATATGTATTGCAGCGCGGAAACAGCTGGTAATTTTGAAGGAATATTTGTGTTAACTGCTGTGTTCTGTGGAGACTTAATATAAAGAAATGTATTCAGGAACTCAGTTCACTATATTGGCAATGGGAATTGGGAGCGTCACTGAAAGGAGCTGCCTCTTCTTCATTTCTCAGGTTTAATTTTATTAACAGATGCAAATGATTTGTTAAACAAATATAAAACAAAAGGAAAAGGACAATGAACTCTGTGTCATCACCAGGCTCTTCAGTCTAAATATCCCACTAAAAATAACCAAAAGCCCTGGGTACCAGGTGCATTTTATCGTGGCTTTACACTATACTCTTAATGAAAGGCCTTGGAAGAAAATGGCTAAAGAAACCACCTTAAAACTTCAGCATTTTCATGTCAGTCACATGTTTCCTTGAAGGCCAGGTCCCTGTTTAAGGTCTAATGTGTTTGGAGAGCAAAAAGAGCTGTGTGTTATTAGGCAGAATCCCTTTTATACACAGGGAATTGGATCAATTTGACCCTGATTGTCTCTCTCCACTTTATTGTCCCACTACTTCAAACAGCTGGCCCTTGGCATTATCTTAAGGAAGGGGCTGATTGAACTGTAGGTCTGGCGCTTGTCAGTTGTGGATAATGTTGGCTTCAGTCAGTCATGTTCACACATAAATGAGCCATGACAGAGATAGACTGGTGAATAGAAAAAGCAGTTTTACTGTGGCTAACCTTCTTGTGTAAATGCAACAAATAATAAAGTCTGCTCCTCAGGAAAACAGCCTGAAATACGTAACAGAGTGATATATTATCTCTTTTGCTAGCAGGAATTGTCCGTTTCGAAATGGGCACCTTGTGGGGAGAAACAACAAAAGGGCTATAATTACAGACACTGCTCCTATTCTGTAATGTGAGATAACGCACAAGGCTCCCGCTCGTGAACAGGAGACGTTGCTGCGTACAGAGAATTGCAGCGGCATCGTTGTGACATCAATTCTTCCTTAGAGAAAGGTGACGCACATCTTGAGGAAAACAGCAGAAATAGAAATCCCTTCCCTTTTCTCTCTTCTTTTTTTCTTTCTTTCTGCTTGTCTAGAAATCAGGAATCTCAAAAAAACCCTTCCATTCAAGCCAGAGAGTGAAAAGCACAATTCAAATGCAGAACCCCCTAATTGGAAAAAATTAAAAACAATATAAGCTCATTTCTATCCATGTGATGTCACTGCAACTCTGCTATGTACAGTGTGGAAAGTAATTACAAAGAGAAAGGAAGGAAGGGTGGAAGGAAGGACGGGTTTTTTCCTAAAGCAAATACAACTCCAACACACTTTCAAAGCAATTTGCATAAATGTCTCTCCCATGATTTTTTTATTTATGGCCCCTAAGTTTCTAATTAAATACTAATTAATACTATCACCAGAATTGTCTCCCATCCTCAGCTCTTCATAGCTTTGTCACTTTGATTAATGCATAGTCATTTATTAACTTATTTAACAAGCTGAGGTGCCTCATGACAAACCAGATTAAATTATCCCCATAACAGTCTCATTACTGCAAAAAAGGAGTTTTAAACTTAATAAAAATTATCCTCAATAATGTTAAAGCTTTTTCATTGCAACCTTAGAAGATGGAAATAGGTTTTTTGTTTGATTTATAATATATGGACTTGTATAAAGCATCCATTAATAAAATTTATATGTTCATTTAAGCTTGATCATTGCAGTGCTTCTGTAGCCCTGGGTGCTTATTATTTAACTTTTGCTGTATTTATGAAGATAATTAATGTTCTGACCAGACAGGGACTAAAATACCCACTAGAATGAGATAATTAGGGGCATAAATAACGTTTAGGTCTTGTGTTTTGCTTTTTTAATTAATTGTTTTGTTTTCCAGCTAAACCTGATAAAGAGGAAATCAGAGTTTACCTGGGGATTATGATGACTTTTCATGAAGCAATTTGATGATGCTGGAGCCGGCTGGGAGGCTGCGCTGGGGACTGCTGGGCTCTGCCCGGCGAAGAGGGGTGCAGCACGGTGGGACCCCGCTGCTCCTGGGACCCCAAATCCCACCCTCTTCCCTCCCATCCCTGCTGAGAGGGGAGTGGAGACGAGATCTCTCATCCCACAAGAAAGCCTCCCTGCCACGGAGGCGAGGAGGATGGGAACACCAAGTTTGTGGGTAATGAGGACACTGATAATGAAGCCACGCTGAAAGCTGCAGCCCGCTGTCAGGCTGCGAGGGATGGGGAGCCCCTCCGACACGCAGGCTGCTGGGCTCCCGGAGGACGCAGCGGTTTTTGAGCTGCAGCCCTTCTGCTATTTGATTTCCACAGGCAGGAAGGGTTGAAGCAGGCTGGCAGGCAGCAGTTCGCTGCATTTGCTCCTAGAGCTTCCTCCTTCCCCTAGCTTATTTTCAGAATGTTGTATTTATTATTTATTCCCATTTCCTTTAAGGAACTCCCTGTCGTTCTACCTACGTGTGCCTTAAATAACACGTAAAAATCATATAAAAACAACAGGAATGTAGTCACTTGATTGGGAAAGCAGAGCCACCACTCCTTAGCACTCAGTTTCTCTTTATTCCCGTGCATTCCCCAACAGGGAGCAGAGGTGACGGGAGCAGTCTCAGGTGGGAGCGAGCACCTCGGCACGAAGCGGAACATATGCTCCGGAGATGTGGAGAAGACGCTCACTGTTCACTGCTGTGCCCGAGAAATGAATCAAGTGATACTTAAGGGGGCAAAAAACCCACCATGACCTGATAATCTGAAGTATGTTGTCACAAGTTTCCGGTGACTGCATGCAAAAAGCGGTTGCACACCTAAACAGCTTTTGAGATCAGATACCAAACACTAATTTTACCATCTATGAGGTTAGTCCCTACTCAGGTAAATAAAGGTCACCTTTCAGGGTTTTTTGTCCCCAGTGACCTCTGTTTCACTATGTAACTTGACCCAGTAAAGCTAATTAGTATGATGGTCTTTTCACCAACCTCTGATGAATTTTTGCAGCAAAATGACACTTCTAGCTGCAGAGCCTCAGGACATAAAGAGCAAAAGTACGTGGCAGGTTAAAATTAAAAGCCAATGACAGCAGTGTCTGTAGAAACTACTCAACAGCCTGTACTACTATTGTGTTTCTTCCAAGGTAAGTCAGTTTTACCCTATTCGCATTTAGGGCCTCCTCTTTCTTTTTCTCTTCCTGCTTCTTACTATCCCCTACTGGGTTTTTGTTTTGTGAAAACTGAGGATGGGCGATGCCAGGTTGCTATACAGGTAGAGGTCGCGTTTGACAGGACACAGCACCCAAAGGCCTTTGCCCGGGTTCGTTTAAGAGTTTGGTAATGATTGCAGAGTCTGGAGCCTAGGTTAAATACATATGTCTTCTTGATTCCTGCTATTAAACAAATCCAACCAAATGATTCCTCAGAGAAGAAAGAAGCACAGCAAAACACAGCAGTGAGGGAGAATCAGGCAGCGCTTTGCAGAATCGTTATGCCATAATGGATCCCTGCCAAGCTCCCTGACTGCACAAGGAGGGCACGGTGGTGGCTATGCAAATCGGACAGCGGGCTCAGCTTCTCCTTCTGCACGTGAGAGTGGAAGATTTCCATCCTGTTTCATCCCCATCCGGCTCAGGGGGCTCTGCAGAGACCTTTCACATTGCATTCAGTCCCTCTATGAAATTTGTGGGTTGCTATGACAGCAAGGGTAGCTTGAAGGACCTTCACCGATCTGGAGTCCCTTTCAAAACCTTGAACTTCAGGGCCAAAAACATGGCTATAGAAGAGTTCAAGGATTTTGAACCTGTGTTGAATTAGATAGCCTGAGGCAAGGGATTGCTGCAAGTAACAAGGCTGTTATGCAAGATCCAAAAGAAAAGAGAAAAAGAGACAAAATGGGTCTGAGCCAGTTAGGACATACAAAGACATGGAATCAGTTCCTAACAGTGGAAATGTCATTAGATGTACTATTAGGAAAACGGAGGACTAAAATTAATGACATCTGGTTTTAATATCTGATACATACAATACGAAAAGCTACTTACAGATTTATCTTAAAAATAATAATTAAAAATAACACAGCTTAGATGCTGACTTCTAGTTCCTAGCTGTTCTGTTCCATCTGGACAGATGACTGACTGGAAGCTAGAAAAGTAAAATACTGCTATTAATAAAACAACCAGCCCCTAAAAGACACCGATAGACATTGCAGAGGATGCTCAATAGAAGAGACTTTAATAATGAGAAAGTCCCAACTATCTTTTTCAAATTAAAACTCAAGATTAAACCTCTAGGTAACCTTCCTTAGGTTAGAACAATAAACAGTCTTATTATTTTACTCGCAGATCTGTACGGCTTCTTTCTTCATGTACAATACCTTTATTATACCAGTCTCAGATCTCTCTTGAATAGCAGTTGTCAATGTTGCATAGTTTTACTGAGTTGTAGTGTGGTGGATCTTTCTGTGTAATATCTCCATCTTGAAATATTTGGTTTCTTGCCCCCATTATTCTTATGAGAAGGTTGTTTAACCAGCTTACTCCCCTGGGGCAGACTCCATCTTATTTCGATCTTACAGCTCTTCCTGTCAATCTTATATACATATGTTCTTGCCCCAGCATCATCCCTTTGTTCAAAGGGCATTTCCCTATCCCCCTGTTTGTAAACGTGGGTACCAATCTCCCTTAGCCTCTGCTAGAGACATTGAGCTCCTTTCTGTCACATTTCACAAAGGCGTGCACCTTGCTGATGGTTCAGATTCGACCCCTGCTTTTCTGATACCAAAGGACCTTTCTTTTTCTCTGGTGTTTTGTTCGCAGTCAACATGACCTTATGTTTTCTGGACAAAGTTCCTGTCATTGATGTCTCAGCAGATGACCTCCATTCTGACTGTAAATTTAATCCTAATTGTATTGTGGTCACCCCCAAGATAATCCAGTGCTTCTGAGATGATGTGGTGAACCTTGTCTGTATTGATGATGCCTCCCATCTTAGTGATACTAGTGGATTTAATTAACACAATACTAAATTCTGTGTCATATGTGTCCATGTCTGTGCATGCCCGTGAGTATTTATATATGCTCTCTTGTACATATACATAGAGAAAAATAATAAGGCTTTTTTTTTTTTTTTTTTTTTTTAAAAATACAAGAACTTCCCATGTACAAATCCAGAATGGGATTTTTCAGTGGTGTTCATAAATGAGATAGCTTAGTCCTATGGAATGTCATACTGAGGTGTCTGACTCCCTCACCGTCTCTTAAAAATCTTAATCTTAAAGAAAAGAATATGACTGGAGCAATTTCTTTTATGTTTGTAAGTGCAAGTCATTATTTGTAAGGACTAAATTTGCCTGAACCAATTTGTCTGGAGCAATTCTTAAATAAAGATGAGTTTGAATCATTAAATGAGATGATATTGCATCCTTAATAATTTTCTCATATTTTCTTGATAAGAGTAACCTGTGAAATTTCACAGTGCGAGGAAATGTACAGCGTCTAACTGCTGAAAGAATTGCGTTCCTACCAGCAAAACCAGCGCACGGTTACCTTGGAGAGCAGGGAGCTGTTGTCACTTCTCACTCAGTTGATGGATAAGATGTAAAGTTAAATTTCAAGGTGGGGAAGCACCCAAGAGGTTGCTCAGATTCCCTTAATACATGAGATGTCTTTGACATCACTGCATAGGTTCTTCTGTACTCTTTATACAGCAGAGTTGATAAATGCATTAAATGCTTAAAATATTTATTGGTTCTGGGACAGGATACAACAAGACAAGAAATGAGATCTTTCCCTACAATGCTACAACATATGAAAATTGAAACTGTATTTTTCCCCCACTCAGAAGCACTATGCAAGTGACAATTTTTTCTTTGAAGAATTGAAGTACAGAAATGCTCTGGCAATTTAAAGTTGCAGGTTTGCAGAATCAGTTAATATTTATTCTGTTTTTAAATAAGTCATTGTGCAAATTGAGGAAACAATATTGCTAGCCATTATCTCTTTAGTACATTCCAATTTAATGTCAGCGCTAGGTAAGATTTAACAAGATACGTCAATTTAACTGCATCAAACTAGATGACACAAGACTCACTGTCAGGCGAGGAATGAAAGTTTTGTGTATGTGGAAAGGGGGTGGTGGAGTTGGTCTCGCTGCATGCTGTGTGCACTAACGTGGTGTTTAATTATTTAAGTGAATTGGGAAAAGGTGCTGAACGTATAGCTGTAGGTACCTCTGTTAGCAGCAGAGTAGGTGCAAGGCAACCTCTGCAAGCGCAGCTCCAGCACACTTGCTTCGGCAGTGATCTGGGACACTCCTGGCGACTGGTGATTCCATCTCCATGTCCGCTTAACCCTCCACCTCTGCTCATGTGTCACCGAAGGTGGGACAGTTGATGCTTCTCATCAGTGCACGCAGACCGTTGTGTTTGTTGTCACTGTGTGCAGGCATCACACCAACCCCAGCTGTGCTTTGACCGTGAAAGAGACATTACCCATCTCCTGAGCCATCACTGCCCCATCCTGGGCTGGAAGAAGCGCACAGCCTCGTGCCAGGGCGGCACAGCAGAGCTGCAGCACAGCAACAGGGGAGCCACGCTGGCTGACAGAAAGTGGGTATGGTGGAGGTGAGGGCCAGGTCAGGATGCCCTGGGCCTTAAACAGTAAAGTATGGAGAGACCAGTATCAATTGCTGTAAAGTTTGCATCCACACCAAACTGTAATTTAGTTGGAGCTGTTTCATTTTTCTAGTGCAGAAAATTATAGTTTTTGTGTGTTTACATGCATGGATGTGTAAACACAAACACAAAGGATCGTCAGGGACTCTGGGAAGGTATAAATCAGAAAAAACATTACTGACACTTACTCAGCCTTTGCAATATGCTCTGTAACTCCACTAAGAAATTAATTCTAGCTGGAAAATGGAAATTCATTGTATTAACGTGTTGCACGCTGTAGGTTAGAAGTTGCCATCTGCTGACTGGCTGCGTCGGTTCATGGGGCGTTAACAGCAGGGGCACCCACAGGACCTTGCTCTGTGCTCTCCTTCTCTGCCTCCTTCACGATGGAAGATGGGAGGATGCGCAGCACATCCTAGGACTCTGAATTTAGTCCAGTGGCCTTGCAAACGTATCTCATACCACCCCTTTCATGAATTTATCCTGATCCATCCCAGAACCAGTTAGATTTCTTGCTCCCAGTATTGCTACTGGAAGTTTGTTGTAGAAGGTCACTTCTCAGATCGCCAGAAAACTCCTTCTGATTTTCAGCCTGTGGGTATTTATGGCCATTTGATGTCCTTTGCTCTCCTTCTAACACGTCATTTAGCTTAAACAGCATCTCTCCTTTTCCAGTACTTACAAGTGGCAGCTCTGGTCCGTTTTAGCCTTTATTTACCAAACTAAACAAGTTGTATTTGCCTCCACTCCCCAAAGGGTCTCCCATCCCCTAGCACTGCCGGTTGTCTTTCCCCATGTCTGTTTCTGTTTTGACTCGTGTTCCTTGAAACACAGCAGCCAGAACTGTGTGTGGATGTTGTCTCCCCAAGGCCTCGTCTCATGGCATCGCTGCTCCTTATACACCTTCTGTTTGTATTTGCTGTTCTTGTGGGGCCACGCGATAGTAGTAGCAGCATATTGTCATCTTCAGAGAGATCAGGATATCTAAACCTTTCTCCTGTTATACCATTTCCAGCTGATGAGCTCCCCATTTTTAACAGAAATATGTATAATTTCCAAGTTCCTGATCTTGCATTTGGATGGTTAAATTTAATCCTGTTTTGTAGTCTCAATCTCAGTTTCTTTCACGTTTTTTCCTCTATGATACTCTGATTGACATTCATTCCACAGCCCTGCTTTCTGTGCCATGGTAGGAGAATGAATTAATATCTGCTCTGAAATGTATTGATAAGAGGCTGCATTGGTAAATCTCTGCACCTGTAGTTCTCTTTCGTAGAGATATGTTGTTTTATCTCTTTTTTGGCTAATTTAATGCATATGTTAAAATTTGACTCTCTCCTATTTTCACCATTCTAACTAATAGTTTCTCACGTGACACAATATTAAATAATAGGTAAATAATACATTTTACTGAGATACAGTTTAGATTTAATCAAGCTTCTTTTTAGAAAAATCTAATACTTTAGTGAAACAGGATAATGAGTCCCCCTGTTGTGATTCACCTTCCCAAAGTTTCTGTTGCACTGTCTTCAGTCTAAAGCCTTTCATAATACTGAAGTGAGTCTAAGAGTCTTCTCGTTCAAGTCCTTTTTCTTCTATCCTCAAATACAGAGTCTATGTATGCTATTCTGCAGTCATGCAGCATTACTTTAACTGGAAAGATTTATTAAAAAGTCCTTTCTCCTGGACCCGCAATTTCACGTGCTGGGTCTTTTACTGCTCTGGGTGGTGGCTGACTGCTCCCTCCCCTGGCTCGAATACATTAAGTAATTTGAGTTTTATTTCAATCCCAGCTGTGGTGAGCTCTGTTCCCGAATCTTCATTTCCATTAGCCATCCTGTTCTTACCTCCCTGCTCAACATCTTCTTTCTATTGAAACTACAGCAAACTGTTTAAATTTGAAGTCATACTTCCCTGGTCTCTCCCTTCTCTAACTACAAAGCAAGCCCACTATCCCACCCTTTTTTCCTTGTTATTTATACAACTAATTCACTTTTCACAGTTTGCTCCTAATTATCCTTGTAAGGTGTAGCTAACCTGAATTTTGAGCTCCAAGAGGTGTTTTTCCTAGTAGGTTTTTTTGTGGTTTGGGTGTTATTTGCTTACTCCTAATAGCTTGTTGAAAATGGCATCTTATCCAGCCATTTCTAGTCTTTCCAGATTTTTTTTTCTTTTTTCTCAGTTCCAGTAGTTTTTGTATCTTTTACTTAAGAGTATTCCTGGGTTCCACACGTTCAGTTTCTTCAGCACTTCAGACTTTATCAACAACTTGTTTAGTTTATTTTGCAGTTTTCCTTTTTAAATAGACAAAGTTCTAGACCTATTTTTGTTTAACTCTCCATTGTATTTAAACTAAAACTTCTCATATTCAGTCAGTCTGAGTTTATCTTCTATGACCGACTGTTCTATACTTTTCTGAGTACCTACCAAACCCACGTCTGACATAGTGTTCTCTCTAGTAGGTTTGGTGGTTATTTGGCAAGACTTTTGTCAGCTATCATGTTCAAGAATAAGCAAGCTGTACCATTAGTTGTTGCATTTACTTCTTAATCTACATCTGGGAGGTCAATGACACAACAGTGATACATCCCTGGTAGTATTTATCTCTATAATAACTTTATAGAGATATTCATCCATTTCTAAATCCAACCCTGTAGCTGACAACAAGTACTATTCCAGAAGTTTGGAATTTGATACTTGGATATAAATCAAAGTTTCACAAGCTGCTCAGTTGTTTCTCAACCTCCCCATCCAACAGCTCAGGCAAATTCAGTCCTTTCACAGACAATAATGCCTCTCTGACCAATGTTCACACCCTTATTTGTGTATTTCCTTTCCCCATACTATCCATCCATTGAGGAGTCTTGGCCTATTGCCACATCTTTTTTTTTTTTTTTTTTTTTTTTTTAAACCTGATATTTTGATCCTTGTATTGCAAAACCCAAAGAGGAGATTGTCTCTCTCCTGCCTTTCTTCCATTCCAAGTCTTTCAAAGCAGACGTGTATGTCCAGCCAAATTTCAGCTACCTTACAAATGAGAAGATGAACTATCCAACAGGGTATCCAATAGGCTCTTCAGGGAGCTGCTGTATAAATAAATAAAGAAATAAATAACTAGCATAATAATTGCTCCTAATGTCACATCATAGATGTCATTGGATGCTCAGTAAGGTAAGAACTGCTCAGCTTAATCTTACAGTCTTTTGCCTTGCTTAAATGTCACACAATGACACTACTAATACAAAAAGAGATATCAGAAGTGGTTATAATTAGATAACATTAGGTAGATTATAATATTTCTGTCTAAAATGCTCATGCAGAATGCTGGCTCCAGTCCACCCCAGGACAGGCTACCTTTCTGTGTTACGTGGCAGATTACATGAAATATCCAGTCATCATTATAGCATGCCACATTCAAAAAATATTGTCATCAAAATGGCAAATAAATGATAACTTTACTATTTTATTGTACCAATTGTGCAAATAAAATATAACCTTTTCACTTTTCTGGTGATCTCTTTGACTTTTGAAATCACATAATCTTGACATAAATAATGGTTCATTATCCTCTAACAAAGGCACCTAGGAAATTAATCTACAGCATTAAGACTCTGACAGACAAGCTCTGGAAAATATTGCTGCAGAGGTCTAGGAAGTTACTGCCACAGTTGTCTTTCTGGCTTTCTTGCTGGAAGTTAGCTTCTCAGTCGCAGAGTGGGTAGGAAAAAGCATGTCCTCCTACCTTGGCTGCTCCAGGGCATGTACCCGTGTGTTTGCTTGACCTGCTGAAAGGAGTGCATTGAGTCAGGCATTTCTTTCTGCCAGCCCTGCTGTGCAAGGTCTGTTGCTCAGCAGGGAGTGACAGCTAACATCCGATGAACTCATAACACAGTTAGCTGCTGCAGTTGTCAGCTGAGTGCCCGTATCAGATCCCCTACACCCATAGGTGTTAGACAAGGACTTATATTTAAAGCGTGGAAGTCTGGAAATATTTACAATTTGCAGACCTGCTAGGTACGTTTTTGATTTTGAAGACAGCTGGTATTTTGTTCATTTACGTGAATGTTTTAATTTCAGTTCTGATCTCATTAAGACAAAAGCTCTTTCTGTGTATTATAGGTACTGTCCTTGTACAGTTTGTTTAATGATGACAGAGGGCTGAGGAGACAAAGCTATTCTTTATCTCATAGGATCTAAGAGATAGAAACAGAAAACAGACAGTGCCTTGGGAAAGACAGAGACAGCTCTTAACTATGTCCCTCTCTCTTTCTAGAAAATATCAGTCTGCAAAGAAATGTCTGCATACCTGCCAAGTCTAAGACGATTGCCTTTTTTTCCATAAAAAGTATTTTCTAACATTCAGTCCTAAAAGTTCACAGTCGTCATCCTCTGAATACATCCTGTCTCACATCCCATTCTGTATCTATTCCTGTTCAAATCCTGTATTGACAATAAATACTATTCATCACCAACCACATTCTTTTGGCATGTCTGCTGGTACCAAAGAATGGTACAGCAGCCTCTGTATAGCTTCTGATGGAGAATATTAATTCAGAAAGGGAACAGCCACTGCACCATTATTTCTGAATGAGTACCTTGCTTTCCTATCGGTCTTTGGGGTTGAGGCACTCATATACTTCTCAATGTGGGTGCATTTATCAGGTTATTTTAATTAATTTGCTGGCAGCTACCAGCTTATCATTATGTTGCAGGTATCGCACGCCCCGCCTAAGTATTCTAAGTTGTTGCTGAGAGCACCTCTGTACGTAATGCCTGTTCCTTAAAAAGAAATCCACAGCTGAGGCAATCTCCAAGAGCATCCCTGGGACTGGGCGTTGGGGGTGCGTGAGAGCCTCCAGAAGGTGAAGGTGGGAGAGCAGTTCGCTGCCCTCCTCTTGGGCTGTGTTCCCAGATCTTCTGCCACCGCCGCAGCCGCGGCGGTGGCAGAAGATCTGGGAACACAGCCCAAGAGGAGGGCAGCGGTCTACTCTCCCACCTTGCATATCTCCAGGTATGGAAAATGAAATAGTATTTCAGGGTTGCAGCTTGAGCCTGGATCAAGTTGTTTTATTTGTAATGCTGGTGTATGATTGCAGGTCACCCGCTTTCAGCTTTTTATAATTTCTGTGCAGGGAAATGTGGGTAATGAGGGCAGATATGTCCAATGGTCACGCAGTGGTCAGCTGGGGAGGTGGGAGACAACTCCCAGATGGTTGGCTGGTGACTTCTCTGTGCCTGCAAGTCAGATACCCGCAATGCACCCCTGTTGCATCCCTCTAGCTGGGACCCAGCAGACGATGGAGGAAAGCTTACTAGAGGGCCCGTTGCAAACCCCCTTCTTACTCTCTCTATAGCCATGTTGATGCCCTGGCTCTCACACTGATTTGATATTACCGCTCTGCTGCAGTGAAGTTTTCTCCTCTCACAGACCCACAGACAGAAGTGTGTATATGGAGAAATACAGCCTTTTACGGGTGTTGAGCCCAAGTAACTCCAGAATTGATGGAGAACAGCTTTAAATTAGGTGTATTCATTTGAGAATCTAAGTATTGAAGTTCACACAAACCACTACTCATCACACAGCAGGTAATGCATGGCACCAGGACGTACAGCTGGTAGAAGAAAAAATGACAGTTACAGAAAGGAGTGCTCTACAATGGTATGTACAAAAGACAAAGAGCTGGGTTCACTCTCCAAGTTTGCAGAAAGGTTCTGCCAGCAACCAGCTTTCTAGATCCTGATGAATGTCAGCTTCCAAGGCTTTCTTCTCAGTCTCTGCTTGCTCTAAATGAGAATAAAAAGTAGGAATATCAATGAAATACTTTCTGAAATGAAACACTAAGAAGAGCCATAGCTTGAGCAGCTGGCATTTTAAAATGTGATATACTTACTAGCTCCTTCTGCAAGATCTGTACTCCTTACATCTTCTGTAAAGAGAAACATTGTCACTCCTCCTTTAGGGCTTGTACACAGCACCACATAGAATCTATTTCTAGTTAAAAAGTGATGCAACTTCTATATGGGTTTTTTTTTTAAAGAAAGTCTTAAAACGTGTTATATGCATTTAACTTGTACCTGTAAATTCACCAGTACAAGATGGATGAAGATAAGCAACGTTTCAACTGAAAATCGGTGTCTACATATTCATGAATCATGAATGGTGCAACTTTATATCAGCTAAATTAAGCTAATGCAGCTTTATGCAATATAAAACTATACCTGTAGTCACAGTAGTACAACTTTGTACAGGGATGAGATCAGATAAAGAACTGGTAAATGAAATGTATTTGGGTTTCCAAAATGTTTGCTACCATCCATTGCAAGAGCTTAGTAGGAAGTCTAAGTAATTGCAGAGGAAAAGACAATGTTCTGTCATAGTCTAGAAAACTGGCAGAGCAGAGACAGAGATAAATGGAGATAAAGTCATTTCCCAACATGAAACAATGTTTCAAAGCAAAAATGAGGATATGTACTATAGGGATCATTTTGAGCCCTGCTTTGGCAGAGATAATGTGTTGATCAAAAGGTGCTAAGATATTTTTGCAGAAAATTACTGTGTTAATTTCCACTTCGATATTTTGGAAGGCTTTTCTTTTGTTTTTGAGTCAATCCCATTGTTCAGTGCAGGTCTGTCAAAACTCCTTGCAAAAACTTGGGCTAGATGTGAAGGAGGAACTTGCATGTCAGATGTCATCTCTTCCAGTATCTGTCTCCCTTCTGCAGTTCTCTTTTTTCATTTTGCCACTGCAAATGGATGAAGAAAAAAAAGATGCATTTCCGACCAAAGGTTCTTTAAAAAAATCCAGCTGGTTCTGTGTGTAGTAATCATGGATAATAACCAAGTGGGAGAAGGAACAGACCCCTTCACCGCCCTGCTGACCTGATTACCCCCTCTGCTGCTGCGAGCAGGGCTGGGGCCCCTCCGGTCCAGCCTGTATCTCCACCAGTCAAACAGCAGCTTGCAGGGGAGCCTGACCCTGCAAACTGCCCGAAACCACCGAGTGACTCGTTTCACCTCCCGGCCTGGATGCAGGCTGGGGCCGCTTTCTGTTTGTGGAGGAGGAGGAGAGGGCGAGGAAGGGAGTTACTCTCATTTTCCCTCCTCCTCAAGTTGCACCGTGCTGTTGCTCCATGCTTCCTCTGCTCCTAAACCCTGGTCAGCCCCAGGAGAGCAAATCTGCAGAGGGTGCAGCCAGTGCCACAGCATTGCCTGTGCGCCGGGAAGGGCGAGGGGCGGCTGCGCCGGGACGGCTCCACGGCTCTGCCGCTCACCAGGGACCTCGGGTGAGCGACGGGGGCCCTGGGCTCTCTTGGGTGCACAGCGCTGCCTGGAGCAACGCTGGGGAGGGCTGTGGAGAGAAGCTCTAAGTAAACAGCTCAGATATCCTGATACTAGAAATGAACAAATATTTTGTAATGAATAATGTATTGATGATTTTCATCTCTTTCTGATTACAAATTGTCCATGAACAAGTCACAGTTTATCAAATATTCACTTTTCAAAACAGCAAATTACCGTGAATAATTCATGAGGTACAACTTGTTCCTGTGTTACTTGTTTTAAATATTTAATACTCAAAATATGAGTTGTTTTGATTGAACACATATGCCATGTGGTGCAGCTCTGTGATCATGCGCGATCCCACACCCGCGTGTCAGGTGTGTGGCAGGGATGCTGATGGCGGTGCACTCGAGAAGCTTTCTGGAGGATTTCCTCTCCAGTGTGTCCTCCCGTTGTATCGGCTTTCCTGCAGGTACCCAATGAAAAACACAGAGGGGATGGAAACAAACCCAAGCAGCCATGACCAAGTCACAGCAGAATTACTAGCAGCTTTCCTTGATGTACAAGTTGGGGACACATTTAGCTTTTTACTGTCAGGGTCTGTTCTGGTCTTTATGAGAACATTCAAAAACTTCTCCAATGCAAGGTAAAACCAGCTTGAATCACACAGCACCACCCTGCCCTTTATAAACCTTGCATTACAGTGCTTTTCACAGATGTTGAAACCAAGCAGACCTGTCTCTCACCCCCTTTTCCCCCCTGTTCAAAAGTTGCATCGTTTTGGGCCTTCTGGTTCCTTGCCCATCACTCAGGGGTCCCCAGGGATAAGGCTAATGACTCAGCCCATCCCCTGAGCACCTTAAGCTGGAGATCATTGTGCCACATGATTTGAAGACATTTAACTTTTCCTTGTACTCTCTAAGCTTATCCAAGGCAGATATTTTGCTCCTTTTCTTGCTAGTGTCATTTGTGCTTTTTACCTGCTCACAACTACTATTTTTGTAAAGCTTTCCCAGATCTCTGAACCTGTATCACAAATAGTGTTCTCTCCGTTTCTCGTGCTGAAGCTGTTTTGCTCCTATAAATAAGAAAAAGTTTTCTGGAGCAGTTCCTTGAACAAGCACCTGCCAAATGGCTAGAGATCATGTAAGTCAGCAGATCATGGGGTCTCTCCTGGATCCTGGCAAAAACATTTTTTGTTGGAGCATTCCTAATCTATCTTTCATACTATGTGCTTCGCTTTCTACAGCTTGGCTTCTGGAAAATACCATGTCTTCTTTTCTGTCATTCTGCCTAAAATGGGGAAAAATTACTGCCCTCTGCACATGTTGCATTAACACAGGGCATTGGACGGACTAATTCTACAAAAGCTAAATATATGTCTTCATATGTCTGTAATAGCAAATAATATGGCAGGTAAAGGAGGTTTTTCAGAAATCCTTGCTGTAACTGGATTTCTCGACTGTGGGGTGAATCAGTCCCAAGGAGATCTTTTTCTTCCCTCGATTTTGGAGAATTTTACTACATCTTGTGTGTTGTAGTAATATGTCCTCCATATGCTTCAGCGGAGCATGTGAAATGGGACACATTCATCTGGGTTCCATATGTGTGCCCATCTTGATTCATTGCGCCATGCGAGGATGAGGACTTATCCAAACCAGAGGATGCAGGACTGTAGGATTTTTCTGGTGAGCATCATCAGGCTGTTCAGACTGGTTAAAGAATGCAGGAATGAGAAAGGCTTCCAGGCCGGCAAGTCCAGTTATTCCAGGCAACTATATTGTATAGCTTGCTTGTAGCCCCGTAGAAGGATTAGGTAGGGTGTTTGCTTCTACAGCGCGTGCTGCGCAGCAGTGGTTATTTCATACGTTCTCCTTGTTTTCAGATAGGAAGACAGCGGTACGCACTTCCACACCACCAAGTGTAAGCTCATTGTATAAATCCATACTCAAACTTCTGAATAAACAATCTGATGTTCAGAGGTACTCTGTTTCTTGGATGCCACAGATTTAATATCACTTAAAATTAAATGCAGAACTGTTGGCCCCTGTGTTTAAAAGCGTTGGTCCTAGCCACCCTTCCCTTCAGATGAAACTTCTGGCGTGAAGAACTTGCCAAAAGCCGTGAGGCCAGTTATGAGCAGAGCTGAGAACAGAAAAGCCTCCAGGCTCGGTGCCTGATTCACGCAGTTTCGTTTGGCGTTATGTAAGGAAGCCAAGTGAGTTGTCAGTGTCTTATTTAGCGTTCTCTGTCTCCAGGATGCACTGATCTCATCTAAGGTAGCACAGAAACTCCTGTATTTTTGGCCTCAACTTATGGATTTGCAAAAGTGAGCTAGAACTGTCTTCTGGGGGAAAAAAGGGCAATTCTTTTGTATTTTAACATCTTCTTTATTTTCACATCTTTTCTTTGCTGGCTCCTAAGAGCTAGAGATTCATCAACTTTTTGTTACAAGATGAAACCATCAATGACAATTTTTGCTATGATCTAAAACTGCTGATTACTACACGGTTCGAGTGAGAACCGAATGATTTGAGTTCTGTATTTTTTAGGATTTTAATTTATTTTCCACACAATCTGATTAAAAAAAAAGTTGCTATCACAGTCCCACGTGCTGGTTTTACCCCATTATTATCACTCTCGCCAGTATACCTTTACCTTGAAACTTCTGTACATAAGTTTGCTAGCGTATACAATAAGGTACGTACTCAATTTAACAATGCTTTCCCATGTGTTATCGATCTGCTTCAGAGAAATTGTTTTTGTTTCAGGGGACACTGCTGCTCACCTTTCAGGAGAAACTAATTTTAACCTAATCACTAAAATTTGCATGTAAAGTACATATTGCAATTAGAGTACCCAAAATTGCTAAAAGGAGAAGACTTTTGGGCCTGGGGTTTTGGGATACTTCAAAGAAGGCGGAAAGAAATGTCTTAATCCTGATTTCCTCAGGGCAAAGAGTGGGGGAGGGGGGAGGAAGGAGAAAAAGATTCTCATATAAAATGAGGGGAGTAGCAGAGGGCAGCTGCAGTGTGTCTTTGGTGAGGGGTGTTTCATGAGGCAGATGCCATATGTGAACAACTCTCCCACGGTAACATTTTTTATGTTGGAAAATCAAACCTAATAGACTTGCCTCACTTCAACCTCTTTACAGAGAAGATGACAAAAAAATTCATCACACTTGTGCCCAGGATATTGCCAGCCTGCTGTTCCTGAGCGTCTCTGTGCACATCAGCTGCCACGCAAAGAGTAGCAGACCTCCTGCCCAAGAGGCAGGCACAGCGTAACAGAGCTGCAACTAGGGAAGAAAGCTGGGACTTCAAATATTTTTGTCTGACTTGACTTCAAAAATCAAATTTAAGAAAAATGGGAAGAACATTTTATTTCAACTTCATTCTATGTAATTTGATTTTGATAAGACCGCAATTGTTTCATTTTGAAGAGGTGAGAGTTTTCTCTTCAGGTTTTACTTTTCCCTTGTGTTGTCTTTCGGGTGGCACATGCACTCACAGCCTTGCTGAGGGCTTGGGTTCCAACCACTCCATGCTTCCCACTGAAAAATGATCCTACGGGAATGTTTTGGACAAACTTTGCTAGACAGGAAAGGTATGTCCAAGTTTAAACTCATGATTGAACAAAGAAGGAAGAAGTTATCTGTACCAGTTTCTATCCGTAGCAAGAAAGCCTCAGTTTACATGAGTAAATTTAACCTGTAACCTTGCCAGGAGACTGTTAGAAGCAAAACAAATGTCATGGAAAGCAATGGAAAAGGTACTGTCAGTGTGGCTCCTACCCATGGACCTAACAGCAGGGAAATTATTTGTTGGGGAATATTCAGTACAGCTTGCAACTTGTCTCCTGACCAGCAGCAAAGATGACATTAAACTGTTAAAGCTACCACTTTTGAGGAAATGAAGGGTGGAGCACTTGGCAGTAACTGGGCCTGAAGCTTTGAGAAAGAGGAAAAACATTACTGCAGACGACAGGGTAAAACAAGCCATGCCCAAGAGTGTTTCCAGGTGCTGGGACAGGATCATCCACATGGCGAAGTCCTCACGATGGCCCCAGCCCAGGGCGGGTGACAGGGGCCCAGACGCCAAGCAGTGTTCAAGGATCATTCCCCATAGGTGGTTTGCAGGCAGCCACCCAGTTTTGGTGGCTGAGAGCATTTGCTCAGGTACATGTGGCCTCTATGCCAAGTTTGCTCCCCAACATGAGCCCTTTCAGGAAACTCCCGGGGAGCGGTAGGGCTGTGAACCCTTTCTGCAGTGCTGGAGGGAGCAGTGAGATACCTGTGGGTCTGCCTTCTCGCAACAGATGGGTTTTCCGGCTGCATACTGTTTTATATCTTGCAGATTACTGAGTTACAATAATATCCTGGAAATTAAAGTTAAAATACCCTGGAAAAGGCAGATCAGTACTCAGAGAGATCCTCTTGGGAGACCAACATAAGGCTCTCTGTCTGGAAGATTGTCATCTTGGGAGCACCTTCATCAGAGATGGGTTTCATCTCAGAAGTTGTCAGTTCATCAACCCCACATCTGCCTTAGGACACACGCGCTCCCACATTGGCAGTGCTGATTTCTCTCCTTTCTCTGCTATGTGTCCTTAGGGTGGCTAATCCATCTGCAGGCATCTGTGTTTGGCCAGATTAGTATCGTCCCACACCTCTGACCTCACAGAAACCTGTGCAACCCTCACTTCTTTAAGTTAGTAGAAAAGAGGAAGGAAAATGACTACAGAAGTTTTCATTTATAAGTACAGAAGAAAGCAGTGTGTGCAACAGCTGTTGCAGAGGGCTTCTTTAAGTAGGGTAGTCCTCAGCACCCTAAAAATAGTTAACGTAGAACCGATTCAAAGCCTGCTTAAGTTAGCAGGAGATTTCCATTTTGAAAGGGTCTGGATTGAGGTCACAGGTGGGAATTACTGAATAGCTGGACCGGAAAGAAAGATTAGGATGGAAAAGGATATGTTCCTGATGAGAGAGGAGAGAGATGCATGGAAGGCTGCTCCAGAGCACCAGAGCATCCCGGGTAGGAGTCTCATGTTTGAAGCATGAGAAAGCAACAGATCAGAGGAAACAGAGTGGGGTAGCTGCAGGAGCAGAGCTCGGTCATGGTGCTTCAGCAGAAATGGGAAAGTCTTGATGTGGCCAGCCTGGGGGCTGGTGGGATCATTCATGACCTCCTTCCCCAAAAAAGGCCAATGAAAATCTGGAGGGCTGTGTTTAGCAACCACTTTCCTTCAGATTCCCCCCATCCCATCTAACCTCACTGAGTTGTGCAGGTGAGCTGAGCCTAGGGGAAGTGGGAAAAGCAGAACTCCTGGTAGCCCATTTTTCCTGAATCTGTGCTGTTTTTCATGGGATGACCAGGTGCTTCATGCTCACACACCCTACACGTGACACCTTCACCTGAACATCGCTGCCCAACTGCAGATCTCACGGTTTACAGGATTTTAAAGGACTGGGCTTTGACCTGAGAGTCAAAAAGACATGACCTCCGTGCCCTGAAAGGCTGAATGAGGTAGCTTGTCTGCAAATCAGTCCTTCACATATGTCCTCCTCCTTACCTCATCTCCCTGAGTTGTACTTTAGGTAGGATGAAACAAACCTGGTTGGGAAATCTTATGGTTTGTGCCCTGTGCACTGATGGCAGATGATGCTTTTTAATGGATTCAGTCTTCCTTCACAGCAGGGTCAGTAGTAAAAAATTCACCTGTATCATGAGTTATATATATAAACCTTCAGTTTGTACCAGTTTGTTTAGAGCAGGATGCTGGACAGAGAATTGCAAATTTGCCCAGCCTGAAGAAGGTGGGTTTGTAACTCTTAGGACAGCTGTCCCCAGAGCGTGCTTCTGCGTGCACGAGGGGAAATGACTGTCTCGCTTTAAGGAAAAGGGTGTGAGGAAGAAGAAGGATTTCATAATTTTGTGCCAAGTCTTAAGGCAGGAGCGAGACAGCAAGAGGCTGATAGTGATGTTTTCATTTCACAGGGAGATGGAAACTTCCTTGGTCTCCTAACCCAAAATATTGAGGTTTCATCTGGTTAAGGTGGTATCTACCTCTTTAATAGGACTGTGACTCAGAGAGCAGGTGACGGCTGCTTCTTTCTGTGTATAGAACTATAATCCTTCTCAATTATCAAAGACATAAATTACTATTATTTCCTTACCAAATCGAACAGCTTCCTTAAATATGTGAAAGAAAAATTGTAGGTTGTCTAGTGAATTTTCCTCTTGGAAAAACGGCCTATTCTTAATATACAAGTTCAATGAAAGTTCAAAAGTTTATCAGTGCAAAGACTGTATTCTAATAATTTATCTGCCAGCTTCTCAGCTCATATTTTGATACTTTGAATTAAGAGACATTTTTGTACTACCTTCATGTAAAAGTAATCAAACAGCACTTTTCACAGGCCTATCACGATATCTATTGATCATAATCAAACTACAGATAGTGTTACTAGTAGAGGGCTGCTGTGTAGGACAATTTGTCTATCACCAGAGCAAACCGATGCTGACTGTCTCAGGACAGTGTTTCCCTTGGCCAATATAACTCCACCAGGTTTCACCCTATGAAGAACGGCCATGAGGTAATGCTCAAGGAGTTTGCAGATAAATCAGATATTTTTTGCAGGTAAATCAGATGTTTTCACACTTCCTGGGCTCAGTGACCCTCATTCACAGGGTAATACAAGGACTATTGGATGTAGTCTCCGTGCTATTAGTAGTATCATGAACAGCCTGCTCTGGAAAAAAGTGAGATGTCAGGGAGCAGGAAAGAACAAAGGGCCTATCTCTAGGAAATGAGGTAAAATAAAGAGTAGTTCAGAATTATGGAGCTCCCAGGTTATTCCTAGTTCCTGGAAAATGTTGAAATAATTAACACAAACCATTTTTAAACATCTAAGAGAAAACAAGGCAAGTAGAAGAAGCAAGCACAGATTTGCTAAGAATAAACAATGCCAGTCATTTTAACACCACTTGATAAGCAGTTTTCAGGCAGAGAAACAGGACTGATCCAATATTTTGATTTTAGGGAGATTTTCATGCCAGTTCTTATGACTTTTTCCTAACGTGACTAAGTAAGAATGGCCTGGATGGGGCAGCTTCTAAGATGGGGGCAATATCAGCTGGGTGACAAGAAACAGCCAGGTTGTACTACCAAAACAAGTTGTAGGTGATGAGGTTCTGCAGGAGTCAGTCCTTGGTCCAATTCTCTTCAATATTTTTGGTGCCATGCTATATGGGGGAAACAAAAGTATGCTTACTAAATTTTCAAAAGGCACCTCATTGGGACTGACCACAGATAATTTGGAAGATAAAGCTAAAATTAAAAATTATCCTGACAGCTGGGGAAGATGCTCTGAAAAAGTAGAGTGTCAATAATGTAAAATGTAAGGTACTATTCTTGGGAAGGCTTCATCAAATAAACATAGGAGAGAGACCAGCTGGCAAAATACAGGTTCTTCATGAAACCATTGGAGGACCATTGTGAATCATGAGCTGAGGAAGAGGAAATACTTGCAAAACCAACAAAAGTTGTAGCAGTATAAACAGAAACTTAAGACGTGTGAGAAATCCTTCCAGTCTGTTCAGCCCCAGTGAGCCCGAACTGCCTGCACAGCTGCAGGGCTGTGTCCCGTGTCGGGTGATGTCTTTTGAAAAACATGTGGATCGACAGTAGAAAGTCCAGAGGAGACCACTAAAACTGACCAGGAGTCTAGAAAGGAAGTGAACAAACCATCTGGGGTTATTTTAGCCTACGTTGCAGCAGACAGAGGGAGGAATCAACCCAAACAAACACAGCAACACAGAAGTGCAGGAGGGGATGATTTGTTTTCCACATCCATGGTGACCAAGACAAGTCTTAGGCTCAAGCTGGAGCAATTTAAGTTCAGGTGAGACACTAGGAAAAGCCTGCAGCTGGGAAAGATAATGAAGGGCTGGAACAGAAAGACTGAGCTATAAGGAAGGTCATCCCAGAAAAGGATGCACGCCTGTGCGTCCTGCGCACTCCCTATGGGTTCCTGGCTGGTGGACTTGTGTGCTTAGAGAGAGAGAAGAAAGATGTCACGTAGTGCCAGCAGCAGCTTCATAAACAAAAAAAACATCAGAATTTCCATTTTAAGCCTAATTATATTCCTTCCTCCCCTGGCTTTACTGATCTCTAAGTAAAAACTTGACAGGTTTTCCTAACGCCAGGTCTAGCTTATCTGCAAAATCTGTGAAAAATCAGATATGATATCCTGAAATGGAATTCAGAATAAAAATAGATCTGATTGAAAACCATACCTAGAGAACAGGTGAAAAATTTATTGGATGAAACATTCACTGGACCTCGTCAGCTGTGACTTAATACCTGGGACCAAAATTTGTTTGCTTACACAAGTTTGGTTTTTTTTTTCTGAGAAACACATTGACATGAGAATGACGATCACAGCATGATGGATGGTTGAAGGAAACCTAAACTTTGGGATGTTGTCGAGGAGGGATTGGTCTTGTTTGGTTGTTTTTGAAGTAAACTTCTAGGTTTTTATCCTGCAAAAACAAAGCTCAGAGTAAAAATTGTTCAGTCTGGAGGGACATCTGTAGTCCTAGGAGGAGTCTTTCTAAACACTCTCATGATACTCTTTCACAGCTCGTCTATAACCAACACCTTTTCTCAGGACAGACGTCTTGGAGTGAACTCAGCAGAATCATGCTGCTGTAGGCTTAGGGTAAGTGAGAGGCGTGTGACTTGCATTTCTTTCTCTGACTCATAAGTCAACGGAAAAGATTTTAATGTGCTTGCGGTATATTGCTCCCCCAAACGGAGTGTGAATTACGTTACTTTCTATATGGCCACCCAACTGTGGAACACTCATCAAAGTGACAATTATAAATTAAAAATAAATGCATTTTTAAATAGGTTTCTCAGTTTGAAGCATGGTAACTTGTCTCACCTTCCAGACTAGTACTGGAAAAATGAACAAAATAGTCACCATTATCTGGTTCAGCATTGGTATATGGTGTAATAAATACTGCTATTTAGTGTGGAAAAAAGTCTGTTCATTTTTATCATATGCAGTAACATGGAACAACATTATGTAGCAAGTTCATTGCCTCTGACCTCATGCTTGCTAAATGGCATCCATAAATACTGAACATGCCTGTGACATATTTTTGGTATCTCAGATTACACATTTCTAGAGTTTAGGGAATGCCTGACCAGGGGTGAACTTCTCTGGCACATCATCTTTTTTCCAGAACATATTGTTCTTGGATCTATCCCAAAACATACACAGGGACAGTCCAATGTTTCTGTGGCCAGTCTTTTTCCTTTCCTTGGGCAGTTCAGCTTTTGGTTTTGATGTAAAATAATCCTTAACAATATCGTCACCTAAGCCTGTCTATCGTTTAGTGTTCATCCCTCAAGAAAAATAAAGAATGTTCTAGAAAAGTTGAATCAATTCTAGTAGAATCAGCCAATGTTCAACCAACCCATTTGTTTTGGATACTTCTTAATCATTTGTATTCATTGTTATTCTGATTTTTCATGAAATGCCAAAACACACTTAAGAACACTCCTCTTCTGTGTCCCTTACTAATATATTACCATCCCTTACTAATATATTACCATTTTCTGAAGGCGCTGTCCTGTTGTCCTTGAAGATAACGAAAAACTCCTTCAGCAGAAAATTACCCTAAGTGAGCAGTTTTGTCAGTTGGAAATTATTTATTTCTTAAAGGGCGTAGTCCTATGAATTACTAGATGTCTGCTAGCAAGGCCTGACGATGTTCAGCTTCCGCTGATGTCCGCAGGGGCTGAGAGCACTCAGTAACTTGCAGTACTCCGTCAAAATTAACAGAGAGAAGTGATTTCAAGTAAAGTGTAAACCACAAAGTAACACCTTCTCTGGCATCTGTATTTTTTTATCGCAGTGTATAACCTGAATGCTGTGTGGAAATTATACCTTTTCAGCTATAACAACTTTTTCCAAAGTTTAGACACATTCTTACACTGAGAAATGTTTGCCACATTCTGTTCATGCTCATAAGGTCGTGACTAAGATAAATAGATTTTAGAGAAACATTAGAGTGGGAGTATGTGGGAGGAATTTCATATTACTAGCTCATTTTTTAGCAGAGAGAATTTTAAAAGCTTGTTGAATTTTGTGCTTGATTCCATTAGGAGGGAATATGACAATGGTTCCTATAGAATATACATCCTTATAGAACAGCATAATTTAATTTGGTATGAAATGGAATATATCATGGAAAGCTACTGAATAGCATTTGAGGAAAACAACTTTAAATCCTGACATTTAGAAGCATGGCAAATGGATGTCGATGGCGACAAGACTTTAAATAACTTTAAAAGGGTGTAAGACTTGGCCCAGTTTCTCTCTGAGCTAGTGACAGGACTCCCAGTGCGTGTTAATGAGAACTGGATGAGGCACCAAATCCCGAAGTCTTTATTTGGCGTACCATAAATCCCCACTCTGGCACGACTCTGCCGGAGCTGTGTCCTGGGCTGTCTGTGCCTCCACCGAGACTCTGCCACTCCCACCGACCTCCGCCAGGTCGCTTCGGAGACTTGTGGCTGAGCCAAAGCAAGACTATTTTACGTGTATTTCAACTGCAGCAATAGGTTTCTTTCGGAGAAGGTGAAGATCATATTTGGAAGCCATGAGAAAGACCTCATCCCGTGAGATTTCCACAGCAGGGATGGTGGGGAGTGACTATAAGTGAGAATGGACCAGGAAGAAACAGGGCATCCAGCTGATGAGTTTAGGCCTTTTCTCCATTTTTTATCAGTCACGTAGGTATAATCTAATCCGTAGACAAGCATATCTCTTGGTAACAGAGGGATAACTGCAAGTATAGGAACAAACAGTCCAAAGCGTGGGCTCTTGAGGGACAGCAAGAGATGAACTTTAGCATATAACAGAGAAAGAGAAGCATGATAGCCTTAGTGCAGCAGCCAAGGAGAGGAGTGAAGAAGTCCCAAGCTGAGGAAGGCTGGAGGTTTTATCGATAGCCATGGAAATCAAAAGATAGCAAAGGGCTTAGCAGAAAAGATTAAGGGGTTTATGTGTCACCATGCCCTGTTGGTTTCATCCCATCTTTCCCTCTCACTGCATCCTCTTGTGAAAGAGTAAAGCTGGATTTGTGACACAAATGTAATATTCAGTAGGCTGAATATTACAGCCACAGGATAATGACTTTACTGGAGAATGAACTCAGGAAGAAAGCTGTAATTCTAGAACAAATATGTATCTAAATCACAAAAGCAATAGAAACAGATCTACAAAGAAATCATCATTTTTTTAAACATGTGATCAGTTTTGCCAGGACAAGACCTTTTCTAACCCTTTAAATTGTATGAACTGGTTTCCTTAGGAGCCTTCGGGACAAAAAATCTAGTGCTAGGCACAGACTCAAAACTTAGACTTTTTCCATTGCCGCTGGTAGGGTCCTTTGCAAGACAAACCCCGTGTGCAATATTTTGCACATTCATCTTTATTTCTCAGTTGGGCTGTCTCATTAACCCTGCTCTTCCCGCCCGTGTGCTTGATTACACCTCCAGCCTTCCTCAGCCTGGGACTTCCCCTTGACAGCAGGTGCGAAGGGGACACTTGAGATGCTCCTTTGCAGCCATCTGGAGAGTCTGGGGTGCTCTGGGGACGAAGGCTCACTGCGCTATATAGGCGCAGGGACTAGCTGTGCAGAGCAGCCCATCCACCAGGCCCCCGCAGCAGCTAACGTGGCTCGGGCACTGCTGTTTGCTCTGGGAAGCTGAAAAGAGGGAGCGCTTCCAGAGGGACCATGACACTGAGGGGACTCTTCCAAGCGTGGTGCCTAGTCCCTTTCTTCCCTTGGGTACGAGCAGGGCAGGCAGGCTTGTGATGTTGGTTTATAGACCCAATGAATAAATTTAACACGGAAAAAATGATTTGCTCTCTAGTGCTAGTTACATGCCACTGCCAAGTCCTACTCACCAGCTGTGGTTAAAGGTTTGCCCGTGCAATCTGGAGATGCGCCAACCTGCATTTACTGCAACACTTGAGGGTGTTGAACCCACCCGTGCTGTTTCTGCTTTCAACCTCCTGTGCCTTTAACTGGGACACTTGCATTCACTCTAAGATCACTAAGTGAGAATACCTGTCAAGAAGTAATGAATATTTGCCAAGCAACCACGTTAATCACCTCATTTCAGTCTGCTTGTATATTTACAGCAACGTGACTGCATGACATGGCTCGCTTGGTATTCATGCGAAAAGTCGCACGAGCCATGAGGAGAATGGAAAAGCCGCCCGGGAAGACCTAGGAAGTGCTGCAGTGTGGGAAGGACAGCGCGCCGTGACCCCCCGGAGCAGGCAGCAGGGGCTGCCAGGAAGCAGGTTTCCTCTCTGGAGGGATTATGTCGGTGTGCGTTGGCTTTGTTTGGTTAATTAGACAGATACCACATCTTCAGGCTCATAGATGGTGGTGACTCACTTTAAAGGAAGGGCTGAGAAGTCAGGAAAGGGACAGAATAAAGAAAATCCACAGCAGGATGTTTGCTATGCTCTGACTCCTCTGCATTTAACCGAAGTTTTTTAATCCTCATGTTGAGCTTTTCCATCACACATTCATTTCCAATGCAGGCTCAGTGTTTTGAAGGGCACTTTGTAATGGTTTTATCCAGATTCAGATTATTTGCAATCCAGAGGGAAAGCATGCATTCTTTGCAAGGCAAGTAGAAAACATATCTGAACACAAATCAAAAGAATGATTACGGCACGCACGCTCTGTACCCATTACCAATCCCCAAGGCTCTTTCTGTTTGTTTAGGCGCTTTTTCTTCTGCTGCCTCTGGTTGGACTGGGTGTAAACTCAGCAATGAATAAGAACGGTTAAAATGGATAACATAAAAAGATGTGACATTCTTGAAAGATCCCATGTTTCAAACTTAGATTCAAGTGAAAGCTACCAAAGGAACACCTCCCAGTGGTCTCAAGTAGATCTTTCTTCACCACATCAGAGGTTTGCATATCCATCTGTCATAGAGTGCTCTTCTGATCTCATTTCAATCCCAGGCAAGCTCAGATTCACTGTGTAATGAAAAATGGCATTTGCACAAAGTGAAGAGAAAAAGCATTGTTTCTACAGCACATTATGTTTTACACTGCTTATGAGACGGCGTTTCATATCCCATAAAAAAACATTATTTGTAACTTACTATGCATGCTGGAAAAAGCAACATTGTGCCTTTAAAAGAGATGTCTTGTTTGTGAAAACACTTTCTCTCTCACATTTCCCTACCCACAAAGTAACCTGTGTTTATAAGCAAATCCACTCAACCCCCTAATAATGACCTAGAGTAAACATCTGACATGCACCGCTTTCAAGCTCCTCTTTGTTTAGGCATGAATTGTTCATTTTTATGTCTTTTGTATACTGCCTAAAGGAAAGACAAATGATACGAGGGATGTTTTACATTATCAATTGTGACAGAGGTTATGCCTGTGTTTATCTGATCCTCTTTTATTGCATTACAAATGGTAAGATAAACTGCCGGGCATACAACGGTCATTAATTTCAGGGCACATTTTCACATTGGATTTTTAATTTAAAATGTATTAGATGCAAGATAGCCAGTTGTCAAGGTTCCTAGTCATTTGCAAGTCATTTGCAAAACCTGTGGCAATCTCATGTAATAAAAAATTTCTTCCCGATATCAGTGCTCAACTCATTTTAAAATATGAATACCTACTCTGTTTGCGTTAGGAAACACCTATTTTCCTGCCTGCCCAGTTTCACAGTTCAGTCAGCTGTGGCAGTTTTGGAGTGTCCCGTCTCACCGAGCACACCCTCCGCTGCCGTCCGCCAGTGCCAAACGGAACAGCAACATCGAGACCTGTTAAATGTGAGACTACACAGGGCGGGGGGTGGTGGGGAAGAAAAGAGCGTGGCGGATACGTTCCTGTAAAATACCTGTGTATCTGAGTGCATCCTCTGTGCTTGCCGCAATTTTCTGTCTTGGGAGAGCTTAATAAAATCAATACAGAACTTTGAAGGAGAAAAAAACAACACAGAGAGTATGTGCTTTTTTTTGTTCTGGGCTTAAGATTTCTTTGCCTCTTGACAGGACTCGCTGTCATATACACTACTTGCTTTATCTGAAAGTAGTTGAAGCTCCAAACAAAAATCTGTCAATGAAGCAACTTGCTGCCTTGCTTTTCAGCTCTGGATCTTGCAAACAACAGCCAGTTTTCAGGGTTTTCTGAGAAAAAAACACTAGAAAAATGTTTACAGCAGAGGCTGTGCCTCAGCCTGGTATCACCCCGAGAGCTGAAGCACCAGCACAGCTGAGGGTGCCTAACGCTTCCTAGCAGAGGTGCCAGTTTTCAGCCTGTCACGGCTTTGCCATGGCTTGGTCTGGCATTTCTGTACTTTCTCCTCCAGGAAGAAAAGAAGTACTTTTTGAACTTTCATCAAAAAGTATTCGGTGAGCTCCGAGAACGAGGCTAACAAACAAGAGGCAGTTTTGTTAACAGCTCTGGGTTTTGTTTATTTTCTATCTTTGATGGCCTCTAGCAGTCTGAAAATAGGCAAAGGAGTCGTCCAGCGAGTAGGCAGGTGTCTTTTGCTATCCTCATGGAGGACCACTAGGATATGGCTAAATTATAAGACCGCAGGCTTGATCTGCTGCATGCTGAAAGAATTAAGCGAGCTCTAGTCCAAACTTTTCCTCTCACCATCTTTGTTTTTTGAGAGTTGTTTTAAATGTAGCTGGGAGAATGATACTTCAGGTAAATACTGTCCTCACAATCTAACACAGAGAGGTGAGGAACAGCTTTGTGGGATGCCTTCGTGTACTCAGTTGCCAGCAGGTGAAGAGCAATCTTTGAGTCATAGAATCATTTAGGTTGGAAAAGACTTTTCAGATCATCGAGTCCAATCGTTAACCTAGCACTGCCAAGTCCACCACTAAACCATGTCCCTAAGCACCACATCTACATGTCTTTTAAGTTTCTCAGGCTTTCTCCAGTCTAATTTTAAAATCATACTCAATGTGCTTCTTATGCTTGCCTGCAAACCAAGTTATACTTTGAAGATGCTGCCTTTTTTCAGCCAGGTCTTTGCAATAATCTTAACCACTAAATTTCAAATCTGGCAAAACCTACGACTGTGTGGCATCTCCAGGGGACTGCTTCCAAAGTGTAAGGAGCAATTTTTCCCTTCCTCTGTGGGATCACCTCACTCCTCCTCACCAAGCGAAAGGGAGGAATTACCTCATTTCTGACACAACAGAGGCAGATCAGTATTTTCTTTTCTACAGAAATTGTACTTTCCTTGCAAATGCTCTGGGCATCTCTCCTCCCTCTTCCCAGCCTGGCTTTTCATCTGGTCCCCAGGGAGGCGAAGGCCGGGTGGTGGCAGAGACCCCAGGGACCCAGGGCTCGGTGTTGCACAGCCGTGCTCTGCACACTCTGCGTGGGGTAGAGGACGTAGCCGAGGTCGGCTAGGGGAGATGCAGAGTGGGGTTTGAATGATTTCACTGGTTATTTTCTTGCTCCTTATAGCTTGTGCTGTGCAGCTGGGCTGCTTTACAATAGATGTAAGGTCTACTGGTTCCAGCCTGAGAGCATAGCAGGACCCTGGAGTTAAATGGGGTGCAGGACACTGGAATTACACAAGGTGTAGACTCTGGGACACTACAAGACATTGTGCATTTAGCTTTTTTGGCTCTTTCTGTGGCTGCACCAACCCTTGCCAACCCAGCTATACAGCTCCATAGGAAGAGAAATGACAACAGGCTATTTGCAGGGCTGTATAATGTATCCTCAACTTTGCTTCAGAATTACACTTCCCTGAGGGTTATGTCCCCCTATTGATATTGACTCTAAATAGCAGTAGCCAAGCTCACGGTCTTTGTTAATATAAATCTTACTTAGGGGCTAATACAAACAGAAAAGAAACCACATCCCTGCATATAGGGTGTAAAACAGTCAGCAGGTGGGGTGGGGAAAAGAAGATTGAAGTAATTTTATTTCATATCACCAAAAGTGCAAGCAGGTGAAAGCAAAGTCAGTTATATTGTTTTACTTGCTGTTATTTGCCTGCTCCCAGGGAGCTGCACGGGCGGGATGCTGTGCAGAGAGAAGAGGGGTAACTGTGGACAGACAAGAAGCCATGTAGGGGCTCAGGGCTATCTGCAGAGGAGAAAGGGGGATGATGTGAAGGAGTTGGAAGGGCAGAATTCTTGTTTCCATGTCCCTCTCTCCCTTTTATCACATTCCTGTTCCTTGTTGGCAGGAGTGTGTCATCACCAACTTGCTGCTATGTGGCACCTACATTACAACATGGTATTGCTGTACCCCAGCTGTCTGTCTGGGGCTAACGAAGGCCATGACAGCAGCCTAATCTCAGCAGCGTGAAGCACAGTGCCTGCTAACTGCCCAAATATTTGACTTGCTACCTGGACCAGTTTGGCATCCCACATTGAATGTTGTGCTGTCCCATCTTGACTTTCCCAGTACCTGGCTGGGCTTGCTGGCAGCCAGTTTGGATGTGCCTGAGCCACACAACATGCCCAGCACCCTGCGTAGCCACAGCACATCATTCTTGCCTCTAGAGAAAAATCTGGGACAAAGCCAAAGAAAATAAACATCTCAAATAAGGTTACCACTGTAGCCATTTCTTGCAGCCCTTAACCACCTTACTGTCCCTCAGGCTCCAAGGGTTTGCTCATGAACTGAAGGATCGCTGTGACTATAACCTCCTCCCCAAGAAGTGCTCTGGCTTGGAGAGGGGTTCTGCTAAATTCAGTTAGCAGTATTACTGCCTTGTGCTCCCTCAACTGGTGTTCAGGCAGTGCAGCGACAGCTGGGCTGGTATTACCTCTGTCAGGCATCTAGAAAGCGGCAATTTCCCATCTGGAAAACCCACTCCTTCCCCGAACATTAAGGTGAAACTTCTTCAGTTTTGGATGCCAGCTCAAACTAAACAACTGCTCTTCTTTCCAAATCAAAGCTGAGCAAATATTTGGTGATGAATAATGTATTTGAACAGTGTTGCTTCCTTCCCTCCCCTCCCCTCCCTTCCCCTCTCAAAGTGAGTCCTGTCTTTGCTAGCGATGTACCCCAGACAAACTCAGTGTCCCATGGCAGGAGGCACAGAGACACGTCATTCAGTTGTAGAGGCAGATCCCCTGTCCCCTTCCAGAGGTGAGTCACACCATACTTATTTGCAGAGTAATGCTGGTTCATGTGACTGAACCTGGGTCCTCTTGGCAGCAAGAAGTAGTCTTCTCCACACCCACCTTCCCCATCTCCTGCCCCCCAGCTGCTGTTTCTACCTGAACCAGGCAGGCAATCCTAGAGGGCTGGGTTGTGATGCTTTGCATCACTGATGCATTCATTGCAAAGATGACCGTGCTTTAATAGGAGAGGAAGCCATCCCTGCATAGAGTTGGTGCGTCAGTGTGGGCTTATAAAGCAAGCTGAGGTCCTTTGGGAGGAGAGGCACCACGGAAATGTAAGATCATAATCATTACCACCATTAAACACACAAAGCAAGAAAATTAATATTTTTCCCCATATAATAAAATCACTCTTTTGTGGTGGAGTGTTGCAGCACACCTCACACAGAACATCGCACTAATCAGTTTATTAGACAGTTGCAGGAGCAGGCGGGTAATGAAGGGGCAGAGAGGGAGACTTTCTTTTGTCTCTTGCCTTGTTGGGAGAAGGAAAATGCAGAGGGGGGGAAAAGGGAGATAAGAAAGAGCTGTCCTCTTACTGCAGTAGCTCTCCATTTATTAAAATGGAAAAAGCCTGGAATTTGTGGTGAAAAGGCACCTGTGTCCATATTCATCCTAAAGTACAGAGGGGCTGACTGTAGCTGTCTTCTGCGTCTCCCCAGGGCAATAAAAGAGAGCAAGTTTCCTCCCAGCTGCCTGCACGGACTGGCAAAGCGCAGGAAAGGTGGGAGCACAGCGGGGAGGCGCGGCGGCTTCCCCGGCTGGTACCTCCCCAGCCCTGTGCGCAGCGGCGCGGGAGCTGAGGGAATTGGGCTCTTTCTGCCAGCTTCAGCAGGCTTTGTGGCGGGCCCTACAAAAACACCGCAGAGCATCAGATCTTAATCGTCTTGGGGCTTATTAGGCAAATGCATAGCTGAAAGTAAAAAAAAAGAAAAAAAGGGGGAAAAAAGGAAAAAAAATGTTTCTCTTCCTCCCTACTGTTTCTCTTCCCACTCTCAAATTTCTGAACCTGAGATATTTTTCTTTTACTTTATATTGTAAATTATGATTGACAACACCATGTAAGAACATGAGAAAAATAAATTAAAAAGAAAAGATCACCCTAATGTCAAAACTCACTGATAAAATAGCATTTTAACAATCATTTTTTCATGTATATGGATTAGCACACCAAGAGAATCGCTGATATTAGCTGATGATAAATGTGTATGAACATATAAATGTATGTGGCTGGGTAGCTGTTGAGTCACGTCTGAAGGGATTGCTCACCGCTAACATGGAAAAAAGACTGGAAATTGTTCTGGTGAACCCTCACATAAATAAAAGCTGTATAACTGAAAGCTGTCCATGATCGGTTTGAATGCATATTCATTAATTTTTCCATTTTATGTTTTCTCTAACAGTAATCAGCACCCAAAAGGGTTTAAGTTGGGCAAGTTATTCTCTAGATAAAGGGTGCCTCAGTAACCCTTGTTACACTGAAACAAATTGTAAACATTCCCCATGAAGACAAAAGAAATAGACTTGATGCCCTGAATTACCAAGGAATTGTTTCACTGGTGGCTGCGTAAAAGCCAGAGGATTTGGTCTGCACAGTGGTCGGGTGTAACCTCAGATATACGTGATTTGTATACATTCCTTTAATATTATCAAGCATTGCTATTTCCTACCTTTCCTGCTAAGCTTGTTTAGATTGTTTGTTTATGAAGCAATTGTCATGATATGAGGGATGCAAATCCGCAGTGACTCTTGTCCTCTCAGGGTCCTCTTAGTCTGTGGATTGGGCAGGTGGGCAGAAACAAATCCTCAAGGCGAGAGGGTGCAGACCACAAACTCTGCCAGCCTCCTTGATATTGCATCTATTCTTCCACCAAAGCAATCACTCCATGACGTGGCCACTGTCCAGAAAAATCTCCCTGCCAGAAAAGCTGAAAGACCTATCACAAAACGAATGAGACTTGGGTACATCTTTCTTTTAATTCGACAGTTTCAGTATTTGTGACCCCCAACAAAGCACCATAGATGGAGAACAGGAAAAGGGTAAAAAGACTTTTTCAGAAGAAGGCAAAGAAGCCATAAGTCAGAGTGACAGTGGGTGCCATTTCCCTGCTCCCGTGGAGGACAGGACTGCTCTCCAATCCTCTGCTCCTCATCGGCCGGTGGCAGACTTCATTGGTAGGAGATTGCCAAAACTCAGTCCTAGTGTTCCTCATATGTACCTGGATGGGGTGGCAATTAACACAGGTCTGCTCCTTCCCTTGTTATGTACTGTCTTATTTACTGTAAAAGCTGTGTAAGTGGTTTCCACCTGACATTGGGATCTTAATTGGTGTGTCATCTTATCTTTGAAGCCCTTGTGAGGGTTGCAGCAGCATGGGTATTAGACATTTCAAAGCGATGCCTTTTCCTGCTTACCTACATACTCTGAGATACCTGCTTTCAGATTTTAAGTCCTTCCCTCTCATTCGATCCCAGCTTTGTCTGCTGTGTTTTGCTGCAAACATTCAATTTATGTAAATTCTTTTTAACTCAGTTGCTGCTGAAAGGAGAGATGGTTGGTTCATGCAGCCCTGCAAAACCTGGGACTTGGGGCCATGCTCCTTATTTTAAATATTCAGTGATTCAGAAGGAGGCTGGGTGTACAGGGAATCCTGAATTTTGTGTGAGGCTTTCTTGTTTTCCAGGCTGCACGCACTATGGTGTTACAAAACTGGATCAGTCCTTGAAATAAAGTTGATTCAAGGCACCTTTCATTCTGCCTGCATAACAAAAAGTCAAGAAGATCAACAGATCAACGCAGTCGGTGCCCAAAATCTGCATGACAGGCATTTCAGAGGTTTTACTTTGAACTGTGAACAGCCCAGGTGTTACTCATCTCTCAAGTGCGCTGCTGCTCCAAACCAACCATGCAAGCAGAGATGTACACCGCCTCGACCCCATATCGTATTGGGACAGATACAAGTAGTCTGTGGTGTCTTTATCCCTGGGATATAATGGGTAGAGAGGTGATGCCACCTCTTCAAACAGGTGTTGCCTTCATCCAGGTGTTCCTATCTGCTGTCGGCTCCCTCTTTGAGCTAACCTGATGGGCCTCTGCTTCTCATTAAAGGACACTTCTTCCCATGAATCTCAGTTGTGGTGTCAAAGAAATGTTAACAAATAGGTGGGAATATGCATACTTTTAAAGTTATAAAATAATGAAATTAATAAAAAATGACATCTGGAGTGTACGTGCAATTGCTTCTGCCACCTCTCTGTGTGGTCCCTGTGTGATTGCCCAGGCACTTACACACGTGCGAGGTAAGACACACTGTCAGGTTACTGCACTAGTTTTGGAATTGACTGGACTAGATGATTTCCCATCTTAACTAATTACAATTCTATGCTATTCATCCTATTTGCTGTTTTTTTTGAGAGAGAGAGAGAGAGAGAGAGAGGGTTTTTTTTTTTTTTTTTACTGCCAGGTTTCCTATGACACTTTGAGGAAGCTCCCTGTAAACTTCTGCCAGACACTAACATTATTATCCTCATATCTCACTTACCTCCCCTTTTCCATAGTTTCTATAAAAGCTCAGCAATGCTCAGGCTGCTGATTTGTTATGAGTGTTCCTACCCTGCTGAAAAACAGTACTGGACAGCATGACGGCAGAGCTCCGTCTTTGTATGTATGAAAGCTGATGGCACCTGAAATCTGGATAGCTAAAAATGGTCTACCAAATTTTCTTTATTCCAGCATCCACAAAAATAATTTAAAAAAAGAAAAATCTTGGTTTACTTGCTCAGAAAACATATTTGATTTTAAGAATGAGGTGCTGTTGGAGGTAGGGTTGCCCCAGAAAACTTGATACTGAAGTAAAGTGATAAACTGTAAAAGAGTAACCCACCTGGTTCAGTGGAAGGCACCCAGCAGTGCCAGAAGGCTTGAAGATGATATGGCTGAGCTGAAGCAAACACAACCTCACTAAAACTGGAAAATTTATCTGAAAACTTATGCAAGGAAAATGTTGTGTTTACCTTCAAAAGTGAATGACCTGGAAAACCTGGCATGCCAGTTTTTGAATTGTTGGAATTATAATTAAACCAATAGAAAAGCATTAAAGATCACAATGGAGTCTAATTAGAAGTTTCTTCAAAGGAAAATGCTCTAATCTCCTAGAATGCACTAATAAATGAATAGGGGATAAAATTATTTGGACTTTCAATATCTTTTAGTATAAGCCCACCAAGAGAAGCTACAAAAGAAACAAAGTGCTCAAGTACACAGAGGAAAAACTCCCCTGCTTCGGAAACTGGCTAAGGGACACAAAAGAAGAATAGGCTGTAAATTGCTGAAATGGCAAAGGTTAACAGTGGGAAATTTGCAATGTGTTTTTAATAGAACAGGTTTCTGCTTAAAAAAAAGCAAATTTATTTAAATCACATTGTCTCATAGGAATGTGTTAATTTCAATGAAATTTGCTATGGAAAAGGTCAAAATGAGTAATCTGAACTTTACAGTTTTAATTATGTTGCAATGTTTCATTATAACTAGAATTTCATTTCATTACATGAACATTTAAGGTTACTATTTTACTTATATTTACTATTTACTATAAAAGTCAAAATGCTAAAGCAAAAATATTCGGGCAAATTTGAAATTAAACATATTAAAATTACAGAGGAAAAAAATCTTTTAAAAAGTCTTAAATCTTTTTTTCCTTGGAACTTTTGTTCTGCATGAAATTGAAATTTTGTTTCTGGACAAGAATTAAAAAAAAAAAAGAAGTAAGCTTTCAAAGTACTGACATTTTCTTTAGGGTGGTGCTTTATTTCATTTCATGATAAAAAAGACGGACCAAGTCCCACTCTAGAATTAACATTCCCTAACCTATTTGTTAAAATCAAAAAAAGAAGCTGGGAAGTCGAGTTAGAGCTCTTGCAATAACCCTCACGTTAACGTTAATCAAACACTGAAGAGATTTAGAGGAAGCTCGCATGCTGAGACAAGCAAGACGAGCACGGGGCAGCAGTTTGACAGGTGAGGCTCAGATGAGCTGTAAGGGAGGAACAGTCTGTCCTACGCATACATTATTTTTCAGGTGCTAAGGGCATGTCTACAGGGCACATCCGCAATGAGTTTACTGATCCAGTACCCAACAGAGCTCATTCGTTATGCTCACGAATAGTGCTGTGCAGAGGTATCAGTAATTAAGTGCAGATATTCAGAAAATAGACCCAGAGTGTAATTTTCCAAAGTGTATAAAAGCCACCTGGGAGTCATCGCTGTGGACAAACGGATGAAGACCTTAGCTCAGCAACAGCAACAGTCAGCAACCCTACCAAGGCTTAAGGATCCATCACGAATAGCTTCAAGAATAACACACAGGAGACCACAATGCAATTATATAAATCAAGCGTATGCTCTTACCTGGAGGGCTGTGTTCAGTTCTCACTGCTCCGTCCGACAGATGTGACAGAAACAGTAAAAACTCAGAGACAACTTCAGAGACGAGGAAGGCTGAGAGGGCTGGAAAAGCTCTTGTGCCGTGAGGTGTGGAAAAGTCCAGCAGCACTCGTATACGTGTTTTGCTCTGCAAGGAGCGTCCCAAGGTCGACAGGATGGCGAGCTCTGTCCCCTGAGTGGGCACCGGCATCGAGGTACGCGTGAATGAGCCTGTGCAAAGGACGTGCATGGCTCCAGCTTCGGGAAACGGCTTCGCTGGAGCTTCCCAGCATGGGCTCATCCTGCAGGCAAAACACCGAAGAGAAAGGGACACGATGAAAGTATGTCAAATAATAAATGGTACAGAAAAGGTGCATGAAGGATTAATAAGGCTGTGTTTAATTAAGATAAATGTGTCATGTTAAAAATGAAATAATTGCTTTTTCACACAGCACGTAAGACAGGTTACAGAACTCGTTGCCACCATGCAGAACTGAACCAGATTTAGCAGAATTCAGAACAGAATTAGGAGCAGAGGTAGAGTGCAGGAAGATCCAGTGATAAAGTGGTAAATAGTTTTCAGCAGTGCTCTGTAATCATAAACAGTCATGCATTCGGGTATAGTCTTTCTGTAATGGGTGTTGGACAGAAAAATTAAGTCAATTATCTTTAAGACAGAGTTTTGGTTTTTTGAGTAGTACTAAAAGTCTTTGGACTTTGTGGAATTCTGGAAATGGTGGCAAACACCTGGTTTATAGAGAATATTATACCCAATGTACAACTGTTAAATCAATTTAGGGAATGCCCTTGAGAGAAAGATACCATCCAAAGGATTCTGCAAACAGACTTTAAATTATATAATAAAGTTTTCTGTTTGTGTTTTTTTTTTTTTTATTTGAACCCAGCGTTTTCTGTACGGGTAAGAATAAAGATAGATTGATAGTTTCTCTCTGAAACTGGTTCGATCGTTACAAACACTCCATAGAGAGGGCTTTATCCCATCCGCAGGTTCTGCGGGCGAGCTCCCCGTCCCGGCTGTAGATCTCTCACACTGCAGCACGAAGAGCTCCTGAAACCTGTGTTTTCCCCGCAGAAGCATGAGGGAATTGCGTTCGAGCAGGGCTGCAGAGGTCAGGAGTGGGCGGCAGCCCTCGGAGGTGTGGGCTTCTCTGGGTGGCTCTGGGGCTGGAGAAGAGGTGATGCCCCAGCCCAGCCCACACCTGGCAGGGTGCGAGCTGCCCCCCTGCTGCTGGCTGAGGTCTGCACTAGGAAACCTCGTCCTCCAGCTCTTTGGGGTGACTTCTAGGCAAGCTTTGTGGTCCCACTCCTGTCAGGCACATCTTACTGCTTTTCCCTATAAAGCACGTTTTTAAAAAAATCTTTTGCATGACTTGAAACAACCACTAAAACCACAGTGGTTTTCTGCAACTAAACCAACCAACTCAAAGCCAAATTGAAAGGGGCTGTGGCAAAATAATACCCATGGGCAGCTGGGAGGTTCCTTGCCCAGTTCAGTGACGTTGCTTTTAGATTCACCTTTGATCTGATGCCTGGGCAGCTCTATCTGTTTCTAAAAAAAGCCTCTTCTGCTTCATGAATATCTTTTTAGCTAGTTGAAAGTGTTCCCATGTTTGTTTAGGTGAAATCAGTTGGTCTGCAAATGACTGTGTATGTCTTCTGCAAATTTAGACTCTGCTTTCTGGCCTACAGATGTCCCAAACCACTGCTTATCCATTTCAATTTTTCCTTATGGATTAGAAAAACTCCACAGCCTTTTGCTATGACTGAAAAAAAAAAAAATTACGTAATTTCTTCTGCACTGCTGCATACGGAGTCTTTTTTGAGCATATAGTAGATATCCATGTGATTTAAGTGAAGCTCCCTATTTTTAACACGATATGAAATCTATCTGAATATGAATACATTCCACGTGGCACTTTGTGGTAGTGTCTTGAAAATATTGTAATAATTAGTGGGGAGCCACAATAGAAAACCTCTTAATTCTGTGCTGCTATCCTCCCATTCCTCGGTACTACAGATGAAACAGAACTGGTCACATCTGCAGTATTATGTAGGGGTTTGTTTGATATACAGTACTGCATTATACACATATTCAAAACTGTAATAACACTAAAGCGTGAAATAGCTTACTCCTGAAAATATTCATGGCAGGATGTAGATGCAGCCTCTTGCTCCTGAGCCAGCATATACGTCTGGATCAATGACCAGAACTGGCAGGGGTCTGCTGGAAGGAATCCATTACCAGGGTCTGCCACGCTGCAGTTTTGTGCAGAGAAGCTGAACAGTGGGATAGGAGAAATCAAAATACATATACAATAAATCACCAGCAAAATTTTGCTATGTTCAGTTTCCATAATATTTTCCCTCCGTCATCACCTTCTATTACAACTGACTTTTTTTTTTTTTATATAGCAGAACAATGATAAGGAAAATGTTTTGCTGGAACCTAGGCCTTTTCCATTGTGCTGCTGCCCTTGGAATCAATTTCTTTATTCTTAGCCTGACCTTGGTATCCATTTTCCTCAGTATTCGATTCAGCTGTAAAATCTTGAACTTCTTTAGACCTTCCCCATCCCCCAGATACCCAGTGCAGGGGACATTTGTACAAGGAAACTTGAGACTGAAAGGCTCTTGCAAAGCAAAATCGTAACTAGATAAACATACCTGAATGCATTCAATCTAACATGTGCCTGATTTACACAAAACACCATTAGCCCGATCCTGTTTGCTCAGAGTACAGCAAAGGCAACTTAGCTTGCATGTCTGAATAGGGTGCTTTAGATAATACCGTGTGTCTTCAGACATGCGAGAACTATTTCCATAATATATAAGGAAAAATATGTTGTATTTAATCCATCACCAGTGGGTTCACGGAGCATGAGGATTGGATTTCTTTTTTCACATTCTTACATCGCTGCCTGCATTAATATTAGGCTGGGATTGAAGTGAAAATGAAGTGCCAATTTCAGCATACAAGCTAGGGAAGACAAGCGACAAATAAAACAGAAAAGAAACCATCTTGCCAGCCAAAGAAATAAAAACACATTTAAAATGAATAATCTGCATTGCAGAAGCTCTCACTGTCTCTCCGTGCTCCATGCGAGCCCCGCTGGGAAGCCATCAGTGAGGAGCAGCCTGCTGCACCCGGGGACACTGGTCATTGACGGGAGGGCCAGGGTGGGCTGCTGTGGGGTGGCCAACGTGCCCAGCGGAGGGGTGTGTGGCAAACGTACGGCAGCCAGCAGAGCAGCCACAGCCCTTGAGCCGGACTCTGGAAGTCCTTCACAGAATAGCCATGCATGCCGGGAGAGGAGCAACACGAGAAAAAAGCAATCTGGCATGGAAGAAGTCCAGGGAAGGTGCTGGCTGTCCCTTGCCGGCTCTCCTATGTCACTGCAGAGAGCCTGGCTGCCAATTTGCCAGCAAATGCCTTGAGCAGTCCATCCCCAACAGAAGTCATCTAAGAAGGGCTGTGAGACTGTGTTCAGGACACTTGTTGGTTTACAGAGGACGCAACACGACGTCCCAGCATGGGGTGCTCTGCCACTGTGCTAGCCTTCAGCTTTCCTCCTGGGCAGGTAGGTTTCTGCTGGGGTATGTCCCATGAGTGAGCTGCAGGAGCAGAAGGCGCCTGGGGCCCCTGTCTGGAAAGACGCTGAAGATGAGTAAGTGAGGTCTAGGTCTAGGACTGGAAAGTTTGTTACGCTATGTTTGGGCCTCAGCAATAACAGCGCCTGCTCTAGTCCTGGGATGCCTCCTTCTCTCCACAACTCCAAGTCAGGGCTGTCTGGCCTCCACCAACATGGAGATGGCTTCCCTGACTCTGGAGGAACTGCAGGGGAAAAAAAATAAGGATCAAGCCTGTAGAAGTGTTACTAGCTGTATTAGCATGAGACTTTGAACTAAAAGAAATATCCTTGGTGTGACAGGGAGTGCACCTACTGCTGATGTAGAGAAGCTCCATGCCTGGCCAGAGCTTGCAGATGTCAAGACTGCAGGATGTTTCATTCTCATTACCACAGCCAAGCAAGCTGTGAACAAACTCATTGCGCTTTAGCTAACGAGTAAGACAAACTAAGGGGATGGTTTCACTTGCAAGCTGCTCTTGCCCATGCTGCGCAGCACCAAGGGTGCTGCTGAGGCAACCCTGGCTCCTCAGGGCATGCTCAGTGCCTGGGGGACACGACTTGCTTTCCTCTGGGGGACAGTGGTTTTGGGGGCCGGGGACAGAGCGAGGTCCCCTCAGGGCTGCCAGGCTGCCCTCTACCTGCCATGGCTGCCTGCGTCCCACCACTGCCCTCGTCTGAAGAGTGAATTAATAACCAGTGAATGAGACAGAAGTGGGGTCTGGAGGGGTCTCGGTGTTTGAATGTCAGCACGAGCACGTGGCGCGGGAGAGTAAAGGTTTCTTTCCGTCCCTATGTTTACTGCTGTCTGCGCATTGACTTGTTTCCTGACACATGAGCCATGACTTGAAAGGAATTCAGGCTCCAGCAAATTTTGCATCGCACTTCAATGTGGCCTCTGGGACTGAATAAGGGCAAATCTATTACACTGTTGCCATGGCGACCCTGGCACAGCCGCGATGAGGAGCGTGGATGCCGGTGGCCCCACGCGGGGCGGTGGCGCAGGCGGCTCGGCCGGACGTGGGGACGCCGCGAAGGGCGCAGCGCCCGCACACCCTGCCTCGCCTGCGCCCGGCGAGGACGCCTGTCGGACCCGGCTGCACCAGGAGAACGAAGCAGCAGAAGGCGCGGAGTCCTCTCCCAGGGTCCGGCAAAATTAGTCCTTAATTTATTTGGAGGGGAATCGGGCTCCTGCAGTAAAAGTGAGAAGGGTGTCCTTCGCCTTGGTTGGTACAGGCAGAGCGAATCCCGATGTCTGGCTATTTAGGGATCAATGGCAAGCCTGTAAGGACAGCCTGCGCTTGCTAAGGAGGGTGATCGCAGTGATGGATTTTAATCATTAAAATGATTTTATAACAAAGAAACAAAGGAAGCTGATCTTTCTTTTCTTCTCCTTCTCATAAGCAGTCTCAGCTTTGTAGATATTGATTCTTCTTGCTCGGATGGACTTTATTTTCTATCACGGATATGAATGTTTAGTTTTGGTAAATTCTATTTTAGCCTTTTTGCCTTCATCTTTTTCCCTTTTGAATGGTCAGCAATGGAAGTTCATATTTCCCCTTTTTGCTCAAGCAATGACGGTACAGTTTGTCGTGAGCTGCAATCATGACAATAGTTTAATTCAAAGCATCTCAGCTTCAGCATACAGCAACTAAGCCCAGGATTGAAAAGCACTAACAATGGGAGACTAAAACCTGCCTCCGACACTTGATAAGATTATTATTATAGAGCGCAAAAAGCTTTTGCTTTCTTTTCTGCTGCTTTGCAGACCTCATAAGGCCCCGCTCAGATTTCTGCATAGTTAATTTGTCAGTTTATAAATTACCACATTACGTTAACGCTGAATGCTTCAAAACACAAATATATGCACAGAGGGCTTGAATATTTGAAGTGTTTTAGTACTATAGGGAAATAATTTTGTTGTCAAGCTGTGGCAGATATAGAAGTGCTAGGGGATACATGACCATTTCATCAGGACGGTGTCGATGATGGCCTATGAACATCCAAGGGGGGAAATCATCTTTTATCACTATTGTGTACCATGCAGGTCCAGATGGAGGATAAAACATGCATGAGTTGCCCGCAGCTCTGAAAATAATTATACTCATTTGCCAGAAATGTAGAAAGTGCATCCAACCAAGTTACCACCCATCATAGTGACACTCCGTTTGCATACTGATGAAGTTTAAAGCCAGAGACAATGGTGTTGGTATCAATAGCAGAGGGGGCTGGGAATCACCAGTGCTATAGGATTAATAGCGCCATCATTTTATATTATGCAGCATTTCACTTATGCTGCATATCAAAAAAGTCCTGCCGCTGATGCTCACCTAGCTGTTTACAAGATTGGTTTGGTTTAAGACTCTGAACATTACAAGAGATTCTGGGGAGTGGGGAACGAAGACTATTATATCCACCCCCTGTGAAGGGCTTCTCGGCAATTACGCACGATGCGCCATGAATGTACACACAGGTCTATGTGTGTGTGTGTGTGTGTGTGCGCGCGTGTGGGTATGGCAGGGGAGTCACACATGCTACGCACACTCACAGTCTCCCTCCTCCTCGCCAGCAGACTGCACTGGAATATGAGCGAAGGATAATATGCACATGCTAAGCTCTGGTGCCACTGCAGAGTAATTGATGAATGGGTTTTTAAAGTGTAGAATGAGAATGAATACAAGTAGGACCCAGGAGAATAATTCTTTATATTGCAATCAGCACTGCTTATATGTAGTTGGTTTAATAGTAGAGATCAGCAATAAAGAATACAGACTTTGGTATTTAATCCTTACCAACTGAAAAAGAAAATTATTTTGGAATAATTCTTCCATGTTTAGATATATTATTTTAAAATCGAATTATTTTGGGGCATTATTTAGTTTTAAACGACCATCAAGTAAAATAACCAATCAATGCTATCATAAAGTGACATGATTTCCGCAATTTCTTTAAATAATTAATTCAAGTTATATGTGCATATATAGATGCTATGATGTATGCATAATATGCATATATGCCATTTTGGCTATTCCAGTAATCCTTGCGTTCCTTAAAATATTCGTGCTAAAGTACTGTATCAATATGCTTTCGCATATGTGCTTGTTATCACACTTCTAGTTAAAGTATGCCTTCAGAAATAAAATAAAATAAACCCTGAAGCAGTTATTTTATTCATTGATTTATAGAGGACCTTTTCCTATTCTAATGAAGAACCTTAGGTACAGCTGCAAATACGCTGGCAAATATTAAGAAAAGAATGTTAACATAGCACGTACCCACGTGTAGGCAGAAGAACATTTTGCTTATCTATAAAATGACTACTCTATAGTAGACTGCAAGCTAGAGGACTCATCTCATAAAAATGGGTAAAGAAGTTATGTTTTATAAAAACATAGTTTAGGCTTCCAATTTTATTTTAGTTCTGGTAAAACTAGTATGTAATCACTGTAATGACGTAAGGACCTGAGATGATCTCTGATGTAATTCCATAGATCATTTATGTGACACCAGCAATGAATCAGGACCATGTGTTTTATTGTTTGATAGAATCTCAACAGTTTGATACTTTATGCTTTCAAGGCTTTAAAAAATATCTTTGAAAGAAAAATGGATGATGGAGTAATGAAAATGTGCTAGCTCAACACTATAGCAGACTGATCTGGATCTAAGTATACCGCTAGGCAAAATTAACTCCTGTCTTGTGTAAACAAAAAAGAGGAGAACAACTATGGACTTTGCAATCTCGCTGCTTGTGGGCCCGTTTCCTTTTCTCGGTGACACATTTCACTAAGCGATAACGCAGTTTTTATAAAGTCTGACTGTCATCGGAGGCTGCAGGACAGTGTACATGAATGCTGCCATTAGTGTACACTGTCTTATTAACACGCATTGTATGCTAGTTATAGGGAGACTCCTGGCATTCAGCTGGGTAATGAATCAGAAGAAATATCTTGCAGTTATTTGGCCAGCAAAAAGCAAAGATGGTGATTTGAATAAGGAAAAACCTAGGAACTGAATTGCACCAAGATCAGACCTGCAGAGTAAATTCCAGGGCAAAAAGCATTTCAAAAATACTTGATTGAACGAAGGACAGCATAAAGCAATTAAAACTTCATTACGAAGAGATATTTCTATCAGAAAAGCCAAACAACTTTCACGAGATTATTTTCAGACCTAATTTGACCACATAATCCAACATCTAAATGGGAAAAAACCCCAAACCCTGCAACAAAAAAATAAGTTTAAACCACCTCAAACATAAAACATGACTTTACACAGTATTTCTACAGCCATGATGAGGGAGGTACTCAGATTAGTAACCAAGCGTAAGGGCAGGCAGAGGTAGTTGAAGCCAGGTTTCATAAGGGGACCTTCTGAGGCATAGAGGATGCGCAAGCCTCGTCACTGGAGGTTTCCTTCCTGCATCAGGAGCCTGGCTGTCAGGGGACCTTGCCAGTCGCCAGCTTGTTCCTAACCTCCTTTACTTGAGAAAATCCTTTGCGGAGTTAGCAAAAGGGCGAGCTCAGCTACCATCTGGGTGGCTGGGGTATTTCCCTGTGGGAAGCAATGCCTCCAAGGGGCTCTGAAATGCACCCTGGGACCAGATCCTGCATCATGCACTGGGCCAAATGAAGCAGAAGACTGTAGATGCCTTGATTCCGGCCAGTTGCTGAACAATACCTGCTGCTACCTATAAAACGAACCTCAGAAAAATTCCCAAGTGTCAGAAGGGAGCAGTTAAAAATGGCATCATGAAATTGCTGGACGTGGCAAGGACAACTGGAGATGGTTTAAACAGGACATTCCCCTGTCTCTGCAAGCTGTAACCACCACCAAGGGGGCAGATCATCAGAAAGCAGCTTTATTTCTGGCTATCAGTGGTTCTCAGACTCTTGATGTTCTTAATAGTTTTCAGTTAACTCATGCAGAGAGGGCTAACTATGAAACTGTCATACATAAACTTGAGGAATCCTGCACTCTGTATAAATGTATTGGCTTTCATAAGACTCTTCAGCATATGGTTTATATGTTTTTAAATAGAGACAAGAGGAAGAAAGGGAGACAACAGAAGTTTTCTGAATGATCCAGCCCCAAGGGTGCAATCTTGCTGTTGGGCTGGAGGGGCTAATCGCGCCCCTGACTAGGGATGAGGTCCTCGTGCCAGACACTCTGGGGAACAAGCAGAGGATTCAGAAATAACTTTTGACAAGACAGTCAGAATTTGCCAGGCAAATGTAGTTGGCTGTTTCCGCCTGAAGCTGAGGGAGAGCAGAGAGTGCTGTACACTGTGAGTGCTGAGGGATCCGAAACGGCACGAAAATAGACAAGTGGCAGAAAAAGTCACAAGGATCAAAGCTGGAATAAATAAAAACTAGCACTGAGCTGAGTACACTATGGCAAAGTATGCAAGTCAAGACAGTGCCCAGCATTTAAAAAAAGAGGCATTACAATGGATTGTACAGCTTAAAAAAATTTCCAAGGATTTGTATAGTGCTCAACTTAGACAAGATGACAACAGCACCATTAGCTTACAGCAAATCCTCTGCAAAGCATTCACCAGTATCACGGCTCGGGGTGAATGGACCATTAACTTATAATAGACATACAGAAATGCTGGCTGGGAGGAGACATCTAGTCCAGCCTTCTGCTCAAAGCAGGACTTTCACCAGCACCAGATCAGGTCTGCCATGGCTTTGTTGCTCCAGTCTTGAAAACCTGCAAGGATTCACCAGTGTCTTTCAGTAACCTTCCCCAGGGCTGCACTTGGCTGCAAGATTCCCCAGATCTTGTCAGGCTGATCTCGGATGGATCATTCAGCAATAACAGGATGGGAACCTGTACCCACAGTGCTAGAAACTGTGATGTGAGCATGGCAAGGAAAGCACAGACAGCAAAGGTGACTAATACAACCGAAAACTTCCAGATGAGTCTTTGTTTCTGAACAAGGATTTTTTGACCAAGGATATCAAAGAGGCATGAAGCCAAACCTTAAGAAGTGTTTTGCAACACTGAGATAATTATTGAGGTCTCACTCTGAGCTAAAGTCTATCTTATTCACAGGTGCTTCCAAAGAGTGTGCTGGTGCTGCACTCATACCTCTGTAAGGTCGTATATGGAGAGTTTTATTGTATATGCCATAGGTATCAGTAAAAACTGGAAGGCAGTATGCTTACATAGGCAAGGATCCTTAGTCCTCACATGTAAAAGGTTCCAGAACTTTATTTCTCAGAGGCCAATGTCTGTGGAAAGTGATCATATAACATTCATCATGATGACCAAAATGAGCTTCACAAATGTTATCCAAGACTAAAGGGATTTCATTTTCTCTGAAGATTTATGATTCGCTGTTTGAATGCAATCCTGGGACATGTCCAGCTATTGCAAAAGCACTTGCTAGAGCATTTGTCAATAGCAGTAGAACAAAATACAGGAAAAGCTTTCATATATGTATCAATCAGCTTAAAAAAATATCTCAAATGAAATATGGATTCTGACTGCCAGAGATACAGCTGGAAATGAGACCAGACTGGTGGTGGAACATGAAAAGTGGAGTTGCTGTAGATGTGTTTATGTCTCTTGGAAAAAGCTAAATAACACAGGCATGTCACAGATGATTGTCTCCACCATAAAGGGCAATATAACTAAAGATATGATCATGCATATCACAGCTATTATTACTAGATGTAGAAACCTTGACATTGTAATGTCTGACAAAGGCTGCTTATGTTTGTAGAGCAGGATTTTCAAGCAAGGAAGCCTTGTTTAGACAAGGTAATCACTAGTCCCTGTTACCTTTCATTTCGTTTGGTGAAAACCAGTACCAAAATATTAAACTTGTATTTGTTTGTTATGACTATTTACTGCCTCTATTATGGAACGTTATCCAAGAAGTACAAGTTGTCCCATACTGCCATTCTAGTCAACAAAAACCTGAAAAAAACCAGAATGCTTGTGTTGCTAGAAGCTAATCCTAGCTTCACTGGAGATTTGCAGATGTGAGGGAAGGGAAGGGAAGGGAAGGGAAGGGAAGGGAAGGGAAGGGAAGGGAAGGGAAGGGAAGGGAAGGGAAGGGAAGGGAAGGGAAGGGAAGGGAAGGGAAGGGAAGGGAAGGGAAAGATGATGATTTGAGATCCAAGAAACTATGTCCATTTGAGAAAAACAATGCTGTTTGAAACTCCATCTGCAAACAGTCTCGGGGCCAGAAAAGGAAGAGCTGCTGTTGTGTGAGGGTATCTCCTAAAATGGACACAAACTACTGACTGTGGCTGAGTGGTCCTCCCAATCCCAGAAGCCACATAGAGATGGGATATAGAACTAAGTGTTTTGCCAAGGAAAGGTGTCACACAAGCTTTAATCATTCTTGCTCGGAACAGCTGACAACAGGAGAATGGTTTGGGCATACCAGAGGGTTACCAGTATGCAGTAGCTAGCATCTCTAGTTATTTTAGTTAATACATGAGTTATAAGAATTTGAAATGTTGCATCGGAATGATTGTGAACTATTATTGAATATGTGTTTAATTGGAAGAGGTGAGTGTGGGGACTTGAATCTTGAAAGGCTCCAATAGCACCTGGTTGAGACATGAGACGGAGACATTTGTGTTGCACAGATCTGATGAGCTAGGGCTGAGACACTGAGCGGGCGAGCTTAGTCAGGCTTTTGATGCTGAGCAATTAATGAATTATACAGCCATCTAAATACTGCATAAATAAAAGCCGAGTCTCCTGGCAGATCTGGTACTTCTGACTAAGGGATGACATGGCTATATCTCCCCAGAGGTAAAAATCAAAAACAAGAACTGGTGTCAGTCAGTGTATCTAAAGGGCCCTGGTAATACCAAGTCCCACATCTCTATCCAAAAGCATACGCTAGCTCTGGTTCTCACAACTAATCAAAGAGATAACGTTTTTGTAATGATCCATTTCTTCCTGATCAGAAATAGGAGTGAAACCCTGGGAATGTGAAACCTAAATATCATTTAATTGGAGAAACAAATAAATAGAAAAGACTTGACTAAATATATGTCTTATACAATAAAATCATAAAAGAAAGCATATGTCAACAAAGAGCAGAGTCTTGGCTTGCTTTTGGAGGGGTAAAATATTATAATCTCCCCATTTAAAGAAAACATACATGAGTTACAATGTAATTTAAAATTATTACTAAACGTGGTAAAATATCTATCAGTGTTGCAAGTTACTCATTCCTAGGGATGATGGGAAAAGGGCTGAGAGATGAAGCTGACTATAATGAGGGAGGTGTCTTTAGGTGGGATTGCAGGAGTGGGGTTCCTTTTGTCTTTCTCCCTCAGTAATAGCGGGGAGGATTGTAATGATGAGGATATGAGGTATCAGTATACTTCAGTTTTTATAATTCCAGTCCTGGGTAAATAAATCATTACATAATTGATAAGCCAAGACCTCCAGACCATCATTTTTTCAGACATACATTTTTCCATACACATGCAATGAATGATAAACCAAAGAAATAAGAAGCCATTGGACAGAAAAGCCTCAAGAGACATTACAAAGTGTACTGTTTCCAGATCACAATCTAGATTTTGCACACAGTTCTTTGCATGCAGATGAAGCACTTACTTGAAAAATGTTCACTCAAATATAGGGCACACAGTAAGAAAATGAGACCCAAATTGTAAAGCAATCTATCCAAGCCTATGTCAGCCCAATTTACTTCAAGGAGCCTCCAAACAAGTCCACACACACAAAAAAAGGTCCACCTGTGTGAACCTCGTTCATCTCAACAACTTGATCATTCATTTCAACCATTTACAAACACTTTTCAAACATCATTCGACTGTCCAAAGCCCCCAGACACTCAACAGCCAGACAAATGGGGCCTCATTTAAAAGCTGGAAGAGCATGAGGAGAAGGGGTATGCCACCCCCACCATCAGTCCCATCAGCTACCATGGGTGCACGCCTGGGAAGCCATGTCTTCCAGTGACCCTGGTGTGGCCAAATGCCTGGGGAGTAGTTTTAACAGATGCAAATCAATATTGCTGCCAGGCATCAATACATCTTGCAGCAATCTTTTCCCCAGATGATACGTAAATAGTTGTGGCTGTTTCTACACTGACAGATCAGCCCACACTCAGATGCTGGAAAGTATCTTAACAAACCTTCTGTCCACACTTCTAAGCTCCTGGTTTAATTTCACAGCTTGAGCTCTGGCTCTCTGGGTGCAAGGAGCAAGCGGTCAAGAGCAGGCATCCTGGCAGTCCACATTGTGCCAGAAGGGTGCACAAGGTAGCTAGGACTCAAGTCTTGCACAGAAACATCTCCTAAACACAAAAAGCTCATGCAAACACCTAATCCAGAAGACAGATCACTCACTTGCTACACCAGTCCCCCTTGATGTTGCTATCTTGCCCAGCTTTAGAGATGAATCAGACTTCCAGAAGCCTCTTTGTTCTGCCTACCTCTAGCTTCACCTCTACTGAGAAGTGTTTTTTTTCCTCAGCTACCTATTTAAAGCACAACCTAAAAATGCAAAGGGATACATTAAAACTTTGACAGCAAACAGCATCTCCTTGTGCAGTCTCAGTGCACTGGTATGTGAAGATGAGCTGGGAAGCCTTCCTTCCTGGGGAGCCTGCCGAGACATACACGCTTTCCAGTATCTCTAAGCTGTAACAGGAGAAACATGTAAGAAGAATTCAGGTGGAATGATTCCTTCATGTTGATTTAGTTCAAAAGTCTTCTGAATTAATTGCTTGAAGCAGTTAGGAAAGCTGATGGAGTATAATAGTTGGAGAGTCACTTTCCTTCATCTTGGTGGAGACTGTTGATTAGGCTTTAGTATAGCACTGCACATATCAACAACCTACAACATTGCTATTGGCACTAGGGAAGTCTCTTGCCATGTGGTTGGGCTTAACATGGAAAGAGCCATATGGTCTAGACAGAAATTTAATGTATCTGAAAGCAAAAAAATATGCTCAGGAGCTATACAGCATGTCCACATAGACATACCTGGCATCTCTGCTATGAAACAAAAACCTAAAAGTCACCCTAGCAATAAGATGTTTCTGACAAAAAAGTCTTCAGAAAGCAAAGGATCTCTAGACCTTGGAAACTCTGCTGTCATAGTTCTAATACCTCCTCAAAATCCTCACCTTGCTCTGGCCAGCAGTCTGTATAAAATTTTGGGAAGAGAAAAAAATACATATAGTTACTTATTTATCATAGAATCATAGAATAGTTTGGGTTGGAAGGGATCTTTAAAGGTCGTGAGCAGCGTCATCTTCAACTAGATCAGGTTGCCCAGAGGCCCGTCCAGCCTGACCTTGAATGTTTCCAGGGATGGGGCATCTACCACCTCTCTGGGCAACCTCTGCCAGTGCTTCACCACCCTCATTGTCAAAAATTTCTTCCTTATGTCTAGTCTGTATCTACCCTCTTTTAGTTTAAAACCATTACCCCTTGTCGTATCACAACTGGCCCTGCTAAAAAGTTTTTCCCCATCTTTCTTATAAGCCCCCTTTAAGTATTGAAAGGCCACAGTAAGGTGTCCCTGGAGCCTTCTTTCTCCAGGCTGAACAAGCCCAGCTCTCTCAGCCTGTCCTCATAGGACAGCCCTCTCATCATTTTTGTGGTCCTCCTCTGGACTCGCTCCAACAGGTCCATGTCTTTCCTGTGCTGAGGGCTCCAGAGCCGAGTAGACAGTACAAAAAACCATGTGGAACTGAGAAATCTTTGTGATCTGGATTATTATGGAAAAGCAGACAAAACTACAATTCTGTTTTTTTCTAGGTTCTCAGCACAAAAATGTTGGAGCAAAGTAAAGCCTCTAGTAATTGCCTTGCATGGAGTGAAGCAGCAAGGCAGCGCGGAGTCGCAAGGGGACGGGGCTGCAGGAAGGACCATTATTCACATCAGGTGTGATTATGTTACGCTGCGTTGTTGAGACCACGTTGAAAGGATTATTTGTCTATTATTTTCCTCTACCCTGTTTTTATGAGGTCAGGCTGTTTGGAGCCCTTTGGTTTACATCTAGCTAGGGAAATATGGATGACTAATTTTAAATTGGTTAACTGTACCCAGGACTGTCCTCTCAGGTTGCTGAGCTCAGTGTTTTGTTATAGTGTTTTGCTTTTCTTTATTTTCTTTCTTCCTTTTTTTAAAATATACTTCTGGCATATAGACAGTTTGTATAAGAATGCTGTAATGTCACACACTCCTAGTCCTGTACTATTTGCTTTTCATATTGTGGCTGGTAGGTCAGTATGCATTTGATCTGTGTTATTTCTCTTTAATGTTTTTGGTCTTTTAGTTGCAAATTGAGATTTTCCTGGGTTTTATTTCCCTCAGAACAGAAGAATAAAAAGATCGATAGGCCCATCCTTTCCCTCACCTAGGGCCATCCTGTGCCAGTGCACTGGGGAGCATTTGTGGCTCTGGCAGCAGGTCCTATTTCCTCCAGGGTGGTGGTGTACCCCAGCAGGGACACCCTATGTGCCGTGTCCTGCTGATGGGCTCCTCAGCCCACTGGCCACTCTGCCCAGCTGCCCTGGATCTTATACTCATTTGGTCCCTGTTTAGCTCCTTGGTAGGCACGGCTATCTCTTATTTTCCAATGTCATACCAGCTTTTCAAATCACACATCAAAAGAATCATGAAAAGGTCCATCAAAAGGACCATCAGATAGCACAGGATTGCATGACCTACTGCTTTGAGGATTCTTTGTTAATTTGGGCAGTCATCACCTGTTGTGTGCAGTGCTGTATGGTTGTAAGAAAGAATCCTTGCCTGGAGGAGTTTATATGGAGACCAAGTGAAGGTGTAAGGGGAAAAAGAGATGGAAGGTGTCGCCCAAAGTAACATGTTTTGTTAGTGACTGACCTAAGATAAGAGCCCAGATTTCCTGCTTCTCAGTCTCCATATTGCCACTCACACTAAGTCTTGTAGTCATACGGCACTGCTTGACTCAGACCGTGGGAGCTACTGAGGAGGTGTCCCCCCCATGCTCCTTAGGCTCTGGATTACATTTATCTCTAGTGTGATTGCACTGATCTAAATGAAACGTCAGCTACACCAGAGCGGCTAGGAACTTGGCTGGTTGTTTCATGAATGGTGTTTTATTTGTCCTAAGTTTTTGTTTGGATCATGCCTTTTATCTGTTTCTAGCTGTGTCAGTATTAGCCCAGCCAGACTTAGAGCCTACCTCAGATGCTGAGCCCGCTTGTTCTTAGCTCTGCACAAGCAAAGAATGAAAAGGCACTCCTCACACCCATCGAAGCCAAACATATAACCAGACAGAGATGGTGGATGAGGACAGGCAGGTGAGGAAATACGAAGGAACTGCTACCAAGGGCAGATCAAGCCCTGACTTGGACTGAAGAGACCAAAGGACTATGGAGCATCACAGCGCCAGCTGCCTCACAGAAGATGGGTGTGCACAGAGCCCAGGGCAGCCTCAGTGGGAAGGTTTCAGCTCCGGGCTCTCTCCTGTACCTTTACACCTGACCAGCTGGCATGACTCTTCACAGACATTCACAGTGTGACCTTCAGCAAGTACAAGTCACAGCAAAGGAGAGGAGGGAGGCGAGACTCCAAGGAGAAAAATGGATATTTAAGGGGAGTTTCTTCTCAGCAACATCAGGGCCAGAATGACAGGAAATACCTGGCTGTTTGTGTTAAAATAAAAAGAGAGATGATTGCAGCCTGCAGGTCTGGTAGAGATAAGGTCAACACCACTGCCTTTGTAGAGGAGACAGGGAAAGAGAGGAGGTCTGGTGGCAGAGCTACGGGAGGAGGCAGAAAGGTTGAGGAGCATCAGGGAGTCTGAGAAAGAGATAGACTGGTGGAACCATGCTCTGGCCTCCTTGGGACAGAAACGGGAACAGCCACCAGAAAACACCCAAGATCAAAGGGGTCCTGTATCCTCCCCCTGCCAGGATAAAGGCAGTAGCTTAAAGGAAAGGAGTGAATGGAGGCAAGTCCACGCTCGGTGCGGCAGGTGTAACCCTCCCTTGCCCACATCGCCTTCCCAGGTGCCTCTGTACAACAGGTATGAGGCTCTGGATGTGGAAGGCCAGTCAAGGGAGGATGTGGATGATGGTCCATCTACACCAGAGGTGTTGCTGAGGCTAGAAAAGCCTACCCCTCGTATCACGACCACCTCCACAAGGAAGAAAAGAAGGCTTATAGTTGTAGATGACTCCCTTCTGAGGGGAACAGAAGGTCCCATATACCGGACAGACCCTCCTCTTAGGGAGGTGTGCTGCCTCCCTGGGGCCCAGGTTAAGGACATCACTAGGAAACTTTCTGGTCTGGTACAGCCCTCGGACTATTACCCACTACTGCTCTTCCATGTGGGTGGTGATGAAGCTGCAACACATAGTCCAAGGGCAATCAAAAGAGACTTCAGGGCCTTGAGATGGTCCATAAGGGAATTTGAAGTGCAGGTTATCTTTTCCTCCCTCCTTCCAGTTGCAGGCAGTGACATTGGCAGAAGCAGAAAGGTCCAGTCTGTTAATGCATCGCTCCATGGCTGCTGTCACAGCCACAATTTGGGTTTTTTCGACAATGAGATGGCCTACACGGCACCAGGTCTGCTGGTGTCAGATGGGGTTCACCTTTCTCAAGCAGGAAAGAGGGTCTTTGCCCATGAGCTAGCAGGGCTCATTGACAAAGGTTTAAACTAGACTTGAAGGTGGAGGGGGATAATATCAGGCTTGCCTGTGACAAGCTGTGGGATGACATGCCAAGGTTAGAGGGACAGGGTGCTAGCGAAGGCCCTCAGCCTGTTGCTCTGAGATGTGCTGGCTACACTGCAGCACACTTGAAGACTTATGGAGATGAGCCAGGGGCTCCTGAGGTAATTGGAGCCAACAGGGAAACACCAGTGAAATACCTCAAAGGAGTTAAGGGGTGTTCCTCCATAAAGGTGATATGGCCAACAGCCCAGCTGATGTGCCTCTACACTAATGCCCGCAGCATGGGCAACAAACAGGAGGAGCTGGAAGCCGCCATGCTGCTAGAAAGGTACGACCTAGTTGCCATTACTGAAACTTGGTGGGACGAATCCCATGACTGGAGTGTGGCTATGGATGGCTACAGGCTGTTCAGAAGGGACAAGTGAGGAAGAAGGGTGGAGGCGTTGACATCTACATCAAGAAACGGATAGAGTGTGAGGAGCTGTCTCTGAAGAATAGCCACAAGTAGGTACTGTGTTCAGTTTTGGGCCCCTCACTACAAGAAAGAAATTGAGGTGCTGGAGCATGTCCAGAGAAGGGCAACGAAGCTGGTGAGGGGTTTAGAGCACAAGTGCTGTGAGGAGCGGCTGAGGGAACTGGGGTTGTTGAGCCTGGAGAACAGGAGGCTGAGGGGAGACCTTCTCGCTCACTACAACTACCTGAAAGGAGGTTGTAGTGAGGTGGGGGGCAGTCTCTTCTCCCAAGTAACAGGCGATAGGACAAGAGGAAATGGTCTCAAATTGCACCAGGGGAGGTTTAGGTGGGATATTCAGAAAAACGTCTTCACTGAAAGGGTTGTTGGGCACTGGAACAGGCTGCCCAGGGAAGTGGTTGAGGTACAATCCCTGGAGGTATTTGAAAGACGTGTAGATGTGGCACTTAGGGACATGGTTTAGTGGCAGACTTGGTAATGATAGGTTAACAGTTGGACTCCATGATCTTGGAAGTCTCTTCCAACCAAAACGATTCTGTGATTCTATGAAAGATTATGGGTAAGAACCAGAGACCGAGGCAACAAAGGGAACCTTGTGGCTCGGATCTACTACCGGCCGTCCGATCAAGGGGAGCCTATTGACAAAGCCTTCTTGCTAGAGCTACAGGACACATCATGCTCACAGGCTCTTGTCCTGCTGGGGGACTTCAACCACCCCAACATCTGCTGGAAAAGTAGCACGGCGAGCTGTAGGCAATCCAGGAGACTCCTGGACTGCAAGGAGGATAACTTCTCAAGCCAGGTAATAGACAGCCCTACCAGAGGGGATGTGATACGGGACCTGATGGTCACCAATGCAAGTGAGCTAATCAGTGACCTCAAGATTGGAGGCAGCCTGGGCTGCAGTGATCACGCACTAGTGGAATTCACAGTCCTGAGGGATATGGGTCACGCAAAGAGGAAGGTCAAGACCCTGAATTTTAGGAAAGCAAACTTCCAGCTCTTCAAGGAGTTAATCAATGGGATCCACTGGGAAACTGCCCTCAGGGACAAGGGAGCAGAACAGAGCTGGCAGATCTTTAAGGAGGCTTTCCATAGAGCGCAAGAGCTCTCAATCTCCAGGTTTAAGAAATCAGGCAAGGACGGCAACAGAGCAGCATGGATGAGTCGAAACCTGCTGGTCAAACCAAAGGGCAAGAAGGAAATGCCAGGCAGTGGAAGCAGGGACAGGTGTCCTGGGAAGAGTATAGGGACGCTGCCTGGTTGTGTAGGGATGGGATCAGGAAGACCAAGGTGCAGCTGGAGCTGAACTTGGCAAGGGATGCGAAGAATAATAAGAAGGGCTTCTACAGGTATGTCAGCCACAAACAGAAGGTCAAAGAAAGTGCACCCCCCCCGATAAGCAAGACTGGCAAACTGGTATCAATGGATGAGGAGAAGGCTGAGGTACTCAGCAACTTTTCTGCCTCAGTCTTCACTGGCAACCTTTCTTCCCACACCTCTCAAGTGGATGGCGGCAAGAGAGGGACTGGGGGAGCAAAGTCCCTCCCACTGTAAGAGAAGGTCAGGTTCGAGACCACCTGAGGAGCCTGAACATACATCAGTCTATGGGACCTGACGAGATGCATCCCAGAGTCCTGAGGGAATTGGCTGATGTAGTTGCCAAGCCACTCTCCATGATATTTGAAAAGTCATGGCAGTCAGGTGAAGTCCCTGGGGACTGGAAAAAGGGAAACATTGCACCCATTTTTAAAAAGGGTAGGAAGGAGGACCCTGGCAACTACCGACCTGTCAGCCTCACCTCTGTGCCTGGGAAGATCATGCAACAGATCCTCCTAGAAGCTGTGCTGAGGCACATGGAGGACAGGGAGGTGACTGGAGACAGTCAGCATGGCTTCACCAAGTGCAAGTCCTGCCTGAGCAACCTAGTGGCCTTCTATGACAGAGTGACTACATCAGTGGACAAGGGAAGAGCTATGGATGTCATCTATCTGGAATTCTGTAAGGCTTTTGACATGGTTCCCCCACAACATCCTTCTCTCTAAATTGGAAAGAGATGGATTTGATGGGTGGACTATTCAGTGGATGAGGAATTGTTTGGAGGTCACATCCAGAGTGTAGTCATGAACACCTCAATGTCCAGATGGAGATCAGTGAGGAGTGGTGTCCCTCAGGGGTCCGTACTGGGACCAGTACTGTTTAATATCTTCATCAGTGACATAGAGGGATCGAGTGCACCCGCAGCAGATTTGCAGACAACACCAACCTGGGTGGTGCAGTTGACATGCTTGAGGGATGGAATGCCATTCAGAGGGGCCTGGACAAGCTTAAGAAGTGGGCCCAGGTGAACCTCATGAGGTTCAACAAGGACAAATGCAAGGTCCTGCACCTGGGTCAGGACAGCCCCCAGTATCAATACAGGCTGGGGGATGAAGGGATTGAGAGCAGCCCTGAGGAGAAGGACTTGGGGGTACTGGTGGATGAAAAGCTGGATGTGAGCCAGCAATGTGCGCTCGCAGCCCAGAAAGACAAGCATGTCCTGGGCTGCATCAAAAGAAGTGTGGCCAGCAGGTCAAGGGAGGTGATTCTGCCCCTCTACTCCACTGTGGTGAGACCCCACCTGGAGTCCTGCATCCAGCTCTGGAGTCCTCAGCACAGGAAAGACATGGACCTGTTGGAGCGAGTCCAGAGGAGGACCACAAAAATGATGAGAGGGCTGTCCTATGAGGACAGGCTGAGAGAGCTGGGCTTGTTCAGCCTGGAGAAAGAAGGCTCCAGGGACACCTTACTGTGGCCTTTCAATACTTAAAGGGGGCTTATAAGAAAGATGGGGAAAAACTTTTTAGCAGGGCCAGTTGTGATACGACAAGGGGTAATGGTTTTAAACTAAAGGAGGGGAGATTTAGACTAGATATGAGGAAGAGTTTTTCACAATGAGGGTGGTGAAGCACTGGCAGAGGTTGCCCAGAGAGGTGGTAGATGCCCCATCCCTGGAAACATTCAAGGTCAGGCTGGACGGGGCTCTGGGCAACCTGATCTAGTTGAAGATGTCCCTGCTTATTGCAGGGGGGTTGGACTAGATGGCCTTTAAAGGTCTCTTCCAACCCAAATTATTCTGTGATTCTATATGATGGAGAAAGGTCAGGCAGCGGATGCACATAAAGTGCCCCTGCAAGGTATTACCTTGACTGTACAATACATGCCAGAAGAAACCTCAGTGGCATCTCTGCTGTCCACAGTGAGACTGGGATTTCAGTGGGACCTAAACAAACTGGATTTTTGAGGGGGGTTGGCTGGCTAATACAGACTGGAAAACAACAGCCAGCTTTAGTAGTGTGCATTCAAGACCATTGAAAATCTCTGATGGTGGGGGTGCTCAAAAGGCCTGGGTTTTCTTAACTGAGAAAGTGGAGTAAGAAAGGGCAAGATAACAGTATAGGAGTCAGTGATTGGTTTGCTGAAGGGAGAGCTAAGAGCACCTGTGCTCTCTGCAGCCTCTGGGGAGAAGAAAGAGATATTCAGCTGAAGTAGAGGTGGAAACAGGACTAAGGAAACCTCTGAGGACAGCACTTTTAAAAGGATGAGTATTTCTGTGGATATCAAGAATTTCCTTGGATAATACGGTTATCTAAAATAATAGCAGCAAATAGCTTGGAAGGGACACTTAATCCAATAGAAATGTGCCTGTTATGACACCTGTATAGACATCATCACATCAGAGGAAGGGTAGTAGGCGAAACGATCTTCTGCTTGACCCTGTATGGCAGCCCTGGGTTCCCAGGGTGACAGAGCTTTCTTGGCTTTGTTTCAAGCTCTTAGCCTTGTTGGTTTCCATATTTCAATGACTTCCCATAGTCCACTGATACCTTCCATGGAGAATTTTTGTCATCCCTTCCCAGTGTTAGAGCTGGTAAAGTGCCACGTTCCTTTAACTATTTCTAACATGGAGACTCTTTCAGGTTTCTTTTGCATTTGATTACCTCTCTTGGTTTTTCTGGAGCACCTCTCCACCAAGTTAGTCTCTGCTGTGACTGATCCCAATTGCAATAAATTTTTCCCAGTATAAAAGAAACCTGAAATTAATAATAATAATACTATTACTACTAATAATAATACCCCCCCCAACTCTGAAACTAAAACCAAGCATATAATTTTAACACAAACTGGGTTAAGTACATTTAAAGTGGCTGATAATCTGTTATAGAGCTGGACGATACGACTGGTACTGAAGAATTCACATGGGTTTTAAATCACAGCTTATGTTCAGAAGACTGTAGATGACTGGAGATCAACAATTGCAATGAAATCTTTAGATTGCTATTTTGGAATCATGTCCATTAGTAGGCCAGAGCAGTTAAAGCAATTTTAAAGAATGAAAAGTCTGTCAAGGTATATGTATTTCCATTTGCAGATACAGTATATGAAGTTGGATTGAATATAATAATTTTCTCTCAACAGTATATATAGATACACACTTCCTACATTCATTTGTGAAGATGTCTTTGAAATGTATTCATTGAAGCTAATTATAGAGGTCTAACACTTCTCGTCATTTAATGCTATAAAATTAATGGCCCTTCATTTTTACCTCCAATGATGTAAATGATCATGTCATCTCCAACTGCATGCAGCTCTTTTTCTCATATGCTGAATGTGATTAGTTTTCCTTAAGCAGAATTAGAGCACGTGATTCTCTGAGGTTCGGCAAGAGCAATGTCTCCTGGTGGTATTTCAAAGCCTTTGTTATGATGTAGTATTCTTAAGAAACAGGATTTCAGAAATGCACACCGCAAAAATGTTAGACAAGTGAGCTCTAGAGGTTGTGGCCTCAGGAGAGCACAGACAAAAACAACAATGGCAACTCATAAATCTCCAGCATCTTCATATGAGATTAGCGAGACATTACAACAAACACTTGCAAGAAAAGAGGGATACAGCTGCTTCTGAAAGAATATGCCATGTGGTTTGAAAATACTTCCGTAGAGCTCCATCCAGCTCCAACTGAAGTGAACGGCTAGAATGATTTTAATGGGAGCCAGATATAGCCTGTAACAACAGTCTTTTTTGGTTTGTTTTTCTTAACCAGTATTCTATATTTGCCTAAGAGAGAATTTCTCAAAAACCAGACAGGTGTCACCTAATTTTCTAGAAGTTAGACATCTAAGCTCAAAGCACGTAGATGTGCGTGCTCACAGCATATATTCATTTTCCTCCATTTTGGTTGTCAATCAACTGCTTGTGCATGAGGGTGACAGAGCAGACATCCACCATTCAAGAGTGAAAACCAGACATAATTTTTAACATGTGTTTCTAGCTGTCAGATCTACTGCTTGCAAACATGGTAGACAAATGCTGCAGTCATAAAAAATAATTTGTGATTGAATGATTTTAAGATACATCCTCTGTAGGAGTAAAGTAAGAGTAACTATCCGCCTCCTTTAGTTAGAAGGGATATTGATGGAAGAGATGTTGTTCCAGAGGGACCTAAGCAAAGAAAAGTAGAGTTAAAATAATAAAAAGGATATATTTTAATCTTAAAAAATGTTTTTGTTGTTGTTTTCATGCTTATTATTCTATCACGGAGCTTTTACTAGACAATGGATATGATAACCTGGGAAAGGCAGCATGTAAGCCAGGAGGACCTTGTCCCACAGCCTGGAGCTCTACCCAGGTCCATCCAAGAGTGCGAGTCTCAGGTGAGCAGGTGTGGACCTGGTGTTAGTGCGGTGGCTGGGGTGGTCAGGGCGCTTGGCTGGCAGGGGAGAACTGGGACACTGTCTCTGGCTCTCTGGAACAGGAATAAAACCTACGCTAGTCTTTTACTGAGATTTCACCAAACAACTCCTGACTACCTGTCCTGGTTTCAGCTGGAATAGAGCTACTTTCTATTAGCTGGTATAGTGCTGTATTTTGGATTTGGGATGAGAATAATGTTGATAACACACTGATGTTTCAGTTGTTGCTAAAGAGTCAAGGACTTTTCAGCTTCTCATACTGGCCTGCCAACGAGAAGGCTGGAGGTGCACAAGAAACTGGGAGAGGGCGTAGCCAGGACAGCTGACCCAAACTGGCCAAAGGGATATTCCAGACCATATGACGTCATACTCAGTATATAAACTGGGGGGAGTTGGCTGGGGGTGCGGCCACTGCTCGGGGCCAGGCTGGGCTTTGGTCGGTTGGTGGTGAGCAATTGTTTTTCATTTGCATCACTTGTCTTTCTTGGTTTTTATTTCTCTCTCTTTTTCTTATTTTCCTTTTCATTACAATATTATTATTATTATTATCATATTTCAATTATTAAACTGTCCTTATCTCAACCCACAAGTGTTCTCACTTTTACTCTTCCAATTCTCTCCCCCATCCCACCCGAGGGGGCGGTGTGTGAGTGAGCAGCTGCGTGGTGCTTAGTTGCCAGCTGGGGCTAAACCACGACACCGTCTCAATAGGAGTATGAAAATGTGAGCAAAATATCCTAGTGAAATATCTCAACTTTTCTGCCATGCTGCGGCTAATAGATTTAATAGCTACTGTCAACAGTGTTTTCACTGAGTTAAAAATACAATGAGGCAAACCGGGACTGCAAAATAATTTGTGCCCAACCTGTAGGTGTGTGCAGGCTGCCCTAGCAAGGTTTGTATTCAGCTGCCATCCTCAGAAATTCACTGCACCTTCCTAATGTGGATTGAAAGGAAAGGTCTTTGGTTGTGCTCAGTGAAAGAGTCTGAGCAATTACCGGAGAAATACAAGCACCGCAAGTTCCCACAAAGTGTTTTGTATAAGCAATGGCAATCATGAGGCTTATTCTTTTCTTATTCAAGCAAGATATGGGAACTTGAGAGCACCCATTTAAAACATAATAAAATTAGAGAAACAACAATACTTCTACATTTTGCCTTGCAGGTATCACCGAACAATTCTTGGCTTCTTTATCAAGCTGGGATGTCAAACACAAGCAGCTTCGGAATAGGGTATGCCCATTTGCTAGTGATGGAGCAGTGGTTTGTGTCTGAAGCATCATGCAAGGGAATTCGATTTTCTGTGCTTACTCCCTAGCATACCTGAAGTGTCCTGTTGCTGTCGGGACCAGCTCTGAGCCAAGCACCGGTGACTGTCCACACACCTGAAGCACTGAAAATCCTAAGGAAAAGCTCCCATGGTGGCTCCATAGATAGATATATTTCCTGTGGAGGGTAGGCTTCTGGCTGGAAGCATCAGCACATCCCTGAGTGCAGAGGTCATCCTCCATGAGTAAAAAGGAGATTTTAAATTTCAGCCCTCCACGTTATCTCTGTGGCACACTCCACAGGCCATCAAATTCACTTTGATGAAAGATGCTACAACTTCAGCTAGCACCCAGTCATTTCAGACACTGCCATGGTGCCCATGTCTGAGATTTCTGGTGATGTTGCTGCACTTCAAGATAGGTGTTAGTGCTCACTCTGTGTTCCACAGAAAGCTGGACTTGAGGTCCAAGATCTAGTCCCCAGGACAGCTGCAATTTTGGCATTTCCAGTGGCCAAAGTACACTATCTATACTGTACTCCTGTGTGAACAGACTACAGTTCTTCTCCTAATAGGTTAACTCTTGTCTAAAACATTGCCAAGTGTTTGTGTGCCATCCCCAGTAACGTGCTTTGATGGTTAGTTAAAGAACGTCTGTAGCAGCTGATGACTTTTCCCAATTGTTTGAATGGTTGCTGAGATGGCTTCACCTATGACCCTTTCTTTAAGCATTCAAAACTCAAAGTCGTAGAGTCACTCATTTTGCAGCTCCACAAGCAGTAGGCAATGATGGGAGGTGCTTTGCTCTAAATCGCTACAACATGCTCCCTGAGTAGTTTTTAGTTGCCTTTGTGATAAAATTAAAGGTACATTTTCAAGCATCAATACCAACTTTTGCATTCCTGGCTCTATACAAGTCATCTTTGCCACAAATCCTTTACCTGTTTTCTCAGTTCTCTCAGGAACATTGCAGTCTCTCATACATTAGGAAATTGAGTTAGATCATTCTAACTAGCTCTTGTTTGGATAAATGACACAATTCTTCTCTTGTCTTGTCCTTCTTGCTTCTTAGATGTGTTTTGAAATACATATATACATGTACATATATATAGCAATCCTGCTAGTAATTACTATGCTTCTAGAGCATAAATTTATTACAGTACATACCTGGGTAGAAACAGAAGTCAGTTCCCAATGATTTATGTTAGGAGTGAAAAAGCCTGCTAAATCATATGACCATTACAGCTGAGAGGTAATTGAAGGCTAGATACCTACTTTGCATGTGGTTTTAATTATTATAAAGAAACAAACCTTTGAATCTCAACACCTCTGTACTTTTGGGAAGATAAGATCCAGATCTGTCCTCTGTAAAGCCCTCTGCAATGACACACCATTGGCAAGGAATATGTGTTTTTATAAGGTACTCACAGTTTGTACTACCTCCCTCTGCATTTTCAGTCTGTGTGGTGTATACTCAGAGGACTGAGCTTCACTTTAAGTTGCAGATTTAAAAAAGCAGAAAAGCTAAAAGCTGAACCAAAACTATTGAGGCCAGCTGATTTCATATAAGCCATGTGAAGCTGAGAATTTTGCCTGGTTTTCACAGAGAATCGCAGACCTGCCCGTGCTCACTCGGAAAGGCTGCAGACCATCAGGGAACAACTGTGCAGCGTGTGCGGTGTGTACCAAAACTTGAGCTCAGGAGAGAAGGAGAATGGAAGTGGAAAGGCTGCTGCATATGCACCATACTCCTTGTTAGACAGGGCTCCCGGGAATGTAGCAGGTGCTGTACCAAGGTGCTTGTCTTTTAACCAAAAAACAAATCTTACAAAAAGCATGGTCCTGAGAATGATGTTAAGATCCTATGTAGGATGGCTCCAGGTCTAAAGCTCAGGGTCACAGATCTGCTTAGGATGCACTGTAAGGAAAGCAGTGGGGATCACTTCTGGATCTCTTTGTGGAGCCTGGAACTGCAGAAGGGATGTCCAGACAAAAAGAAAGGCAGAAAAAAAGGTGGTGGTGCGAGAATAAGGGGAAAAAGCAATGAACCCTTTCCAGCTTAATTTTAAAATCAACTGGGAGCTGCCATTTTGTATTAACATTAGGCAAACCCATCTCTCTGATGCCTTTGTCCTTTATGTCTCTAGTAAATTGCTAGGATTCGAGTCCCAGATGATCCCATTCTTATTTCTATTTTTATTTGACTATGCTGATGGTTATATAGAAAAAAACACAGATTCTGAATCCTCTGTGACTGTCTCAGTCCTCTTGCAGCCTGTCTACTGCTTGATTGTTGCTACACTCTCTACTAGAGACAAATAGGGATTCCCATGGGCTTAGAAATGTTTCAGCAATAAAAACAGCAAGGTGCTACCCTAGGTAAATCTCCGTGCGGCAGCCTGTAACGCTGCATGTTGCACCCTCTGGAAGAGGGAAGGTAGCCCAGAATGTGGGGTGGCAATGTCACTTTTGTTATTGCTGGCGGATGCTATCTTTGGAACTGCATCCGTCCAACAACACGGTCGATTATTTGACATGACATAGATTATTTTCTTTTATTTTGTTCCCTAATAATTCCAGAGAAAGCTGTGATGGAGGGAATCAGTTGGTGGAGAAGGTCTCTATACAGACTTGCAGCTGTATTGCGAAAGCAACTCCAGCCCCGCTCTCCACCACGGTGCTGCTCTCTGGGCAGCTGTAGCGAAGCCCAGGAAAGTCACACCACCACAGGGTGAGCCTTGAGTCAGGGTGGTGATGGGCTTACACCTTCCTTTTCCTCCTTGAGGCTTCGGTGGAGGATTTGACTAAAGCAAGGGAGTTACAGCTGAGGTTACTTTGTGGAGCTGCTTTTGCTCAGCCTGCATTTTGGGGGTCAGCATGTTGGAATCTGTAATAAAAAAGTCCTCTGCCTACCAGCACGTGTGTTTGGTGTCCCAAAGGGCCCCCATCATGCACAGTCAGCAAGTTCCAGGAGGTAAAGTTGGGCAGCAGAGCCCTGACGGGTGACGCACCAAGAGCCTTAGACAGGTTCACAAGTGAAGCCCAGTGTTTGGCTCCATGTCAGAGTGACCCCTGGGAGCATCCCCTTGCTGTTTGCAGCCATCCCTCCCAGGACTCCTTTCTGAATTTGTAGGAAAATTGCAGTGATTTTAACAACATCTTATAGAGCTATTGAGATGGGCTAGCTAAGAGTAAATGAAACGGGAATCTTTGAAACCATTTAAAAATTCACTCCTCTCTCAGAGACAAAGAGCAAAGGCCTGTTTCCACTGAAATCAGGGAGAATTATCTGCCACTAAATCAAAGGAGAGCTGGTTTAATGAGAGGGTGTCTATGTCTGCCCATCTTCTCTTGCTGCGTGCTGGACATCCCAGTGATGCCAAGGGACCTATCCGACCATGGGTAATATCTTATCTCTTGCAAGGTCCCTGCACAGCAATGCAGATGGTGGGGCAGGAGTGGGAAGTCTCTTCTGAGCAGGACCTGCCCATGTCTGCTAGCAGGAAAGGTTTTGAGCAGATCTGCATTCATTTACATACCTTCCAGCAGCAGTAACCATCAACTCATTCTACAACTACGCGGTAACCAAAGTCCAAATAGGGAGTTTAAATGGAGTTAATTTCTGAGGTGCTTTATTTATAAAATCAAAGTATCTCCAGTATCATTTTAGTGGTCATAAATTCCTTGGAGGGGGTGAAGCGTGCCTACTGCCCATTTACTACTTGCTGCTTGCCAGTCTATCAAAGGTAATTGGAAAGGCAAATTGTTTTCAACATTATCTCTTGTAATGCAGGTGTTCTTTTTTTTTTTTTTCCCCCCTGAAAAAGCTGCAATGCTGACGTCAGTTCCCAGATGCCTCACATCTACTTGAACATCTGTACTAGCCCAGTGCTGGTTAGAAGACATGACCCTTAATCTTGAATGCTACTGAACTATCTGACCTGATCCAGGAAAATATTTAACAGAAATCACTTACATTTTTGAGCACATATAGATACATTGCATAACTAAATCTTTCCAGAAAGACATTTTTTATTTTCTAGACAGATCATTATTCAATAAAATAAGGGTTTGGGTTTACTGATACTGTTCACTTGAACTCAGGGCCAAAAAATACACCTTCAAAAGTGGAAAAGTCTTGCTTCTTTTCTAACTTGAAAAAATAACAATATGTTGACTATTTAAGAAAAATCATGTGTTAAGGAGATTGACATATTCTTTATATTACACTGGAAAAAATTCTAACACTACCTGTTGTGATCTGATCAACATTTATCTCCTCTCTCTGGAAACATTTCAGCCAATAAAAATAGGAAGGCGATAAAAGAAGATGTGTTACAATGTAAAGTAAAAGCAAGTGAAGAGCATTACAACTGTTAGATTTGTGAATTTTATTTATCCGTAGTGGTAAATGTTACAGTATTTCCCTGGCCCACATCCATAGCACTGTTTCCTGGAGGACAAAGAATTGCAGATTATTTTGCTGGGTTGAGTTTTATTACTTTATGCTGCTACCCAAATAGTGGATGGCTGCCAATTTCTTCATGTATATTGTTTCGGACCTGGTTACTAGTTGGGGGTCTTTCTAGAAAGGCTTTTTTTTTCCTTCAATAGCTGTTTTAAAAGTTTGATTATTGTTTGCACTTTTAAATGTGTACACATCTTAGTAAGCGTAGAGGTATATATCTGTGTAATGTCATCTATATTTATCTCCTACCTAAGGTTGTGCATACATTCATGTTACTTAACTGTTCTTCTGGTCCTGCACAGTCCCTTACTTATTCCAGGAGAAAGACTGTTAGTGATAGCTTTCAGGTGTAATTCCCCAGCTAGAAAACAAAGCAACATAGAGAGGGGTTTTTGGTCTGTGTGGGGGTTTCAGGAGAGGAGGAAAGAGGGGAAGCATGTCCAACAGACAACCCAAGCTGGGCTCATGCTGGCTGGAGGACTCTGCAGCCTGCAGAAGAGGCATAGCAGGCATGGGACCTCCTTGCTGTGCCCACCTGACCTCCAACCTCCCCCCAGCTCTAGATCTAACCTGAAATGGACTGTCCCTGTGGTTTACTTTTAAGAAGCATTAATTTTAAGCAACATGGGTAAAAACAGACTCTTTTTTGCCTTACAGCGTTTCTTCTCTGAAGTGGTCTGTAACCTACCAGCTGCAGGTACTGCAGTCCAAAAAGTGCATAATGTTGAAATGACAGAGGAGTGTAGAGAGAAACTAATCATTATGATATAAAAGAAGTTCCCTATAATTTCAGGATAAAAAGTTAACTGAGCAAGTTAAAAATATCTGTGTAGAAAAGAAGCATCACCTTGAGGTCAGTTTATGACCTCATTTACACCATCAGCACCCCATCACTGGTGTCAGCTTTCTGGGATTTGTACCATTGCCAGGAGAGCGCACTCTTCCATATGTGTGCTGAGCAGCTGGTCGTGAGGTCCCTAGGAGGACCCACGCACCTCTGTGTGGATATCAGCTTTCACCTCTCAGTGTTGGCTGCTTGTTGCTGTCTGGACTGATGGCTGATCACTCGTCAAAGTGCTCAAAGAGCAAGTGCCCCACTTCTTGTGTGGTTGGTTCCGGGTGTTGGCCAACAACGTAGATATCTTTACACCGGGGGCTGCAAGTTAAGCAGCTCATGGCTCTTTTTTTGAATTGACTGATCTAGCCACCCACATGCCAAAAGACCCACTTGTGATGTGCTTTTCTACCTCATTTTCCTTTTAGTGCCAACCCTACTTGTCTGCAACGTCCTTTCCCCACTGTCAACCAGACTCCCTTGATGACACCTCCTTTGTCCAGTGAGCTGCTCACCCAGCATTTTTTTCAAACCACCTTCCACAGCATTGCTTGGAAAGGTGACACTGATATCACCAGAGATGGGTTTTCACTGCGAAATTCTGACATCCAAATGAGTTTAAAATTTCTTCTTTCTCTGCTACTGTCTAGGTGATTGTGCAAGTTGTGACTGAAGCAATAATTCACAGGTTTTGGCAAGTGCAGCTTTTAAGTGACTGTTGAGGACACTGATGCCCAGAATAACTATATAAAACAGTAAATATAAAATAGTTTAAAGAGAAATCGAATGAGTCACACTTATCTTTTATATGAAGAGATAAAAATGTCCATTTTTGCAGACTTTTTCCATCTTACCAAGAGGGAACATGCAGATCCTTGCTTGTCATATTCTGCCATCAGTTAGTAGGGAAATCAGCTGTCTTCAGTGGGGATATGTGGGTATAAGTGAGGGCAGTATTTAGGCTTATATCTCCAATCTCACTGAAAAATGTGTTAATTTAAAAATAAAACAAGGCTCTGGGAATTTTTCAGGATCCTATTAATTAATTTCAAAAGTTCCATTAGTTTGATGGAAGAAAGACCATAGACTATAATCATCTGACAGCTCGTGACTCGTGATTTTGAAGCAGATTTAGAGACACAGTCTCAGCCTCTGGCTCCTTTGTTTTACTGAGCCACCAGAGAGTCTAAAGTGGCCTCCAAAGACCCTCACACATATTGGCCTGGATGTTCTCCAACAGTTTCCCACTCCTGTCCTCACCTTTCAATGGAAAGGGCACACCAGATCACCCTGGTGGGCCCTCCAGCACTGACTCAGTATGGCAAAACCCGTCTTATAGGAAAGTCCATAGTCTGCTGTAAACTATGTCATGCAGCTTTGGCCCCAAGAAAGGTCAATCATGGGGAAAGAGGACAACAAGCTCAGCTGTCTTGAGCACCACCTTCATTTGGCTGGGGACCCAATCCTGCAGGGATTTCTTTCAGAGTGGCACCCTGAGAATAGCATCGCTGGCTGCCAGGTTTGTCACGTCCCACTGGCTCCTAGATGCGATTTACTCGGTGTACAAATAAAACCCTGTCTTCCCTCAGTCCTGGTCTTGAGGACTCAATTGAATTTGACACCCAGTCTGGGCTGTTTTTTCTTTGCTCTGGTAATGACATGTGAAAGTGGAAATTCAAAAGTTTCCATAGCTGTCGTACATATTTTGCTTTTCTCCGTCATTTAGAGACATAGCCAAACATAGGAGTTTCCTGAGAAGCTGACTGTACTCCGGGAGTCACCAGCAACAGGGACCAGGACTTTGTAGACACATGAACAAGGGAGGACAGAGCTGCAGCCAATGCTGCTCCCAGTCCTACTGCGGCTGAAACCAATAGCCAAACCATTGCCATGGCAGGACTAGCACTGGGAGGAGAGTGGGACAGTTGCAATGGGCAACTGAGATGAACTGACACTGGTGGTAGGATATGAGACATGAAGCAGCAAAGGGTAGTAGCAGAAAAGGACAGGGTCTGCTCATGGCTGTACAGAGGGAAGGGGAGTCCCGCAGCTGTGTGGGACCTTAGAATTATAGAATAGTTTGGTTTGGAAGGGACCTTTAAAGGCCATCTAGTCCAAGCCCCCTGCAATAAGCAGGGACATCTTCAACTAGATCAGGTTGCTCAGAGCCCCATCCAACCTGACCTTGAATGTTTCCAGGTATGGGGCATCTACCACCTCTCTGGGCAACCTCTGCCAGTGCTTCACCACCCTCATTGTGAAAAACTCTTCCTCATATCTAGTCTAAATCTCCCCTCCTTTAGTTTAAAACCATTACCCCTTGTCGTATCACAACTGGCCCTGCTAAAAAGTTTTTCCTCATCTTTCTTATAAGCCCCCTTTAAGTATTGAAAGGCCACAGTAAGGTGTCCCTGGAGCCTTCTTTCTCCAGGCTGAACAAGCCCAGCTCTCTCAGCCTGTCCTCATAGGACAGCCCTCTCATCATTTTTGTGGTCCTCCTCTGGACTCGCTCCAACAGGTCCATGTCTTTCCTGTGCTGAGGACTCCAGAGCTGGATGCAGGACTCCAGGTGGGGTCTCACCAGAGCGGAGTAGAGGGGCAGAATCACCTCCCTTGACCTGCTGGCCACACTTCTTTTGATGCAGCCCAGGACATGCTTGGCTTTCTGGGCTGCGAGCGCACATTGCTGGCTCACATCCAGCTTTTCATCCACCAGTACCCCCAAGTCCCTCTCGTCAGGGCTGCTCTCAATCCCTTCATCCCCCAGCCTGTATTGATACTGGGGGCTGTCCTGACCCAGGTGCAGGACCTTGCATTTGTCCTTGTTGAACCTCATGAGGTTCACCTGGGCCCACTTCTTAAGCTTGTCCAGGCCCCTCTGAATGGCATTCCATCCCTCAAGCATGTCAACTGCACCACCCAGGTTGGTGTTGTCTGCAAATCTGCTGCGGGTGCACTCGATCCCTCTATGTCACTGATGAAGATATTAAACAGTACTGGTCCCAGTACGGACCCCTGAGGGACACCACTCCTCACTGATCTCCATCTGGACATTGAGGTGTTCATGACTACACTCTGGATGTGACCTCCAAACAATTCCTCATCCACTGAATAGTCCACCCATCAAATCCATCTCTTTCCAATTTAGAGAGAAGGATGTTGTGGGGGAACCATGTCAAAAGTCTTACAGAAGTCCAGATAGATGACATCCATAGCTCTTCCCTTGTCCACTGATGTAGTCACTCTGTCATAGAAGGCCACTAGGTTGCTCAGGCAGGACTTGCACTTGGTGAAGCCATGCTGACTGTCTCCAGTCACCTCCCTGTCCTCCATGTGCCTCAGCACAGCTTCTAGGAGGATCTGTTGCATGATCTTCCCAGGCACAGAGGTGAGGCTGACAGGTCGGTAGTTGCCAGGGTCCTCCTTCCTACCCTTTTTAAAAATGGGTGCAATGTTTCCCTTTTTCCGGTCCCCAGGGACTTCACCTGACTGCCATGACTTTTCAAATATCATGGAGAGTGGCTTGGCAACTACATCAGCCAATTCCCTCAGGACTCTGGGATGCATCTCATCAGGTCCCATAGACTGATGTATGTTCAGGCTCCTCAGGTGGTCTCGAACCTGACCTTCTCTTACAGTGGGAGGGACTTTGCTCCCCCAGTCCCTCTCTTGCCGTCCATCCACTTGAGAGGTGTGGGAAGAAAGGTTGCCAGTGAAGACTGAGGCAGAAAAGTTGCTGAGTACCTCAGCCTTCTCCTCATCCATTGATACCAGTTTGCCAGTCTTGCTTATCGGGGGGGGTGCACTTTCTTTGACCTTCTGTTTCTGGCTGACATACCTGTAGAAGCCCTTCTTATTATTCTTCGCATCCCTTGCCAAGTTCAGCTCCAGCTGCACCTTGGTCTTCCTGATCCCATCCCTACACAACCAGGCAGCGTCCCTATACTCTTCCCAGGACACCTGTCCCTGCTTCCACTGCCTGTGCATTTCCTTCTTGCCCTTTGGTTTGACCAGCAGGTTTCGACTCATCCATGCTGCTCTGTTGCCGTCCTTGCCTGATTTCTTAAACCTGGAGATTGAGAGCTCTTGCGCTCTATGGAAAGCCTCCTTAAAAATCTGCCAGCTCTGTTCTGCTCCCTTGTCCCTGAGGGCAGTTTCCCAGTGGATCCAATTGATTAACTCCTTGAAGAGCTGAAATTTGCTTTCCTAAAATTCAGGGTCTTGACCTTCCTCTTTGCGTGACCCATATCCCTCAGGACTGTGAACTCCACCAGTGCGTGATCACTGCAGCTCAGGCTGCCTCCAATCTTGAGGTCACTGATTAGCTCACTTGCATTGGTGACCATCAGGTCCCGTATCACATCCCCTCTGGTAGGGCTGTCTATTACCTGGCTTGAGAAGTTATCCTCCTTGCAGTCCAGGAGTCTCCTGCACTGCCTACAGCTCGCCGTGCTGCTATTGCAGCAGATGTTGGGGTGGTTGAAGTCCCCCAGCAGGACAAGAGCCTGTGAGCGTGATGTGTCCTGTAGCTCTAGCAAGAAGGCTTTGTCAATAGGCTCCCCTTGATCGGACGGCCTGTAGTAGACCCCAACCACAAGGTTCCCTTTGTTGCCTCGGTCTCTGATTCTTATCCGTAAACTTTCAACCTGCTCGTGGCTATTCTTCAGAGACAGCTCCTCACACTCTATCCATTTCTTGACGTAGAGGGCAACCCCTTCCTCGCCTGTCCCTTCTGAACAGCCTGTAGCCATCGATAGCTGCGCTCCAGTCATGGGATTCATCCCACCAAGTTTCAGTAATGACAACTAGGTCGTACCTTTCTAGCAGCATGGCGGCTTCCAGCTCCTCCTGTTTGTTGCCCATGCTGCATGCATTGGTGTAGAGGCCCTTCAGCTGGGCTGTCAGCTGTGTCACCTCCTTAGAGGAACACCCCTTAATGCCTTTAAAGTATATCACCAGTGTTCCCCTGTTGGCTCCTATAACCTTAGGAGCCCCTGTCTCATCTCTGTAAGACTACCTTATTCTAAAACAGGACATCTTTACTTAAGTATCACCGTTACCCAATATATATCAGATACATCTTGGCAAATCTTTGCAATTAAGAGGTTAAGATGAGTTGTACCCTTAAAAATTAAGAACGGCTTAGATGTATCTCAGCTTTCCAGACAAAGAGGATGTCTGGCTGCCGGCCACGAGCTAGCAACTTTTACCTCTAGGTTCAGGAGTTTTCAAGTCATTGGCTGTGGAGTGCCCACTTAGTGTAATGAGTTATACAGAGGGCACAGAGCCAGTTTAGTGACATGCCACCATTGCTCAATAAATAAAATAAAAAAATAATAAACCAAAAATATTTTCTTCGCATTTATCTTTAAACTACCCACTTAATCAATAACAATGAACATAGTGACTATCTAAGGAATTACATTGGAGTCCATTCATTTTAACGCTTGTCAGCTAACTCTGAAATGATAACACCAAAGCCAATTCATCAAGTATATGGGTATACCTCACTTAGGCAGCTTGATAAGAGAATGGCCAGGACGAAAAGAGGTGCACCAATTTCACTAAGTAAGACCCATTAAATAATGAAGATACCTGCCATACTGCCCTTCTCCTCTTGGAGACTTCAGAGGAGGTATGTCACTGCCTTCCAAGATAACACCGCCCCAATAAAATCAATATGTCCTTGTCTCCTACACCAGACACCAGTATCTAGGCAATTTAAGTATATGTCTCCCTTGAAATCAGTGAAGGTACGAGGACACTGAATTGAGGAGAATCAGCTCCTTAAAATGGTTGCAGTTGTAGAAAACTTAAGGGAAATCCTGGTGTGGAAAGAACAATTCAAAAAGAAGATTTCAGCTTACCCCAGTCCGGACCGAGTTCAACGCTCTTCCCCATCTTTGTGCCATTCCTGTGCCCAGAAATCCCTTGGAGCCACAGGCTGAGCATCGGCGTTAGAAGTGATCAGCACAGAGGACAAGGGTCTTCCGAACAAGATAATTAGCTCCAGCTGGCTCACACTAATGCCTCTTAAAAGTATAGCTCCCCGCATCTTCCTTCTTCAGCCACAACTAACAGTCATAGTTAATAGAAAACCTTATGGGCAATGCCTCATGTCAGATACTTACCAGCCATGTCCACCTGATGTGCAGTGTGCCCTGCACTGCTGCATTGGTCTGCAATGGTGGGGTGCTGGGTGCAGTCACCTGCTCTGCTGTTACAGCTGCTGGCTCGAGGCCTTCTGAATACTGCTTACCTTTTGGGGTAAGGACTTGCTGGTGAGTTTGGTGTGATATATTTCCCTTGGCGGGTGATAAATTCATGTTGCCTACAAGGCTACCTCTTGTGATACTGCTGCTGTCTGCAAACCTTGTTTCCCATTGTAGATGCTGGCAGAGTCATTCTGGAAAGTGGAGAGAAATATTGTGTTCCCAACGTACATATTGAGGCTTTTAATGTCACCTTATATACTTGCTAGTTCCCATGGACTCTCATATGAGTTTCAAAGCATGCCAGCATTCCAGCTTTGGGTGCTCAGTGAGACAAAATATTAGCACGTGATATCCACGCTTCATTACTCACATCCAGGCAATGCTACATGCAAACAAGATTCCAGCTCCACAGCCTGGTGCAGTCCATTGGAGAGCCCTGGGGGTGGGATTTCCATCCTCCCCAGGGTTGAAGTCATTCAAGGCTCCCCCGAAGGCTTCCCTGTGCCCTGAGTTCACCTCATCCCCTAAATACTGCTGGGTGCTTAGGAGGATTTCTTCCCTCCAGGACAGAGCTGAGAGCTGTAAACAGAAAGTATAGGGAAAGCTCCTGCTGTGTTCAGCTAAATTAGAAAATTAAAGTACAGAGGGCAAGGAATTTCTTGATTACTTGGTTAATTCAAAGGTCTGTGCATTTGGAGATTTTCTTATCCAGAATAAATGTAGCCTGTTTTTAAACATTTCTCTTTCCTTTGCACCTTCAAGCAAGCAGCATCTATACTGTTTAGACACACTGTTGTTTAAAAAATTCTGCTCTGCTACTGGGGACATAGGAGTTATTAAGGAAAGAGAATTGTCACTTATAACTATCATTACTAACCAGGCAAGAAAAAGCTCCATCCCTCCGTTGATTTAGATTGGTCCCTTAGTTTCAGTATTATTAATTACACGAGTTATTGTACACCAGTTTAGTGGCAGCTCTTTCTCCCTGATTCTTTGAGTTAACTCTTTCATTTGCAATTTCCCACCGGAGATCTGAAGTCAAGTCACTGACTTTGAATGCAAATAGTCACCATGGGCAGTTTCTGCAAATCAGAATAAAGTTCTTAAAAGGAACTAGTGGCTTCGTTTTGATCTGCTTGTGCATCTCTTACCTGGAAGGAAATCAGAAGACAATTAAGATTTCATTTACATAATAACACCCAACACTAGGGTTCTGACTTGTGCATGTTGCACGGAAAATAAAAGGGTTAATTTAGTCCTCTAATCTATTGTTATAAGCCTAATTATTTTACATGTCTTCATTTCATTAATGAATTGCTGCTTTTTACATGCATCTTCTTCCCCATTGCTTTTGTTTAAACCTCCTGGTGGGAAGGGATAGATTAATTTTGTTGTGCCTTAATGAAACTGTATGCTACATTAGATTTAACCATTTGGCATGCACCGCCAACATCACCATTATGCATAATGAATTACTTTTTGTGAGTCCCAAACTAACACAGACCTTCGATGTTCCTCTGTAGATATTGCAACAGCACAGCTGGCAGACATACCAAGTTCAATCATTACCTTGAACTTACATGGAAACCCAGAGCTTGACACAAGAACACAGCTTTTGAAAATTTTTCATAACGAAATGGGAAGTTGACTTAAAAAATGCAAATGCTTTCAAGAGAAGATGTGAAAAGCTCATTAAGCTTTGCTGTTATCTACCATTAACTGTGTTTGATATGCATATGCATGTGGGTGGATGTGTATGCTGGCTCTGCAGCCACAAGCAGAACCCCTAACGAGGCAGGGCGTGCTTCGTGCCGGGACCAGCCAGCCTTCCTCCCCTCTGTGCAGTTTACCTGCATGTACATAGATTAACATCTATTTCAGCTGCTGAAGCTTTTAACATGTGAACCCTGTGCCTCAGCAGCCAATCTGATGACCCTGACAGGATTTCTTTTGCCCAGCTTGCTGCCAATGAAGTGACATAGGGAAATAATTGATTAAACATACAAACCAAGCTCCCTTCTCCCAGTTCCAGCGTCCTGTCGCCTTCGGTTTCGTTTGCTGTTCATCAGAGGTGCTCAGCCTGTTCATCACCAGGGTACCCTATGCAGTTCTTCAAGAGTCAGACACTCAGAGGCTCCTTTCACCACTCCTCCAGTCACCTGGGTACACCTGAGGACATGGGGGTCCCAGGCATGATCTGCAGCAGCAGGACCTTTTCCCAGGAGCACGACAGTTGAGTTATCCAAGGAGAAGTGAACTAAATGTGGTGCCATGCACCGACTCCTGCACCTTCTGCCAGGGCCATTTAATGTCTGGCCATTGCGGCTCAACCTCCATCACACCCACATCTGTCATCTCATCCATCTGGGACATCTCACTGTCAGGAAAGTTACAGAAGTTGTTTGTCAGGGAGTAACAGAAGTTGTTTGAACCAAGAAACAAAAGCGACATACTCCAGCATGTGTCTGTTAATTACTAATTGGCCGACGTGCTGAGGAGCCTCTACTGGCGACGCCTGCCTTGCTGTCTTGTCTGCCCTCACCACCACCCATCTTCAGCCTCCATGTCCCCAGCTCTGAGCACTCAGCAATGTCTCTTTCACATGTGTCCCCTCTGAGCTCTGCTCACCACCAACACTGAACCCTCAGGTAGAGGGTAGGAACTCTGTGGGGACTATTTTATTGGCTATATTCTCATTTAACTCATGAAGATCTTAATGTGTCCGTGAGAGGAGTTCACGTGCCTGAGCAAGATAAGCAGCATTTGGATCAATGTTGCTGAAACGGATTGAATGTAAGAATGATAATAATGCATTTATAATACAAAGAGATTTTCTTTTCTCCTGGTAACAGAGATGTTTTCAGATTCACCTCAGTGATTGTTGTTCCAAACTATCCTTTTCTTTTTTTTAACCTTAAAATCCTCCTAGAAGTTCTGCATCTGCAGAAAACCCTCTCTATTGTGACAGGGTTTAGTTAGCTGGATCTAACTTTGAAGCTGACCCTGCTCTGAGCAAGGCCATGGTGGTTTCCAGAGGGTCCTTGCAGTTGCACAGCCCCTGTGACCTCCAGGGACAATATCCAGTAGATTTTCTCCAAACTTTTGACCCAAACCTATAGAGGCGATTTGCATGTACACATAAAGGCAGCTTATACATCGTAAAACAGCCAGAGGAAGGAGTTGCTCCTTTATCTTCTCTGTCCTAGCATTGTGATTAGTTCTTTCCCCAAGACCCAGTTATAATTTTCACTTCTGCCTTGGAGGATTAATTTCCTTTTGAGAAGTGATCCTTACCTACCACAGCCTAGGATCTTTTCAGCCAAAGGTTAAGGAGAGGTTACCATCATGAACACTTAGAGGGAAGGCATGGTCTGTAATAAGAACACTTTGCATTCTAATTCCTCTTCTATCACTATTTACTTATTCTATGTAGCCAGTGCATAAAATGCATAAACAACGTTTAGAGGAGGACTGGGCATCAGCCTTCACCCTCCCTCCCTGACTCCTACCTGTGTCACCCATTCTACCTGTAGACCTTCATGACTGTTTGCTGACCTTATCCTTCCAGGCGTGCTAAGCCTCACCAGGGCTGCCTGCTTCTCCCCGTGACCTGATGTAGACAGGTTGGGTGCCTCTTCCAGCTGCTGGATGCCTAAAACAAAGAAGGTACCTCACTCTTCTGTGTCAACAAAGTCTTTCTTAAACATACATACAACTTCGTATATTTAAATATATGAACACACAAACATACACACATATAAACATATGTGTGTGTAGATATATACTTTTTTATATATATGTGAATGTGGCCATACATAGCATTTCCAAAGTTTTTACTTTGTAACCAGTTACAATACCCTTCTAATTGGGGGATATTTTTCTCCTTTCTGAGCAGATGTGTGCTGGTTCAGTCTTGCAGATGCCATCCATTGCTTCTGAACATGTGTGTGGAAGACAGCCTTTTTAATCTTCTCCTGTAATCAGCTCCCAGGAGCCCAGACTCTGAATATGTGAGAGGTACAAGTATTGTACACTGAACCAGAGCAGACACAGGACTCCGAAACGCTGCCTGTATCTTGTCTGTGCCAATATAGCTGTTATAAACACCAATGTGTGTGATAAGCTGAACAAGGTTCTCAGACAAAATCTGGCACTAGGCAAAACAAAGCATAGGGAAAGCCAGTTCTGTGAATCCTTTACTCACTGGTGTTTAGAACTCATCAATGAAAATCAGGAGCTATTAATCCTGCACATATTCCCTGCAATTTTTAATTACAGACATTGAAACTAATGGGTACAGTGCAAGACTACAAATAGGGACTCTGGCTATAAAATCAAATTTGCAGAGATATACTTTTGTTTGTTCAAATGTCCTTGAAAAATGCAAACAAAACTGCTCGGCAACACCAAGGCTAGTCAAACATTTTCCTCAGCTGGCAAGGTTCTCTTCTAAGAAATTCTTCTTTGTTTGCCAATAGACAATAGTAATGACAAGGAATGAACCTGAAGGGAATTAATGCACAAAAACTGCATTAAAGTTACATTAAGGGGTACATTGTAAAGTCTGATTTATTTCAGATCCATGAAAGCAAGCAAGCATTTATTGTCCAAGCTGAGTCTCTCAGCTGACATTCTCTATTTAACTCATATTGGACTGCTCCGTCACCAAGGATTTGGGGATATGTAACTTCAGGCCCTTCCCTCAGTGCCTTATGGTGCTCAGGCCCAAACAAGTAGCTGCCTGCTGCCTTCACTGATTCAAAGGGAGGTCTGCCAACCTTTCTGCAGCTCCGTGTGTGGTGTCTAGTGCAAGTGACTCAGGACGCTAACTTGTGTATTTGCAGAAACTTTGCACCACAGAAACATCTGTTGTTTTTTTTTTTTTTACCTTCAACTTTAAGAAACAGTTGGTGCCAGCTAAAGAACAGTGAAAGACACGAACCTCTGTGACCCCAATACCTCGGCAGAGTGCCCTGCTTAGCACCCCTCATCCTGAGAATCTGCAGAGGAAATTGGTGAGCATCCAGTGAGTGCAGATTGGCCGTGCAGATGTGCCAGGACAAGGAGATTGGGGTGAAAGATGTTGGTGTACCAGCCCTGCTGAATAAAGTTCTCAGTCTAAATATAGAGATGAAGAGTTTTACTCCCAGTTAGGGACTGCTCCTTTGGGGAACAAAGCAATAGCTTAATTTCCAAGGCCCATGCAGTTCTGCCCCATCCAATGGGAGTAATGGGCTTAGAGCCTTCAGAAACAATGTAGATACCACATGGAGGAGCACCTAGGTGGTTATGCAGCGTGCAGAGCAGTCCTTAGAGACTCACAGAGCATATGCTGCATCCTAGAGGTAAATCAGCTGGGGGGGAGCCATGTGTAATGTTGGGTGTCAGGATATCTTGGTTATATTTTCAGTCTAGGGATTAGAGTTGGGGTTGCAGATTGTGTAATTGGGAATTTCAATTTGGCATGCAGAGGGAATTGACTTAGATATGTCACTTTAGAGACCTGGGTTCTCTTCCCTGGCAGAAGAACAGAAAGCCTGGCTCAGTAATGACAGTGGTGCCTTGTGGAAATATTAGCAACAGCCTTTGGAAGAGATACTCTTAGAAATTCTGGCTTTCAGCCCACTACAACTTTCCTTTGGTTACAGGGTGTCTTAAACAGGGAATTTTTCCCTCTCACATTTCGCCTTATCTGCAACAGACACAAGAGGAGGTGTGACATTTGGCTATCCCTGAAGTTAAGAACTTGCACTGTAGGAGATGAAATGTAAAATGTAGCCCACTGTCTTGAAGTGAGATTGTAATTTTATGGATTTTCAACCCCCTTACAGCATTCACATCACTCAGGCCAACATTTTGCATGGTGCAGTGCCTGTAGTGAAGCAGCAAAGCCCATGCTCAGGCCCATGAGAATCATAGAATCATAGAATCCTTTAGGTTGGAAGACACCTTTAAGATCATCGAGTCCGACTGTTAACCTATTGCTACCAAGTCCACCACTAAACCATGACCCTAAGCACCACATCTACACAGCTTTTAAATACCTCCAGGGATGGTGCCTCAACCACTTCCCTGGGCAGCCTGTTCCAGTGCCCAACAACCCTTTCCACAAAGAAATTTTTCCAAATACCCAATCTAAACCTCCCCTGGCACAACTTGAGGCCATTTCCTCTTGTCCTATCGCTTTTTACTTGTGAGAAGAGACTGACACCCACCTCGCTACAACCAGGTAGTTGTAGAGAGTGAGAAGGTCTCCCCTCAGCCTCCTTCTCTCCAGACTAAACATCCCCAGTTCCCTCAGCTGCTCCTCATAGGACTTGTGCTCTAGACCCTTCACCAGCTTCGTTGCCCTTCTTTGGACACGCTCCAGCACCTCAACATCTGTCTTGTAGTGAGGGGCCCAGAACTGAACACAGTACTCGAAGTGCAGCCTCACCAGGGCCGAGTATAGGGGGATGATCGCTTCCCTAGTCCTGCTGGCCACACTGTTTCTGATACAAGCCAGGATGCCGTTGGCTTTCTTGGCCACCTGGGCACACTGCTGTCTCCTCTTCAGCCGGCTGCTGACCAACACACCCAGGTCCTTTTCCATCGGGCAGCTTTCCAGCCACTCCTCCCCAAGCCTGTAGCATTGCCTGGGGTTGTTGTGACCCATGTGCAGGACCCAGCACTCAGCTTTGTTGAACCCCATACAGTTGGCCTCAGCCCACCGATCCAGCCTGTCCAGATCCCTCTGTAGAGCCTTCCTACCCTCCAGCAGATCAACACACCCTCCCAACTTGGTGTCGTCTGCAAACTTGCTGAGGGTGCACTCGATCCCCTCATCTAGATCATTGATAAAGATGTTAAACAGAACTGGCCCCAGTACTGAGCCCTGGGCAACACCACTTGTGACCTGCTGTCAACTGGATTTAACTCCATTCACCACAACTCTTTGGTCCCAGCCATCCAGCTAGTTTTTTACCCAGCACAGAGTACACCAGTCCAAGCCATGAGTAGCCAGCTTCTCCAGGAGGATGCTGTGGGAGACGGTGTCAAAGGCTTTACTAAAGTCCAGGTAGACAACATCCACAGCCTTTCCATCACCCACTGCCATAGAAGGAGATCAGGTTGGTCAAGCAGGACCTGCCTTGCATAAGCTCATGCTGACTGGGCCTGATCACCTGCTTGTCCCGTATGTGCCACAGGATGGCACTCAAGATGACCTGCTCCATAACCTTCCCGGGCACCGAAGTCAGGCTGACAGGCCTGTAGTTCCCCGGATCCTCCTTCTGGCCCTTCTTGTAGTTGGGCATTACATTTGCTGACCTACAGTCAAATGGGACCTCCCCAATTAGCCAGGACTACTGATAAATGATGGAGAGTGGCTTGGTGAGCACTTCTGCCAGCTCCCTCAGTACCCTTGTGTGGATCCCATCCGGCCCCATAGACTTATGTGTGTCTAGGTCGTGTAGAAGGTCACTGACCATTTCCCCTTGCATTATTGGGGCCTCATTCTGCTCCCTGTCCCTGTCTTCCTGCTCAGGGGGCTGGGTACCCAGAGAACAACTTCCCTTGCTGTTGAAGACTGAGGCAAAGAAGGCATTACGTACCTCAGCCTTTTCCTCATCCTTTGTCACTATGTTTCCTCCCGCATCCAATAAAGGAGAGAGATTCTCCTTAGCCCCCTTTTTATTGCTAATGTATTTATAGAAACACTTTTTATTGTCTTTTATGGCAGTAGCCAGACTAAGTTCAAGTTGGGCTTTGGCCCTTCTAATTTTCTCCCTGCATAACCTCACAACATCCTGGTAGTCCTCCTGAGTTGCCTCCCCCTTCTTCCAGAGGTCATATACTCTCCTTTTTTCCCTGAGTTCCAGCCAAAGCTCTCTGTTCAGCCAGGTTGGTCTTCTTCCCCACTGGCTTGTCTTTCAGCTCATGGGGACGGCCTGCTCCTGCGCCTTTAAGATTTCCCTCTTGAAGAATGTCCAGCCTTCCTGGACTCCTTTGCCCTTCAGGACTGCCTCCCAAAGGACTCTGTCAACTAGACTCCTAAACAGGCCAAAGTCTGCCCTCCGGAAGTCCAAGGTAGCAGTTCTGCTGACCCCCCTCTTTCTCCAAGAATAGAAAACTATCATTTCATGATCGTTATGCCCAAGACAGCCTCCAACTGTCACATCGCCTACAAGTCCTTCTCTGTTCACAAACAACAGGTCCAGTGGGGCACCTTCCCTCGTGGGCTCCCTCACCAGCTGCGTGAGGAAGTTACCTTCCACACACTCCAGGAACCTCCTGGACTGTTTCCTCTCTGCTGCATTATATTTCCAGCAGACATCTGGCAAGTTGAAGCACCCCACGAGAACAAGGGCTAGCAATTGTGAGACTTCTCCCAGCTGCTTGTAGAATACTTCATCTGCCTCCTCATCCTGGTTGGGTGGTCTATAACAGACTCCCACCATGATATCTGCCTTGTTGGCCTTCCCCCTGATTCTTACCCATAGACACTCAATCCTCTTGTCACCGTCCTCGAGCTCTAGGCAGTCAAGACTCTCCCTAACATACAGGGCTACCCCCACCTCTCCTTCCTTGCCTATCCCTTCTGAAGAGTTTGTAGCAATCCATTGCAGCACTCCAGTTGTACAAGTCATCCCACCATATTTCCATGACTGCAGCTATATCATAGTTTTGCTGCTGCATAATGGCTTCTAACTCCTCCTGTTTGTTGCCCATGCTGTGTGCATTCGTGTAGATGCACTTCAGCTGGGCTAATGATCCTGCCACCTTTCTTGGGGGAGAAGCCCTAATTCCTACGTGACCAATATCTCAGGTGTTTCTGTGGTTACTAACAGATCAATGACCCCTGTGTCCTTGCTGCCGCATGGATCTCTATCTCCTGCCTTATCTGAGACGGCAGACCGAAGGACCTTGCTGGCATGCCGTCCCTCATACATTGGTGTGCCACGCCCAGGCTTATCTCTAGCAAGCCTGGTTTTATCCCCTTCCCCTTTCAAATCTAGTTTAAAGTTCTTTCAATAAGCCCTGCTAACTCCTGTGCGAGGATCCTTTTCCCACTTTGGGACAGGTGCACCCCGTCTGCCGCCAGCAGGCCTGGTGCCATGTAAACCGACCTGTGGTCGGAGAATGCGAAGTCCTGCCGCATCAGTCTTTTGGTAGGTACAAGGCTGAGAGCAGCCATGGCTTTCTGCCGGGTGGACACCATTGCTCCCTGATCGAGCTGGCGGAGCTTCAGCGTCCTTCCTGCACAAACCGCTGCACAAACTGCTGCGCCACATCCTTGCTGATACGCCATGCCCTGTTCACGGCGCTCCCCGTCACTGGCGCTCCCCAAGTGCTTGGCCGCCACTGCTCGGCTCGGTGACTGAGTGCTAGTGATGGTTACACCGCGTTTAAATCTCCCGCCGCGGCTCCTGGCCCTGCCCAGGTCTCGTCAGCTGTTCTCACGCGAGCTGCCAGCTCCAGGCGGGTCTCTCAGCTCCCCCTGAGGTTGCCCCAGTTAGGGAACCCCCTGTGCACCGCGCTAGGGCGCTCCGCTGCGGGTCGTGCCGGCACCGGAGCTGCTCACCTCGGTGACTCAGAAGGTTTTAGAGGGGCTGACTGTTTGCCTTCCTCACTGGTTTCTACAAAACAGGCCTAGGAAGCTGTGAGGTCCCATATTTCTGGTCAGATGCTTGTCACTGAGCATCAGTTCTTACGTTCTTGCAGAGAGGTGAAGCGAGAGCCGCTGGAAACAGGAGTAATCCCAATGAGAATGCCGGTAGGAAGTGATGCCAGGGAAAGGGCTCTTGTAGACCTCACACAGAGACCTTTTGCAGCAGCACCACTTAATTGTCAACATCTAGGTGGACAGATGGGTACAATCTGGTGCCCAGGCAGTACAGGGCCCCTGAGCCAGCTTTCCGCACCACATCACCTCTCAGCTTCATCACGCGCCCCAATGTCGGAGCGCAGGGTGAGCTGGAGAGAGCAAGCCTGCCTCGTTAAAGCGGGCTCATTTGAGTCACTGTGTTACCCACACAGTCCTGCTGACCCCAGGCTGTTTCCCTCTCAGCCCCAGATCCGCCATTTCCCTTCTGCTGTACCTCAATCACCCCAAACTGATTATTGCACAGAATCGTGGACCACCATCGTGTCTGGCTTCAATCAAAAGACAGTAATGAGTGGAATGAACACATTCTATCTAGCTGTTTGTGTCAGGCTGCTAATGTACAAACTGATATTGAATTAAAGTTTCAATGGATAAAGATAGTTGATAGCAAAATGCAGATGGTGAATTACCAGTGTTGAGGGGACACTTGCCCCTTGTTCTAAGGTGCTCCAGGAGGAGCATCAACTGTCTCCCAGATAGTTAGATTAAGGGAGACCTCTGAGCTTTGATCCTGGGGGTATGCAAACTAGGGGTACTTTTATCTCATTTCTCTAGCATCACCTTTTTCAACTCATGCTGACTGTTTTGGAAATTGGAAAGAATAGCTTTTATTTGAATTTCACCTGAGTTGACTTGAGTTAGCATGAATTTTACACATCTGGTTAAAATCAGGGTATTCCTCCTGCCAACAAATGTAGCAAATCTAAAAGCAGGAGACTAGGACACCTTAAATGTGCTCTGGTGTTCTAAATGCATGTGGTAAGTGAAGGAGGTAGTCCCTCTTGCCTTCCCTGCCTCTGACATGTGCTCCCACTGCCTCTCTTGCATCAGATTTAGCAATCCAATTGTTGAGAAGTGTGTCAAACCAATCTGCTGACTGTGTGGAGAGCCAGCTACCAAAATAAAAACACAAGTCTTCCTCTAAATGTGCTATCTTGGGTAAAAAGTGATCAATCTTACACGGGTGCAGCATAGTTGCAGTAGGGGCCTAAGGATTTTTGGGGTAGCTAAACCCAAGGACCGCAAAAGCATCCTGGCCACATCCAGAAAACAGAAGCTTCAGAGCTGCCCAACTCCTAGAACTTTGCTTGGACCACCAAGCTACAACATCATTTTTAAGTTTCCTAGTTTAATGGCAGAAACAGTTTTTTAAAGATCATCTATGCTTGTACTTTAAAGATACGGAAGATTTTTCTTGTGGTGTAATATTCCTCTTAACTAGCATAAAATTTAGCAGACATTTTCTTTCAAAAATATGCATTGACATTTATTTATCCAGCAGACCATAGCCAGAGCCATGCTTTTATATTCACACAGGTCAACTGTGTAAATACAGTAGATAATTTTTAAAACTCATGAAATGCACTCAACAGACTGCAGTGCTTCTTTTTTACCAATGTTTGGTGCATGAATGCAAAAGATGCTAGGAAGAAGTTCCAAGAATGAAAAAAAGAAAGTCCTGGAAATGAACCAGTACCATTCCTGTAACAGGGGTACAAGGCCCACATGGAGAGGGCCATCTCCACCAACAGACCTGAGCTTTCTCTGTTAGCTTTGGTTCCATTCACAGGAACCAGTAATGCATTTTCAGTATAGTCTAATTTCATTTCCATTTCACATTTCTATACACACTGATTGTTATAACAGACTCTGAACATCTTTTTTCAGGCCCTACATTGAAGTTTCGATCAGGCTGTAATTGCCCAGTGAGAGAGGACCTGCTCCAGAGAGACCCCTCCCAGCTCCAGATTGGGAGTAGAAATTGGGAGTGCTCATCTGAGGCCGAAGTATTGAGTTCCCCAAGCTTTGGGTCCAACACTTTATAGAAACATGAGAAATCACCACTGTGTGCTTTTCCACCTCTTTGCATTTAGGTGTAACTTGGCTCCCACCAAAGTCAGTGTGATTTATAAGTTAATTTCAGTGGATCCCTCCTGAATCTTTCCTGGTCATTGCTGGGACAAGACGCAGAAATACTGAAGCAAAGTCCTACACAACAGACATGAAGATGTGAAGGAAGAGAAGAAAAAGAGTCCTGGCCCTCTTTGCTCTAGATCCTAGACGTTCCCATGTGCTCCATACCGCTCCCCAGCATTTCCTTGTTCTGATGTGACCCTGCACACCTGAGCAAGCAGTACTACAACAAACACCCTTCACATACACATTATTTTGATGCAGGAGCTAGTGTACGCCTATTGCTAACAGCCTCTTACAGCGGGAAAGAGTGGAAAGAAAATGAAACCTTGACCTAATTCTTTGCTCATTGACGGAATTCAGTGTCTGCCACAAAATCGACATTCTGTATAGATGTTAACCAAAACATGTCCCCTTGTCAACTGCATTATTGCAAACACTGTTCAGGGACCTGTAATGGTCCCTGTAGGCTCTCACGGCTTCCCAGCCACTACAGAAATCACAGCAGGAGAAAAGGTGGGCAAGACATCATTTTGCTCATTTCTTCTGTATTTCTTCCATATTTCTTGGAACCACCTCATCACTGTTCTTTGTCAATGCTGTGATGTTAATCCCTGATCCTGGCCCGCCTGGGGTCAGCCAGTATTTATATGTATATGTATATGTATATGTATATGTATATGTATATCACTAATTTATATTTATATAATTTATTTATATTTATATGTATTTCTAAATAAAATTTTTTAAGATATGTTAATTTGAATTTTCTGAGATTGTTTTTTTACTAGATATGTGCTGGTAAGTCAAAGAAAAAACCTCCCAATAACCTCCCCATATTTTAAACATAGAGGAAAAAATGTATTATTAAAAACAAATGAGAAATCAGCATTTTTTCAGAACTGAAATGTTTGCTAATAAACGTATGGGTCTTGCATGGCAAGGTTCTGGTAGCAGGGGGACTACAGGGGTGGTTTCTGTGAGAAGCTGCAAGAAACTTCCCCTGTGTCCAACAGAGCCAATGCCAGCCGGCTCCAAGATGGACCCGCCGCTGGCCAAGGCCGAGCCCATCAGCGACGGTGGTAGCGCTTCTGGGATAACAGAGTTAAGAAGGGGAAAAAACCTGTGCAACTGCAACCGGGAGAGAGGAGTGAGAATATGTGAGAGCAACAACTCTGCAGACACCAAGGTCAGTGAGGAAGGAGGGGGAGGAGGTGCTCCAGGAGCCAGAGCAGAGATTCCCCTGCAGCCCGTGGTAAAGACCATGGTGAGGCAGGCTCTCCCCCTGCAGCCCATGGAGGTCCGCAGTGGAGCAGATATCCACCTGCAGCCCTTGGAGGACCCCACACCGGAGCAGGTGGGTGCCCAATGGAGGCTGTGACCCCGCGGGAAGCCCGCGCTGGAGCAGGCTCCTGGCAGGACACGCAGGTAGAGGAACCCACGCTGGAGCAGGTTTGCTGGCAGGACTTGTGGCCCCGCAGGGGACCCACACTGGAGCAATCATTCCTGAAGGGCTGTACCTGTGGAAGGGACCCACACTGGAGCAGTTCATGAAGAACTGCAGCCCATGGGAAGGACCCATGTTGGAGAAGTCCGTGGAGGACTGTCTCCCATGGGAGGGACCCCACGCTGGAGCAGAGGAAGAGTGTGAGGAGTCCTCCCCCTGAGGAGGAAGGAGCGGCAGAGACAATGTGTGATGAACTGACTGCAGCCCCCATTCCCCGTCCCCCTGCGCCGCTGTGGGGCAGGAGGTAGAAAAATTGGGAGTGAAGTTGACCCTGGGAAGAAGGGAGGGGTGGGGGGAAGGTGTTTTAAGATTTAGTTTTTATTTCTCATTATCCTACTCTGGTTTGATTGGTAATAAATTAAGCTACTTTCCCCAAGTCAAGTCTGTTTTGCCCATGATGGTAGTTGCTGAGTGATCTCCCTGTCCTTATCTCAACCCACGAGCCTTTCGTTGTATTTTCTCTCCCCTGTCCAGCTGAGGAGGGGAGTGATAGAGTGGCTTTGGTGGGCACCTGGCGTCCAGCCAGGGTCAGCCCACCACTGGTCACTTTTTCCTGTAGCCCAAGTAACTTACTACTATTTTTCCAATTACTGGATTCACTCTGTGACAAATATGCTTATTTTCTATATTTATTCTAAATGCATTATTGCAAGAATGAAATTTCTGTGATTTCACTGCTAAATTACAGATATCAGAGTAGAGAAATTTGAGGTTGTATTTCTTTGGGCGTGTAGATAGCTTTTAGGCAGCCATTTCAAAGTTTCTTGGCAAGAAATGGAATTTTCTAATGCGTGCTCATTATTTTAGAGTCGATGGAATATGTGTTCCCTGACGACTTAAATGTTTTGGAGTATCCCATCCAAGAATAAATTTAGGAACTTTTTATAGTCACAGATTTCCTTAGGGTATTATAGTCATTGAGTTTCTATTTAGTGTCTGCAGCATGTGAAGGGATTTGTATAAAGTTTGTACAAGTTGAAACATTTTTAAAACATTGTATGAAATAGGTTCATATTAGCAACTATTTATGAAATATGAAGCCAACGATTAAAGTGTATGTATGAGATTAAGAATGGAAATGGATATGAGTCACAAGCTCTTCTGATGTGGAGAAGGACAGCAATCATTTAGATGAGACACCTCTTAGGTGGATCAAAAAAATTCCCATTAGCTTTAATTTGGCACTGACCCAACTGACTTAAACTATACTTTGTTTTCATATGATTCTGTAGTTAAACTAATTCTGCTTCTATTCCATTGTAAGATAATTAAAAAAACCCACTCAAATTATTTCTCTACCACAGCAGCGCAATGGCATTGATGCAAACCTTCACAGCTGAAAGGAAAATGGGACCCATTAACTTAATATTTAAATGGTTTTCAAAGTTTTATTAGACATTTTGAAGTTTTTCTATACTTACCTAGGAAGTTTTTATGTGATCCCTTGGCTGAAGCACAGCACATGCTAGAATGGCCTTTAATAACAATGGCATTGACTCAACCTTTCAAAACAAAGTTTTCTATCTGTCTGGTATGGTATGAAAAATGTTGTTTAACATAATAGATACTAGTCTTCATGCACATTTCCTGTATGAAAGTCAGACTTTTGGAGCAGTATCCTCATTTCTTTCTGTGCATTTTTAATGTGGTTTCTTTTACCAGACAGGACATAAAATAACTGTCATTGTCAGAAACTGTTTTTATTTTGCTTTCCAAAGCGCAGCAGAATTGTTACGCACTTTCTGTCTCTTACCATCCAGTGAGAGCCTGTCCCAATTACCAGCAGTTTTATTACTGACTTTGCTGGATGCAGGGCCAAACCCTTGGTGGGCAGTACTGCACAGATAGTTCATTGCTGCTGCATTTCGGCTTTGCCCTCACTGAGGCAGTGAGGCGACCGCGTGGTTGCGATGCAGGACCGGTGTCACATGCCATGGGGCTGCAGAGGTGGGGTGGTATCACCCATGATGCCAAAACTGGGCGTTGCCATCCAAGCACTTGCTTTCCCATAGCCATGGGCACGACTACAATGCAGCAGAGCCGCAAACCCTTCAGTGAAGGTACTTACTGCAGAGTTGCTCTGCCAAAACCGCACAGGGGCTGGTGGTGTATTGCTGGGCAGCGATGCTGCTGGAGGAGGCTGTGCCCTTGCTGGACAGCCTGCATGGTTAGATGGCATTCAGAGGAGCCAGCAGTCAAGTCGTGTGGGGAGAGAAAAGTTAGAAGTGTAAGGACAGGCAGAGAGGTATTTTCAGATCGAACAGTGAAAGAAGATGCAAAGAAAATGAGCAGAGGAAAGAGACCTGACTTCAGCTGCAGCCTCAGCTAGCCAGGCTGTTGGAACAAGGCTTTTCCTGAGCCACTGCAATACAGGATCGGGCTATCTGGGTTGAACGCACTGGTTTTCACTTTTTCACAATGCTTTAACAGTGGTGGCATGACACAAGAAAGCTTGCAGCCTCATGCTGAGTGATGCAGTGAAAGCAACAGCGAGTTCAATGACAACGGGAGCTTAATTGCTGAGTTTTGTGGGGGGGACTGGCGGCACAGAGAGAAGTAGCGCTCCAGCTCCCCACGGCCAGCTTTCTGAGAGGACCTGAGGCAGAGTTAGGCTACGACCCTGCAGACAGCTGCAAAGCTATTAACTCCTGAATTAAAATGGTGAGCGGCATCTTCAGAAGCAGACAGAAGGTTATGGGGTACAGGGTGGGAGGAGGAGAAAGCTAGGAATAAAAAAAGAGAGAGTAGAGAGGAGACAGCAAAAGGGAGCTTCAGCAGCAGGAAAAAGGACCCTATTCCTTAAAAATATGGGGTGGTGGCTGAAAGAGACATAGATCATGTCATTTTCCCAGGAACGGTATAATTTCACACAGAAGACACTATGTAAAACTCCATGGAGATCAAGGAGGGATCTGGTGAGTGCTGCAGCTTGTCAGAGTCAGCCCCAAGGGAGGGTGCAGTATCGGCTGCAGTTAGCTACTTGGACATATGTCCACACTATGGAAAAAAAGGTCTCTTTATCATCAGATTCCTCTTCAGGTCAAATAACCTCATTTGAAATGACCTTTAGCAGCAAATGCACGGGCAGTTTAACACAGCATTGGCTAACCAGGACATCATTCCCCCGTCTTCCAACCTCTCCAGGTTGACACACAGGAACAGGAAAGAAATTCAGGGAGCAGGTTTCTGGGGGAAGTTCTCTGATCCTTCCTTTTCCTCCCTTATATAATCCCTAAGTGACAAGTTTTGGTGTTTTCAGCTATAAATTCTTAAGAAAGATTCTATGGGAAATTGGCATAATCAGAGGACATATTCCCTTTTCCACTCTTCAAAGTTAAGAAAAAACCCAAACAAACGAACTTGGAAAGTGTTTCACTGTGGAGAAACAGGCACAATGAAGTAAATTACTTTTACAGCATCTTCTTAAACTGTTAAATTATTAACAAGAACAGAAATTGGAAAGTAGCACCTTTAAAAAAAAAAAAGGCTTTGGTGTGTTAAAATAATAGGAACTATAATTTTCAGAGCTGTGTACAGTACAATATGTACAGAAAAGTAATAGTTCTCTCCATTAATTTTTAAATCATTCTCCTTCCTTAGTCAAGGTGCTATTTTTCAGGCTGTATCCTTTGTATGGAAGCTATAATGTTGCCTGCTGTGCAAAAGAAAGAGGTGAGAAAAGAGAGAAATAAAGTCAGTAGGGGCCAAATCATGCTCCCACAAAATTAATGGAAGTTTATTCCATTGTCTTCAATGGACGAAAGACACTGAAACAGAAAACCTAGTAATTTTACCTTCTGTAAATGCTGAGAAAATCAAGCATGACACATGGTTTGGGGATTGGAGGCTGCTTGCTCGTATGCTCATATTCATGTAATAAATTTTCTTTCATTTAAAAAGAGTATTTCAAAACAGTAGATAGTAATCTTCTGACCATTTTCCCTTCTGTCTGTAATGGTGTTGCCTGGTCAAAAGAGAATTGGCATAGCAAGTTCGGGGCAAAACCTGAAGTTCTTGAATTCAAGCTCTTTGGAGTGATATGAGTGAGAAAAAAGTATGTTTTACCAATGAGAAAGATTCTGTATATAACTATTTTGTTTATTTGCACTAAAATAGCTCAATCTGCTAATGCTAATCCTTTAAGGACCTAGTTCTCAACGGGGCGGGGGCAGGGGGGAGGAAGTTACTTTTCCATTTTTCGTCAAAAATGCTAATGGTTGAAAAGCACGCATCTGAATATACTTGCAAAGCGAGAGACAGCAGAGACCTTTTAATTGATTCTGGTGGCCTTTGTAGAAAGTATCAGACTAAAACCATGAAGTCCCAACCTCTAGAAAACTCTGCCACACATATCTTTAAATACACGAGCCGTCCCATTGGCTTAGATGGGATCACTCCTGCACCTGAAGCTCAGCTGGACGTGACTGTGCCATGGCTTCTCCTGCCTAGAGGGGCTGCAGAGGCACGGTTGCGGTGAGGACCGCCCAGTGCAGCCCCCTCCTCTCCCAGCCCAGGACCCCGCCGGCTGGGCTGTGGGTATCTGCAAAAGCACCATCCACGCACACCATGCCGGGGTTTTTATCTAAGCAAGTTAGAGAGAGGGTACTGAGTCAACCAGCTGTGATGCTATAGTTAAAATCTGTCAGCAAAAGAAGGTAGCCCAGTTATGTTTAAAAACCATCAGTGCTACAGCAGACATTGCAACAGCTGGCAGTGAAACTCCTAATGATTAGAAAGAACCAGGAAAAGTCAAAATAAATAAGATTATAATTACACTATATCAACCAAACATGAAATGATGAAATTTTGCAACTCAGTTGCAAAATCCAGGCAAAAGTGGTGACCCACATTTGCAAACACTTCTGTAAACTAGCGTGATTATTTTTTCCCCTCAATTAGCATTCCTTACATAAGCAGACTCAAAGGCTATTCGAATAACATACACAAGCCAGGCAAACCTGAGATAGGTAAGGTCATACATGCGCAAGCAACAGCGGTAGCAGAAAAAACTGATTGGCACCACTGCCATTCAAGTGACTCTTTGGTTTTAAATTAGAGAGGTGCAAAATTTAAATTTGTTAACCACAAATGCCTTTGATCGTCAAGTGAGCGTCCTACACAAGGGGAATATTTAGAGCTGTGTCCCACATACGGCTCCTTAGCAGCCATCCCTTGGAGAGAGGGAATCTCCCCCATGCTTGAAGAAACAACAAACAGTCTGCATAATTTTTGAAAAGCTTGTTTGAATATAGATCATAATTTGATTCTGCTTTGTTACTCTTAAAAGCTTTTGAAAAGGCTAATATTATTCTTCTATACACGTCAGGCAACAAGTCCTATAATTCCAGCAGAAATCTCTGGCAAGTATAGAGGGAGAGCTGAGTATCTTGTAGGATCCATGAATATTCTACGGATAGCCGAGTAATCAGCCTCCAAATGAAGGTGCTTGTCAGATCAGAACAGTCAGAGCTGATTAAATCATGCTTGGTTTATTGCCATTGTCTCAGCATCCCACAGATTAAAGCAGAAACTAGTTTAATAGGACATGTGAACAAGATTTGACATTGCTTTTTTTAAACTGATAAAATTGGATGTTTGCAAACAGGGTGTGATTAACCAGACCTGACTGTACTTGACAAACATAATGGTATTTTAGGTTTTTTAACAAGGTTCTTGGGGCTTTCAATGTATTTTTGATGGTCACTTATCTGTGGTGAAGCTCCACTGAAGGTGATGGCAACATCCTTCCAGGGCAGGAGTTTGCCCTTAATCTGCTACCAATCTGGACCAAACGTAACTACCAATAAAGTCAGTGGTGGCTGTCATGTGTACATCTAAGTTAGCTTCAGAATCACAGACCTTATAGACACAATAGCAAGCATAAACATCTACAAGCTTTGTTTGGGAGCAGAATACATTTGACAAGATCTCCTTAATGTCAGGCAGGAGCTCCCTGGGGTGGCAATGTCTTCTTCACAGCCCCAATTTGTCCCTCTTAGAACTGTCTCATCTCTACACGGGCGTTTGCGTCTCGCCAGGAATGTCTGGGAAGAGTACATCTCATGAAGGAAGATAGGAAGTTACTGAGTGGAGAAGAGACAAAGTTTTAAAGAAAATCCAGCAATGTAACAATTCGGAAATAAAGTTTGCACAAGCATGATACCTTCCATTTGAGTCATGAGTCAATGTATTTCGCTCTGCACTCTTGGGAACCACCATGTCTCTCTGCCCTGGCTAGCAGCCAGCTTCTCCTCTCAGTACCTTCTCTTATTTTATCAAAGATGTGCAGATGTGGTGCTTAGGGACATGGTTTAGCGTTGGACTTGGCAGTGCTAGGTTAACAGTTGGACTTGATGATCTTAAAGACCTTTTCCAACCTAAATGATTCTATGATTCTGTGATTCTATCCATTCCTCCACCTCTGCTCCTGCCCAGTAGACTCACACACAAGTGCCTCCCGGGTGAACAAAGGGTGGGAGAAGACAGCACTGACCATCCTGTTGCTTTTTTTCACAAAGCTTCTAGAGACTTTTTCTCTGAGGCCTTTTCCCTCCAGTCAGGTGAGGTGCACAATGGTCAATGAGTTGGGAAATTACTGAGAGGGAGGAGAGAGACAAACACACCCAGAGCAGGCCCCCAGATCACACAAGACAGTCCTTAGGAAACCTTGCTAAAATGCAATGTTTGATGTTTTTTCTTATTACGTACTTCATATTCATCTTGTCTAGCATTCATGGTAATTATTGTAGCGCAGCTGAAGCTGCTGCATCCACTATCTACCTGAAGAACTGGAGTTTACATCCTCCTTTTTTACACTGCTCTCATATATGTAATAACAAGCAGTGCTATATGAGTCTCTGACTAAGCGTGTCAAAGACTTTACGGCTGTATCTTGGACTTCTCTTAAATGGCATTTGCCATAGGCACTGCATCTCATATCAGGTGCTCCCATTTAGGCTAGATATAAGATGAACTTAAGGGAAGTTGCTCTCTGGGCACCCAGCCCCCTGAGCAGGAAGACAGGGATGGGGAGCAGAATGTAGACCCCGAAGTCCAAGGGGAAGTGGTCAGTGACCTTCTACACGACCTAGACACACACAAGTCTATGGGGCCGGATGGGATCCACACAAGGGTACTGAGGGAGCTGGCAGAAGTGCTCACCAAGCCACTCTCCATCATTTATCAGTAGTCCTGGCTAACTGGGGAGGTCCCAGTTGACTGGAGCCTGGCAAATGTGACGCCCATCTACAAGAAGGGCCGGAAGGAGGATCCGGGGAACTACAGGCCTGTCAGCCTGACTTCGGTGCCAGGGAAGGTTATGGAGCAGATCATCTTGAGTGCCATCATGCGGCACATACGGGACAACCGGGTGATCGGGCCCAGTCAGCACGGGTTTATGAAAGGCAGGTCCTGCCTGACCAACCTGATCTCCTTCTACGACATGGTGACCCGCTTAGTGGATGAGGGAAAGGCTGTGGACGTTGTCTACCTGGACTTTAGTAAAGCCTTTGACACCGTCTCCCACAGCATCCTCCTGGAGAAACTGGCTACCCATGGCTTGGATGGGCGTACTCTGCGCTGGGTAGGAAACTGGCTGGATGGCCGGGCCCAAAGCGTTGTGGTGAATGGAGTTAAATCCGGTTGGCGGCCGGTCACAAGTGGTGTTCCCCAGGGCTCAGTACTGGGGCCAGTTCTGTTCAATATCTTTATCAATGATCTGGACGAGGGGATCGAGTGCACCCTCAGTAAGTTTGCAGATGACACCAAACTGGGAGGGAGTGTTGATCTGCTGGAGGGCAGGCAGGCGCTACAGCGGGACCTGGACAGGCTGGATCGGTGGGCCGAGGCCAATTGTATGAGGTTCAACAAGGCCAAGTGCCGGGTCCTGCACTTGGGTCACAACAACCCCAGGCAACGCTACAGGCTTGGGGAGGAGTGGCTGGAAAGTTGCCGGGTGGAAAAGGACCTGGGGGTGTTGGTCAGCAGCCGGCTGAAGAGGAGCCAGCAGCGTGCCCAGGTGGCCAAGAAGGCCAACGGCATCCTGGCCTGTATCAGAAATAGTGTGGCCAGCAGGACTAGGGAGGTGATTGTCCCCCTGTACTCGGCCCTGGTGAGGCCGCACCTCGAGTCCTGTGTTCAGTTTTGGGCCCCTCACTCCAAGAAAGACATTGAGGTGCTGGAGCGTGTCCAAAGAAGGGCAACGAGGCTGGTGAAGGGTCTGGAACACAAGTCCTATGAGGAGCGGCTGAAGGAACTGGGGATGTTTAGTCTGGAGAAAAGGAGGCTGAGGGGAGGCCTTATCGCTCTCTACAACTACCTGAAAGGAGGATGTAGAGAGATGGGGGTTGGACTCTTCTCCCTAGTAACAGACGACAGAACAAGAGGAAATGGCCTCAAGTTGCGCCAGGGGAGGTTTAGATTGGACATTCGTAAAAATTTCTTCACCGAAAGGGTTGTCGGGCACTGGAACAGGCTGCCCAGGGAGGTGGTGGAGTCCCCATCTCTGGGGGTATTCAAAAGACGTTTAGATGAGGCCCTAAGGGATACGATTTAGTGGGGGACTTGGTAGTGAAAGGTTAATGGTTGGACCCGATGATCTCGGAGGTCTCTTCCAACCAGAACAATTCTATGATTCTATGATTCTGTGAAATTAGGATATACTCTCACAGGCCTGCATGGAGCAGTTTTAAGTACTGCCCTCCAGCTGTTTGTTAGTCCCCTGCAGTGTAAGGACTACGTCCCTAAGCTGAAGTAGGTGCTGAACTGAAACAAGCACCTCCATACAGAGGGATACTCCACCAGCTGAATCACTGTGTTTTAAATATATTATTACTAATGTTGTTATAAGGGTGTAGGTGGACAAGACTTGATGCATGCACTGGGAAAATATGAACAACTAATGTTTAGAAACTGGCCACGTATGCCAAGACCACCTAATGGTGTTCAAATGTATTCTTGCTGGCTGGTGAGGGACGGCTTTGCGAATTGAACAGTCCTTTAGTATTGTTTTTCTCAGATGCTGTATGTAGCATGGTGTTAGTCTGTAACGTTTTTCACACAAATTACGTTGTCTTTAATTTGTTGCACCTTCTTTGCCTTGAGGGTACTGGGACATCCCTGTGTTGTGCTTTATTGCTACTCAAAAACCTTCAGGGCTTATGTCCTGCCCTGGCTCCTAAGGGGCTGCCAGTCACCTGGTTGCCCCAGCTGGGACCTCTGCAAAGCCTGGCCCATTGCTTCTCTGTGCCAGGGAGCTACATATCCTCTCAGAGTAGAGCAGCCCCTTCTCTCCCATCTCATTGTCTCAGGAAAACTGCAAGTGAATGGCTCAGTGAACCTCCAGAAGGAGCTCTCACAAGCCCAATCTGCAAACCAGAAGGAAGGAGTCATGTCTGAAGTCCGGCTGCCCACTACACAGGCTGTTTGGTGGGATTTGCAAGGAAGCTAGCTGTTGTCCCAAGGAAAAGGATACCAGAACATCCTCTTTGTCCTTGGTCCCTGCTACAGTTGGAGATTTGAGGTCCATTGGTAAAGCTTTTGTTCAGCTGGAGAGGCTGGGTGTAGACTGACAGTGTGCTATGGGACAGACTTCCATTTATTGTGGTATAGAAGGATATGCACATGTGGAGGATCCCAGACATATTTTGAGGAGGTGACTTCCACCATATTCTGAGTGTTGCTGAAACAGCTGAAGCCCCAAATTAAGATGTTACGTGAGAGTAAACAGCTCTCTATTTGCTCTTTCCTGACAGGAACCAAATACATGGTAGGGCTGGCTGGATAGAGATATAGTGAGATGGTTCTCATGGAAACCAGGTGAAAAAATAGCATAGAAAATAGCTGAAGGGGACACTGGAGGAAACTGAATAATAGTGACAGGTAGATGCTAATTACCAATCAAAATTTAATTGAGATAAACAGCTGGTTTTCCTCCACAGTTACTAGGAATGAGTCAGGAAAAGTATGAAGATCAACATGGATGCACAACAGCGTTTCCGACAGAGGCAAAGTGAGACAGTGTTAGTGTACCAGGTGCAGACAGCAAAACCAAAAGAGGGTGAATAGTCAGGCAAGCTGGGAAGACCAGAAGAGGGGATGCAAGCTGGCACACTGAAAAGGTCTGAGTGTCAGCTGCGGAGAATCAACAAGAACGGAGAATCTGAGCGTCAACTGCGGAGAATATGGGGGACCAAAGACAAAAAGACAGTAGCTGGAGAGAACAGGACACAAATAACACACCCCACAGACATAAAGGGACCTGGGCAGTGCAGAAAGGTTTGATACAGCAATGAGCAAACCAGCTTAGGACACTAAAGTCTTTGGAGCCTTAGATGATATCTGAAACCCACCTGGGACAGTGTTTCCATTAAATGTTAGTTAGGGTAAGGAGCCCCATACCTACTCTCTTTAAGATTTACATGCCCTCAGCACTTACCAGTAGAGAGAAATGGATGGTAAATAGTGAGCACTGAGTGAAGGAGGTCTCAGTGAACTCCAGAGCCTCTTGCAATGAGAGGTCATGGGAGAAGGTGCAAGCCAAGCATGCCAGCCTGGGGAAATGGGGATCAGGGTGGAGAAGCTGGAAGGAGAGAGGCATACAGCAGGTCAGATACTTCTTGAACAAACCCACATACATGTAAGCAAATTAGACCCCGGCCATGGCCTTAAGTATGAAGAGATGGGCTGGCAGTGCATTTGGCAGGGTGGGAACGGAAGATGGGCCATGAAGACAACTCAAAGCTGGATGCTGTTCAGAAGAAGCCTCTACCCCATGCTTTAAGGGAGAAGCTTGCCAGTACTCCTGAGAAGGGATGAAACTGTGTTTAAAGCCAGCACTGTTTTGAAACTTATGCTCAGGCTGGGTTCCTATTTCTGCTACAAGGTGCCTTCCAGCCCTTCACAATCACTCTAGGTTTATTTCTGACCTACCCAAGAGCAGATCAGACTGCTCAGACTCTGTTTCTCCAAGAGAAGAGGTCTATTGGTGAGGTTAAGCCACAGAGGACTAGAAGTGCCTTTGTTGGTGTAGCTCCATTCCTCATAAGTAGTTTATTCCTGCAAGGCCTTTTTGTGAAGGTCTAACCACCTCTAAGCTAGAGCTTTTGCAGCCACAGAAATGTCATTTCAAGAAACCACCTCCCTAACCCACTCGATGATACCAGCCAGTGTCTAGGCTCAGCTGGGGCTTGAGCAATATGTTTACCATGATTCTGGCTTCCCTCAGAGGGAGCATCATAAAGAGGACAGCCATGTCTGCATCTTCCTGGATGTCTCTAGCAGCTGCAGGAGTCTGCGGGTCTGTCCAGGCTTGCAGGCAGAGAAAAAGAAAGCCAGGACTGTGGGACTCTGCACGAGTACCCCATAAAGATGGGAAGAGCAGACATCTCACAACCCTCTTTCTGTTCGTTTATACCCAGGCAGAGCTAACCACAATCTGTCTCCATGTTACAAAATAAGGCAAAAGTGAATGGCATTTCTTGGCCAATGTAATTAAATTTCAGCAGCCTCAGCCCACAGGACAGTACTGTCTACTCTGCAGAATATTAAGTCCAGTAACTAGAATCAACAAACAACACTGGAAAAAGTCTTGCTTGAAATAATATATATTAATACAGTAGCATAATAAATAATAAATACTGTTAATACTGCTGTAAATAATGTATCATGCTAGATTTATGTAATAAATAATACATAAATATGTAATCATCCTTTGGAATAATATAAAATTAGCAATTGTGAAGTGAACTTAACCTATTAACATGCTTCAGGAGAAGCAGCCTACAAGTTATTTAGAGTCTGAATCACTGCAGCACTGCAATAGCTTAGCCGAGAGTAACACCAGCAGCACCACATGAGGATGCAAAGGAGCAGAGAGCTGCCTGTTGCCTCACAAAGCAAATAGTAATGCACTTCTCAATTTTATGTTCAGGGCTAAAGGTCAGTTGATCTACTGGGTGTGCTATGTTTTTTGTTTAAAAAAGTTAATTTATTGCTGACTCAAGGCCTTGAGCAAGTTGTTTTCCAACAACTAAGATGAAATAAAGCAATGCAGGCAGCCAGCAGATTTAAGAGAATATAAAGATCATTCCTGTGGTAGAGCAACACAGAAATACTCTAGGCTCCAGCAGGGAGTCATATTTTGGCTCTGTTCCCAGAGCCCTCATAACACTTTTTATCTCCAAGCACCTTACAGACTTGGGCCAATTAATATGCATACAGTCCCTTTGGGGTCAGCCTGCTTTATTGGCTCTGGTTTCCAGAGAGAGAAACTGGTACGCAGATTTTTGGGGCAGATTGCTAAGGATTTCCACTCTGCTTTAGAGTGTGTTAGTATAGACTAGTTAGTGGTGCCATTGTATCCGTGGCCAGATTTTCTGAAGACTGGCATCAAAATGCTTTGTACTTTTCTGCAAGTTGTGCCACACATTTCAGGGCTAAATGACAGGGGTGCGCTAATGAGAACAGTCTCTGAATGATTCACTCAAAACCACAGCGAGACATTGGTTACTAGAAGAAAAGTATTTATGCAGCTTAAAGCAACCATGGGTAGCTTTCAAAACTGATCTATGATTTTTCAAAGGCGTTTGGGATCTAAAAATTGCAGATGTGTACGTGGCAATATTTTCACAAGCACATAAGCTAGGAAAGTAGCTAATTCCTATCCCTGGGGCACAGCTGTTAACTGTGGAAAGTACCTGTGAGAAGCTCAGCAGCTAACCTTCTGCAAATACCACTCGTCATCAAAAGCTGGGTCTGAAACATGTGCTACTGTCCTAAAAGAGCAGTGGAGCCTGCGAGTTCCAGCTCTCCTGAACAAAGGGAATGGGGATCTCCAACATTGCTTCAGGATGTTTACTTTGCAGACATGGAAAGACGTAATGGCCTTTACAAAATTGTGCAGGCAGTAATAAGGTGACTTCAGAACTGTTACTCACTAAATCCCGTAACGTTAGAACCAGGGAGCACTAGACAGAGATCAGTTTAAAGCAGATGAAAGAAAATATTTCTCTATGTAGTCGGCAGCGGGATTTGTGGCTACAAGAGGTGATGGAGGTTGACAGCGCTGGCAGGTCCCATGTGGGGTTGGGCACATTAGTGGACAACAGATCCTTAAAGAGGTGCTAGAAGAGCTGCGCAGGAAGGTACCCTCTGGTGTCCCTGCCACCACGGCTCTGGCTGATGGGGCAGGGTGTGGAAACATGCACACAGATACAGGCGTTGGCCAGGAAGGTCACAGCCAGGCTCACAAGCTCTCTCAGCATAGCATCTCTGTTTGCACCACAAAAGACAGAATATGGGAGGGATGAATTGTCTCTTGGACCCAGGAGGACATTTCTTATGTCCTTGTGTCATGGTGCAAGGAAGGAAGCACCAGAATACCCACCTGCAAGAGGGAAGCAGCTATGGCTGGGTACATGTGATACAGCCCTTCATTCAGCTGGACTGGCAGCATTTGATGCCGAAATCCAGACCAGGAGCGTAGCAGTACTGGAGAGGACTGCAGCGTCAGAAGGCAAGCCTCGCTGGCTGGGGAGGGAGCGCGAGCCCTGCCAGGGACAGGGCGAGCCCTTGTGCCAGCGCCAGCTGCCGGGGCGGCTCACCACCCCGCAGGTCTGCCGGGAAGCCCTCACCACAAAGCAGGCTCTCTGCCCCCAGCCCAAGCCCCTGCACCTGAGCAGAGAGGGCAGCGCTGCTCTGCCCCGGCGGAGGATGCATTTCACCTTACCCACGAGGAGCCTGGCTAGTCCAGACACCACCAGGGTTCCCTCTGAGGGGGACCAGGCTCAAACTCTCCCCACCAAAGACTCAGCTTTGACTTTTGTGAGCTGAAAAGCTTTTGGCTAGCTAGAATGGAGCCAGCTGCAGTTGGCTTTAATCAGCCTTTGCTGCCTGACGTCAATCAGTGAGTTACCAAATGAAGAGCATTACTCAGATTTCTTTGCTTTGCCTATAGGCCACATTCAATTAAAACTGGTGAGGTTTTATTCCATGTGAGGCAAAACCAGACCCCTAATTCCAAGGTTCAGTGGCAATTATATAGTCTGTCAAGGATGTACCATCTGAAGAAACACGTGATCCGTGGATTGCTTTCTTGGAAGCTCCCTTTAGCTATGATTTGGGCAGCCATTCCTGCAGGGCAGTAAAACAGCATTTTTCCCTCTGTAACTATTCCAAGTAGGATTTGAGACTTCTGACTCTCTCACTGCTGGATTTTGTAATTCCTGCCTAGTCACTTACCATTTCATCAGCTCCAGAAAGCAGAAACAAAACCAAATAATTTGTCCTCCTCTCATTCTACTGTTCGAAGCAGCACAGCATCTCGAGAAGCTGCAGCAAGCAGGGGAAGGCTCATCGTGATCACGTCTGCTGCTGTCTCAGCAGGCACCCTCGTTCTCACCACAGCCCCGAATATCCTGATAGTCAGGAAATAAATTGTCTCCTGGGAAGACTCTTTTAGGAAAGTCCAACAGGCAGAAACTGGGCAGTGGGGGCTAAGTGCCATGGTACGACAGTCATTGAAGGCTGGCCTGGCAGCTGGGACGCCGCTCAGAGACAGCTACAGGAGTCACAGCAACAGACAAACAGCCCTGGAAAAAGACATACCTCTGGAGGCCAGGCGTGCCTGTGGAGTTGGGGAAGAAGCAACAGGGAGAGAAGACTCTTCAGTCAAAAATCTCTCCAATGTGATCTTGAGAGGAGGGAATGAGGCATGGAGTCTCACAGGGAGATGCCAGAAGAACTGAAGTTTGTAAGCGCACAGTCAAACCTTGAGGAATTTGAACCAGCTCCACCTGAATCAGCTTTGCTAAGCTTGGTAACTAGTTCCCAAGGGAAACAGTCAATAAGCTGCCAATTCCCAGAAGCTCCTCCTCCTCTCTATAGCAGATCCTGTGCACCATGAATGAGGTCAGATGGGGATTTGTGCGGTCATTGTGAGTAAAAAAACGCTACATCTGGCTTTCTTCCACTCCCTGCCACCCAGGAGCGTGATCACCGACACTGTCCCCACGAGAAGCAGGGGCGGTGGCCCTGGGCTGCCAGCAAGGGTTATTGCAGCTGAACACTGAGGACGCAGGCATGCCACAGCCGTCGTGCCTCGACAGGTATAACCGTGACTTCCCTGAGGGTTAGCACACGGCACGGGCAAGGCCTAGGACTCCTGCTTGTCAGGCTTTCAGATTTCAGCAATAAATTAACTCAGCTGCTTAAGGTAATCCCCAGCCCTACTGATGCTGGTGAGAGCTTTGCCACTGAATGAACCGAGCTCAGACATTACCTAATGAATGCGTATGTTTTGCAGGCTAAATCAATCCTCTTTTTATTCTGAGCTGAAGATGTCTGAGTGTATTTTGAACGGGAATTATTTTTGCAGCGAGAAGGCAAGAAAGGAAAAGGAAACTTTGGTATTTGTTTCATTCAGGTATCTGTGCAAATTTGTAATTAACTTTTAAGAACTCCGTAGCAAATAACTCAGTTGTGAAACACCATGGGAGATACATTAAGATCCAATTCTAATTTTTGCTTTCAGTGATGGTTGATCTTTCTGGACTTTTTAGGTCGCTTCCAGTAGGTTCATAAAAACATTATGGTATTGTCCTTGCATTGCAGTTTTGCCCCTTTGTTAATTTTGGATCAAGTCCTACAGTGTAGCAAAATTATTGAACTTGGTTTTGCTTAGGTCTCTAATTCCTGTAGCTCCTCTATTACCATGTGGCAGGGCACCCTATAGGCACAATAAATAAATAATACAACACTGAGAGCTGTAACAAATCACAAAATACATTATTAAAAAATTAAGAAATAAATATCCCCCTCTTACTTAAATAGAGATTGATTTTATAATGTGGAATGCTGAGGAGAGATGCTGGAAAATATATGTGGGCTTGGGGACACGGAGAATACACTGTAATGGGCGATTTGCTCCCCCGATTAGAAAAATAAAAAACCTCGAGTGAATGGATGTATTTGTCAAATGGAAACTGAAATTGAGCTCCTCTGTTTGTTCACAGCCCAGGTAGGATGCAGTGCTTGCTTCAGTCCCTTTCTTCAGTAGGGTCCTGTGCTGCGCAGCAAAAAACACATGAGCTGGCACCCAGAGGTTACTCTTTATGTCTACTGTGTGGCAGGATGCAAGAAGAGGTTTTGGAAATGAGGAGTATGCTATGCCCTCCCTAAGTCACTGAGATATCTCTCAACGATGCTCCTCAAACTGTGGGAGAAGGTCCCCGAGTGGGATGCTGACCTGCCTGAGACATGATGCCCTGCGGACCTGGTGTGGGTCCCTGGCCTTGCTGCTTCGCTGCATCCCGGGCAAACCTTGGGTTTGCTTGCTCCTCCTTGTGTCCCACAGCAATCAAACCTCTGCCCAGGTTGCAGCAAGATGTTTGGAACGTGGAGCACTGCTGAATGGCCAACAAGTCTGTCTTGTTTCTCAATGGAAGGAGGCAACCATATGCTCAGTGCCTCATTAAAAGGCTTGCGGCTCAAGTCAAGCCCTAATCTCATTAAAGATGCCCTTCTCTCCTTGCCTCAGACACCTTTTTACCCTTCCCCACAAGCAGGAGGAGAAGAGGCATGCAGGGAGCTGGCAATTCACTTCTGCGCAGTGCAAGGACCTGTGACAGGCCCCCAGCTTGCTTGACATGGCACTCCTCACCGTGCATGTGCTTTTCCTAGAGTACAGCATCCCCGCTGTGCACTGGCAGAGCCATGCAAAATCATTTTGAGTACAGCTGCTTTCCATACCTGACTATTAAGAAGTAACACTAATACCTGACTCTTACACGTTTTTTGTCAGTAGACCTGCTTTTTATAGCATTTTACCCACCCATTATCTCTGACTCCTTCCAGTCCTGAAAACCTCCAAGGAGGATTTCCAGCGTCCCGGGATAGCCTGCTCCTGTGCTGAACTCCTCACCTAGCAAAGAAATTTTCCTAATGTCCACTCTGACCTTCCCAAGGTGCAGTCTGCAGCCATTGCCCCTTTCTGTACCATCTTCCACTTCCAGGAAGAAATTGGCTCTGTCATCTTTGTAAGTCCCCTTTGGGTAGTTGTAGGTGATCACCTCTTTGATCTCTTTTCATGTGATTGAACATCAACTCCTCAAGCCTCTCCTTGGTGGCCATGTCCATCCTGGTAGTCTTCCTCTGGATCACATTTCCAAATCCCTCCTTAGGTGGCCTCTATCCTGGGTGAGACCTCACTAGCACTAAGTAGAGAGGAATAAAAGAGTCCCTTGATCAAAAACCCTGCTCCTTCTAATGCAGCTCAGTGGGCATCTGGCCTTGTTCACAGGGAGTGTGCCCGGCTGCCTCAGCCTGCAGCCCACTGCAAGTCCCCGGGTCCTCTTCAGCAGGGTGGTGACCCTGCCTGTCACTCCCCGGCTGTGCCATGCTTCCCATTGTCCTGCCCAGTGGCCAAACCCTGAGCTTCTCCTCGCTAAGCCTCATGGGGCGACTGGTGGCTTGAACCTCTGGTGTCTTCTGGATTGACACCCTCAGACGTCTCAACCTCAAGGCGCGTCTGGAACGAAGTGTTGCCGTTCCCTGCGTAGGCCACTCTTCTTCATTTAGGAAGGCCATTGATGAATATATTGAACAGCTTCAGCCCAGTATCACAGAAACTAGACCCTTCTCATGCCTGGCCTTCGAGAGGCCACATCTCACCCTGTTACCCACATTGGAGGCTGCAGAACAGCAGCACAGCCTCACCATCCCCGCCAGGACAGTGCCCATTTTTATCAAACAGAGCCCTCTATTTCCCTGTTCCCCTCCTGCTCCTACTCAGCTCTCACCCTCTGCACAGTCTTTCTCGTCGTGAGTCAAGGTTGGGTTTTGCGTCGAGCCTTACCAAGTTTTCTGCTGAGACTGCCATGGAGAGAGCATAGCATGACGGTAAGGGTGGTCTTCTGTGAGAGGGACTAGTGTCTCGAGAAAAGGAGGGACACTTTGCCCCTAGACAGTAAGGGTTACTGAGCTGTTTTGCATGTCCATTCAAAAGACAGAAATTACCTCTCTTACATAAAACTATCATTGGCTTGTACCCCTGTTTGGTCTTCATGTCAGAGCTGATCTCTTCAGTTTGCAACACAAAGTAGTGCCAAGTTGTAATGCACATAACTGAAATGGGGGACAGCGATGTGGAGGACCATTTAGCCAACCCAGCAGACCTCCTATTCACTCTACTATATGATTATGAGCTGGAAAACACTAACAGATAAATACCTTAAAGTAGAGCTGCCTGCAGGCTATTTCTGTTCTGCAGTTCGTACAGACAGGCCTGAGCTAGCTTTAGAATAGCCAGCTTGGCTATTGCAAACATTGCAGTTGTGGGTGGATGCAGCTCGGCGCAGATTAGTCCCATAGATACTCCCTCATCTCCTGCGTGGGTCTCACAAGCCACCCCGACTCCGCCTCTGCCCCCGCTACGCTGCCAGCAGTGCTTTGAGCAAAGCTGGCTGGCGGCTCCGTGGCTGCACAGCGTGGAGGTGCCTCCTGCTTCTGAAGAGGAAGGATATGGTGTCCCCGCAATGCAATTCAGCTTCCACTTTTGCCTAGGAGCGTGCTCTGTAGAGGTGTCCATGAGGCAGCAACTTGAGCTGTTGGGGTTATGAACAGCCGCCGCTATTGACCTCACTGGACTTGTTGGAGATATGGATAGCTGGTCTGCACATCTCCTTCCCATTCCCTCCTTTTTGCAGTTCCTTTTTTAGCCCTTCTTGCAAACATCCCTGTGGCAAAGGTATGTAGTGCCACAGACATTTTTAACTTTGCTTATGCATACTAGGTTTTCTTATTTTTTACCTAGGAAGTAGAAGTATTAAAGAGACCACTTTATTTACTGCTACCCAAATGCTCTACATCAGCAACAGCATCTTTATATATTCGTACAGCTACTGTTTAATCACTTGCAGGCAGTTCCCATGCTTGCTGGAATTGGGGTGTATTTTATAAGATGACTGGCGCTGACAGGACACCAGTCCTGGCAAACCTTATGGTAACACATTATGGTAACAATTCATCACAAATGTCCCTTTCTTACGAATCCATTTTGCTTTGAACTCAGTGTGTTGCAACACTGAAACAGACAGCATGACACATGCTTCTCAGGAGCCGTGACATGACGTGCATTTCCCCTCTTCTGTTTTCACCCGCCCGTTGTCCTACAGGGAAACGCGCAGCCATCAGCGTCTGAAGGGATGGCCATAGTTATTTCAGATGTTGCAAAAGAACAGAAGAGAACATATTGCCCTTTGTGATGTGAATAATAACTAGATAACATATCTGAAGGGTATTTATTCAACACATGAATTAAGTTTCAGGGCTTCAAAAATAAACATCAATGGAAGTTTAAAAATATACTTTCCCAAGTGCTATTTTTACAGGGTTTTTATTTGCTGAAATACCTTTGTTTTTACAGGAGATGACATTTAGCTATGATGGGAATACATTATATACTCTTTAATAGGTTATTCTAAAATTAATTAACTGCTTAGGTATAAGGCATTTATCTAAGGGGCTGTCACAAAGGAGTAGACTCTCTTAGGGCAGTGTGTCTGCTTCATCTCAGCAAGGTAAGAGCAGGCTCAGGACAATTCTGCGCGCGGTGGGAGCCTGCAGCCCCCAGCGGCCAAGGGCAGAGGTTGCCATGGTGGGAGCAATGCCGTGCCAGCATGTCCCGCCAGCTTTCGGCCACATGGGCTTTGGGGCCTCGGCGGCAGCACGCCATGAGCTGCCTGGATTAACCACCCCAGTGAGTGTCCTCCTGGGGCACGGGGGAGCTGTAGATACCATAAATGTCACCCACTCACCCCATCCTGACGCAGCGGGGAGGAAGGGGCACGACTGGTGTAGAAGAGGACCCCCCTTCCCCCAGTCCCTGCTGTGGTCCCAGGCTGACGAGTCTGGCCAGCGTGGGGAGGCCAGGCCAGGACCACGGCAGGGGTGCAGAGGTGTAAAGAGGGACAGACCTATTCACACCCTGACTTCTGCTCCATGAGAGTCATTTACACCCCAGGATATGGCCCGTGAACCTCACTCCTCTGTCGCAGGCATGGTCATGCATGGACATGAGGCTGGAAGGGATGAGCCCAGAGCGGGGGCTGATGCAGCAGCCACAGCTCTCTGGGGCAGCGGTACAGGGGTCTGGCAGCAAGGACAGGACCCTGCCTTTTAGCACTGGCTCCTGTAACCAGTGGAGCTACTGCTGCAAAAGACTGTGTAGACCAACATCAGCTTTTAAGCAGCATTCAAATTCAAGCTCATGGCTAGACTAGCTAAAAGCACCCTTACAGCTGTTGGTCCTTCTGCTGTTTGGGTCCTGCATCCCAGTTCGCAGTCTGAAAACAGGCCTGGGCTTCATGCACCCTTTTCCTCCCACCTCTGCCCATCTTCTCCGCTGTTCCTGCATGCCAGGGCAGCTGTCTGGCAGCTTCTCGCCTTCTGCTTGCACGTGAATCCCCGGAGTCCTGTCCTTCAGCCTCAGGGTATGTGCAGTGCACAGAGATACCAAGGGGTCTCCCATGGCAAAATCAGTGCCTAGCTCTGCTCTGCCTGCACCACACTCCTTTTCCCTTGTAGGCTCACCTCCCTGCCTGATCCCATGACTTCCCTCTCCCACAGCAGCTCTGAAGCCAGTGGTGAGGTTGGCGGATATTCAGGTGTAAGTGGCAGGACAGATCTTTGCAGCCTGGATGGGAGATGGCCGTAGCGGCAAGGACATTTGTAGGACATAATTTTGCTCGGGGGCAGCTTGAAGCTCACCTTTGTGCTTGCCTGGTCCTGCTGGCTGGGGGTGAGACCCCAGACTGGCACGAAGTGGAGATAGCAGCGAGAGGAGATAGCAGATCCTATCCTTTGTTCTCTGTCCTGCAAGATGGCTAAATGCCAACTCTTAATTACGTTTCAGCATTTTCCCTTTTAATGTTAACACCGATGTTAATTAAAGAAAGACGGTACCACTCGATTTATCTGAGCTGAGATGGCCAGTCATTCTGGAGGTAAATAGGTACAATCATTTTCATTTTGCCTGATTTGCATTCACTTACACTCTACACTTATTTGGCCCTCTGCCTCTTAAAAACACACTTTGAGGAAAGAAGAAAATTTTGTTTAGCAAATTACCTTTGAGTCACCATTTTTTTGGAGAAGCCAGGCATACAGGTACCTTTCTGGACTTCTCTGTTGTGGGATGACACACGAAATAATACACTGAGTAATTTGATCCAGCAATTAAAACCAAGGCATGAATTATACTAACAACTATCATGGAGAGAAAATTAATTCTCTCATAGCTACACTGGTACTGTAAATGAAGTATCACAGGTGATTAAAAAACAATTGCGATGAGCCAAACCATCTCAGAAAAATGTGAGAACTTTGTAAACATGCTGACAAGCACAGATCTGCACTCCAGGTGTGGAGGGCCTGAAACCTTGCTTCACGGTTTAATCTGCAGTCACTGGGAGCATCAGCAGGGGATCCTAGAACCACTGTGTGAGCAGATTGCATCAGTATTCACCTTTATACATCACTGGCGTCTTCCTGTTAGCTTTTAAGAGCCTCTTAAATGTGATGCTGCATGGCATCAGTTAATATTCCCTATTGCTTTTGTGGTCAATGGTGAGGAAGAAGTTCTTAAGTTAGCAAGTATGAGACCTCATTTCTGAAGTTTTGACCCATGTTCACACCTGACAGCCTTTATGCCAATTCTGACATTCTCTGACCAAAAAAAAAACCCATTGAAAAACAAACTATAGATTTTGCCCTGAGTGATTCCAAAATTAAACTTCTTAATGGGCTGTAATAGAGCAGGCTGGATTTTTTCTCTAACCCCAGAGCACTGGATGGGAGAGGCCAGTACCAGCCATCACAGATGGCCTGATGCTATCACAGACAGTCACATCATCAAATCCATTTCATTAACTCACAGTACAGAGAACACAAAAACTTCATTGACTGGGAAAATTTACTGGAGAGTGGTGAATGAAGAGATAATGAGGCCAAAATCATAATTCATATACGTATAGCGGAGCAGAAACAGAGTAGCCTTTATGGTCATGAGCTTGTCACACAATGCATGAGTCCAACAAGTCTAGCAGGAATGATACACCAATCTCCCAGCTATTTATACACGACTGCCATAAAAGTGAGTTTCAGAGGGAGACAACAAGCACTATCCTAAGAAAGTTATTTCGAGAGTCATGAAACCAATCCTCATGTGAAGTAGCGAGGTTAGATGGTCAATCCGTGCAGCCTGGACACCCTGGCAGAGCAGGTCGGGCTAATGCCTTGGGGAGCCCCTTGCCAGCTGTCTGATGTGGCCCATAGTGCATCTCAGCTACACAGGACCCGCATGTGCTTCCCGAAGGCAGGGTGAGGGTTTCCTTCACTGCATGTGTGCCCGCCCTGCCGCCAGCAGCACGTGGTATGGCCGCTTGTGCTTCAGCTGCACGCTAAGGAAATTAGCCTTTATTCACAGCCTGGCCTGTGCTGGGTGAGTTTCCTCCCTTTTTACCGTTACTTTACTATTTTATTCCCATTATTTGGCCCTTCCTTGCCTAGCATCATTTTCACAACAGAGGTGTCCTTTACCTGTCAATAGAGAGGGTGATGGCTAATTAGGAAAAGTTGTTCTTGTGGACCAAGTGGCTCAGCTGGATGCCAAACTGAGAGCAGGACTGGGCTCTGTTAGCAGGCTGCAGTGACTCAGCATCCCCACTACAGAACTGGGATAACAAGAGACCCCTTTTTGGTGGAAACGCACGGGAAACGGTTGAAGAAAATTCTGCAAAATTCTTCTAACTCATTAAAATGAAAACAGTACTTTTGAAAAAAAAAAAAAATCTGGGAGGATAGCTGTCTTAATTTTCACAGGTTCGCAGAGCGGGAAGTATTTGTCACCCTGAATAAGCTGTGAAAAGTATTTTTAACATGTTTAATTACAATTGGCATTCCTGCCGCACAGCCGAATGCTAGAGGTGGCCAGCTCTCTGAAAAGTGATCGTTATGACGCTGGCGCTGTGGTAGCCCTGCGGGGAAAACTGTAAGCCAGTTTCCAGCTCTCTTTTATCATTAAGCTATCTTTAAAAGCTAAGCTATCTGCTTCATTTTAAGTGGCTTTACATTAAGAATTTTACTCAAAACAGCACTAAAAGCAGGAATAACTTGGTTTTTACAGTCAGCGCGGTTGGCCTTCCACTTAGTGATGATAAGAACACCATTACCTCTGCCATAAGATGGTTATCACCATTCAATTGCAGTTATAAACTGCATAGATACGCATACACACATATACAGACTCCACTTGCTCTGTTCAGGGTGAGAAGAGCTTCTTATCTTCCACGCTCTTAGAATGAGACACTGACAACAATTTTAACCCCTTTCTCTTCATGGAATAATAGCTGTGAATAGCTGGTGCAGGGTTTAAGACTGTGCTGGATTCATAAATTGTCATGGAATAGATCCTTTTGTGATTCATCCCTGTACTCATTACAATTCCAGGATTTCCCTCCCAACACCAATAGGCAAATGTCAGTTGCTTTAGTCTCCACATTGCCCTGTCCTCACCACAGCCGTGTTTCCCTCACTCCTGCAGTAAAATATGATTGACAACAGAAATGAAGAGCCATGCACGACAATCCCAGGCAGGAATTCCTCGCACATACAGTTCAATCATTGTCACCGTTGCAAGCTGGCTCTGAGCTTGGAAAGAGCGTGCACGCGTACATGCATCAGGGTGACACTGATCCTGCGTTAAGTAATCCTGCAGGGCGAGAGGTTTCATTCGTGACTGTGCAGCCCCATGCTGTCCTCTGTGGGAGCCAGGCAGCTCCCAGGGTCTGCAGCAGCAGCATCCCTCCAGGGTCTGCAGCAGCAGCATCCCTCTGCGATGCTGCACGTACTGCACAGCCACCCCAGCGCGTACAGGGGTACAAGTCAGAGCTATCTGACACGGTGCTGCACTGTATGGCAGAGCTGCGCCTTGAGCCACGCTGTGCTAAAGCAGAGGTGGGTGTTTGCTGTGAAACAGCTTGAAGACTGTTGCCTGGAGCTGCTCTGACTGGGGATGCCGTGAGAGTGGAAGGAAGCTGTTGGTGACCACAACTGTCTCTTCCATTGGAGAGCTAGGAAAATAGTTGCTGAACCCATGGGCAAACTGACAGTTTCCCCTGGGCCAACCCTACCTTTTGATGGGGTGTAAGGCCACCTGCCGGCCTACCCCAGGCAAAAGGAGGTGATGGACATCCTAGTCCAGTCTGCCAGAGGCCACGGTGAATTTTTGCCCTCGAACTAGAGTAGCTCCTGGTGTCAGCAGTACCCGCAAGGTCAGCCTGGACATTGTTTCCGTCCCGCTCACTGCCTCTTCCCCAAGTCTGGTGTTTTCTTTACTGGCATCCATCATTACAGACCTTCTTTCCCCTTCAGACAGACTTTTTCTTGTTTCAGCTTTAATATGATTGTAAAGTATTAGGGTTACTAAACATTAGACCAGATTCATAATTCTTTAACATCTATTAACCCACCCTGTTTCTAAAAAGGGAACCACTATACTACAACAACATGACCAGATCGGTATCTTTCTAGTACCTCTACAGCAGTTTTTGTAGCATGTGTTCCACAGTAACGTAGTATGTTATTCAAATAAGACCATACCTCACAGTTACAAGTTTGCCACTACAATTAATTCATCTTGCACCATCCTCTGTCCTCATTACATTTTTATTATAAGAATTAATACATTTTGCCATTTGCTATTCTGGTTACAATCATGAAGAAGTCGTGAGAATGAATACATTTTGTACCACTTTGTCCTCGTTATAATTTTAAGATGTTCTCAAGAATGGATTAATTCAATGCCACTTTTCACTCTTTATCCTGAGAAGGAAAATTAAAATAGTTATGAAACTCCAGCAGGCACTGTTCTTTAGCTATTTTGTTATCCATCTCGAGATTTTGTCAAGAAGAAAAATAATAATAAAATGTATAATTGTCCTTGAGAAAGAATGCAGAAGGAATGAGTAAAATGGTGCAGGTGACCCAGTCCTTGTGACTGTCTCAAGGTCATAATCATAGAATTATAGAACAGTTTGGGTTGGAAGCGACCTTTAAAGGTCATCTCGTCCAGCCCCCCTGCAATGAGCAGAGACATCTTCAACTAGAACAGATAATCTCAAGTCCTGTTCAGATACTATAATTATAAAGATATAATTTTCATTAATTCACTGTTTCCCAAGCAGAGTGAAAACAACTGTTTAAAAATTAACAGTAGAAGTATTTAGAGTTCTGCCATTCAGGTTCCCCACAAATGTTTATCATTTTCTGTTCATTATGAAAACCTGAAATAAAAAAATAAAAGAAAATAAATAGAATATATTCGAAGAGCAATAGATTGTATTAGTAATTGACGTATACACATGCTATCATAAATTACCAGGAAGACAAACCCAGTGCAGTTGTCCTAGGATTTGACCATATTCCCATTAAATCAAATAAAAATCCTATGGATTTTTATGGGTGTTGGATCAAACCTGTGCTTATCATGCGTAAACCAAGTTCAAAGCAACTCAGAGGATTTTCCTGTGCTGGATGAGGGACCTCTGCCAGGCACTGATCACGGCTGGCTCTTCCCCGAGTACCGCTTTCTTTCAGACTCACAGAGTAGCACTGCCTCAGGTCCTGATGGAGATTTGATCTTTTTTGAATCAACGTATTGGTATGGCTGAAGTTTAACAGGAGAATGGAGTTTGAAGGCTTCCTAATGGATGAGGAAGGGGCTCTGGATACCCTGATGGGTTGAGAGACTTCAGAGAAAACTCACATTACCGTCACTAAGAAGTAGAGCAAGCGTATTGCACCTCTGCTGTCCTCTCCTTTCTCAGTAGTGTGATCAGTAACACCGGCTCCTCAACGCTAGGTGAGATATAAAATTACGAAAAATTCCTTTACGTTAGGTAAAGAGACTGAAAATATTGTAAAATTGTGCTTGAAATTCCTTTCCTAATAGTGTAGATCAGCAATAATTCAGCTCATGTTTATTCCAGGTCCACAACTGTAAAAACAGTTAATTTCCTCCCCCATAATATAGCATAATGAGAGAAAGATGAATTACATTATATTGTACATCAGGAAGTGCTATGTTGGTGGTGGGTATCTAATGGTCCTCCTCTGTCCGTGGAGCTATTCTTTACATCCCACTCTAGATCTTTTTTTAAATTGGGACTATATTCTCACAGGAAGTAACTATCCAAAGTGTATGTTATTGCGTGCTACACCACTGCCTCCGCCTCTGTCTTTCCTTCCCACATGCTGTCTACTACAAGTGCACATTAGTTTCTACCTTACCTTTGGGAGAAGAAGAGCGTGAAGAGTAGTTGCCAGGTTGTTCCCAAGATGAAAATGGACAAGAAATCCAAGTTTTGGTGTTTTGGGCTCTGGAAATGAGTTTTGTCCCCTCAAAACTCCAACTCAGATATGGATGACCTCAAGAGCAAGGGGAATTTTTTGCTGCCTGCAGACTGCTTCTTTTGATCCACTGTATTAAATAAGCTTGTGATCCTTACTCTGACTGGATATACATGGTCGGCATCTTTTTAGCAGCCTACTATTGAACTAAAAATGAACTTCTTTTCAATCATCCCCTTTGTACCAAGAGAGGGACCTTTGTTTGGGTAGACTGGAGATGCATCTCTCGTGGCCTTGACTGCTCTTAATCTCCTCTGTGGCTGGCTCAAGGCATTTGCCTGGCCTGCTGCTCCATAAACTCTAAATCCACTTGTGAAAATAATGAAAGGAACGTCTCTTTCCATGTAGATAGCATCACATCCCTTATTTTTAACCTTTCAAACTATTAAAAAGAGGTACAGGGTTTCTAATGAGTGGCATTTACCATTTTAAATTGTTACAGCCTGAAATTGCACCTGGTTTCCTGCTACACAATTTGAAAGATTTATAGGCCCAGATTTTCAGTGCTCTCTGGATAAAAGAGAAAACAGAGAGGGAGAACAACCAGAGAAGAATAACCAGGCATTGTCAGGGCTGGCAGCGCACTGCCAGCCGTTACTGTGCCTGCCCATCACATCCCCGCTCCAGCCCCATCCCCAAGGAGGTGCCTGATGCCTGGGGCTGGCAGGGCACCCCGGGGCCAGTTCCAGCACCCCAAGAGACACCCAGAGGAGCCAGAGATGTCTGGTGCAGCCCTTTTGCCCCCAGGATTCAGGATGCTGTCTGTGCTGGGCCAAGAGCTAAGTGTGTGCCAAAGGCTTTGCTGGAACAGGACTTCGTCATTGCCAGTGGATGGGAAAATGTTTTAAATGAGCAAACATGCTCCATTTGATTTTGCATGCTTGCTTGCTTTGATGGAAATCTTAATTTTTCTTAGATTTCTTCTGTAGACATTCACAGAAGGCATTTTGGGTCAGCACATAATTTATAAAGAACAGATGTGGCATGAAAATATGAGGGATGCTATTGGAAGTGATCCCTTTTAATCTTTGAGCATAAATAACACCCCAGCTTGGTACCACAGGGTCTGGATGCTGCACAGACTGCTGCACCCGGGGACTCTCTCCATCCTGTGACCCCATACGTGAGCATTGGGAATTTGTCACAAACAGTCACACCCTCACCGCTTGGTCTTGCTGCTCGCCTTTTCTCCTGTTTAGCTGACTCTTGGTTTTGGTTTGATTTTTAATAAATATTTATAACTAAGAGTAGACATTAGACTTTGTTGAAGGTGGCACCAACAGGAGCTATGAGAAAATCAAATGTACCTCCAAACAATTCATGAAGCTATAGGATCCTAAGACAGAGCTAAAGCTATGACTCAAAGCAAGAAATGTGGAAGTTCAGTTAGGTTAAAAACATAATATAGCTTTGGCTATTTGTCTGTCCTGTAGATCTGTAGATAGGAAGAAAAGTGTGACCCTTCCTTGCTCCGTCAACTGTCATTGCACTCATATTCCATACTGAGTTTGGCCTCACACTGGTACTGTTTTCTGTCAATACATGTGATTATGTTTGCCAAAGTGCCTATTTACATGTAGGCTAGACTGTTGTCTGCATTAAGTCCTACTTTCAATTGATTTTTTCAAACCGAAATGATTACTTGATCAGGTAAATGAGCATGGAAAAAGAGATTTCAACACATAATTTTCATTCATATTTGACATAAGTTTCATGTTACGACTACTTATTTCAAACTCTCCAAAACCTCCATAGTTCTATTCCTAGTCTGAAAATCTTGCCTAAGATGAATCCTGGGACATAAGTTGATTTAATTACAGAAGCCTGGTACACTCACAATTAAGTCCTCTCGAAAGTTCTTCTACATTCTGTCTCTACATATTTTAATAAAGTTTTTGTTAGTGACAAGATCCTTCTCTATCTTCACATTAGACTTTAGCAGACCCTTTGGGGGTCCATAAAAAGGAAAGACATGTTCCCAGGGCACGAGGTAAAGTTTTTATGAACCTCCTTTATGCCCGGTGCATTGGATCCACTTGTACCTGGCACACCACGATTCAGCCGCAAACGCAGTCAAACAGTGTGATTGACAAACTGGATCAATCATGCTCCTCATCATCACAAGGTGATGGAATCACCCAAGATGGCTGAAAAGATGCCAGCGCCTGGGAGAAAATTATTTTAAAGTGAGTGCCTCTGCACGTCTTTGGGAAGAGTGGCCTCCCCTCACAGGGGCGGGCTGGCGCATCCAACGCAAGAGTTTTGTTACAAGGCCTGTAATTAGCGACTAATAAAATCCCCCCCCCCCCATCCCCAGCCTCCCTGTAGGCCAGCAGCAGGTGCTCCTATTTTCAGATGCATGCGAAATATCTGCCAAATCATTTGGCACATTTCAACTAGAAATGTGCCAAATTACCTGTCATAGCTGAACTGCCTTTTTAAAAGAAAGATAAATGCTCCCGCTGCTCAATTTGTGTGGAACAAGAGTGCCCTCCCGTGGAGCCGGGCTGCTGGCGGGGCCCCACGCCGGCCCCCGCCGCCCCGCCCGGGGGGCCGCCGGCACCGAGCCCCGCGGGGGCCGGCTCCGTGGGACGGGGCTGCAGCCCGGGCAGAGCCGGCCGGTCCCTCCGGGAGCGGCGCTCCGTGCTTTCGGGACGAGCGAAGCCTTTTGACACCAGGTCAAAACATCTGGGTTTCACTTGTGGTTCTGGCTAAAGAAATAAACCAGCCTTAGAAACCGGGGGGCTACTGGGGAGGCCAGTGAGTCGCTGTGGGGGACCGGGCTTCGCCTTCCAGTCCTGCGCAGCGGCAAGGACCGCAAGCAGCAGAGGCGAAGCCAGGCAGAGCAATGCGAGGGGAGCGGGAGCAGTGTCTGCTCTACACGGCCACAGCTCAGAAAGGACACCACCATGGGAGGAAAACTAATGAAATCTCAGTACCAGAAAAATGACGGATCTCAGCAGAAAGCATCTGGGAGTGGAATGAACTTTCTGGAGGACAGAAGAAGGGGGAGGTGTTTCATTGTTAATAACAGCTGATGATGACTGATGAAATTCTCTTTCATCTGCTGTTTGAGACCTCGTTCTTGGATTTTTCCTGATTTTTTTCCCCCTTTTATCATGATCTTGGGCTCTCTCTTTGGAGAGTTTAATTATCTTACCACGCACTCTTTCAGTCTGAATAAATTATTGTTTTATTTATAGCCATCTTTATAAAAGATACTTCGAAACCTGAACTAGCAGAAACTTAACAGCAAGCCTCATTGCAGCCAATAACACTTGACAGTGTCCTTGCTGTCCTCCCTTCCTCCCACTAACACATAGACCCTCATATGACCAGACTGCAGGGGTGATAGCAAGGCAGGGCTGATCCAAATCTTGTGTCTCTGAAAAAGTCATCACACCATGTCAGAAGGCTTTGGGTTTTCAAACCCATCTGAGTAAAGGAGCAGCCCCCCAGGGTAATCTTGAATTATCCACAGCTCAGCTATTGCAAAGCAGAGTGCAGCCTGAGCTCACTTGTCGACTTTTCACTTATCTGGGATGATTATTTTAAATACAGTAAAGTCCCTAATAAAAAAAAGGAAGCCATTTAATCCAGCCCTGTGACTACACCAAGCAGGACTCTGGTCTGCACAGGCTCTTCTGCCTCAGCCGTCAGCAAAGTCACGGAGCACCTTCTGGTCACGTGTGAAGCAATGTGACCAGCATCTGTCCTGTTTTCTTCTTCCTCTTGTACCCAGGGGAGAAGCGTCTCTGTGACTTTGTGCCACTAACACCTTGCTGAGCCATCTAGCAGTTTCTCAGCCTGATGCCTTCTCATGTCGTCATTTTTAATAGACAATTGCTACGTGCCTCAGAGTGTGGCTGACCTTAAAATACCTGCCATGCAAAGCTAATATGTAGTATCATTACCATCATCATAGCAGCTTACCTTTCCACGGCACCTGTCACACCAAAGCAAGCCAGTGAAAGAGCACTGAAATGCCACCTCCTTGGGGTTGAAGAATGGCTGATGCTGCACTGCATGCTACATGACAGGGGGAGAAATGACATTTGGACAAGGACATGGGGACGGATTTGCCTAAGAATAACATCTAGCGTGTGCACTGGGAAGATTGCAGAGTGCAGAAAGGTCTCTTCCCAAAGATGCTATCACATTGTGCAATGTGGAGCTAACTTGCTTCGGGAGATAACGTTCTGGGATGCTCTCAGAGAGAAACTCTGTTCTCTGGTACAAAGGCACAGCCATCCCATCTGTGGCTTTTCGTTCTCTTCCCATGCTACCAGCTCTACTGTTGGCAAGCTGAAAGGCACTGCAAGCAGGCATGGGGTGGCTGTGCCCAGATGTGTCTGTGTGCGTGTCAGTGTCTGTGCTTGTGCGTGTGTGCATGTGGGGGGGGCACTCACAGGCTGCAGGAGATCTCCAGTCGCTTTTAGCAGATACATCCACAGCCGTGATTCAGCACTGGGCAGCCCGTGAAACCACTTCTCGCGCTCTCTCTCTCTGTACTGAAATACTCCACCTTTCCAGTCTTACGGCATTTACCTTGCTACCTAAATGCACCCTGTGACTAAAGTGATGACAGTATTTCCCCTGTGTGCCCAACCCTGCCTTCAGGAGGGAGCCGTGGGGCGACTGAGAGCAGCACGGTGAGGATGAAGGTGCAGCCACGGGAGAGCTTGCACAACAGTTGCCTTGAGCTCTGAACCACACAAGGTTTGTAGTTATTTTTCATGACTGTGACATGCAAAGGTGCAACTGTTTTGGGTTTGTACAAGAGGGCAGGGGCAGAAGCAGGAATGGCCTTGCTGTGGGAAACCTTAACCACAATTCACGCCATCATTGAGGCTAGTACATCCGTCAGGGCCTGAGTTCATTCACTTTGCAAGCAGAACCTGAGGCTCAGAGTGCCTTGAGACACACAGACAAAGACAAAATGGCTGGCCTTGGCCCAAACCATGGCTGCAAAGGATGGCACATTTCCTGCCAATTTTTTTTCCACTTTGGTGGGAGTACCTAGGCAGGGAAGGCTCACAGTGCCACCTGCAGCAGGCACTCCTTTAGCGACTTGATTCTCTGTGTGGCGTGCCACACACTTACAGTGGGGCAAGCCACCATTTCCACTGCAAGTTACTAATAATGGGTGCGGCATGGTCCCCAGGCACTCGAGCAGGTGTGGCACCAGCAAGGCCCTCTCTCTCCTTGTGCCCCAAGGACATCTGTGCAGAGGGAGCTCTGGCGGGGAAAAATGAGCAGCAATAAAAGGCAGGCACTTGTCACGTGTGAGGCAAGCCAGTGATTTTGTCACTGAAACAGCCGTTCTGACTTCAGCTCTCAATTAATGAAAAGGGGGAGGAAACGGCACAACAGGACTGTAGCACCGAAGTGGAAGATAAGTAAATGTTATGCTTCAGCTGAACACGTGTAATCGCTTCCTATGCTCCCTCCTCCCTCTGTCTTCGTCCTCCTCTTCCTTCTCTCCTCCCAGCTCAGAAGCAAGGCTGGCAAGGCAGGGAGCACAAGCCCTCCTCCCTTTTGTTTGTACAAATAAGAGCAAACAATGAAGTGTCTGGATGGGTTTTTCCACACCACTAGCGCAGGGTTCACAGTGGTTTGCCTCATCTAAGAGCTGGTGTCGGTAGTTAACCAGGCTGCTCCCCACGGGCGAGGGTATGGGGCCGGCAGCAGATGGGAACAAGGGCTGCTATTCCACTTCTCTTGCACCGAGCAGTGCAGTGAGCCATCGTCCCTGCTGATGTGAATGGCTTTCACTATTTTTGAAAACTGGTGCTGAATTTCTTACACACACACACACACACACAAGCTTGCTGGCTCTGGCTCTAAACTGAAACACCCCGCACATTTTCAGCTCCTACCAGTCCTGGAAAATTCACATGAAGAAAACATTAAGGCCAATATTTGCACGCTTCAGTGTCAGTGACAGGGAGAAAAAGCAGAATCAGGCAATACATACAGTTCAAAGTGAGATTTTGTAGCATACGGATATTAGACATTAGGATGGCCACAACCACTCGTGACAAACGTTTTTAAAAAATGCTAAACTGTGCTTTCCAAGCCTGACTGCGATCGAACAGTATCTCTCATCTCACATACAGATCCCATAGGTAAAAGCTTCCTACTGCCTCTCCTGAAAACCTGGTATCAGCCATAATTAAAGATGGAGTCTGAGCCTAGATGGACCTTGAATCTGATTGAACATGGCAGCTCCTCATCCAGCAAAGCCAGATCTCCCAGGTCTGTGGAGGCAGAGCAGATGAAATAGAAAAATATACATGAAAATATCAGAGTAGCCTTTAGGCAGCGAGGTAGGAATATTGGTAACTAATGAAAATATCAGAGCAGCCTTTAGGCAGCAAGGTGGGGATAGACACAGGTAACTAGAAATGGTAGCCAGAAGTGTCCTGACTGCAATGAGAATGCACACAGCCACCGGCTGAGGGTTTCCAGCCTCCAGGCATCCATCGGGTGCTCTGCATGCCTGCACCATAGGGAATAACCCCTCCGACACACTGAAGGTCCCCACAGCTGCCGTGGTAGTGGATGGGAGCTGTCAACCGTACAAAACTTTGACACTGGAGCCATTCCACTGCAAAGCAGGGCAGCTTTTAGGAGATTTACACTCCATTTGGCCTAAATGGGAATGGCATCCTCTGCTCCTGCACTGTGAGATGACCTGGATGGAGCAGGAAAGCCGTGGCGTGGCTGGAAAGGCAGCTCCTGTGGATGCCCATTGCTCTTGCTCCTCCCCCCGCAGAAGCTGGAAGTTTCTTTTGTGCAGCACAGTGATACTGAATGTGGAGAGATCAAATTCGGTGTAAATCTGTTCCATCATTCCGGGATCATTTTTTCAGCCCCTTTTTTGGTACCAGACACATGAGGTAATCCAATTACCTGTGAATAGATTTGTGGTACCCAGAGCTATTTCGATACTGATGTGCCTCTGTTCCTTCCTGCAAAACATGTCAAAGCAATTTATCTACACATTTGAATAAGTCATCTATGCAATCACTCTCCTTCGGGGAGAAATTTAATTTCTTCCGCAGAAGGTTTGCTGTTGCTATACAGACATGTGTAAGTCACAGTTAATTGCATAGCTATCCCTGAACTTTTCTTTTTAAAGCTAGAGAAGTCATCAGAAAAAATCCCTTGATTCCCTAACTGGAACCAAGATTTGGTAAACACGGATATTAGAATTAAACCATTAAAGAAGACTTCTTCAAAGAGTTTGTATCTTTAAAGAGGGATGATTCTCCTAGAAGTTGTCTCTCCCCTGCTATTGCACAGCCGAAGGGCTCTCATTAGGACTACCTTCGTGGAAATCACATTAAGCAGAGCTCCTACCCTTCCCTCTTGTCTGCGCAAAGCTTTGCTCAGAGGAGTGAGCAGAACAAGCACATTATTCTGCAGGGAAATTATATACATATGGAGGCCAACCTGGTGCAAGAATAGGAATTAAGACAATAGTTTTACATAGCACGTGCTGCCTCTGCTGAAGGGAAGGTAGGGCGCTGAGTTCCTGACTTTGCTGAGCAGGTTCACAGTTACAAACCTGCTGTAGAATCATAGAATCATAGAATAGTTTGGGTTGGAAGGGACCTTTAAAGGTCATCTAGTCCAACCCCCCTGCAATGAGCAGGGACATCTTCAACTAGATCAGGTTGCCCAGAGCCCCGTCCAGCCTGACCTTGAATGTTTCCAGGGATGGGGCATCTACCACCTCTCTGGGCAACCTGGTCCAGTGCTTCACCACCTTCATTGTGAAAAACTCTTCCTCATATCTAGTCTAAATCTCCCCTCCTTTAGTTTAAAACCATTACACCTTGTCCTATCACAACAGGCCCTGCTAAAAAGTTTTTCCCCATCTTTCCTATAGGCCCCCTTTAAGTATTGAAAGGCTGCAATAAGGTCTCCCTGGAGCCTTCTCTTCTCCAGGCTGAACAAGCCCAACTCTCTCAGCCTGTCCTCATAGGAGAGGTGCTCCAGCCCTCTCATCATTTTTGTGGCCCTCCTCTGGACCCACTCCAACAGGTCCATGTCTTTCCTGTGTTGGGGGCTCCAGAGCTGGACGCAGTACTCCAGGTGGGGTCTCACCAGAACAGAGCAGAGGGGCAGAATCCCTCCCTCGACCTGCTGGCCACGCTGCTTTTGATGCAGCCCAGGATACGGTTGACCTTCTGGGCTGCGAGTGCACATTGCTGGCTCATGTCCAGCTTTTCATCCACCAGTACCCCCAAGTCCTTCTCAGCAGGGCTGCTCTCGATCCCTTCATCCCCCAGCCTGTATTGATACCGGGGGTTGCCCCGACCCAGGCGCAGGACCTTGCACTTGGCCTTGTTGAACCTCATGAGGTTCACACAGGCCCACCTCTCGAGCTTGTCCAGGTCCCTCTGGTTGGCATCCCGTCTTTCAGGTGTGTCCACTGTTGGTTGTAGGCTGACAGCAGGTAAAACGTGATGTCAGCAGGTCTTAAAAAACGAACTAGAGGAGCTTAATGGGATGTGGACTAGGGCAAGGGGCTATGAGAAATGGCTTCCCCTGCTGCTTCATGCAGACTGATGTCTCCCGAGGGAAGTCTGGAAAGAGGTGGGTCTCAAAGTCTCTCTGGCAGCTGGGCAGCAAGGGTCAGACCAGTGAAGAAACACGGCCTCTAAAGCAGAAGGAAGAATTAATGATTGTACTTCCTGTGCAGTTTGATTATTAACTATAATAATTACTGCACTACACTTGTTTTTTCCAGTCTTGTTGTGGCCTCACCTCCCTAATTGAGGGGCTGATCTTGCAATCATTGCTCAGGCTCAGCACTTACTGCCGCAACCCCTCTTTCTTCCCACCCACTCAGTTGTCTCCAGGTACAGTTTCCTGCCAGGCACCATGTCTGGCTTGAGCAGGCAACATCTCCGATCACCGACATCAGCATCCATCTAGGGTTGCTGAGAGCTGGGCTACCCTCTGGGATGGGCTGTGACAAACCAGGGCTGGGCTGGATTGGGGAAACATGGCAATATCAATCAGTTGTAAGTAGATATGGCAAGACAGGACTCTCTGGGGTATAAGTCACGCAGATGTCTTCCTAACGCCAAGATCAGCATGCACAGGCAGCTCTTTTGTGTTTCCTTCTCTGCCTGGGACAGGTATAAAAAATCTCTTCTTGTCATACCACTAGGGAGATGGACATAGGGACATGATGCAGGACCCACTGCTCTGGCTGCTCATCACAAGAGCATCCTTGAGAGCAGTCTTTTGGCTTAGGATTTGCGGGACTGCCCCACAAACTGGCTGCCCTGTATTCCAGACCGTGGGCCATAGATCATTTCAGCTGGTACCCAGTGTTCTGCTATGTTCATTTCACATGGGGAATATCCCAAAGGAAACACCCCTGTGTATCCCTGTGGCTTCTGTCCTTTTGGTGCATGGACAATAATCAAATTCCTGAAGTCGCACTGGCAGTCTGCTGAACAGACTGCATCTGCTCCAAGCGGAGACTGAAAGCATGAGTTTCATACCCAGATGTCTCTTCACGGCCTTTTCTAGCAGCATTTCCCTTGTCATATAAAGGGCCTTGTTTAAGCCAGCATACCCTGCAGTGAATGGAGTGTGAGCCAGCGCTCTGTGGAGGACATCAGAGTGAGGTCTGGAGTGGCTCTCCAGATACAGGAGCAAGATGATGGGGACGGTCTTCAGGTTGCTGGAGTGGGAAAAGTCAAGGTACCAACTCATGTGCTTGCCTTTCTAAGTACAAGTATTTTCTCAGAGCCACACTGTCTGATCACAGCCCTTGTAAATGGAGGAAGCGCCAAAAGTACTCAGTGTTGTCCTTGGATAAAAGACTGGGCAAACTGATGCTACAGAAAGGGCTTGGTGTCAATTAGATTCTTAATATAGGGTTTGAGGTAAAGAGACCCTGCCACCAGTCCATAATTTTGTTTTCTTTTATACAGATACCTCATTACTTCAAACAGTATACTCTGATGCAAAGGCAGGAGTAAGCCACCTCCAGCAGCCTCTCTGAAGGGGTAATCCACGGAAATTACCCCAGCTTTTCCTCAGACACGTGACAGAATTAGGTTCCCGCAAGCTCGCGCCAGCCAGTGGCTACACATCTTGCCCTTACTGCCGCGGCACCCTGGCTTGTTCCAGCCCCCCATGGCTACTGGCTGTTACATATGACATCAGTCACCAAAACTCACTTCTGTCCATCAGCATCTACTTGAGTCATGTATCATCTGTATGGTGTTTCTTGTACGTGTGATGGCATTCGGAGACATTAAGCCCCTGCTCTGGCAGCTGCTCCTTCCACACCCAGAGGAAAAATGAGAGGAGGAAGAAAAGAGCAAAGCCCACAGCCATTGACAGCTGTTGGCAGAATTTAACCCTCAACGTTTAGCATGGCATGGGGTTAGGGATCAATATCGGCCTCACTTTCTCACTTCATCAATCTGCATCCCCAAGAGATCAAAACAAGGGACTGACCCCTGCAAGGCACGTTCCTCCTCCTGCCTCCCTGCCTTACTTTGCGCTAAATTGATGCTACTCCAGTGTATAGCCCTGTGTTCACCTGCAGTTCAAGGACACTGTAATGATGCAAATGCATCCTGAGGAGGGCATCAAAGCTGGTGAAAGGGCTGGAAGGCCTATCCTGTGAGGAGCGGCTAAGGGCTTTGGGCTTGTCTAGCTTGGAGACAAGGTGGCTGAGGGGTGACCTCATGGCTCTCTACAGCTCCCTGAGGAGGGCAGGTGGAGAGGGAGGTGCTGAGCTCTTCTCCCTGGGATCCAGTGACAGGACGCGTGGGAATAGGTCAAAGCTGGGCCAGGGGAGGTTCAGACTGGACATTAGGAAGCATTTCTTTACTGAGCGGGTGGTCAAACCCTGGAACAGGCTTTCTAGAGAGGTGGTCGATGCCCCAAGCCTGTCAGGGCTTAAGAGGCATTTGGACAATGCCCTTAATAACAAGCTTTAGCTTTTGGTCAGCCCTGAAGTGGTCAGGCAGTTGGACTAGATGATCGTTGTAGGTCCCTTCCAACTGAGATATTCTATTCTATTCTATTCTATTCTATTCTATTCTATTCTATTCTATTCTATTCTATTCTATAGAAGCACTGAAAAAGGACTGATCCAAACAATGTAGTTTTGAAAATACATGGAGTTCCCATTTAAGGCTCCAATGATTGTCTGGAAACAAAAAAAACCTGAAAAGCTACTCTAAACAAGAGCCAGCTCTTCACGGTTAGAGATGAGCCAAAATCAGAAAGCACTAGACAGATCCTGCCAAACCTGGTGCATACAAAATTAGATCAATTATCTGTTCTTTAGTTTGCATAATCCAAACCCAACTGGGAGAGTCTCTTGTAACCTGATTCTCCCCACTCATGCATGACAAGAAAACCTGAGACCTTCTGCCCAGTGATCCTAAAACTTTAGCAGCACAGCTAACACCACCTGACGAGACGCAGCCTATGTTATTAAGTAAAAATCCAAATGACTGGGATAAAAATTAAAATCTTAGTTCCCCTGGCCTATTTTGACTCAAAGGCTTTATATTAATACAAAGAAGTCCATGCAGAGTTTCCACCCCAGTGTTTTTTATGACCTCATACGTCCTTCTGTATCTGCTATTTTCGCTCATTAAGTACAGAAGAACATGCTTTTCCATGCTGAATCACAGGATACACTTCCAGCAGACAGTTTCCATGTTATTACAGCCCACAAGAAGAGTGTGGGAACTTTATGAATAGCAGCAGCTAACTGAGATTCAACTGATGGTTTGCTTGGGTTTTTTTTTAAACTATCTACTGATTTTTTGGATGATTGTGCTCTCAAATAATCATTTAATCATATGGAATACTAGTAAAGCTCTAGAAAATAAATAATTTATAATGAATATTAAGTTAAATAATCTAGGCAGTCAACCTAATGAATTGTTTGGACAAAAATAGATCTTAACCACCAGAGAACAACAAACATTACTACTTAAATGTTGAGGGTTGCTGCAGATGCAGTTTTAGGCATTTTGTTGCTTTTACAAACTGATGAACAGTATTTACAGGATGGATATTCCCTAAACCCCACCACCACTGTTGTCCACTGCTTGTAATTGGAATAGCAAAAAAAAATCTAGAAACAATTTACATCTAAGCCTCAAAACAATTAAAATGCATGTAAATTATGAATTAATCGCCCCAACAGATGGCTGGTAGCTTGTTAATAAGAGTGAAGCAGACATTTGTCTTTTTTTGGAATCCCATACCTTGAAGACAACAGGAATGCCAGGGGACCACCAAAAATGAGATTGCTGCAGCAAAGGGATCTGACTGTAAACTAATGATTAAAATGATCTCGACACTAGAGACAAACCATTTGGAGCAATTCCAATCCAATTTTTCACCCTTCCTTACTCTCTGTCCTGCTATGGCCTCGAATCTAAACAGCGTCAGCCAAAGGGGGATTTGGATGTGGACCCTGACTTCACAGGTTGACTCACGGTTGGGATAACAGCTACGCTAACAGCCACAGCGACTTTGCACTGAGAGGTTTGCAGAGCAAACCCTTGTTTGCAGAGGCAGCTCTCGGATCCCGGGAAGCAGAACTTCACCTTGCTCTCAGCAAAACATTTCAAAGTCAGCCTTTCTTTAAAGAGCCTTGAAGATGAACTGCCTTTAAATACACCGCTGGGGCTGAGAGGACAAGGTGCTGTGGGCCCAGAGAAATGTTCTCTTTGTCATGCACATATGCACACACACACACACGTTACATACAGTGATTTGGTAAAGTCTGATTATTGTATAAAGAACATTTTCACAGTCACTCCAGGGCCTCAGGCCATGCTGTGCCTTGTCAAGGGGCACAGGACCTGTCCTGCACAGGGGAGCGTAGGTGAAAGCCTTAAGCCAGCAAAGTCTGAGCTACCTCCAGAAGCATCATAAAACCATCACCGTGGCAGGGCAGAGGTAATTAGTAAATTAGCATATTGATGCCTCTGTACTGCTTCTACGATCCAATCTATTATCTTCACTGATCATGGTCCTGTCCTCTGTAATTTAGTATGGGACACTACGGGTTTCTGTTCTCTCTGATCAGAGGCCGCGTGGCTGCGTATTCCAGTTTCAGTCTCCGGTGCAGTGTGGTCGTGCATCCCAGCTTTCTGCTCTGCACAGGGGTCACAATTTCTAACACATTAATTTCCAAATTTAAAAACTCAGAACTTTTCTGATGCTGTGAAATAAGTAAACCAAGACCCGTAGTCTAAATTAAAGATTGTGAGCAAAGTAGGACAGAACCAAATTCCAATAAATAACATACCACAAATAAATTAATAAATAATGCATTTCTGCAAATCCCATCTTGCAAGATAGTGCTTCTGTCTTCTTAAATGGCAGCTAACAGAGAAATATCACCCTGACAGTCTCTCTCACACCACGATGGATGTAGTTATTAGAGTTTCCATTTAGTCAGCACTCCCAGAGGAACCTCTTAGAAAGTACAGATTTTATAGGTATTGAGTCCGTATTCAGAAAGACCAAACAGTGATGTACCGTTTGCAGCGCTGTGCCACCGAGGGCAGGATCCCACAGGCTCGGAGCCTTGCCAAGGCCTGACGATGGAGAGCAGTTGACTGACCCAGGTCCTGCATCTGAGGAGGAGAAGGAGAGCTGCAGAGCTGACCTGACGGGACATCAGGCATCTTGGCAAATTGCAAACAGTGTTGGGAACATCAGAGGCACTCTATGCAGACAGTGAAAGACCCAGTTGTGGCTACTTACCCCACAGAGAAGTTGGAATGAGCTGAAAAGAAATAGGATGGGGAGGTATTTGAGGATAAAAGGGATAGAAAGAACTTTCTACATAAATGACTACTCTGGGCTGATAAATAATCCATCACTTTTCATCTCTTTCCCTTGCCAAGACTTACAATGGTGAGAGGTGGTACAGGAGATGCTAAAACCCTTTTTGGAGATTTCTTTGATGCATAGGATATTTAAGCCTGCCTTTAAAAATCATAAAGTGAGTTCCTAAAAACCCCCACACTTTAGTGATGTAGCTGTAAGATAATCAACAGCAATTTTCTGCTGCACAAGAAGTATCTTCTTCCCTCTTGCCAGCTCCTCCTGCATCTCTGATCTTCAGTCCTACGCATCTCTTGGTTTAGTTTATAAACCGGCTTTTTGGATGGCTGAACTTACCTTGACTTTCACCAAAATACATCTGGAAGCATTGATGAAACTCTGGTAAGCTACCAATAAAGGGAAACCCCTACTGCTTGAGCAAATAACAAAGCCTTTCTATTGGGCTCTTCGGCAAGTCGGTAGGAGAGCATCACTCCATCTCCTGCACAGCTAATCAGCTTGCACAGCTTTATACCAGTGTAATGTTACACGACTGTGACAGCCTTTTCTTCTATTCTGGTAATTCCTGTAATCTCTTCCTGGAATACAAATATAATAATCATAATATAATAAATATATTGATACATGTTACAAACCAGTGTATAGCGTATTCACCACTTCACCTTCGCCCTATACCTGCATTTCACTAGAATTCACACCCAGTCGTCAAACATTACTATTCAGTTAAAGTAACTTGTTCTTTTCATGCTCAAATTGAGTTTCCTCTGCGTTGAGTATATTAGTAGACATCTGAAGTTAAAACCTAAATTCAATTGTTCCTGTGCAGCATATCTCAGATCAGAATCTGACCAGTAATATACGCTCCCTGGATAGTTCAGAAGAATAATTCACTCGCAGATTTCCTTAGTTCATAAAAGTTTTAATACTCTGCCAATCTATAAAATACCTATGTTTTATGTAAACCAGGAAATGGCATTTCTGACTGAAAAAAAGCCATATCAGACCATCGTATCATGTTGCCTGCTTGATTGAAGGGTATTTGCGTTGGAGCAAAGCTCAGAGCATTTTGAAAACGTAAACACAGGGATCACTCCATAAAAATTATATACGCACTCTAAAATAATACATAGCTCTTGGTTACATGTTATGCAGCAAGGCATTTAAAGGGGTTATCATGATGATATATGAATGGCAGCACGGCCAAGACTAAAGGGCAAGATATTCCATTAGGGTTGTTTCTTATTGCATAAAAAAACCTACTTCCCACTCAGAAAATGCTTCAAAATCTAATTATTTTGTATAATATGCCTCTTCTCCTCTTCCTCCAGGCTATATCAAATACTGGAAGAGGATTCTCTGCTTACATGGATTTTATCTTAATGAATTGCCTAATCTTTTCAAGAAAATATGTTTTTATATACAACTTTTGAGCAAAGCCCCTTAATTAACAGCGGGAATGCTTGTGGACTGAAAACAAAGCCAGTTAGTGAGTCTTGAAATCACATTCAGAGCCAATTGCATTGGCGTTAGCGTTCCTGAGCTGAAGTCAGTATCTAATTCCTGAATTATGCGCAGTGCCACATGTATCAGGAAGACAAATATGGAGTAAAAAGCTTGGGGTATTGCATTATCCAGGAGCCCACTCTGCACATGGCAGAACAACCCTCACCTCCGTGGCACGGTATCTCTCCTCCCTCTCCTTTTCTTCCCACAGGGCCAGGGAGGAGATCACGGGGAAGGGGAAGACAGTGGCCTGAGGATGAGGACACACATATTTTCACAACCTTGTGAAAGTCCTTTCAGGGATCAGGGGTGGGGGTAGTAATCCGTCAACTAACCCCTCAAAAATATTCACAAGCCTTTAAAAAAAGCCTCTATGGGGCTCATTTCAGTTTCTGCATTTTTAGGGTCACTTACATATCTGTGTTAAGTGTTGAAGGTAAAGTATCAAATTTGCTTCTTTCTTTTGGTTTTTTAAATGAACACTGAGCTTTCTACCTGCTCTTAAGTGGCAGAGGTCTAGGAAACCTTTCAGACATTCCATGACAAGCGATAAACTTCAGACCAGTGACACTGCTGCTATCACCAACATTAAGTCCAAGACGAGCTTTGCCGGCCTGCCCCTGGGCCAGGAGCCAGGCTGGGAGCAAGAAGCCACATAGCTGCAGACTGCATGGAGCACATCATCCTCAGGTCTTCCAGAGGACTCCCTGACATCTCTCCTGATCTTCTCGCTGGAGACTCAGGAGGCTTGCTGACGCTCTCCTGGCTGTCCAAAATCAACCAGCCTAAGAAACTTAAGGCTATACCCTTGATTAGGTCTATAGATTTTGCCTTGGGAAGGTGTGATCTCCACCATCAAATGCAATTGAAATGATCCATGTGTTTCTGTTCAAAGAATTATCTCTCTTTCTCTCCCTCTGTACATATAGAGAGAACAAGAGTGGTAATTGATCCACGCTTCAGAGTTTCTGTTCTGAATGAAGACACGATGTTGCAATGAGAGGGCTCAAAGCCCCCTGAAGGAAACAAACTGCAGTGTAAAAAACTACAAATCAAGTCCATCTGCAAAGATCCCACTCCCACAGACCCAATACAAGCAAATTTTCTGCTACAGGCAGTCAGGTGTGTAGCTCTGCTCTGCACAAGGTGACAGTGGGGACTCGCACTGCAGTGGCTGGGAAGGGATCACCTGGCACCTCCTGCGGTCACTGTCTTTGTCTTGGAGAAGACAAGTGGCCAGGCGCCTCCTTACTTGTCTTCCACTTTCCCATTATCTCTTCCAGCCTTTCAGGACTAATATGTACTTCTAAATGTGCATATATAAATGCCTCCCTCCTGCTCCAGGTCATCAGTACCTCTGCGCTACCTCTGTTCTCTTTCTAAAGAGCAAGTTTCTTCCTCAGAAAAGCGCAATGATTACTCTTTGTTCCAGAAACAATTATATGTTTGTTTATTTCAAGTAGTTATTAAAACCTCAGATTATTTTCACACCATTTATTTAGCAAGATTTAACATACAGCCCTTCCTGGAGAGGGTAAAGTCAACTTCGGCTGCTTTTACTAGCTACTTCTCTAGAGAAACTCTGGCCAACTCATTTCAGATATTGCTATTTCCTCTTTCCTTTGTCCTCTGTGCTCCACCTGAGCACAGAGGTTTCTAAGCACCAGCCTTTACATTTTTCCCTTTTCTTCAAAAGGGCAAGATACCAAATTCACTGCTGACGTAAGTAGGTGCAGCTCTAATTAAGTCAATGGGGTTACACCTGCCTATGTCAGCAGTGAATTTGGCTCGACATCCCTAGTGAGCAAAATGTCACATTACCTTTGCTGAGCAGGACATTTCAAATAAAATATTAGCAAAAACAATTAACTTTAAGCCATTAATCCCACTGAAGCTACTTTCAACCTCCTAAGGATTGAAGTCAATTCCCAGTAAATGTCTTTGGCTTAATAGATTGTGATGCTTTGGTATGAAGTATTTTATTGAATGACATTGAATTAAGCAGCATCATATTGTATTTTGAGATATAAATTATATTTTAGCACACATCTGACAACTTTTAACTATAATACTTGAGAAACTCTTAGCAATGGAGGCGATCATACAGAACATTGCATTATATAATACCTATGAATTTTGCAAATGTATTATGTATAGCTCTAATATTACACTCAGATATAACACACTTTTGTATTTCATTACCATGCCATTTTACATCAACAAAGATGGAAGATTTATAAAGAGCATGGTTCTCTAATTCATTCCCTTTGGCACAAAACAGGTAGTAACAACTCTGGATGAGCGGGAGGTAAGAATGCAGCCTTGCTCCCACCACCTTCGTTACAGCTACAGAAGGAAAGGGGTCAACATATTATCTAAAGAATTTGAAAGCCCACGTTCAGCTCCTTGCTAGACTTCCCTGAACAGTGCGTGGCAGGTCACAGCCAGGGGCATGTGGACCAGCAACTCCACTATTGCACTCTTGGGTGCCCTTTTGCTTTGCAGTGTTCATAAAACCCTGGTGGGGTGCATGGCCTCCCACTTCAGAAAAAGGATAAAATTACCAGATTCTTGTAGGTCAAACCCTGCTGTAGGCAGCCAGAAGGAAATGCTGGAGGTAGAGATGGGTGTTGAACCCTGTCCCTCTCTAGGACTGTCACGTTCTCTGCCTTGCATGGAGTGATTCCTCCCATTCAGGATTTGCAGCCCTAAACCTGCCCTGGGTACCTTAGCTCTTTCTTCTAAAGTCCAAGGAAGTGACAACCATTTTATCTACCAGAAAGCCAGAAGAGACAGAGGGAAGGCACGAACCCTGCCTTCCAGTTCCTCTCTGGACGCTCCACAGGGGAGAGAACTGAAGTTGAGTTCCTACATCCATCCAGTGATACATTTGCTCTCCCGCCCTTCTCAGAGGTGCATGGGCTAAACACTACATTTTAGAGTCATCTCTCCCTTTCCTATTAAATATTTACTTAGAACATGCAAACTGTAGCAGCCACAGCAGGAGATGTGAAAAGAAAAACCTTTCCTTTGCTCCAGACTGCTCCCCAGTGTGCTGGTCGCTTCTCTTTTTCAGGAGCAAGAGAGAAAGCCCAACTCACAGAGGAAAGAACTCAATAAAGGTTACTCACCACTTAGGTGACTGCTGCAATTAAGAATCTCAGTATTTTAATCACAGTGTCCTCTCGAAGGTAAGCACAGCTCCCCAGCTCCATGTACGTAGCCTTGACAGCCAACACAAACATTTGCACATTGCCTAACGTGGATAAAGTTGAATTGAGGGGAATAAAGTTCTGCAGGAGCAGAATATTAACAAAAGACTGCCAAAAAATACAAGGTACCAGTTATATTTGGCCATCAGATGAAAAAATATTGACCCAAACTTGCAGCATATGATCAATGACCTTGAATCTCTGCCTTATCCATTTTTAATCATCATTTTACCAAGGAGAGAAGACCCTGGCTGCCTTGAGGTCCTTTCCCACGTATCCAGAGAGGCCCAGGGAGAAAGGAGGTTTGTACGTACCAGGTATCAGGCCAGGCAAGAGAACTGCCTGGCTAACTTGTATACTCCAGGATACAAATATTTTTGCCCCCTGAAAAGATACCGGAATATGATAATCTCCAATATTTAACATTGGCCTAAATTTTACCATCCCTTAACCATGACCTGAGTTCTGTTCTATATCAAATCAACAGAAGCCAATGGCAAGGATATCATCAAAACCTAAATCCTGCAGCACTATAGTATAAAATGAATTGTGCAGCAACTCTTCCCACTCAAGGAGCAACTGTCATTGCTGGTGCTTGCAATGACAGTTCATACACTGAAGTGAACTAAATGTGAGTGCGGGTGGGTGATTTAATCCCACAGTACACCTTCTAATGAAGCAACACGCTGCACAGCTCTCCTGCTAGAAATTCAGAACTATTACAATTTTCAATAACTGTATGTATTCTGCTGGGACGTATCGAAATCTGTTTTGTTTTGTTTTAATAATTATTTCTGACATGTTACTTATCAGATTTCATGCTTACTCAGAGAATAGATTAAATAGTCAGTCTCCGTTAGAAATACTGCTGGGGAGTGAAAAACTCTAAACCCTGAGCACTGCTCTGGGCTGGACCCTAAAGGTTTTACACAGCCAAAAACTCAAGATGAATTCAAAGAAGGTTTTGCTGGTTTGGGGATTTGGGATTTGGGACCAGACACAGAATCTGCCTCCTAAGTTCAGGGCCAATGTGCTCCAGCTCGGCTCCTGAGTCCCTGAGGTGGCCGGGGGAAGCCCCCCAGGATACCCCGTGGCAGCATCACTGCCCGGGCGCCCGGCTGAGATGCAGCGCAGAGGAGAGAGAGGAGCGTGTGGCCTCGGTCCGATCCCGACATGCACTCGTGACCAGGGGGCCATGGCCTGAGAAACACTCCAAGGTGCCACAGTTTCTGTGCAGCCTGACAGCACAGCTCTGCCTGGTTAAATCAATGAATATTTTGCAATTGATTTCTGGGGTAGCTGCAATAGGCCATATGGTTTCATCCATCAATTGCTTTAGTACTCACCTCATTTTAAGCACATTAGCAGTTTGATTGAAGTCAATGGTACGGTTCAGATACTTAAAATGAGCTATTTTCTTAAGTATTTTGATGAATTGAGGCCTTAATGAAAGTTGTTAATGAAGGCGTGATCCTCTGAGATTTGGAACATCTTCAAATCTCACGCTTCATTGCACAGTCACTTGAATTTGGCAGAAGTCCTTGTCACCACCAGAAGGAGAAGTCACCTCCTCCTTTCCCAGAAGCTGGTCCTGACCATGTCCCTGGTGCTGGGACCTGCAACCACATGGCTGTGCGGTATGCCTGTCCATCATTCCCAGTTTGGACCAGTTCCTTGCACAGCGCTAGGCAGCCAGCAGACAGAAACAAGCTGCTGGGAGTGGAGATAGAGGTGGTAGGTGGTACCACCTCTTCTGGCAGCAGCATAGACACGTGCCAGATTAAAAGGACCATAGCACAGACAAATCAAGGAAAAACTAGCTTGTTAACCCATTGGAGTGATTATCTGATAACTAAGTATCCAAAGCATATTAAGATTCTTTACCAGGGAAAACTTAGAGACTTCAGCATTCACATAAACTATCATGAGTGCATTCAGACCAAACCTTCTCTGCAAACAAAAGCATATACAATTAAGAGAGAAACATAATGTTTTATGTGGGTACCACCTAGTGGCAACGGGCTGTGATTTCCATGTGTTATTTTTGATGGAAATAATATGCATACTCTGGAAAGAAGATCCTGTTAACCAGGTGCCCAAATATTTTGGATCTCTCTGGACTCGGTGTTTAAATCCATTAGCCTGTTTCAAGCTGCATGCCTAAAACCCACACTCAAGTTGGTAAGAGTTTCCAAAAACATTTTAATGGTTCCAGAGACTGGGGGTACGATGCTGACCGAAGGCTTTTACAGTGGGGGAGAAAATTAGATAGCAAATGTGGCACAATCTGAGAGGGACACACACACACAAGGCAATGGAATGAGGCATTTACAACAAGCCCAGTGGTTTCAAGGTCAATGCCACTGCACACCTGTGATTTACCCGAGGCACAGTTCTGGATGTCTGGCAGCGCAGATGCAATGGTATGAAAACAAGGGAGAAACCACAACTATGTTTTTCAGCTGGATCAGGGAAGCCAACAGTGTAACAAGAGAAATCCCATTTTCTGCATGGTAGCCCTATAACTGGTCGATTCATCTGGTGTCCTTTGAACTGAAGGGTGAACACCATGTTCTTTTGGGGCCTTTGCAAAAAAATGCAAAGGAACTTCCAAGTGGAAAGCACACAAAGGAAAAAGCCTCTGGATGAAAATGCCTCTGGACACAGCAAGTTGTTACTTAGCCAAGTAAAGGCACAGTGAGATCATAACTCAAGAGAAAACTAATGCCATCATATTGTAGGCATTTTAATTGAAAAATGTTCCACTTGAAAATTGTTAGACATTAATTTTTATAAGCAGTACAATAAACTTTGCAATTATAAAAGGCATAAAAACGATGCTTAACTCCCACAACCAGTCAGTCACTTTACTCTGAGCAGGTAGCCCTATGCCCACACGTTGGCACGCTTGCAGCAGTGTCAGGTAACCAGCAAAGGGCCCATAGCTAAACAAAGTGATGTAGCAACAGGCTGTCATTTAGGTTTGGAAATGGGCAGGAGCACCGCAGTTGTCCCTAGCTGGGATGAGGAAGCCTGCCGGCAGACCAGGCGGTGGGGATCCCATGGCTCTGCTCAGCACCGGTTTCTCACCTCAGGTAAATCAGCAAATTGTTCCTCCTGAGACTAGGCATGAAGTCCTGACCGTGGTGAAATCCGTACCAAAACCTCTGTTAACTGCACTTGTGCCACTATTTCACCTGGTGCCTCCAGTGATTTACACCACTCCAGAATAGGGTTCTGGATTGATATGTTTATTAATCTCACAAAGCAGATTACAAAGAGAGGCGGCTCAAAGGGACTGCAGTGTGCATTGTGTGGGGATTATTTCATAACTGTTTCATCATTTCAAACATATTGTTGATCATCATGTGAATATCACATTAACTTCAGCTTTGGAAAGCTCCTAATAATCGTGATTCATGAAGCTGTCAACTAATACTATACCTGTTCACTTTTTACAGACTTACACATCAATAGATTGGAAATAATACCCTGGAAAACGAAGAAAGGGAGAAGAGCAAGGAAAGAAAATAAAGAGCTTTGTGACAGCCCTCTGCCATGGGGATGGCTAGCAGCAATAACAGCAGTGTGTCTCCGGGGGTGGAAAGGCCCTCGGACAGCTATAGGTGACAGTGCAGCACCCTGGGCCGGAGCGTCAGTGCAAAGAACGCTTGCACCAAAGAAAGCAGAAAGGTAAGAAATTTAACTCCAGATGTAGAAAAGACCCACAGTGTTTCACCTTAGATTAACAAGAGTGAAGCTCTCTACTGAGAGCCTGTCTGAAAGTCATTTGTCATTTAATGACCTTCCTAAGAGAAGCAGGTCCATTAGTGACATATAAACTGTGCAGAACAAAAATACAGTGTATTTGCTTCTGTAACACTGAATTTCAGATCTACCTAAGTGTTAGGCAGTAAATAAAAGCTCTTTGAAAAATAAGCTTCTCTGAATGCTTCACCCAGTGAAGGGGGTGAGAGCAGTCCAACCATCACATCAGCTCTCCCACAAGTGTCTGCAGGCTAGCCTGTGGATCCTCACATGCCCTCCCACAAATGAAACTCTCAGGCAGAATGAAAATAGGGTCAAAAAACAAGGGTGCACCTAAGAAACATTAGTAAAACTCTTGGTTGGGAGGGTATACACTGCTTATAAAAAAACCAATTTCATTCTCATTTCCTAAGAATAATGAGTGGACAAAATGAAACACTTTTCTTGTAGGAATAAAGAGTCTGTCTTCATTAGCCAGGTAACAAGAAAACAGGACGTGTCTGAGCCTCAGAATGACTAAAATCTGGCAAGTTTCATAAAATTCAGTGGGTAAGGCTGCCTTGCAATCAGATGATAGGAGACATTTCTGCATTGATTTTGTTCAGGTGGATTTTCCTAAATTTGGTCACCATATAAAGATTTCTGTTTTAAAGAACCTCTTCTTGCTCAGCCCTGATGTGTGTACCATTTGCATCCAGACAAGGGAGAGTGGATTGAGTTTGCTGCGGTAAAGGCCATGGGTAACACTTGTCAAGGCCCATCAAAGTGATCCCATTGCAGGCTTCCATGGCACAGGTACATTCCTCCACACCCTGCAATAAACTGCATCCAACTCTCTGCCCTTTTCTACCTGCCCACTTTGTTGTCCCCTTTTGTGCTATTAAAAATATGGTGACCCTAGACCAGATAGCATATAAGACCTTAACATCTCTTAGAAAACTTCCCCCACAAGCATCCCACTTATGTAAATGGTATAACCAATGTATTTATTAATTTGAAACAATAAATTTTGAGCACAAAACAGCCATGCAGAGTGTACAGGCTTTTTAGAAAAAATATTACATGAATGCACTTTAGTGGAGCTGCAGTGCAGCTGTCAGTAATGATGGGAAATAGCCAGATCGATAGGTGTGACTTCTGAAGCGCTCACTCCAAGTATAGAAGAAAGGATCACAGGGACTCCACAACTTACCTCATATTCCTGTCTTGGGAAAAAATGTTCTTCCAGCAGCAAGGGAATCTCCATTTTGTCTGGACAAGCACCTTGAGGTGGCCAGACCATAAATTGCCGTCTTCCTCCTAGTCACCTCCAGTCCAAGCAACTCAGAAACATCTCTCAAGTCAAGTGTCAATACTGTCACTTCATAATTTGGCTCTGTCAGTTCAGCAACAGGTGTCTTTCCAAATATAAATAAATGTTTTGTAAAGTTTTTTGCTCTACTCAATTACATATGTACATTTATTTTGCTTATAACTGATAGCTTGTTAATACTCATGTATTGCTTGGAGAGCGTTCCAGCTGGTTAGATTTTCACCCAAACATGTGAATCGAAACCCCAGGCAAAACAAGAACTGTCTCTCATACCTTTTACAGATTAACAAATAGTTCTTGCCCTGCTAATGCCATTCTTAATTGGACTACACTGTGAGGAGCAATTAAGACTAAATGGCCACTTGCTGAGAGCTGGTGAAAGAGAAACTGCAGCTTGAGGCATAAGCATTCTCCAAATCTAGTGCAGTTGCCTTACTTTGGTGTTAAAGAAAGAAGCTTAATTTTTTAATGGCTTAGTATATTAAAAAGGAATGATTCAATTCACAGCAGGGAAATCGGTTTTGGGAGGGATTATATTTTCTTAATTTTTTTTTTTTCAAAACCACTTTGTAAAGTTAAAGGCTCCTGACTGACAGCACTGGAGGTGGGACTCTCCTGTCCCAGAGAGAAGCAGTGACAGCTACAGCTGCAATAACCTTGCTGCGCTGCCTCACCTGTGGCTTGCAGAAGCCATCCCAGGGCTAGAAGAGATTTTCCCATTTAGCCATGCCCTGCCAGCCTGTCAGATAAATACTGGGTGCATGATTTAGCAGTGTAAAGGAAATCTAGGTAACTATTCACATCTCTTCTTAAATAATCTCGAAGGGCCTGTCAGCCCATGAAATGTCCTCCCTCTTCAGATATGTCCCAGTGTGAGCCATGCCTGCTGCCCCTCCTCTATGGTGATTAAAATAAATGCCACCTGCAGTGAACTGCAGACATCTTGAGGAGGATCACGGGTCCTGATTTGGGAGGAAAGGTCACACTCACCCCACTGGCTGGCAACAGAGGAAGGAATTTGCTGCAGCTATAGCAAATTATACTTTCCAGAATGGTTAAACCTGAGGAGGACCACTGTCCCTCACAGTTGGCAGTCTGCTGCCTTTCACACATGCTAAAGTTGGGATCCTGACAGTTTCCCAAACAGCTTCACCTTCTAACCTCACCGCCACCCCGCCAGTCTGCATCCTCCCAAGGCTGATGCTAAGCCAGCTGCATCTCACCCAGCTGCCCGCAGCCCTTGGGTGCTGCTGAAAAGCCAGTGCCGGTCACCTTGCCTGTGGTGTAGCCACAGCAGGGCCATCATCTGCCGATGTCTCAGCCCTACCTGAAAGGGTTTTCTCACCAGAAGCTGCCTGGAATCCTCTCCGACTGGCAACAAATCCCCTTGTGGGAGCCAGGCTCAGTGCAAACTGGCTGGACTAAGTTTTGGGAAGAGTGAGGAAGGCAGCTGTGGTCTCAGCTGCTTGGTCTAACCCCAGCCAGAAAATAAACTCAAGAGAATATCAAGTTTTCTGGGAGGGAAGCCTATATTTATAATGGTGGATAAAGAGTGTTCGACCAAGATATCAGCTGCATCCTCTATGTATGTTTCTAAACTCTGAATTACAAGACTCCCCCACTGGCTCCAACAGTAGGAGCTCTGCTAGGTTTTCTAGGAAAGTCAATCGTTCTTCCAACACATCCTTTCTGAAATGAGGTCCCCCTAACTCCCAGCGCTCACATCGCTTCCATACAGACTTTAAAAGCCTGAATGCCTAAGGATTTGTCTAAAGTAGTTTTTTATCACACACCAGGAATTTTTAGGGTGAGGTTTTCTTTGTCTGAAACATTTGGAAATAGGTAACATCTTCACAATGTTATCTGTATGCACATTTACATGCTTTTTACTTTCTATGTCCATTCTCTCCCTCTACAGAGACCAAGATCTGAATGCCCTTTATCCACCATTGCAGGCAGTCTCATTATCATTAGTATCATTTCATGCCAGCATCACATCTATCTAGTGACTTAACCTGATGAGATGACACTAGCCAACATTAGTATTTCATTTTTCCATTCCCCAGAAGATACTTCTTTTCAATTTAGCTGCTACCTGACAAAAAAATTGCTGAACACCTGCAAGAGATAAAACAACCTTAATCCAATTTCTTTTCGCAGATGCTAAGGGCCATGTTCTTCTGCCACTCATGCAGCTTATAGCTCAGACTTCTGCACAATTTAAATGAGAAGCAAGTTGTTTGACTTGGTTGTGGGAATGGTATAAACAAATGTAGTCTGCCCTATGCCGACATTGTGTGCCTTGGAGAGCTCAGTGCTTACCTGAGGGAGGAGGGAGCACAAGTGGCCCAAAGAAGCCAGGTGTAAATCAGTAGCAATGGAGGAAGGAGCTGCTTCACTGTTGATTCCTCTGAAAGACTTGTGCATCTAAGGCAAGTCAAGGCAAAATAGAAGGTACTAAAAAGAAAGCCACTTCTGAAAGTGAATGATCCACACTGGGAGATAGACTCCAAAATAGACTCTATAATCTGCTGCTCTGACTCACAGACTAGATGTAGCTCTTTAATTAGCACAGAACTGCCATCTCCACAGACAGCAGGGGAGGACGTGCAGCGTGCCGGCGTGGAGCACAGCACATGTCGGTGGGGAGCCCTCTCCTCCCATAACGATGCCCTGGCTGAGAAGGTTGCTCTTGGCTAAAGAGCAACACTGGAGGCCAAAGAGGGGAAACTACGAAGTGGATCTTAATGTGCAGAGGGTTGTGCAGCTGAGCAGTCGACGTGCTTCTCTCCAGGCTGTACCCCGAGGAGGCTTTCCCTGGAGGGCTGAGAACAGGAAAGCCAGCATGCAAGTGGTTGCTTACACCTACTACCCACTTAATACAAAAGAAAGAGGCTGGTGCTTCACTTAACGTGTTTTCACATACATTCTCCATTTGCATTCAGCAGTACAAACCTTGGTATCAGTCAGTATTTTCACCTCTGACCCACCGAGTTCGTTGCCATTTCAGTATTGCCATATGTAAACAGTTGCTCTGACCACAGAGCAAAACCTTTGACTACAGGTTTTTACTAAACAATTCATCAAGTAGTGATTCCTAAGAATAACATAACAGGATATAGATAAGGCAGCAATTGTTTCTTAGCTGCCAAAGGAGCCTTAAGCAGGCAAATCAGCAATTTTTCTCTTTTGATTTCTTAGGCTGAGGAGACATTTCCTGAAAATAATCCATCCTTTGTTTGCAGAATACTTCTGAGGTTACATTTGCAGAAGCAGTTATGTATCTCAATATGTTCTGTTGTCCAAAGGGATCCATCCAGAGTGTCTTCTGCCACCCTCCCTTTTCATGCTCACTACTCAGCCTGCAGCTACTGAAGCAGAAGGGTCTCCTGACACCTATGGTGATGGGTAAGGATGCAGAACAGTGATGCTCCCAGTGTGACGGGGCCTCAGTCAGAGCCTAGTCATGCCGCGGGAAAGCCAGTGGGTTAACTCTAGTCTAGTTAGGTTATCCCACGTGTCCCTTCCTCTTAGGAGCAAGCTACACAGACACACAGTCAGACACATAACACATATCTTGCAGGCCAAATTCTGTTCCCTGTTACCAATATCAAACTGCAATAACTCCAGTTAAGCCAGCCTTCGATGTTTAATTACATCACTCTGCTGGGGTATTCTGGATTGATGCTGCTGCATGAAAATAGACCTTCGCCCTTAATATAACGTATATTTTTATAGAGAGGATGACAGATGTCAAAAATGCAGATTTATTTGCTGGAAAGAGAGCCACACTCTCCTTGAAGACACTAGGAAGATCCTAGGAAAGCTTCAGGTTAAGATAAGGTTTAAAATGAAATGATACTTTCTCCCTCCTTCTCCCAGGAAGGGTCACTACTTATTATTACAATCCCGTAACCATGTTAGGCCCAAATGGTTTCCAGTATTTGCAAGTCTACGTGCCATCACTGTAAGAAGATTTTACATATCAAATGACAGTCTTTGTAGCTTGTCCTGGCATTTCTAAGATGAGACGTAGAGTTATGCTTCACCAACCTTTATCCAGAAAAGCTAATGCTGCTAAGTTAATGATATGGCTCTGAGTTTTTCATTAATTTTCCAATGGACCTTGCCTTAGCGGGCAATGTAGATATGAAGTTCAAAATTTGCATGGAAAGGAGAAGCCTGTTAGGAAGTTAGCAATTAATGACATAGAGCAACACAGCTAGCACTGAGTTTTTAGGACTGTAACGTAATTACTGTAATTACGTGAGCTGTCTGCAAATATATATATGCACAGACAGATCCCAATGGATTGAGCTGAGTTGTTTTTTTTTTTAACTTTGGAAGATTCTTGCCTGAAAGAACTCCTCTCTCTCTCTCTCTTCCTACAGTCCTATACATGCATATACCTCCCAGGCCTTATGTGTGTCACCCCGTTTATGCCGTTGAGGCTACCCATGTGCGCAAAGGGTGTTTGTGTGAGGATCTGTGCAAACGTGACCCAAGCAAGCAGGACGGATTTTGTTTCTAATTCCTCCCAGTCATAGCCTGGAAGGGTAGATACTGATAAAAGGACCTGCAGCTGCACGAGGGGATGCATGAGAAAATTCAGCGGGAGTTTTCCACAATTGGATCAGCTTGGGGTGCTCTCCCTTATCCTGAAAAGTTGAGGTGACTGACCAGGCCCTGGGAAGGGAAGACAAGGCTCGGGGGCATAGGAGGGGCCTGGCTAGTGATGGGGTCCTTCAGATTCAGCGCCAGGTCGGGCTGTTTCAGCATTTCCCCAGTACCCGCTTCCCAGCCAGGAACCAATGTTCAGATGTGTTTTTTCATAGTCTCTCGAAATGTTCCCTGTGCTCCCACACCCTAGACCATATGGTACTTATTAAGCTGTTTTTGTAATAAATATACAAAGTCTGAGTTATGTCAGTCATACAGCAATGTGTCTCAATTTTGACATCAGCAGAGTTACCTGGCATAAAATCCGTGTGATGCAAGGGAGAGTAAGATCTTTTTCACTGACATATTATTGAGGATTGTGCAGATTGTTTCAGCTTGATGATAATAAGATGGCAAAACTACAGACATGATTCCTTGCTTGTCTGAGAACAGTAAAAAATGCAGATTGTCCAGGGAAAAGATGAACTATTTCACATAGATTAAAATAGAAAAATCTCTTTGGGGTCCATTACATCTTCCTTGCTAATGTTTTATATTTTTTATTCTGCATTTTAAAAAATTTGTCATCCCGGGATGGGCTAACTCTACAAATGTCACTTCCCGGGTGGGCTTGTCCTTATGCAATTAGAAATAAAGCACAGAACATCCAGAACAGATGGGACTGCTGCACAGAACAAAATCTCCTTCTTTAGTCTCATTTTTTCCCACCCAAATTCTGTTTCACACAGAAGATATTTAAAGTATGGAATCAAATTAGAGTTAATCAGCCGGAGCATTTTGTAATTAATAAGAAGGTCACATCCCATGTGGAACGGTGGAATTTTACAATCCATCACCAAGCCTGTGGCTTTTTCACCGGTTTATCTGGGTCAAACTCTGTTTTCTATGGGAGCAGGGTAAGTGAGGAATAAATCCATTCAAACCCACAGAGTTACTCCATATTTATATACTACGGAAATAGGTGCAGAGCCTTTGTTTCGAGTAGCAGATGCAGAGCCAAGACAAGTCTAGCGCCGTGACAGCCTGCTACAAACACCGTGGAGGGGCTTGACCCTGCTGCTCAGGCTGGGTCCCCTCTGAATACTCCTGCTGGCGTCACCGCATCATTATGGCATCATTACTCCTGCTGGCCTCCTGCTTCTGCAGCAGCAACAGGAGGTGAGGATGTGGCAACTCCCTTCGCTAAAGCAAAGTCCCCTTAAAGCCATAGGAAGAAGCGAGAAGAAAAGAGGAGCTTCCATTTCTCCAAATTTCCCACTCGAGCTGTACCGAGAGTCTCACTTCCCTCCCTGCATCTGTGGAGAATTATATCTCGTTTGCTCGCTCTCTCAGAGATTCCTCCTGCAACCCCGTTCTCTCTTCTTTTTAGCTCTCCTGAGCGGGTATGAAGAGTGATATGTCTGCTGGTGGTGATGAAAAGCAACATCACTGCTGGCTTCCCTAAAGTGTAGCCCTGCCGATGTTGATCACTGTTACAGAGACTAACCTATCTCAGCTGTCCACAGAAATCTGAAATCTTCCTTGGGGTTTTAGCCCTGCTACGGACAATCAGTCCAAAGACACTGAGCCCTTGAAGTTTCCTCAGACACAGTTCTTGACCTGACAAGTGACCCTGGGATTTAACCGCAGTCTTGGAGAGCCAAATGCTGCGTATTCTCTCCCAAATCCTTCCAAGGGACTTTCAGAGGCAGCAATCACATATGTCATGGCTTTTGTAAAGGAACAATGAAGAAGTTCAGATGATGAGAGTGAAAAATATTTGAGAAGGGATTCAAAAGCCTTTGAGAAATATTAAGGCAGAACCCATCTGGTAGATCTCCAGATTACTGAGTATTAAATTGGCATGCACTTTGTTTGTTTATCGTCTCACCTTTCTTGTCCAGACCACCCTTTTCTGGATGCGTATGGAGGAAAACCGCCCCACCGCATTGCAGTGATTTTCTTCTGGTGGTTTGTTGGGTTTTGACTAGTTTCTAAGCAGAAGCAGATCAGTGGAGCTATTTTGCAATGTTTATTTTAAAACATTCTGTTCCTTTATGTAAAACAGTTGGGAATTACAGTAAATTGGAATTACTTAAATGCTATCTTCACACTTCTCCCAAGGCTGGTAAGTCTAAAATATTCTACCTAAGTTGTTTTGTGGCATAGCTGTGGTAATTGCCTGAGCATGAAGATACACTTTTTTTTTTTTTTTTTTGGTCCAGGGATGACACAGTAAATGATTCTCTAGCTTATGGAGAAGTAAAAAGCACCTGTTTCGTAAATAACTCTTCTTATACCTATCGTTCAGATAAATAAACTGAAAAATAAACTGATGTACAAAATGGGTTCGGTGACGACAGATTCATTGAACAGTTAATCCATGGTGTGAATGAGACCAAGGCTGTAGATGGCTTTGTTCCTCATATATTTCAAAGTCATTTGCTTATTCACAGAACGATTTTCTCTAAAAGACCCTCTGATTTCTAATACCAAGCTGGCATATGTTCTATTAGTTCAAAGCAAACAAGAATTAAAAAAAAAGCCCTATCACAATCAGTTTATATTTAAAATGCAACGTTACACATAAATATGTACAGAGCCAACAAAGCACCTGCATTTTATGCAAGAGAGGTGAAGGAGGTTGTCAGAGAACTGTTCTGATGTGTTAAATTTCTCAGTGTTTTCAGAGTGCTTTTCAAATCGATAGAGATATTTTCTTTAATTACTAAAATACTGTATTAATTTATTTAATGCCCATCAGTTTCATGAATTGTCTTACTGAATTTAATGAGAACTCTGACAAATTTAAGACACTAGTTTTAAAATATTTCCAGAATATCTTTGCTTTTTAAAGACGACAGGATCTTTAAATCAAATTTGTTTTCTCTCCTGTCGTGTTATGCAGATTTTTGCTGTGTCTACCGCCTGGCCACTGCAAAGAGCCCCGTCAGTCTCGCGGCTGTGCCTGGAATCCTGATGCACCGGGAAAACGCCGCCCAACTGGCAGTTGTATTCATTTCTGCAAAGCCCTTACCTGACTACAAATCTAATTATTTGGAGTAAAATACACTATAGTGCTCCCTAAGTTCTAGGGCGGGTCATTTTTCTGAGTGTAATTCTACGGCTTTTATACTGGGATCGCTGCCATTCCTGGTGCGCTCATAGCGTAGCAGTGAACCTGCGCACGGCTGTGCTTGCTTGCCGCGAGAGACAACAGAGCTCCTTCCAGCAGTCGCTGCCATTTGGTGGCTGTAAAACGAAATGGCCTGCATCGAGCTCCTAGCAAACAAGTGTCCGTCCCGTATAACCGCCAGCAATGCCGACGTGGGTCTTCCTCAGCCCTTTCAGAAAGGCCGGAGGAACCAAGTCACGTCCTGCTCCTCCTCCGGTGAGACCCTCCTGCACGGACACCCCCGCTTCCCTTTGGCATCACCATCACCAAGCAAAAAGCCAGGAAGGGAAAGGGAGGTTTAAGACAGCTTCAGGAGAGGTTTTAACACAACACTGAGTACTTAAGGTTCCCCTGGTTTAGATGTGTAAAACTGGAGATAACTAGGGCTATCAAAGCATGTCAGTGTTAACTTCAGGGAAAATACAGCTGAACCAGCATGAAATCTAGAAACAGAGAAGTTCTGCTCTTTATCTGGATACTTGAGTGCCTGCAGTGAGGTGACTCGTATTGAGCTGGGGTGGGGGAGGCCCTGGCCCCCTGAGGAACGCCGAGTTTTGTCTCCTGCTCCGATGCACAGAGTTTTGTTATTTACCCAACCAGAAATTGCTTATGTGTAATACTAATGCAGAAAAAGACAAAATATGGAAAAATTATGTATAGATTGAGGGCAGAGCTTTCCTTTCAAGGAAAAAAAAAATAAAAAGCCTTAGAAACAACTATCTCTATTGTGCACTCATGGGGCACAGACCGTCACCGAAACCACGGGGCGAGGTTCCAGCATCTTTGTGTTTGAGGCTGTTTTATACAGGAGAGGTCATACCTGCCTACTCTTCCCATTCAGGACCAGCTCTGCTGAAGACTACAGGTGTTAATTATAGATGCACGTTCACTGCTTTTTATGGCATCGACACACAGCTGAGTTTTTGTCGCAGGTCGTGACCGCACCGGAGGCAGCACCCCTGGGGAAGCAATTCAGCTTGTGAGAACCCCACTGGGCAGTCCAGTGCAGACACAGAGCACCCAGAGAGAGCCCTTCGGTTACTTTCACATTCAAACAAAGTTTCCACAGAAATTTTATTCAAAAAAATGCTCTATGGCAGAACTGAGGAGAGTGTAAAGATAACGGTAATTATCCAGCTACGAACAGAAACTGTTAAAGAAGCATCCAGTGTGGTGGCTTTTTAGTTTAAAAGCATATTCCACTTACTTAAATTCTGTGCTAGCGTGACTCCAGAAAAATTACACAAATCAGAGCAATTTTTCCAAGCTGTGCTTCCTAAAAAGGTGAAGTAATTACACAAGCATCTAAGCTAAACTTCTCCTCTTCAAAACCTGAAAACATGTATAGGACACGGGTCTTCTAGAGTGGGCAGAGAAATGAAAGAGGGTGAAGTGAAGAAAGCTCCTGGATAAATCAGGAGAACAGGGAGAGGAGCGATACGGGGAGGAGAGGCAGAGACGAGAAGGGGAAAACACAGAAGAGCAGGAAGGACCCGAAAAGGGAAGGGGAAGAAGAGCGGCGAGAGGTAAGGCATGTCTTCCTCCATCTTTAAAAGTTCTGGAGCAGGTATTTCCTTGAAGAGAGTGTGAGCATAACCTGGTAGATCAAACCCTGTATTGCATCAGGACAGGTTTAGATTTGCAGGAAGAAGTGAATACCTGGTGCTCCCTTCCCCTGAAATCTCTGCACCTCATAAATTCAAGCTGTCTCGGACTGGCCGTGCTTGCAGTGCCCACAGAGGATAAACGAGCTCTTTCTAAACAGACCTGGCTTGCGTCTCACATCTTGCAGGGTATGATACCATTAATATTTATAAACCTTCTGCTATACAGAATATCCCCAAATCCTTTATGATAGGAATCATTTTTAAACTGAAGTGCAGAAGGGGAAGGCGTACAAAGGGAAATGCGCAGGCAGCGCTCTTGACTTTCAGTTAACAGGATTAATGTCGTTGAAGAAAACAAAATTCCTCCAGATCTGCACTGGTATAATTGAGGGCAGCACCTGACCCCGTGCTACACTCACCTTCTCACATTTAAGAGGGCAGTGTGCTCTTCTCCAGCTGTAACTTTTGTGATCTTAAATTCTAACAGAAGTGGCCCAACGATTTTGGAGGATACTTTCCACTCCAAGAGGGTAGCACGCAAGAAAAGCAAATTGAAACTCGGTTAGGGGACAGAGAGGAGGGAGGTAGGCTTGCGTTGGAGGTAAGAGGGGATGGGGCCATTGACAACTGAGTTAACGAGAGGCAGCTCGGTTCCACTAAGCTTCTGGAGCTGGCTTGAAAATTCACGGGTCACCTCAAAGGAGGAAAGGAAAAAAACCCACTTGCCATTTCAGAGAGAGAAATATTATTCCTGCATCCCGCTGACTGGGCCAGGAGGCTGGCTGTACCCGGCAGAGGTCAAGGACAACACAGCCGTGATACCTTTGCTCTCCCCCGAATCTGGAATGAAATCAGTTGTATACACTGCAATGCAGTCAACAGTGAAATTACTTCCAGTTGGGTTGCTGCTATTTTTGCTAATAGCAGCTAGAGTTTAGCTGGCTGTTTTCTCCTGAAGAATCACTGTAAAGAGGGGGAAGATGATACACTGATGAAAATTACTGTTTCTGTTCAACTTCCTATACTCAGTAGGTTTTGCTAGACTCCTCTAAATATAGAAGCGCGTGCTTGGTGGTGAATGCTGCGTACTCCCAAATGCCTGGTGTGCAAATCACTTCCACAGCCTTCCTTGTCCTCAGCTGCATCAGTTTCTTCTTCTTTAATTAGTGAAACAAAAGTGCAACAGGGAATTTATTTCCACTTGCTATGTTCTTCTTTTTTATTCATGCATTTTTCAATTTTAAGCACACAAGTAAATAGGACTCAGACAGACTTGAGTAGTTAAAGTGACTGAAGATCCGAGGAGAATTTTTTTCTGTTGAACACAATTTCCTCCAGAAAAAACACTTCGCTGAACCTAAACAGCTTTCTTCAAAACTTCCTGGGTTGGCCCTTTTGCTGACCCCAGAGCTGGATTCAGTGTTCCTAGCAGCTCCTGTCAGGAGACCTGGAGCGGTGCAGGTGTCCTCGTGAGGTGCAGGGCTGGTCCAGGAGCCAGGCTCCCAGACCTCCAGCAAGTGCTGCTGGCCTGTCCGTCCCCGGCGAGGGGTGCCGGAGGTGCTGAGTGCCTCTCGGCAGCACTCCCGTCTCTGCCCCAGAGCCACGTGCAATTTCCAGAGCCCTGGTCTACACCAAAGCTGACACCAACAGTCATTTCAATGGCAGGCTGCTGGGTTGAAGGAGCCGCTGGTTCACATGAAGCTTGGGTCAGAGGAAGGTTTCCACCCAAAGTAAGGAAAACAACCACAAATCCGTAAAGCTGCACACCTGGTTTCAGAGCAGTTCTCGTATCCTTCCAAGGTACGGAAATCGCACTCTCTGCTCTAGCCGTAAGCTTTCACTTTAAGAGACTAAGGGGAATCTTACATCCACATGCAAATACTTATGGCCCCGATCCTGCAATTTATAATGCTCAGGCAGACCGCTGTGCTCAAGTGGAGCACCATTAACTTTAATGTGGATTCCAGCCACGCATTTTGAATTGCCAGATCAGAGGCTGAAATTATATGCACTTGGGGGCAGGTGTTGTCTATTGCATCTACAATGCCAAGCAGACTGTGAGCATTTAACAAAGGATAATACAAACATTCAAATATCATAATAATAACAATAACAACAGCAATAATAATAATGATGATGAAAAAAGAATAGATGATAATGCTGTCTACAACACTCAGTTTCAACTTTCTTCAAGAACAAAAATCGTATCACCTTGGATTGGAGTAAACTAAGATTTGTGAGCCATGATGCAGTAAATTGAGCCCAGTTTGAGAAAATTCTTCCTGGAATATTGAATTATTTTGCCGATTATGAAACAATTTTGCACAGAGTTGTTTAAATAAGAAACATTTTTATCTCTCATGCAGCTCTCAAATTGCAATTCATAGGCAAGTGATGGCCTTTTTCGGAGCTGGAGGGAGTCAGTTCAGATTCACCAGATTCACAGCTCTCTCCTCAGCACCTAAGCCTGGTCCATTCATGCTCCCCAGGGCTCTGGATCAGGTCTACCCAATCTGCAGGGGCACATGGGCAGCCCTGGGTCAAATCCCTCCTCTGAACAACTGAGAGGTAAGAATTTGAAGCTGTCCCCCTCTGTCATTAACCATCTTCGCTATTAAAATCAGAGAGTAATTTGAATTCAGTTGGTTTTAGTATAACCGTATCTTTTTATTAGGTCTGTCTGTGGGAAACTTAAGGGACCTATAATATTCTATATTTCCCCCCTGTAGGCATCTATACATTAAACCCAAGTCATTTTTCACTATTGATTTTGGTAAGATAAACAGCTCAAGCTCTAGAAGTTTCTCACTGTACAACATTTCCTCTAAGCATTTTCTGGACCCGTTTCTGTATCCAGGTTGCCAACGGTCTTCTCAAATGGATGCAACCAGACCTCCATGCAGCCCCAGCAATGCCACACTCCTGGTTACGTTTATCCTCTTGCTCATATCTGATACTCCTACATTTGCATATAAGGAACAGCTCAGAGTAAAAGACCTCTTTTTGTGACTGTTCTGGCCACAGTTTTATTTAGCACTCTAATTATTTTGCCTTCCACAAATTTTAGATCATTGTAATGCTACACTTACCTGCCGTTCACTGAGGAAAACATTCAATGCATCAGGTATAACCCTGATTCCTGCACAATTACCCTAAAAATTTCCATGAAGGGAAGATCCAGGAACTTCTAGAGATCTGCTTCTTTCTGAAATAGCCATGTCCTTAAGAGAAGAACTGCTGTTTTTCAAAGCTGGTCTTAAACGAATAGATTTTTTTTCCTGATAAAGATCTTTTCTAAGATCTGTAAATTTGTGACCTCCAGTCTGGATGAATGTAATGTACTCATCTTTGGGCTTTAGAAGAATATTGCTTAGAAATATAAACTATGACAAAATGGAGAAATCTCCTTTGGCCTGATCTAGAGTTTAAATCCCAAGGAATCTTTCCTTCTCCATTCATGCATTTTAGCTTATACATTTATTGGAACTGCTAATAGGTATTACATCAAGTCTTCCAGACTAATTAAAATTTGAAATCTTGGAAGATCACTTTTCTAACCACATCCTATCATGGCAGATTGTGATACCTTACAAGAGACTCTAGATACGATTGCATTAGGTCTTACTCAAGCGTGGGATGTAAAAAGCTTCATAAGTCATTATGAAATACTAGAAATTACTTGAATCCCTTAATATTTGACCTGGAATTTCTATTCCCCACTTGGGCCCTGGGGGCGGGCATGAGGAATTAGCCAAAATGGGAGGGGGTTATAATTTAAAAAAAAACATAGGAAATGCTGTTAAGACTTCATATTCTTGGCAAGGACCATGACTCAGGAAGCCACCTCCCCGAGGCTGTGACAAGTGCCAGCGCTGCTCGCTCTGGGGCAGCCCTCTCCAGCCACTCAGATTTTTGCTTCAGAGATCTCCAGGCTTGTTTTCACTCTTGCTGAAAGCTTTAATCTTAGGTTGCCCATCAGTTTATGTTTTTGTGGCTTTCAGGAAAGCCAGGTGTATTCTGTGAAGCTCTTAATTGCTGGCTGGTTAGCATTACTGTGTACTACACGCCAGTTGTTATAAATGTGAGAAAGGACACCTTTTTTCTAAACTATCTGTAAATAGGGATAGATAGTGCTTCATAAATTATCCTTGGGAGTAAATTCCATGAGGACTATAATTTTTAAATAATATATGGTATTTCCATAGGAACACGTTGCCCATTACAAGTCTTTCTTTAAAAGCCATAATGTAGCTACCTCAAAAAGCCAGCCTAACTCTAGCATATGTCCTAACCTTTGAAGACAGCAGCATGACCTTAAAGGACAGAAATTATGTCTGCCTGCCATTAAACAGACTTCCATAAAAAAGCTGATTTGATAAGGGCAAGCTACAAGGAAGAGTGCATTTCTATAAGCACAAAAGCAGCACAATACATAAAAAGAGATTTCAAAAACAGTCAGCCAGTTGAAGGAGAAGAGAGAGACCCCTTTCAGCTAGCAACTCAGTTCATCTAGTAAGTGCTACAGATTTACCTACATCCCAGTGTTTATTGCATACCTTCACTGTGAGTATAGTTAGCTATAAGTTTTCCCCTTTACTTAACGTCAGCACTAATTTACAGAACGCAGGTCTGTATTTGGATTACTCCCTCTGAATCACTCAGAATCAATTACCCTCTGAAATACAAACTCTTCCCTCCCTCTCTACAGACTACATGTTCTCTCCTACAGATTACGTATGTGAAAGGAAAACAACATACTCTCATACTGATGTAATAGTTGTTTACTAGTAAAGTCCAGTCACATTATTATTTTCTTAATATTTAAAATCCTTTTACATTTTCTGTCTTAAAAAATCATTTACTGAGGTATGTAGCTGTACTCCCCTGCAATATATTGACTTGGTGAAGTAGTATATGTGAAGTATTGGGAAAGATATACCCATTGCTTCCCCTTAAATAGCTTGCAAATAGCTAGTGAAGAATTCTGCTCTGTTCAGATTTTCATCCTCAATACGCTGCCAATGCACCATCTAGGAACTTATAAAGGAACGGAGCTAACCGCTCAACATCCGAGAGTCCTTTTTCCATTCTTGACTGGGAACTTACTAGTTAGCCAAACTATGACTTGTTTGTTTGCTATATTGTTGTGATTGCCTAGATTAACTCACATGTTCAGGCTCCCTGCCTATAACATTCGATTCATCTGCTTAGAAAATTTGAAGTCTTGTCTTTTCTGAGCCACTAACACCATTGCAGGCATCGCGTCGTCGGGTGGGGAGAACTCCCTCAGGTTACAAAGACCATCTACTTCACCCCAGGAAATTCGTTTAGGTTTTGCTAAAATACACACTGCCAGAAGTCACCATTTCCCTTTTCTGGCTCATTTGGTTCAGGAAAATTTTGACAGCCTGCTAAGATGATACCGGAGCAGAAACACAGTAAAAGGGCGTAACAAAGGGAAATGGGACTGTGCTACCATGACCACCTCTTGGTCCAAGCACATGTTCCCAGCAGCCAGCCACCTCCTTAAGATAACAGCCATCAGCTGGGAACAGCAAATCTGGTTGGTTTTATAGAGTTCAAGAGCTCTTTAAAAGCTCTTGAACTTTTATAGAGTGCCAGGAGCTCTTTACTGAAAGCTTGTGGCTCAAGTCACACTGAGGAAAAGTGGCAGTGGTCCTGGTGAACTTCACAGAATTTGTTTCCAGGCTCTTAAATAAAAAGGAAATTACAAACAAAGTGAATATGATTTAGATTTGTGAAGTCAAGCGGTTGTGAAACGCCTAACTTAAGGTAATCACGTGTTGTACCCTTTGAGATAGGTCTTATGGAGAGGGGAGATGGTCAGTGCGTGGCTCCAGAGCAGGTGGTGCGTGCAGTGCTGGTGTGCTGTCAGCAGTGTGCGGTGTTGCAGCGTGCAGTGCATGGTGTGCAGTGCGTTGTGTGTGGTGTGCGGTGTGTAGTGCACGGCGTGCAGTGTGCGTTCCTGGCAGTGGAGGGAAGTCTCAGGGTGCAGATGGGGCTGGTGGGGCACTCTTCATCTGTCTCTACTCTCTCCTGCAGTGCGGGGTAGGAGACTTCAACCCCCTCCCTTGGGGCTACATGATACAGGTGCAATGGTGCCATAGGAAGATTTTGATGCATGACCTATAGGATCAAGATAGAGGTGTTAAACCTATTCAAGTGATTTAAGAATCTAAGTCTTGTTGATCATTTTTATCATCAGTTTAAATTGTATACCCAGATACAACCTTTCTATCAGCTTATGCCCCATTCAGTATACAGGAGGGACATACAGGCAGGGGTCTGAAGATCTCAGTGCTCTGAATGTTGATGTTTCTATTTCTCGTTCAACTTTGCAAGCAAAGTAAAGGGCACAGAAGTGCAGAATAGGTGCACTTCTAGTAACCACACCTAGTAACCACAGGCTGTACCTTGCTTAGGCCTCCCTTGTATTAAGGACTGTGTGGCCACAAAGATGGATACAGCCTCTGCTTATCAGGAACTGTTAAATACGACAAACTCAGAGGAAGGACGATGTGTGAGTGCGATAAAAAGCAAGAGAGGAGAAAGAGACTGAAGCAACAGTAAAAAGTGCAGTGTTTTACCCAAATCCATGCCATTCTTCCTTCAAATCCTTCCCTATGATTCACATAGCATGATGACCTTTAAACACTGCTTGCTCATTCTGAGTTGGGCAGTGATAAACTAAAATACCTGTGTTTAACGTGTTCCTCTGTCTCTGCTAACGTCATAAAAGCCCTTTATCTGGTGTACATCACCAGGCTTCCCAAAAACTGGCTGTGTGACTACTGGAGACCTCTGGCTACCCATTACCTCCTGAGCCTCCTTTTGTTTGTTTCAGCTACCGCATCCTGCTTTATGTTAAGATTATAAACCCGTTGGAGAAGGGGTTGTCTTTCCTTTTATGTCTGCATGTTGCCTCAGTGTACTAGAAACTTGAAGAGTTTGTATTAATGCAAATGAGAATGCTTATTTATTTGAATGTGCTTATTCAGAAAATACTCATCATTGAGCTATAATATCCTTAACATACTTTTAACTTTTAACTGTACAAGAATGGGAGGGATACAAAATAAAAGTTAACTAAAGCAGTAACACTTTATCCTCAGCCCCCACCACTTGATTATTATCACAGTTTTAAAGGTCAGCCACAAATAGTGTCACCTTGTTTTAATTTTAACTTAAAACCCCACTTTCAAGAATGTTAACTTCATCAATAGATGGTCACACAGCTGTGTGTTGCAAAATGTTTGGAAGTTAGGCAAGTCATGGGACATCAGATAGTGGGAGAAGGCACAGCTGTTAAAAGGACTAATAAAACCTGGGCTGCAACCTCATCATTCTGAATCATTTGAAAACTCTAAAGTAATAAACCTTATATCCCACTCCTCCTGCTTCCCACGCAGCCGTTGCAGGTGGCTTTGTTGTTTTGTTGCTTTTTTTGTTCTTGTTTTATGTGACTGAACTAGATCTTGATCCATATATCTGCTATGCTTTCCTCTTTAATCTAAGGCAGCAGTTTGAGTGCAAGAAGCAGTAGGGAGGAACAAAGTAAAGGTGCTTGTGAATTACTGGGAAATTGGACTTTCAAAGCAATCATCACTGACACAATGAATATAAGGGAGATGTAAAACAAGAACTTTCATGTGATGGTGAATAGGAGGGTAAGGAAAAGATTCACGGCAGGCGAGGAAAATGAGTTCATCTGTTCTTTGAAATCTGAAAGATGATGCCATAAGTTTGGGAAAAGCTAGGAGGAGGGTAATGTATCCAAGATGCATGCAGGTGATCATCTGGCTGGAACTGTTAAATAAGAAGAGCAGATAGGAAGGGCTACAGTCTAGAAAGTACTGGGAAGATAAACATGGCAAAAGCTAGATATACTGAGCAAGGAAGAAAGAAGTGTTAAAACTTGCAGTCAGACTGTGAAACAGAGTGTCAGAAAATAAAGTGCTGGTGTGATCAGTGATTGAGAAAAGCATGGGAGTTGGTGAGGGATTGAAAGGAGCTCAGTTTTGGCTAAGTTAAGTTTAAGCTGATGATCAGGTATCCGAAGAAAAGAAGAAAGAAATACTGTATTTGATCAAAGGAGACTACTCGTGGGTAACAGAATAATTTAAAATAATTGAAGGTTTGTTTAAGGTTAAAGATAGTAGTTGAAGCATATTAGGCAGATGATATCATCCAAAGAAAGGTCACAGAGTGAGAGTAATCAGGGACTAAGGACCATTCCGCAGAGGGGAAAAGGGGGAATACCTAAAAGAAATCTTAAAGTGGTGCTAGGGAGGAGGAATAGACACCAGAGAAGACAGCACCACAGAAAGGAGGGTCAGCAAGAGCTTCAGATGTGGAGCATATTCAGCAACATCAGAAGGAACAGAGAGATATAGGTAGGGGACAAGGTGTTTGTCTCTGTGAGGTGGTTGTTACAGACCTTGGTCAGAGGCAGGAAGGGCAGAATGAGGGCTCGAGCAGAATCCAGGGCACCTGGAGGAGAACGCTTCACAACCCCAGGCAGGGAGCACGTGTTCAGCAAGGTGGCAGCGGTGGCAGGGAGACTGTGAAGCATTAAACCAGCAGTTTCTAGAGCTAGCCTTCTGCTGACATCCCACGCTTCATGCTTCTCCATTTTTAAGCACGAAGTACTGCAGACAGGTGCTGTACTCATTCTTTCAAAGTACCTTTCCAGTGAAAGTGAATTTCCAGATGTATCTGCTACCTGTACTCTCCACATTCTTGTTCCTGCTGGCAGAACGATGGACTGGACCCATCTGCTCCAGAGCCCTCATGGCCTGAAGGGTCCTCCATTGCCCAAAATGGTCGTGTAGCAGTGTCTACCATTTTTGCCACTGACTTACTCTAAAAGTCACTCAAAGACTGATGCTGTGTTTCGCTGGCTTCTTGATCATATTTTGAAACATGCTGGGATGCTCACTCAATCAGATCATTTAATTAACTGTACATAATCTGACAACTTAAATAAGAAATATTGTAGCCTACGTCATTTGAATTTACTGTTTCATAGGAATTGTCCTTATTCTTCTAACCTCTGTAATATATTTTCAATGGTATGAAATAATTTTAGGTACCATATTTATACACTAAGGAGTGTTTCTACAGAAGACATTCAGCCTATGAAGGTGTCATCATATTGTCCACTTGGAAGGTTTTGCTCCACATGTTTTCTCATGAGCTGTTAATTGCAAACAGGGTTAATATGTTTTAAAACTCTGTTATCTCGCAGTGCCCTTCTTTTCCTTACTGCCTCTGTCATCAGCTAGTATGCTGCCTCACGTTCCCCCCAATTTTGCCCTGCTGCAAAAGGGAACATCAAGCGAATCAGATGTGTCACTTCCAAATTGAACAACTTTGTGAACAGATTACTGATGCGAAGCGCAGGACCTCTAACACACACGATGACACGAGTGTCTGGCTACAGCATCAGTGAGTGAACAGCTAAAGCTGGCGCTGAAGAGATCCAGCCATGCCACGAAAGGGACAAAGACTAAACTCAGACCAAGAAGTGTTTCTGAAATGCTCAGAAACGCCTGACACTGGGAGACTTGAATTTTCACACTCCAGAAAATGCTTTATTAAAGTGGAAGATTCCTCAGGTACATACACGTGGCTCTGCTTTCTGTTCAGAGCAGTAATTTGGAATAGAAGACACAGAAAATGCAGAGCTAAACAATGGATCTTGCTGAAATCAATAGCAAAAAACCTGTTCAATTATGGAGAAGAGGAGCTGCACTTCCAGACAAATTTATTGCTGACATCAGCAGTGGCATAAGGGAGAAAATTAATATATCTTGGAAAATGAATATATCTTGGAAAATGAATATATCTTGGAAACTACTTTCCACTAATTTGTTATTCTGCGGATGGGAGCCCTTCTGTATCTTCATATGAAAAGAAAAGAGGTGGTGACCTAGAAAGTAATTAGCAGGAAAAAGCAGGGTATAGTAGAGTTTGCTTTACTTTTCATTGCTTCCTTGCTGCAATTTCTCCTTGTGTTCACTCAACAAATAAATTGCAAAACAGTAATAGCGTATTTCAGATAAAAATTAAGCTGAAGAAGGAATTATGGGATAGTACCAATGAAAATGTCCATCACGGTGGAATAAGATTGGAGAAAAAGTTAAAAAGTCAGAAAAGCCAAGTATTTTGAAACCTGAATTTTGCCAAGAGATATTATCGTTCTCTACAATAAGAAATATTACCATATAAATATTTTGTAAAGCAATAAAGTAATTTACTGGTATATACTTCCAAAGTTTATTTTTTAATGTTTATAACGCTTCTGTGGAAACACAGGATGCACAATATCAAAAGAACATGAGAGATACAGATTGAGTCTACACCTGAGTATTCAGATGACTTATGGCAGGTTTTCTACTGCAAAACAAATTGCAAAATCACTTCCTCTATTACATAAAAGCCATTGCTATATGCCAGTTATCAGAATAATGATCAGGGAGAAAATCTCTAATTGGCTTAATTAGTTGCATTTATGTTTGCATTAGTTGCACAATGTTTGACCAAACTTGCATTGTGAATATTTATCTGAATTCAAGCTTTGTGGTTTACAGACTAGAAGACTATGACAAGTTATTACCATGATTTTCTTATATAGTAACCTGCACTTCATTTCAAAACATGAGTATTTTATAATAAAGTGCTTAACGTTGTGCAACCTTTCATGCAACATCACAATCACACCATGCTTGTAAATAAACATGGATTTTTCTGCTACCAAGTTATTATGTTGTACTATGAGGGAGGGAAATGTCTTTATTCTGCAGAAGGCACTGGAAGCATTCAAGTGGATTTTCAAAAGCACCGGACCTTCACCCCACTCTTCTCCTTGGTATGCATGTGTTTGACTGCCTGGAAGCTTTACGTTGTCACCCACCACCTTTGCCTCCCAGTGCCTTCCAAATCAAATTTTAAACAACAGTGAAATTCCTAATGGGAACTTTGGAAACCCTGGCTTCAGTAAGACAAGAGTTAAGTCAAGTGTCTGTTTCTGAATGTCTCGATCTTGTTACAGTACCACTGTGGCTTAGGGATATTTTTGTCCATGGCTGTTACTCTGTTGTGATATAGTCTGCATTTGACCCCTGCTAAAGTTGATCAGAATTACTTGCAGTTCTCACACATGAGGAAGAAAATAAGCTTCCTTTCTCATTTTCTTATTCCTTGAGCTCTGTAACCTGTGCAAAAGAAACGTATGGAATTAAATTCTCATTGGGTACAAAATGGTGCATTCCCACAGCATTGTTTTCTAGCTGCTGAATTAGCCAGAGACAGCTACATGAGCTGCCTGTGTCCCACATCTGGAACTCAGAAACAACATTTCATTCTGTGCAACCAGCTTCTTTCCCCTGTCTGCCCTGAAGGTCACTGCAAAGGCCTTAAAAATAAAGCTTATTGTTACTATCCAAGGTAAAATATTTATAGCAAGAAATACCTTGACTAAAGGCATTTCACTTAGAAGAGGGCATTTCGTCTTAGTTCAAACACCAGCTTGTGAATTTACATTGGGAGATCCAGAGTTTTTTGTCTTTTACATCCATCTCCTGTTATCCGCCTTTTTAATATCAGGTGCCTATATTCTGAAAAATATTCTGTTGATACAAACTTGCACTAGGACCCACAAAGATACAGATGTATTCTTTAACTGTCACTGGTGATCTTTATTATTTAATCCTACAGGAATACCATCTTTTTAGAGCTTATCTCTTTGGCGAACCAAATTAATGAAAAGATTACGCTAAACTCGGAATACCTGGAAACACCACAAGAGAAATTTAATTTCCTCAGCATTCCATTTCTAGTAAAATTGGCTTGGTTGTACCACTCTGCAGCTGTGATTTGTGAAGCAAATGGCAAGGCTAAATGTGCTGAAAATCTGACATGTTCCCTGAGCAACAAAGGGACCGAGGGCAAATGTTACAGTATTACTGACACCACCAGTAGTGCTTGTTTAAGCATTTGTTTCATAAGCAAGAAAAAACAGCATTTAAAAAAACCCCACGAAACCTACAACCAAAACCCAAAAGAAATATCAAGCAGGCCTCTCTGCTTTCTCTTTCTCCTTTGATTAGCTTTCTTCTGCTGTTTCTCTTTATTCTCCTTTTAATTAAAAACTCATCTGCGGTAGGTACTTATGAAGCTTGATATTCTCTTCAGTGGCACTTCTTCCAGACGCCCTTGCCCTTGAAGGTTTTCTCCTTGATATGAGGGAGGTTTTTATTATTACTCACCTTGCAATATCACCTCCAGCTCTCAGTAAGTGCACGATGAACAAACCACGGGGAAGGTTCTGCCCTGAAGACCGTATAGTCTGTCCTGTAGCACTGCAGAAGAGGCACATTACTGGCAGGGGAGGGTGTTGGGTTGGTTCGTTTATGGGGTTTTCTGTGGGTTTGTATTTTACTAGTTCACTGATGGACTGAGGCTAAGGGACCTGTGAGACCATGGCCAAAGTGACCTGACGTACGGCTCACCTGGCTTCAGAAAGTCTGGGAGGGACCTCAGATATCCAGAGCCTTTGTCTCCTGGTCCAGTCCCAGGGATTTCTTTTCAGATAAAAGACTTCTCTGATTTCTCATTTTCCTCACTTTGTATTTTTCACTCGCTTGCATTGCTTCCACAAATAAAATCTTTTCAGTTTAAGCAGTCTTCCTTCTCCAGTATTTTGATAAGGAGGTACTCTCCACTTCCACGTAAAATCGTTACCTGTAATCAGTCCCGGAGGCCCAGCCCTCCAAATCCCTGCAGTGAAAGCACCAGGCACCGCTCAGCCAAAACTTCTTGCAACTCCTTAAGTTCTAAATTAGGTTTCCTCTCACTCTTTTTATCTCGTCTGTTGTCTTTCCTGCAATCCTTAATGGCAGCCAAATCAAGAGAAGCTGTAACTGTAACTCGGATCCAGCACAAAAAACCTGTCTTCCCATTTCTCTCCTGTTCTGGTGACCTCTGCTTGCAGAAGACAGGTGAAATCCTCGGGTTTCACAGTGTGACTCTGGAGTAACTCAGTCAACACCTGTGCATTTACAGTGTTGTGTTATAAAATTATAGTAAAGTGAGAGACTGATCTGTGTCAAGCATCCTCTGTTGGATTTTATCCTGCTTCCATTTCCCATCAGTTCTGTCAATATTCTGTCTTCGGTATCCTTATAGATTTTATCCAGCTGGGAGTCACGCAAGAGAAGATGGGGGAAAGCCTGCTCTCTCCTAAAGAGATGTAAGCCTGGTAAAATCTGGGGAGCTTTCCAAAGATAACTGACAGCAGAGTTTTGACCATTAGTTGAAATGACAGAAGGTAGAGTTGGTCATTACAAAGCAGCTGTAGTGACTAAACCTCAGACTGTCAACACATTGCAAAGAAAGTATGACTACTTTTTCTCAGGTAGTTTTTAAATTTCATAATCAAGAAAAAGCAGTGGCAGCCAAGCGTCCATTGGTGGCAACTGCGTACCTGCCTATTTATACCCTCGGGAATAATTAGAGTAAGCTGGAATGGTAAACATAAAAAGTGGGCAGAGATGTACAGAATTTCAGTTGGAAATCCTAAGAAAAAAAATCTGCTTGTTACTATGAAATAGACTTTTAATGCCCTGAAGGCTTCATAACCACAATGCCCATTTCAAGTGGCTGAAATACAGAAGAAAAAAAAAGCTTATGTTCTAAAGTGCAAGAAAATAAGGTGAATGATAAGATACATAACCCTTGAGATGCACTGAGTCTCCAGGCTGAAAAGCCACATTAAGAAGCAGGAACTCTGCTCGGGGTTGGAGCCGTGGCCCTGCAGAGGAGCCGTCCTGGGGACAGCCAGCGCCAGGCAGCAGCTCACCCCATGCAGGGCTCTGCGTCGGAGGCTCCGCACAACTCACAGCTGGTGGGAAAGCAATTTTTTATTCTTTTTATATTTTTTTAAGAATAAAAGTGAGGGCTTCTTTTCTTTTCTAGCCACCAGGAGGATGTTCGAGCAAAAGGTTTTGAAGGGTGGTGTTAAAAAAGAGAGGAAGAAGCAGAAAGCAAAATGTTGGCTTTGCTCATTCTGGAATGTCCTTTCATGGCATCTTTCACATATTTCTTTACCAATGGAGAATTAGCTACAGCACTAATGCAAACAGTACTTGGAGTGGTAAGGAGAGCACAAACCTGGCCAAATTAGGTATTATCCCAAAAATGTTAAGCCCTAGAAGATCAGACATCCCACAGGTATAAAAGGGCTAAGTCTCCACAGCAGATCACTACCAAACATGCCATGTGCACGCGGGATTAGCAAGTGGTGAAGTAAGCAAGGGCTCCCAACACTCCCAGCTGCAGAACTTGAGCAAAATCGGCAATACAGTGGAGAAAGGCGGCCAGAAAGGCAGCAGCTGCTGCGTACCTCTGAGCACGCACTGCAAGACCCTGCTGGCCCATCTCAGTTATTTGACTCAATAGTTATTGGTGTCCAGAGACATGAAAAGGCTATTCTGTTTTTGATATAGGTGATAGCCTGTTCACCTCCAAAGATGTGGCTGGTATAATGTTCAGGATGACATACTGACAAGTCAGCAAGCATGTCACTAACTCTGGTGTGTGAGAGGAATTGCCTAATACTGGTAACAATAACACGTTCCATCAGCTTATACACCTCATAGACACAGTTCAGCTTCTGACTGGCGATGTTTGTGTGCATGGCCTGACAGCTAGCTGCAGTTTTTCTCCCTTCAAAAAGGAGCCCTGGACTCTTATTCAGCAACGATGAATGAGAAATCCCAGAAATTATGAGAAAGGAGGGGGGACGAAACCAGAAGAATTCAGGTAGCCACCCAAGTGATAAGACGAAGCAAACAGGAGTCTTTTCTGAATCTCTAAATTTAGCATTTTTTTTTTTGTGTGCTTAGTGAACATCAAACAAGACTATCTCAGTTTGAGACGATCTCGGTTTGAAGCGATCTTTATTTAAAGATACATGTATTAATTTGGACTAATGAGTGGAAAACCTACTGGGAATTACAGAATTTGTAAATAACATGACAGCAAAAGAAACAAACAGGTTTGGTTTTTTTTTTTTTTCACAGACTCTTAGAAGCTAGAGAAAGATATAATACCTGTGTGCAGTAATCTTTCTTACTAACAGTGAAGATGGGATTGTTCCTTACTGAGGCACTGAAGGGTGACAGTAACTGGTTTACACTGGGCTTCCAGTACATCGTGAGGGAGACTACTTAATAATACTGCATCTTCACGAGGGCAAGGGTCTTTCTAATATTATCCCAACTTCTAGTTCTGATTGCCACCACCACTTCTTATTTACGTGTGTGTAATACAGAAAATTATTCTCACTATTCCCAGTGACTGTATTTTTCACAGGTTCTCGTTTGTAATGATTGCCTAAGCAAACCACAAATGTTTAGCTCTACTAATCTTGCCTGAAAATCTCCACCACCTTTGCCTTCATTTCTTTGCTTCTCAGGTTAGTCATAATGATTTCAACTATTTGAAAGCATACAGTAATATTCTATCTGACTGCGGGAGTCCTAGTAATATAAAATCTCTATACTACCTCAGTTTTTACATTGGTTTCTGCAGATCGAGAGATATTTCTCTCAATATATTTCATCATATGTGCCATGCAAAAGTGGAGGCTATAGTCCAGCTGAGGCCTTGCCAGAAGGTAAGGATTGCTTTACATGTCTGACATAGTCCTGGTTTTACATATCCCACCATGAGGTTTGCTTTTTTTCAGCATCATGACACTGTGAATTGGTGTTCGGTTTGTGACCTGCTAAAAGCTGCAGACCCTTATCTGTGGTACTGCTGCCTGTCTCATTGCCCCCATACCCCCCCCCCCCCCGCCGCCCCAGCACTGCAGTTCATTTCTTCAGTCAATGGGTAGAGACTTCCACTTATCCTCATTGAATGGCAGCCTATTTATTTCAGTCCATTTATCTCTATTCATTGAGATCCTTTTGAATGCCAGCCCTGCCATCTAAAATACTTGCAATCCTTCCCAGCTGAGACTTACATGAAAATACATCAGGCATCCTCTCTCATTTGTCAACCAAGTTTTTATTCAATAGTAGCCAACACAAGACTGATGCCCATACAACCCCACTTGATATGTGTGGCCAAGCTGATGGTGAACCGGTGATTGCTGCTCCCTAAGGGTGGTTTTCTCAAGACTTGTGTCCTGGCTTTCAGCAGTTTCCCCTGGACAACGTTGCACTAGTCTGCCTATGAGCACGCCACGGGAGACAGTGCAAAAAGACACACTAAAGTCAAGATGTATCACATCTCCGGTTTCTCCCTTTACCACAAAGCCACTTATACTGTCGTTGAAGGAAATTAGAGTAGTTTGATGTGATCTGTTCTTGACAAATCCACGTTGGCAGTTACTTACCCCTTTGTGAACTTCTAGGCACTTTCCTAGAGCATGTACATTAGCAAAATGCAGATAGTGCAATTTGGTTGTATCTCAGTGGTAGTGAGCGAAGGAAGGACTTCCAGCATCCTTCTGTTTTCCTGCATTTATCTTCTCTATCAATATTATCACTCAAAAAGGCCCTTTACTGCATCCCTCCACTCTGTTTGAAGAGGACCAGACAAAGTGGTGTGGCCAAAAATTGCAGTGTGACTCCTCATTTCTCTTAGCTGAATTTGTTCACTCGCACAAGGGGCACTTGTACCACTAAGGGCATTGCTATTCTGTGTGGAGAGACCTTTGTGTGTCACTGCTTCAGAAAAATTGCAGCCCACACTCTGATCCTTTAAACGTTAATAGTTTGACTGACAAATTTATTTCATGTAGGTTGGGACTGAACCAGCTGCGCAAACTCTTTTCTGATGGCCCGGGGATACAGATGGGAATGAGGGAACATGAGGAGACAGGACAGGGTAATAAAATGTTTAGGCAGATGAATGTGACAGCAAAACACATGGGTAATGTTATGTGTCATTAACAGAGATATCACAAATGCCTATGGAGGGCACATGAGAAGATAAAAATGGCCATATCTGTATGTCAAATGACGAAGTGCAGTGACTCACAGTCATATACCTCACGTTCACTTCTTTGCCTATTCAAAAAGAGTTGGCCTCAAATGTCTGGCCTTTATCTTTCTGAAGAGAAGAGTAACAACTCCATCTGAACCCTTATGGTCTTGTGTTTTAACTGTAATGGCAGACAAACCAAAGCGGGTCTGGAGATGCTCAATCTGCCTTCTTCCTTAAACAGAGTTCTGATCCCAAGTGTAAATGCCAGCGGCAGACTATATTTACACTGCAACTGATCAGTGCAAGGCCATGGGCACAACTTGCAAGGCTGCAAGCTTCTCAGGCACACCTCGTGTCTTCTTCCAACTGAGCACAGCACCAGAGCCACTGTGGGTACCAGCACACCAACAAGAATAAAATAGCATTGCCTCCTCCCTGCTGTCATTCCCCTCTCTAAAACTTACTCTTGAAAGAGGTCATTTAAATGTGATCCTACTCCCTTAAATGATCATGCTGTCTCTTTTTTTTTTTGCCATACTACAGTGCTTTCAACTTCTTCCCATCATTAAGCCATTTGCGTGAAATGCTGAACTGATTAATGTGGCATTTTCCACTAAACTGTTTCAGGAAATGCTGCACCTTACCAGTCGGATGCTTTTGAATAATGCAATCTCCTTAGTATAATTAAAACTAAGTTCTGAAGTTAGTACCTTTTTTCCCTGGAGACACTCATCAAAATGTCAAGTGTTCCTTCTAGTGGAACTGCAATCCCATAGTACAAACAAATATATTTATCCACTGTTCCTTGCAAGCAGGAGACCTTTGCCTCTATTCTTTGTCACTTCATTTTTTAACATCAGTAAATAGTGCATGAAATAATAAACAGTCTCTATGCACAGAATGACAGTATTTAAAAAAGCTTGAAGAAATGAGGTACCATAGGTAACAATAGTAAGAAGTCCTTGTTTTGTTTTACTAATGATTCCTTTCATGTGTGACTCTTAAAATGAAGTTTAAATGCGTATTTACAAATGGAACAAATGATATGAAACAAAACATTTGTTTCCTGTAGACTGCTCAGGGCACTTTTTTTGCCTCGGAGAAAAACAGGGCTGGGGTGCCACCACCTGGAGAGCTGCAGCAATACTGTTCGCAGATTTCAAGTTTCTGAGAGTGGCTGGGACTTCACAGATTTACAGCTGACTCTTGCGCAAAACTCCAGGTGGGAAATCAGTTCAAAATATGTTTGAGAAATTCCACAGGTAGGAAGATGGTACATTTTAAAAATTGATCACATGTATTGTTACATTTACCCCCCAAAATCCTGACTATATGCATGATATACATAGCAGGTCAATGTATTCACTTGCTGTCCTCTCTCGCATGGCTCAGATGCCCTGAAAGTGAGAACTGGCCTGTTGCTGTAACCCACATCTCTGAGCCACATGACTATAATAACCTGTACTCAAATGAGAAAGTACCAGGTACAACCTACGTTCACAACCACATTACTTTGCACAGTCTGCCAGATTTTACAGAACCTATTTGACATTGTTTGTACTTTTTAAATTTGCTTTTACTAATTTAAAGGAAAACTCAGCTAGAAGTTACAGTATGCATTTAGGAAGTGGAATAAATTCCAGCTAAAAACTACATTATATATGTAGGATTGACTTGTCTCCAGCATTTTATTCTTTATTATATATTTATTATATATTATTTATTATTATTATCCATCTGAACATGAGGAAAAACTACTTCACAGTGAGGGTGACAGAGCACTGGCACAGGCTGCCCAGGGAGGGTGTGGAGTCTCCTTCTCTGGAGATATTCAAACCCCGCCTGGACGCAGTCCTGTGCAGCCTGCTCTGGGTGACCCTGCTCTGGCAGGGGGGTTGGACGAGATGATCTCCAGAGCTCCCTTCCAACCCCCACCATTCTGTGATTCTGTGTGATTCTGTGATTTATAATTGCTCTTCTTATTAAATTTGGATGTAGAATACAGTACACTGTTAGCTAGAGATAAAGATAGGACAGTTAAATGTCTGTTGTTAATTAGCTTCCTCCTCCTAAACGGTCATATATAAGCCATTGAAGTTATTATAGGAAACAGTGTGTGCTTGTGCAATAAGCACAACAAGATCAAAGCTTAATATTCTCCTATATCTAACTTAGGCCATCTGGAAGGTAGACATCCAGTCTAAGCTAGTCAGGTAAGATCCCTCCATGACTGCTGGGGGCAGAGAGACACTGCTGGGGCCCTTCGTCCTGCAACAGTTTCCGAAACCTGGTGCAATAAACTACCTTCTGGAAGAGCCCATCTGTCCCCACCAACCCTAGAGACAGCCTGGACATCCCCCTCACAATAGATACCTCAAGTTGTAGGTGGCCAAATGACCGGGAGTTGTACCTCACCCTGTTTCTAAGACTATAAAAAGACTCACATAAGCCCAGTGGAAGTACTGTCTGGCTTATATTTTGTTTAACAGAAACTAAGTGAATGAGAGCTATATCAGATATGTCTTCAGAGGAAAACAGTTCTCCAACCAAATCTGTAAATACGCTGCCTTTATCCCCAGCGGTGGCATTTACATGTGCATGTATTAGCCACAACTACTCTGCACTTCCTGCAGCTAATCCTCCTGTTTACCACTTCACTTGCAAAGCTCCTGTTACAAGATCACCAGATACTGGGGGAATGAATGTCTGACAACACTGATTAGCTTAAAGCATAACATAACTTCATTAGTGTCTTGTAAGGACACTTGATGTTTAAACAGTACCATTTCCTAGTTTACAAACATTTCAAACCTAGCACATCAATGCCATACAAGGTTAATTGCTCTTACTAATCCACTAATGGAAAACTATATGATAGAAAACCAACATAAACTTCTTTCTTTCATTTATTGGACCATTATACCAACTGTTCATAGTCTTCGATCTGTTAAGAAAATTATAAACTCAGTCTCCTTAAACCCTAAATGCTCTTAGTTTGTATGTGTCCATTATCTATTAAGACTAAAAGCCACAGCATTAAGCAGTTGCATATGCACAGGCAGACAGACAGAAATGCAGCTACCCAGTCATCCCAAGGCTGCCTTTGGGAGACTGTGCCACCAACACGCACGAGCCTTCTGTCTTCCGGGAAAGCCAAAATTGTCAAGGATCAGTTTGCTGGGGCTTTTTTACCCTTTCTCTAGCTAGACAGTAAATTTTTGTGGTTTTAATTGTTTAGATAAACACAAGGGTGTCAGTCAACATATCACGAACCATTATGGTGTCCAAGGGCCTATAGATGGAATGGTTCTGAGGGGTGAGTTACATGGTTACATTCGAATTCAGAAGCACCACAAAACATCCCCAAAAGTGGAACATGGTCATCTGCAGAGCTGCTACAAGAGCCCTTGGTGTGCTTCTGGCCTGGACCAAACTGCACCCTCCTAAAGGGCTCCTGGGCAGGTTCAGGAGTACCTGCAGCCACCCCGTTTTGCCCTTCGACTGCTCCTGCCCACCCGCACCTGGGCCAGCCCAGGGAGCCAGCCCTGGCTTGGGCATTGCTGCCCCACTCCTCTTCCCACCCTTCGGGACCAGCCAAGCCAACCTGCCACCACGGGCAGATCACGAGAGAACAGCCAAGGTGGGGTAGTCCACTGAAATACAGACAAATGCAGAAGGAGAGGCTCTTAATAACGGTTTCTTTCATTACCCAGCTTCATCAGATGAGTAATTTAATCATTTGATAACATTTTCTTTAGCTGTAAAATGAGCATTACAGTATGTCATACTTACACAGCTCACATGGAGAGCTGAGATGATTAAATAGTGGACATCTGTAAAGGTATGGTATGGAAATAATGAATCTGAATTCTGCGGTAGAGAACTAATTAATAAGTGGAACATTTTCCTATTTTTGTCTTTTAGCAGTTTGGCAATAGTTGCCAGGAACACTAATCTGTAGCAGGAAGGTTCAAAATCCCCTGTTCCCTTTATAACACAAAATGAGTCTTAAGTTTAGAAAAGCCCAAAATGATGACATCACTGTCACTCCAAATTCATAAAGATGTCACTGACTGTGGTGATTCTACTGTGATGGAAAATAGCCATTTGCAGTGGGTAGGAATGAAAACATTTATCACCTGCAATAGTTACACTGCTTCCTCCAGCAGAAGAAACCTGCTTGTTTAAGATATGTCTACCACACTAATGTGAATGAATCTCATCCTTGGGCCTGTGGTGGTGTTTGTAACAGCTGATCCTGCCTATTTTTTTGCAGGACTGTATGCATCTATTAGACTTCTCAGCAGGTCACTCATACAGGCTCACAGTACGTGAAAAAAATTGCTCAAATTGCAAAACATAGTACCAAAAGATCTAGACGGAGGCAAGACGTACCAAAATAAACTAATCATAATTAATTTAATAAGTGGACAGTGTATAAAGTACTCTTGGATGCTCTTAGACCTATTGCTAATATATATTTATAATCACTTAAGTTACAATATAGACTGAGGAATAATATAGAAAGAGAAGGAGTTATACTGTAAATGTATTGAAGGTAAAAATTATTGCTGCAGGTGCTGTGGCCAATATACCTTTATTTTTTGTGTTGTAATCAACAAGTATAATATGATAATGTTCTTCAGAAAGGACACAGAGAAAGAGCTAGTCTTGACCTTTTCATTTTGAGGGAAACATTGAAATATATTTCCTCTAGAATCAGGTGGATGCCTACTCAGCATTATGCAAAATTAATTTTTCACATTTAAGATAATGCTTAGCTATCACCTGTTGTTTGGAGGTTTTTTTTTTCTTACTGGTATTACTCATTTTTAAGCTTTTAATCTCCTGAGGCTAATTAACGGCCAATTTTCACAGCCTGCTGGAATGAGCCATGCTGTGGAGCAGCAGGAGTGATGGCAGCGCTCTTGCAGCTGGGAAAGAGGAACGTCACGATGGGCATAATCCTACCCACAGCCAGACCAGGGAGATGGACTATCACAAAATCTGTGCTGGCCAGTTAGGGAGTCACTTTTTATAGACCTTTCTTCACCGCTTTGGCACGCAACAGCTGATGTATGGTTTGGAGAATGAGTATTTATACCTCATCCAATTTTGAAACCTCTCTAGTGCAGCAATAGATGCTCCCATCTAAGGAAATACGGAATACTTTTTAACTATCATATTACTCTTTTTGCTGCAGTGGATGTCTGTGTTAAACTAGGGTCTTTTAAGACAGATAGAGTGAAGCAGAGATTTTTACCTCGAAAAGTGCACACATATAATATGAAATAGCATAGCACTTTTTTGGCATTTCTTTCCCCTTGTTTCCTATCCTGACTGCTTTGAAAAGATATTTCCTTTCACATTGCAGCAATCTCTGCCATGTTGTTTCCTCCACCCCAAAACACCCCCCGTGGCTTCCTGCTGAACACACAGATGAAGAGTTCAGTGCCACCCATCCAGAGGATGCTGACTCACACTGGTCGAATCCCTGTCCCCGGCACGGCACCCACACGTTGCTGGTCTGCCCAGACCTCCTCACGCTCTCATCCCTGCTCTCAGCTGCTCTCACTCACTCTGAGTCACCCACACAATTAGACTTTCACCTGTGCTTAATCATTGCTCAAAGTCCTTTAATTTGAACTGGCGGCCTTTGCCCTGGCAGGCACAGATTTACCTGGGCACAGCCAACGCCAGGCAGCCGGGCTCCTGCACCGGGCACAGGCGGGGCTGCCTGCCTGCCTCTGCTTAGGTCAGCATTTGCCTTTACGCGCATGTGACAGTCGCCCTGTAATGCCTTGCTCCCCGAGGGAAACCTGCGGTCTTCCCGTGGTACTACGTTCTGCCTAAGGCTGGTGGTGCAGCTTTGGTTTGCCCCAGTGTATTGGGTTTGCGTGGCCAGGTTTTGGCAGTGGGGGGGCTACGGGGTGGCTTCTGTGAGAAGCTGCCAGAAGCTTCCCCTGTATCCGACAGAGCCAATGCCAGCTGGCTCCAAGATGGACCCGCCGCTGGCCAAGGCTGAGACCATCAGCAACGGTGGTAGCACCTCTGGGATAACAGAGTTAAGAAAGGGGGCAAAAAACTACAGTCAGGAGAGAGGAGTGAGAATATGTGGGAGCAACAACTCTGCAGACACCAAAGTCAGTGAGGAAGGAGGGGGAGGAGCTGCTCCAGGTGCTGGAGCAGATTCCCCTGCAGCCCAAGGTGAAGACCATGGTGAGGCAGGCTGTCCCCCTGCAGCCCATGGAGGTCCATGGTGGAGCAGACACCCACCTGCAGTCCATGGAGGACCCCACACCGGAGCAGGTGGATGGCCAAAGGAGGCTGTGACCCTGTGGGAAGCCCACACTGGAGCAGGCTCCTGGCAGGACCCATGGAGAGAGGAACCCATGCTGGAGCAGGTTTGCTGGCAGGACTTGTGGCCCCGCAGGGGACCCATGCTGGAGCAGTCTGTTCCTGAAGGACTGCACCCTGTGGAAAGGACCCACACTGGAGCAATTCATGAAGAACTGCAGCCCATGGGAAGGACCCATATTGGAGAAGTCCGTGGAGGACTGTCTCCCATGGGAGGGACCCCACGCTGGAGCAGGGGAAGAGTGTGAGGAGTCCTCCCTCTGAGGAGGAAGGAGCAGCACAGACAACGTGTGATGAACTGACTACAACCCCCATTCCCCGTCCCCCTGCACCACTGGAGGGAAGGAGGGAGAGAAATCGGGAGTGAAGTTGAGCTCAGGAAGAAGGGAGGGGTGACGGAAGGTGTTTTAAGATTTAGTTTTTATTTCTCATTACCCTACTCTGATTTGATTGGTAATAAGTTAAACTAATTTCCCCAAGCTGAATCTGTTTTGCCCATGACAGTAATTGTTGAGTGATCTCCATGTCCTTATCTCGACCTATGAGGCTTTTGTTGTATTTTCTCTCCCCTGTCCAGCTGAGGAGGGGAGTGACAGAGCGGCTTTGGTGGGCACCTGGCGTCCAGCCAGGGTCAAACCACTACACCCAGAAAAATTCTTATTGTGAAGTCCCATATGGTATAAATCAGTGCTTGGATACTGCGGGGGTGAACACCATGAAAAAATCCCCAAATTAGCATTGAATTTAACCCATTATTTTTTACACATGACCTATTGAAGACTCAAAGCTTAAATCTATTTCTTTGCTAAAGTAAATGTCTGCAGCATGTTGAAGTGCTCTTTTATTATAGCACTGCTCATGAGTGTTTAGACTTCTGACATTTTAAAATACTTTTTAATTTATTTTAGGAAAATAACTCTGAATTTGAGAAATGAACCTCTGAAAATGAAATTAATTTTGCATGAATATATTCACATAATGTCTTTGGCTTTAACGAAATTAGTTTAATAAGGACATGTACAATTAGGTCATATATCGAGAAAAGAAAGCTGAATTACTCAATTGGCCTCTAAGACTCAACAAATTGTAAGTATGATCCTGAAATACTTAAGTTCCTACTGTGTTGCTTTTTTGAGATATAGCTAAAGAAATGCTTTCAACTATCTAGCCTTCCAAATTTTGAATTCAGCTGTGAAAAATGTCTTTTCCTAAAAGGAATGTGGAAGAGTTTCTGAAAGCTGAAATGAGTACCTCTCTCAGCTCCCAGTATAGAATATCACAAGCAAGCACATGAGTGCTTAATGACAGCCATCTTGTTCCAAATATAAAGCCGAAGCGAGAGAGGTCTGACACCTGCTTTGACACCGCGTCTGTACGAAGCGACTCAAACGGCTCTGAAATACACCCGTTTCCACTCACGGGAGTTTTCACTGGTTTGCTGTGGCTGTGCACCAACATAACCAAAAATAGATCTCAGCCCTATGAAGTCTATTTTGATTGCAAGTACCATCCTGTAAGAGGAAACAACTTGAAGTGCCTTTTGAACCAAACCTTTTGCTCTACTGATAAAAAGATTGTCAGATCTTGAGTTTAATTGGTATCGTTCAATCTCTCTATGGGCCTATAACTCATTGGCTTAGAATATATTAACCAGGGGAAAAAAAATGACCAAAAGGGCTCAAACAACTAGTTCTTGGAAAATTTATTTAAAGAAACACAAGAGAAAAACTGCTTAACTTACCAAGCTTGGACTTAGAGGATTGGTTTGAATCAGAAAGTAACACAGGATTACAGAAATCAAAAAGGTTTATCTTGTTATATTGTCTTTTTAACTATAAGTAGGGGTTACACTAATAAAGACTAATAATTTTCAGAAGAAAATACTATTAATAGGGTTAAAACCAAGACATGCAGGTGAATTCTGACACAGGGGCTACTTTTAGCCTGGGCCAGATAGCGCCGTGTCCTTTCTCACAAAGAGGAGCCTACGCGGTGGTCGACACTACAAACGCGGCACCAGTCCGGTCGCGTGCTCCTGCTCTCCTGATGCCAGCCCTCCTCATTCGGTACCCGCCCAGCCCCTGCAGAGCGGGTGCGGAGCGTGTCTCCAGGCACTGACACGGAGCTAGGGACTGCCTGCCTGCCTGCCAGCAGCCCTGACACTGTGTGCATCATCACAAACTGTCACACGCTGCACAACTTCTCTGATGCTGGTGAGGAATCCTGTCACCAGGACAGAGCTCTCAGGACCTCACGAATCCATCTTGAAACCATCGCTACAGATGTCAGGGCTTCTGTGAGGGAAGGCCGTGCTTGGGACTAGCTGTATTTCCACTGCCCAGCGGCAAAGTGCATGATTTCTGAGCCTACGTGGCACAAGCATTGCTTCTCTGGCTGGGTCTGCTCAAGCCCCGACATTCTTCCTGCTCCCAGTCCGTCCTTTTCCCTAGCCTACTTTCAAAAGTTGTGCAATCTCACAAATCTGCAAGCAGTTCCTCTTCTTCCCCATACCTCATGCTACCTATGTGCTTTCCTACTGTATGTCCTGCCTCTGGGGTCTTTCTTCTGTAGGATGGCAAGACTGATGGTGGGGGAAAAGGCCCCAGTAAGGTCTTGAGGGGCAAGAGGCCATAGATGATTCTGACAGGACAAATCTATTAATTCCTTCAGGAACATTACAAAACTGACCATCTTTGGCCTACACCAAGAGACAAACAATAAAGAAACCTTAAGGCAACATGCACATTACAAGCCATCACAGCAAAGTAACAGCAACAAGGTAAGGCTAGAAGAGCCCAATGCCATCCCCTTAGGAATACAGGAAATAAATGTTTTGTCGATCAATAAACCCCATCACCTTTCCCCGAGGAGTCCAGGATACAAAATGAAATGTTTTCAGGGCTAGGAGAGGCTGCATCTTGTCTACTACAGCAGAACAAGTCAATAACATGAACTTACGTGAGCAGCGTCAATTTGCCTTTAGTAAGTCAGATAAAATCAAACAGGGGCTCCTCACCTTTACCCGAGACCAAACAGATCAAATAGAGGGCTCTTAGCCCTTGTTTAAATCCAAAAGAACAAACCAGAACAGGTTTCCGGCCTTTTTCAGTTTGCAGATCCCTCTACAAGTTTCCTGTGGCTCTGTATGCCAATGTAACATGCCTGGCAATAGCACTGCTTCTCTTAGTTACCTGCCAAAGACATACAGAAGTTACCCAGGGACCATAGACCCTCATCATTGACAGGTCTCACCCCTGTCCAAGTCCAGAGAAATCAAACAGAGGAGTCTCTAGTCAAGGATTCTCCTCCAACTTTTTCAAACAGATGGAGATGGCACAAAATTTCCCTTTTCCAGGATCCTAGGCAGACTCAGTGGGTTGATGTGATGTTGGACAAGGTTCATCCTCCTTGGCAGTGTGCTGTCAGCCAGTTCCCTGTGCCCTGGATGCCAGAGATGCCTGCACCCCATCAGAAAAAGGCCTGTGGCCAGGGAGGGCTGATTCACTTCTTCATCTTAAAGTGAATGCCCTCATGCTTTTTTAGTGTCTTCTTGCCCTGGTCAGCCATTGCTGCTAGCCACAAGCCTTAAGTTTCTACACCATGGCACCTGATCAAGTGGCTAACCCCCAAGTGTGCTTCTGCACAAAACCCCTCAAGAGGTAAACTAACATGCCGGTCTCCCACAACTGAAGGAGCTCCCCCATTCACCAGGCAGGGCAATAGAATTTCCCTCTTATGAGAAGACTGTTCTGCACAATGGTAAGGTTTTGAGCCCTGAAGGGTGGTCAGTGTAGGAGCATATGGGAGGAGAGAGGAGGCTAGAAAGCCAGGTTTCCTCAGTGAGGGAACCAGTTGGCTCATGCTGCATGAGCTAAAATTGCAGACATGTAAAACAATCAGTGATTACGGACTAAAGCAGGAGTTCAATGCAAGCAAAGATGTGTTAATTGAAGATGTTGACTAAAACTGTGACCTCCTCCAAGTGCAGCTCTGCATGCCAGACACAGCAACAGGAGCATTTCCCAAGAACCAAGAGGGCTATTTCACAGTCGAGCATTGAAGCAGATCTCGTCACAGCCTCTGAATGCCCAGCCGTGGATCCCTGGGTCATGGATAGAAAAGCATCCAGCGTCCATTCTCCTGTTCAGAAGGAAATGAATTGTTTCATTTCTCTTAAGGAGAACTGCCACTGTAAATGGGGTATGACCATGTTACTCTGTCATGGTTTAACCCCAGCCGGTAACCAAATACCACACAGCCGCTCGCTTGCTCCCCCCTCCCCAGTGGGGTGGGGAGAAGAATCGGAAAGAAAGGAAAACTCATGGGTTGAGATAAAAACAGTTCACCAGGACAGCAAAGAAAAGGATAATAATAATTATATTATACATTAATCATGATAATAATAATAATTAAAAAATATAATGATAACAGAATATAGAAAATGAACGATGCACATGTTCTCACCACCCGACAATTTGATGACTGATACAGTCCGTCCTGTGCAGCGATCACATGGCAAAACCGAGAGCAATCTCGGAACAGCAATATTCCCCAGCAGTGATCTCAGAACCCAAGTTCCAGAGAGAGTGAGCAAGGGAACGAACAGCCAAACAAACAAACAAAAGCACGAACGAATGAAAAGGCCCCTGGCCCACCAATCAACCCCCACTATATACTGTGCATGACGTCTATGGTGTGGAATACTCTCTTTGGCCAGTTTGGGTCAACTACACTGGGTATACCCCTCCCGGGTTTTTGCACCTGCAACCCAGGTTAGCAAAACCTGGGAAGCTGGAAGATGTCCTTGACCTCTCAGCAGCAACTAATAACATCAGTGTATTATCAACGTTCTTCACACACCAAATCCCGTACTAAATCCAAAACATGGTAGCTACTGGGAAGAAAATTCGCTCCATCCTGGCTGAAACCAGGACATACTCCTAAACCATAGGTGTGACAGAGAAGAAAGGAGTGACCTTCTTGGTCACTCTCAAAAGAGACATGTCACTATGGGAAGGATGGGTTCTCCAAATAGGAGCAATTCATAAATGGTGGAGTTGCTTTTAAGTATCCATTAGTCATCTACCTTCTTTCTCACTCGATTGTACTATTCACCATAATTCACAGATGATTTTTCTCCCAGCAGCATTAGAGAGTGGATTTAAAGCACTAGGGCTTCTCTTCAAAGCAAAGGAATACATTCGGATGATGTGATACGTGTTATTAAAAAGTTTAAATCAAAACAGAATGGTACATTTTATTTTAAAGTGTATGACTTGGAGAAATCTTATTCTAGGGGGTTATTTTAATTGACTTTTTGTCTCATATAGAATGAATATATTTTGGAAATGTCTGCAGTTCCCACAAAATACAGACATCCCAGGGTCAGGCTCCCTGGTCCCAGAGCTGCTGTGGTCTCTGCTCACCATGAGATGGGAGTAGAGAGTCCCTGACACAGCACCAGTTTGAGGGCTTATGTACCAAACGCTTAAATGTAAACAATAGTTTTTCTAAATCCCTTTCTAATCTCTCTCTATTTTAATAAAAATTCTAGCTCACCCTATCCAGACTTACAGATATTTTCTTGATGCTGAGCAGAGAACATACCCTAGGAATGAGCTTGCTCCTGTGTACTTTATTTAAGCAATTTCCCATTAAACCAGTTCAGCTGACGAGTGCAGAGTGGTAAGTCTAATACTAAGTGACACTCAAATCAAACCTTTTTGTTGCAATCACCAGCTCTTTTGAATGAATACTTTGTCACTGGTTTTCTGCTGGAAAGATCTTTCCTTGCTTATTTTAAAATCTTTCCTTAAATCAAAAGACAAATGAATCCAGCATTTTTAGACAGCAGCAGCTACCACTACAGGTCCCATCAAAACATCTTAAAAAGCAACAGAGAAAAACAACAGGCATGATAGTTGTATTAACAGCTCAGTGAAATTAGTAACGTTTCCTTGTGAGAAGGAATACAAACCTAGTAATAAAGTCAGTTATTTCTTGGAAGGAGGATTGTCCAAAAGAAAAATTAGCCTGAATGTATCACAGAAAACAGAAACTGCTGCAGGAGTGATGGTCTCCTTCACAAGCTAGTTTTACAGAAGCGACTATGAGTTTGAGCTAACCAAGCTACCTATACCTGGACCCAAGAAGAGCAGAAAGTCTTAGGTTCTAGATTTTGCTGCTTTTAAATCCTTCAGATCAGTGATTTCCAATCTCTCACAAGCTGTAGAGCACTGCCAACACTCAACACTTCTCAGGGAGCTTCAAGATACTGACAGGAGTCTGCTGAACTTGGAAACTGAACTTCAGTTGTAGACTGTTTTCTACGGCCTCCTGCCTGTCAGGCTGCAGCCACCCTCTGAGCTCTTGGTATCCATTATAAAACCAGCAGAGAGGAGAGAACTGTTGGTTTTCTGTCAAGCTAGCCAAGATGACATCTGTCTCTATAAGGGTTCACAAATGAACAAAGCATGAAGCTAAACAATAAAAAGGCATTCTCGCAGATGTATGAAAGGATAACGTATGCTGGCTGAGACTCAAGTCCTGATAAGCTGAGGTAACGTTTTCTGAAAAACTTCTTGCTCTCGCTAATTCACACACATCTGGGACTCATCTTGGCAAGATGTAGTAGGATATTTCATTCATTTAAAAAAATGAGTTTAATTAAAAAAAAAAATTATATGGATCTATATTTGCCCCAGTGAGTGCACGAGGAAAATGATGGGCACATTTAAAAGCAATGAAGAGGAAACTGGGCTTGCAGGATTTTCCTATTAGTCATGCATCTGTTTTCACCAATCCCATGATGTTTCCAGGTGTTTGGCTGACTTGTTTGCTTGGCCATACAGATGCCTAACATATGTCAATCAGCCTGATTATGTTTCTTTAAGGAATCCTGCCTGCAGAGCCATGCTCTCAGGCCCTTCTGCTGCTGGTAGGATTACAGACAGCTCTTTATTATCCCTGACTCAGGTCATGATGGGCTAATTGTACAAATGCAACCAGTGTATTGTGCAGTACGTGTGGGTTCAGCTCAACACTCCTTTGTTCTGTGCTCAATGCCAGGGCAGTTGTCCTGTCTCTTGGGTGGTCAGCATTGCATACAAATACCTTGCTTTTTGCCACAAACTCCGCAGCTGAATTGTTAAATGAGTGCTGAAATCTCAGTTCCCTACAAGTCAATGGGGGTTTTGTTAGTGCTTTCAATGGGGTCAGGTGTTTGTGCATTGCTGGATGCTTGTTCCCTATCAGGCAATAGCAGATTTGTACACGTTGCTGTTCGTCAGCTGTCATTTTCTGGAAGTATCAGTCTATGTATTTGTGTAACTGTTATTATCACCTTAAGCAACATTTCTCTATTTCAGAGACCTGCAGGTTGGTACTGAGACTTCAGAGCGTTTGAGAGAACAGGAATAGATTTTTACCAGCAGCAGATTTAGAATAGATTTTTACCTGAGGGGCTTGGGAGGGGAAACACGGCCGGAGGGAGTGGGAACAGACTTGATTTATTAATGAGTAATGTGCTTTGTCCACTGCCTGGTGGCCTTTAACAGAGTCCCTGGAGTAAGTTATTTTTTAAAAAGGCATCATTTATTTCCAGTAAAGCTACAAAGAGTTGCTGTAGGGCCTCTGGGTCCCTTTCTCCCAGTGATAGTAGTGATGCTGTCCAATAAAAGTGGGCAAGTAAAGCACTTAAGAGAAATTTTAGGTCCCTTTTTAATGAATTGTTATATGCCCATATTAAAGCCAAGTCTTGTTACTTTCAAATCAAGCATATGCTTTATAGATATAAAGCTGCGGCATCCCGCTGCGGATATCGGCCCGTCCCAGGGAGATGCCCAGTGCCCAGGGAGGGGGCTGCCTCGCTGTCCCCCCATCCTGCCCAGCTCCTTGGCTGGGGGGTGGGACAGCCCTGGCTGCGAGGTCCTGCCCTGCTGCCCCAGAAGTCGCCGTGGTCCCAGCCCCCGGGGAGCTGCCAGCCCCTACAGTGCCCTGCCATGTGCAGGGCACGAGAAACAAAACCCTCCTGAAAAGCAGCCGTCCATCATTGACCCCTGTCCAGCATCTCCGCCTGCTTTCCAGCAGCTGAGGTATGACGAGGCCCACATGCAGCTCAATGAGGCCAAGCAAAGCACACTGAAAGGAGGGGACCACCCACTGCTCCCAAATGGCCGACACACTAGACAAAACACCCTGTTCCCAGCACTGCTGCTCACTCCTGAAGGGCGACTGCATCCTCAACAGATCAAAGCAGGAAACAGCCATGGGGAAAATGTCACTCAGGTCACAACGAAAAGGGTTGGAGGCAGGAGGTGGCATGTGCCCTTCCATCAGTGGTTCCAAACCCACTCATGCACAGCTACCTCATTGCCCATCTAGGGACAACAGCGGGATCCCAGCCACAGGCCAGTGCCACACTTAAAGAAGGATAGCTAAAGGCAGCCTTCCCAAACTGGCAGAGCCATCCAGAGAAGTACCGCACAGCCAGAGGATGAGGGGAAAGCCCACATTGTCCTTCACACGTGCTTGTCCAGCCCCTTCTCAAAGGACATTTCACAGCACCCACAGGTAGCCCATGTCGGTGTTTCACTGCCATGACTGATCATCTGCAATGGGTTATCTAGTGCCAGGTGGTATTTACAGACAAATAAATAAAATTATGGGTCAATTAAACCCCCTTACTCATCTCTTCTCTTTCTCCTTCCGTAACTTGGATAACAAGCGAACAGAAAAGAATTACTCTTGGTCCTTTTTTATTGCTTATCTTGAGCAGAGCCTTTTGCAAAGGATTCAGAAAGACACCCGCACATCTTACAGATGTAGGACTATTGAACAATATTGTCCAATTTAGCTTCACAGGTTTTCAACCTTGTTTTAAATGGTGGTATCACTCTGAAAAAAACCCTGTGAATGCTATAAAATATGGATTTGTTAGACAGGGAAATAAAATATTTAGCATTCCTTTCTCTTTACTAACAAATCACAGCAAAATGGAAAAGGCAAGCATTTCGCGGACTTGCATTCTCCAAACTTAGACAGAAATAAACCTCCATGAGAAAGCCTCAGAAAACTTCAAAAAGATTCCACTGGGGGCATTAAAAAATCTGACAACCTACCAGGATTTGCAGTGCACATTTTGTTTTTATGCTTCTGAAGAATGCCTGTTGTTTTTATCAAGGGACTAGACCCTTCTCAAAGGAATGGACGACCTCTGAAGTAGTGTTACGCAGCACACCAGAAAGGCCAGGGTTTGACATCAGTGCAGAGGAGTGAAAGGAGACTGATTCCAGTCGCTGGCTCCTCAAGCCTTACATCTTACAGTATGACAATTTACCGCTCACAGAACAACAGAGGACCTCACTATGGCTTTTCACACGGCATCAGCACTGGGCAGTAGCACAGGAGAACAGGCTTCTCACTCAGCTGCTGATGCCAGTTCAAGGAAGGTGCATGTGATCCATCCTACAGCTGCTGAACTTCGGTGGTGACCAGTAGTCACCAAGCACAGCCCTGCTCTCACATCTTTCTTCATTAGGAAGTAGTCAGGAGAGTTAATAGACAATGCTGTCCTGATGTTTCATGTAGCTGTTTTGGACCCTCGCAAGAAGGCATAACCCAACAGGTAGAGCTTTCCTCCCTGGACCCCCCGAGCCAAAGACCGCTTCAGTTAGGGAGAAGACTTCAGCTGACTACTGCTGAATCACAGGCAGGTGTGCTCAGGCAGTAGGACTTCACCTCTTCTGGCTAGGGCTGAATCCGGGAAAGGTAAGCTGGATGTCAGCCTTTCTTAACGACTGGTTCTCTCCCAACCGATGTACAGAACAGCACAGCAGCCTTACGCCATTACTGCTGGCAGAGGGAATACAGCAATGATCTGAACGAGGGGATCGAGTGCACCCTCAGTAAGTTTGCAGATGACACCAAACTGGGAGGGAGTGTTGATCTGCTGGAGGGCAGGCAGGCACTACAGCGGGACCTGGACAGGCTGGATCGATGGGCCGAGGCCAATTGTATGAGGTTCAACAAGGCCAAGTGTTGGGTCCTGCACCTGGGTCACAACAACCCCAGGCAACGCCAAAGGCTTGGGGAGGAGTGGCTGGAAAGCTGCCCGGCGGAAAAGGGCCTGGGGGTGTTGGTTGACGGCCGGCTGAATATGAGCCAGCAGTGTGCCCAGGTGGCCAAGAAGGCCAACGGCATCCTGGCCTGTATCAGAAACAGTGTGGCCAGCAGCAGTAGGGAAGTGATTGTCCCCCTGTACTCGGCCCTGGTGAGGCCACACCTCGAGTACTGTGTTCAGTTTTGGGCCCCTCACTACAAGAAAGACATTGAGGTGCTGGAGCGTGTCCAGAGACGGGCAACGAAGCTGGTGAAGGGTCTAGAGCACAAGTCCTATGAGGAGCGGCTGAGGGAACTGGGGATGTTTAGTCTGGAGAAAAGGAGGCTGAGGGGAGACCTTCTTGCTCTCTACAACTACCTGAAAGGAGGTTGTAGAGAGATGGGGGTCGGACTCTTCTCCCTAGTAACAGACAACAGAACAAGAGGAAATGGCCTCAAGTTGCGCCAGGGGAGGTTTAGATTGGACATTCGTAAAAATTTCTTCACCAAAAGGGTTGTCAGGCATTGGAACAGGCTGCCCAGGGAGGTGGTGGAGTCCCCATCCCTGGAGGTATTCAAAAGACGTTTAGATGAGGCCCTAAGGGATATGATTTAGTGGGGGACCTGGTAATGCTAGGTTAATGGATGGACCTGATGATCTCGGAGGTCTCTTCCAACCAGAACAATTCTATGATTCTATGAATGAACTGGGAAGGAATGAGTTAAATCTTTTTTCCACTAAAAAGTCAAGTGGTAAACTCATAGCTTAACCCTCTCTCTACCACAAAACCAGTCTGTCAGCCACAGTTTTGGAGTCCTTTTACCTTTGTGATAAAACGGCAGTTGTTTTTTTGGCATTTGCCAAAAAGATATTGTTACCTTCTACCCCCTCTTCAAAAATTAAGTCTTCATTTACAACCAAAAAGACTCTGACTCTGTCTGTGGTAATAAATGGGGTTTCCTGCATCATTAATGCCTCCTTGTAACAGATTGCCTCAACTACCAAGTAACAGCTCAGGCCAGGAGAGGCACCAATAGTACTCATCTAGATTAAGCATTGTAGATTACTTCTTCATTCCCTTAAACTTCTTCATGATTGTGAAGTTTTTCCATATTAATTCCAAATCTGTACACGTTTTACTTTGAACTTTGTCAGAAAAAAAGACAGCACATCAGAAAAAGAGAGTAAAAGACATAAGCAAATAATCAGCTTCATTAAAAAATAAAATAAGAGAACTGAGGCAAGCTGGAAATAAAACTGTGTGCTGGACCATGTTATTTAAAAAGTCCTAAGAGAGCAAAAACTGTTAATTTGGCAGCAAATTTCAGTGAATCTGAATAGTAAATAAGCTTTAGATAACACTAATTACAAAGACGCTTCGAATGCTACTGCTGCAGCTGCCAAAACACCTTCTATAGCTCTATTCTGTGACAACATTTTTATCAAGCATTTGAAATGAATAGCACCATTTCAACAAGCTGACTTCAATGTTCATGTGGCTATATTTAAACAGATTTTGTCAAACTTCATTCCTATAGAAAGTCAAGAATACTACAGACTTCTGAGTGAAAAAAATGGAACGCATAGCAAAAATCATAATCACGGTAGAAAATAAAGACCTTTTTATTAAAAAATACTTGGTCAATGAAGATCCACTGAAATACCAGCACACAGGCATATTTTTGTAATTCTTGGCCTAAAGAATATCTGCCAGGTTAAAATATTCTAACTGAATGCACGTGAAACAGAAAGGTCATTGCAAAAATCCATTTGGGCAACTGGGGCCAATTCTATACTCCATCCACTCAGAGGTTAAATCACCTCTTTATGCAGGTGCTTAACAGCAAAGCATGTGTGCAAATCGGTACTTAGAATTTAATGCCCTCTTGTTATATAGAATACTAACATCTGTGGTTTCTTCCAGTACCCTTTTTCTTGCCCTGTACCAGGTGATTCAGAAATCACATGTATCGAGAACGACGAAAGTGAATTCCAAATTCTTCCTGCCTCAACAGTATTTCAGCAGCTCCAGGGAGGTCCTGCTTCCTTTGTGCATAAGGTTTGAAGGTTTTAGATTTGATATTTTTAAGTAATAAAATATCATTTCCAAATTTGAAAGTGATATAGTAGCATTTTTCAAAAAATGAATGAATTATCAAAAGTTATGCATTACTGACACTAATCTGTCACTGTAATTTCTTTCACTGAGCAGTTACTTGCATCAAAACACATTGGAATAACTCAGCGGCCTCTATTACTTACTGCATGGACTCCTACCATGATCTAAAGAGAACACTCTCACCCTAAAAGGCTCCAGAATAATGGCAGCACATCCTTCTTTCTCCAGACAATCATCCTGGGATGTTTCAAAACCTATCATCAACTGACATTGTGTAACTCTTAATTAGATCTGACAAGGGTAAATGTTCGTATTTTTTTCATATCCTACAAAAAGATTGGGTGTTGACTAATATTAGACCTGTTGTAACATAGGAAAACCAACTCAACCACAGTGATGTTTTTATTAGACTGATACTTCGTTTGGGTATTTTTTCATTTGCTACGAAATTGCTGTCCCCACTGAGTTGTTATCTAAAGAGCTTTGGAAAAGAAGGGATGGGGAAGCTTTCAAAGTGTTCTTCCTCTGCTTTTATAGGCTCCTTGTTCATTTTTCCTCGTTTACTCTAAGGGAAGACAGTAATAAAATCAAGCTTCTCAAAAAATTCTTTATTATACTTAAACAAAACAATTTCTGCAATGTAAATTCATGGTATATTGGGGAGCTAGTTATTTAACCACAAGTTTTATTAATTATTATGAGACAGCTAACCAAGGGCAGAAAGCAGGAAATGGAAATTTCCAGGCTTCACTTTGAAGATTTTTCTCCTAATACTGTACAAAACAAATTAGCTTCATTCTAACAGAAACAGAAATAGACTCTTGACTACAGCAACCTCATTGTGCTGTGCTTTCAGGGAAGCTTGTCAGCAGCTGTCTGATCAACTCTGATCTTGCTTCCCACTGTAAACATCAAAGATGCTTTTTGTGGCTTACCATAAAAATAAGCACCAGACTCCAGCATGGGCTCTTTTTGGTTGTTGTCTTCTGGGGACAACAAACTGCAGAAATGCTGTCCGCAGAAGTGCTAGAAGAGATCCAGACGTTTTCTGCAGTTTCTACTTACCCTGTTCCAACAACTCTTGTTTGCTCCTCTTGTTCCGCTTAGCAAAGCTGTACCATTTAGTCTTTTACACAGGCAGATTTATCTCAAAACCTGTATAGCGGCTTGAGTGCCAAACTTAAAAAGTTTAATATTAGACACGTCAGCATCAGTCCATCTTTGTTTTTACATGCAGCAGAACAGATCTTCAACAGACCCCACCAATGCAATGGCTCTACGGATTTTGTGTCAAATTCTGTACTCAGTTATACTGGTAATGATGTTCACAATGTTAATCCACCAACATTACAGAGTAAGATTTGCACTGATGAGAATAGAATACTTTCCACAACAAAACACCATTTTTAGAATTTCTGAAAGCCTCACAGCTTCCCTGAATGTCTCTTTAGCAAAGAATAATTTTACTCCTGTGCTTTATTTAGGCAATAGTCCCAGTCCCTACTGTTGACATTTGATACAGCCCTCAGAGAAGTCAGTTAGAAACCTACTTTAGCTACAGTAGAAACGTATCTCTGTTGAAAGGTCTATCTGCAAATAATTGTCTAGGATGTGACTTGCCCTCTCTGCAGGCACCATGAAGACATCAAGGCCCATTACGTATCTGCAGAACCTTTAGAACAATACATAACTTAGTATCATTACGTTGTTCTCAAAGTAATAGGAAAGGTGTCACAATCACAGAACACCAAAAGCTTTTTAAAAAGATTAACGGTATATATATGTACTCCAAAGACCTGCTCCAAACATGTTAAAGGCCAGTAAAAAGAAATTTAAGAATGGATTATCCTTTTTTTTAATGTGCATTTATGTGTAATCATTTTATTATTGTGATATGATTGTCACTTGGATTAAAGAATCACATTCTGTGTTAAACAAATGAAATATTATATATTATATATTTTTGTGCAAATTTGTTGAAAAAGTAGTGGCTGGCACTTGGCTGGTGTTTAGTGACAGTGACATACAAACATGAGTGCATTTTACACACACAGTGAGTTTGCCAAGTTTATTTGTCTTCTTATAAAACATTTAAAAATTAAGATCTATAAATAGATGGCGTAGATTTTAGGTACTAGTGAGCATAAAGATCTTTACAATAGACAGAATTCACACATAAAGCGGACAGGCTAGTCAGTTCTGTTTTCGATGGATTAAAAGTCAATACACCTTTTCAGTACAGTGATCATTTTAGATAACGTGATACAGATACTCAGGACGTCCCAAAAATGTAGATGCTCCGAGGGATTCTATGAGTAAGCGTCTCCATGAAAAAGCTGGCATTGAGACCAACTTTGCACCGCGGTGAGGGAGCAGTTTAAACACACTCCTTCTGTCTGAGGGAGGACGGCTGTGAGCCGGCTTCGCTGCCAAACCCCGGAGTAACGGGGTGCTCTCCGGCATGCCTGCCGGGAACGCCGCTGGCGTAACCGCGCGGCCCAGGAGGCTCCCCGCTCAGCGTGCGGCGGGTTTAGATGCTGGCCTGAGCTGGAGACCTTGTGACCACCTTCTGAGGTAGGTGGCTAGCACAGGGTTCTAGGTGTCACTGTTGGGATGAGTTCCTCAAAGACTGGTACTGCGACGGCTCATTTCCAGGCACCAATAATTACACCTTGTGTACGCATACCGTGCTTGTAGGAAAGTAAACCAAACAAAGCCCGTGCAGACCATTATCAGGCAAAATAATAAGGCAAAATGCAAAGGGATGAAAGGAATCTTCTTCTGTACCCTTCATGGTATTTTTTCCTAGTTTTTTAATAGTTTTTGGTTCTTGGAGTTCCAAAGTACTGCCGAAACTAGTATAATTACTTTGTATGAAGCTACTGCAGTCACATTCATTATTTCTGATTATCAAAAAGAACAAATTTAATCTCAAAACATGTACTGAGTGTTGAGGAAAAATCTAGGGCACAAGAATATTCAGAATAAGTTTAAGCTACGAGGCAATGACAGTTTCTCCTTCATCTATGAAAGAGGATTTCTTTTCATGTATCCAAGATGATACCATACTGTTCAGCTTTAAAATTCAACAGCTTTTTCTTCTCAAAAAAGAATAAACCTCTGAAATCCTTCCCTAAAATATTAACTAGTAAGTGGACTGTCTTAAGGTTCTCTGAATCATCTCTTGGGATATGCCGTGTCTTTGTAAGCTACACTGCTTCCAAATATATTTGCGAAGTGAAAGGGAAACTGGCACCCGCACTCAGTAGTGGCATTTCATCAAAATATATCACAGTGGTGGTAAATGTTACCACTTTGGTCAAGCCAGTATATTGCAATTTAAACATTCCAAAGTTTTAAAATATTAAAAATCAATAATTTTTTAAGATACTGAACTTTTATTTATTTCCTTAAATTACTTAGAAATACATTCTATAAACTCTTCTACATCTCTCACCTATTTATGCCTCTTATATTAAAGCCATCGCTATACCACCTCTACTAAACAAAATCATCTGCCATAGATTGTATGAACACAGACCCTAATTCTGCTGTACGTCCTGCGAATTATTTTTCTTCCTCTTCCAGCCCCTGACATCTTCCTTTCATGATTCTTGCCTGTTAGTGACATCAAAATGGTATGCAACACAGAGATAAATTGTCCCCAATGACTGTGATTACAGATTTTGTAATATTCAGAAGTCAAATCTAAACACTTCTCAGCATAAAAAAATGATGCCTAAGGAATGCTGATTATGACGATGTTACTGTTTTAAACTGGGCATGTGGAGAACTCCACCAATTTATCCTTCATCTCTCCTTATGCATGGAAATCACTGTTGATTTTAAACATGAAACTATTGGTATGGTTTGAGTAAAACCTTTTACTGGAGTAAAAAGATGCTATTCAGCTTGCCAAAAATCCTTTTATTTTTATATTAAGGGATATATTTTCTTTTTTTAATTTGGATAGTTTTTTGCATTACTAGTGCTTAGTCTTTGCCTTGCAAGTCTATCAAATTCTTTAAAAGACAGAATTAGCACACTTCAAGGATTAAGTTTGAATTTAAATATTTAGCACTTCTTATAAAAGTGACCCAGTTTCAAAAATATTATCAGTAAAATTCCACATATGGCCACAAAGCTGGCACCACTTTCTATGCATGATTACTTACATCATGAGCATTTTCAGATCTAATTCAAGAGAATCCATGAGAAAAACTAGAAACATGTTTCTCCACATACAACTTTTAGGAACCAATTTAGGGAATTCCAGAAATGTGTAATCATATAGGAAACCTGTCTTTAAAAAGCTTATGAATTCTGATTGATCCTGGGGACTAAATATCTCTCTCTGACTGTAAACTCCATTTTGAATGTGGTCTGTGATGCTTTCAAGGACCTAAGTTTCAGAGGATAGTGATACATGACTGATGTATCACTGTCATCACCATGTCTCACTAACTTGGTCAGCAGATAACCACTAAGACTCCCGTTTCAAAAAAGCATCTTCGATGGGGGCCTGGCTGAAGCTAATAAAAACAATTTTCCCTTTGACTAGCTAGGTTTGAGATTCAAAAATTCTCAAATGACAGGAAATAGAAATCATTGCTCCAGCCTTTAACAATGAAGATACTGAAGAACATCACAAAACTGGAGTTTTAGGAAAGTATGTATTTACATTTACAATTGATTTTGACAAGCACTACTGCCAGGGTCTTCAAAGGGACTTGTCTGCGCAATGGCTGGAACTGCATCACAGAAGATGGGACAGGATGCCATTCAGAGGGACCTGGACAAGCTCAAGAAGTGGGCCCAGGTGAACCTCATGAGGTTCAACAAGGCCAGGTGCAAGGTCCTGCACCTGGGTCAGGGCAACTCCCAGTATCAACACAGGCTGGGGGATGAAGGGATCGAGAGCAGCCCTGCCGAGAAGGACTTGGGGGTACTGGTGGATGAAAAGCTGGACATGAGCCAGCAATGTGCACTCACAGCCCAGAAGGCCAACCGTATCCTGGGCTGCATTAAAAGAAGCGTGGCCAGCAGGCCGAGGGAGGTGATTCTGCCCCTCTACTCCGCTCTGGCAAGACCCCACCTGGAGTACTGCATCCAGCTCTGGAGTCCTCAGCACAAGAAAGACATGGACCTGCTGGAGTGAGTCCAGAGGAGGACCACAAAAATGATGAGAGGGCTGGAGCACCTCTCCTATGAGGACAGGCTGAGAGAGTTGAGGTTGTTCAGCCTGGAGGAGAGAATGCTCTGGGGACACCTTATTGCAGCCTTCCAGTACTTAAAGGGGGCTTATAAGAAAGATGGAGACAGACATTTTAGTAGGGCCTGTTGTGATAGGACAAGGTGTAATGGTTTTAAACTAAAAGAGGAGAGATTCAAGCTAGATATAAGGAAGAAATTTTTTACAATGAGAGTGATGAAACACTGGCACAGGTTGCCCAGAGAGGTGTTAGAAGCCTCATCCCTGGAAACATTCAAGGTCAGGCTGTACGGGGCTCTGGACAACCTGATCTAGTTGAGGATGTCCCTGCTCATTGCAGGGGGGTTGGACTAGATGACCTTTAAAGGTCCCTTCCAACCCAAACCATTTCATGACTCTATGATTCTATGAAGACAAGGGAACAGACAGTGCTACAGCCCCCCAGAACAAGCTTCATTGTGTGCAGGTCCAAGAAATGGGGACCCAAAGCCACCAGTCTGGTAACTGCTGGAAAGGGGAGCTCAGCTGCTGTGGCGGAAACCTCTGAGCTGGCCTACAACCACTATGCACAGTATGCGCACTAGTCACCACAGCGGGGTTCCTGGAAAAAGCATGCTTGAGGATTTGGCAAATCACTGTGTTTCTTTAATTAATGCAAAATTGCCTGGAGAGGATAATAATAAGGTGATATGGTATGTTATTGAAAGGACAGGTTGCCAGATTTCAGTCACACTTTTCAGGGAGGGAGAAGGCTCTAAACCCACATGAAATAATGACAGACTACAAGGAGGGTAAAATGAATACGCATAGAGTTGCACCTGGTGGGCGTCACAGGAAAGGATTGGGGTGACTGCTTGACAGGGCACTTCAGGACACTTCAGGACAAGGGTGATCCTGCCACACTTCACACTGCAGAGGGCCTCGTAAGCTGAAAGAAGCGGAGCTAAGAGCCAAGAAGCCATAGGTACTGAATCTCTGATCATTTGCTTTCACCCGTTAGGAGCATATCATTAATCTCTACATTTTCCATTTTTATTACTGGTGTTCCATAGATTATTTGTTCTCCTATCCAATATCAGTGGCTTTGTAAGGGTTGATAGATGTTTGCACTGTACTTTGGATACTTATGTTCCCATAAAAATACTAAATACTAGAACAAATATAAAAGCAGGGGAGCAACATGTTTTATTTTAAAATTATTTTTCCTTTAACTACGTAAGTCCAGGAAATGAGTTTATAAGGAAAATCCTATATATGATAGCAGTCGCAATTAAAAGAAAATCAAAAAGTTGACAACCCTGAATTTATTAATTTACTTTTGAGACTGTTTCAACAGAAAACATAAAGAAAGACGTGAGAAGAAAGATAGAGTTCCTTTAAGACTGTTTTAGAACATTTCCTAGAAAAGGATACAGTCCATTTTAGGAGTGAATGAGGTACATATAAAAACAGAGTAGTGGCAAAGATAATACCATTCTGATAAGTCCCTTCTTCCTTGGGAAAAAAAAAAATCAAGCTTGTGATTCTTTATTCTTCAGATGACAATAGCTCTTTCTGTTATCTTTCCTGCAGTGCTCTTATGTACTTCTGTGCAATTTCCTCAGTGATTTTTACAAATCTGTTCCTAAGCCAGTTGTGCAGGTAAGTTCCTGTGCTCTTCATGTCTCCTGTTGTGTTAGTAACTGAGCTATGGGGTAAAGGAGAGGCTTGTGGAGGAAGACCAGAGAGCTTCTTTCAAGGGAGGAGTCACATTTTTTTTTCTATCTGGTTGAAATCTACAATTTCTACAGAAAAGTGCCATCATTTGGAAATGCATTCCTGCTGATGCACCCTCGTTGCAGTGAGAGAAATGAAAGCCACAAAGAAAAAGCTCAGATGAGGATCAAGCTGAAGGTTTATATCCACAAAGATACTGAGAAAGAATGTCAGAAAATGGAATCTGTCTGATGGAAATACATTTTTTAGAGAAAACTGTGACATGTTGATAGAATTTCAATTAAAAGGAAGGATCCTATCTTACCTAAATGATATAATACGGCAATGCTCAGCATGAACTGCTGAGCTTTGAAAGTGGCATCTCTTGATAAGGAAGAGATAGAAAATGTGAGAAAAAGGTCTCAGGTAATAAATCACAGCCTTGAACCAACAGAGTTACTACGTTTATCAACTGGGACTAGTGAGATTCCTTAGTAAAACATAAGACTGTGATACGTATTTATCTCAGCAAACAGTGCTGCACTGTACTATTTCTATTACTGACTGTGCAACAATACTAGTTTATATCATCACTAGGACAATCACAATCTTTAACATACAACTTTATATGTAACAACAATTCCACACCGAAGGACATTGGGGAGGAGTGGCTGGAAAGCTGCCTGGCGGAAAAGGACCTGGGGGTGTTGGTCAGCAGCCGGCTGAAGAGGAGCCAGCAGTGTGCCCAGGTGGCCAAGAAGGCCAACGGCATCCTGGCTTGTATCAGAAATAGTGTGGCCAGCAGGAGTAGGGGAGTGATCGTCCCCCTGTACTCGGCCCTGGTGAGGCCGCACCTCGAGTGCTGTGTTCAGTTTTGGGCCCCTCACTACAAGAAAGACATTGAGGTGCTGGAGCGTGTCCAGAGACGGGCAACAAGGCTGGTAAAGGGTCTGGAACACAAGTCCTGTGAGGAGCGGCTGAGGGAACTGGGGATGTTTAGTCTGGAGAAAAGGAGGCTGAGGGGAGACCTTCTTGCTCTCTACAACTACCTGAAAGGAGGTTGTAGAGAGACGGGGGTCGGATTCTTCTCCCTAGTAACAGACAACAGAACAAGAGGAAATGGCCTCAAGTTGCGCCAGGGGAGGTTTAGATTGGACATTTGTAAAAATTTCTTCACCGGAAGGGTTGTCAGGCATTGGAACAGGCTGCCCAGGGAGGTGGTGGAGTCCCCATCTCTGGAGGTATTCAAAAGACGTTTAGATGAGGCCCTAAGGGATATGATTTAGTGGGGGACTTGGTAGTGATAGGTTAATGGTTGGACCCGATGATCTTGGAGGTCTCTTCCAACCAGAACAATTCTATGATTCTATGATTCTATGACATATCAACTGGTAGGTGAAATCCGATGGTTGCTCAATCCTCAGGACAAACCCACATAGCATAAGGAATATGTGAAACACTGGCCTTCTGCATGTACTCCTATCTTCTTCTCATTCGGTGTATTTAGATTGGAGGACTCCTCGTGCCTCGGGTTTCCTGGGATACAAGAAACAAATCTGGACCACAGAAACCGATGTAATAATTAGCTTCGTTTTTCCAAATGCCAGTTTAGGTTAGAAAGGCAAGTTTCTTCTAGCAGAAATAGGACAGCAGAGATAACACTAGTGTTAATGGTCTTCTGTTGTCTGGCTCCGTGGAGATCTGCTGAATGCTGATGCTCTAGTTGGGAGGCATAACTCTGCACAGTCCTGATGTCTTAACACCAGTTAGGATCACTAGTCTAAGTGTCATCGGTCTAAGTAAAAATCAGCTTGTAGAGGTTGTCTTAATTTCACATTTTATCCAGGCCTAGCAAGCACTCTCTTTCCACACAGCAACAATATTTAACCAGGCTTATCTACCAGGCAGCTTCCTGGATTTGATGGTGCTGAGCCATCCCCTTGGGACAGCCTGCTTCAAGCTGCCATTTTGTTACTTACTCGAAATAAGCTTTTCCCATAGTCCTGCACTGTTATTATCACAATCTTCCAGTGTGGCAGGTATTTTGCAGTGACCCAAGTTTTCTTTACAAGTTGTTCTGTGTGTGCAGTGACAGGTCATTATACAGGATTATTACAAAGAAAATGTATTTGTGTGAACACACTGAAACTTCATGCAAAAAAGCTGTATGTTGTTGACCGTGGGTCTGCTAAGTGCCATCGCCATCCAGAGTCATTCTGTTTGCCTCTTGTCTGGTGAACACTGGGACATTGTGGAAAGATGGCTTAATAAAGATGTGACAGGCGAAAAGATAGTAATGCAATGAAGTTATTAGATGATTTTTTAACTCTGGGGCACATAAAATTAAATATGAAACTACAACCCCTCATTTTCAGAGTGTTTAGTGCCCACAGTTGCCTTCATTAGACCTATAAGAATTAAACACTTCAAAGATTTTTTTTTCCTTTTTTTTTTTAAGCAGGATTTTTTTCATAAGTAATCACAGCTGAGGACACAAAGTTACAGTTCCTGTAAGCTAACACCTGGGAATTAAACACCATTCTCTAAAATGTGTGGCAACATCATGGGTTGTAACCTGCAGAGTGGAAGCCCGTATGTCCCTCATTTCATCGTTTCTCAGTATGTTGGGTATTTTCACTAATTCTTTCTTCTCTGTGGATGAACAATTTGTGAAAAACTTCACCTCTTTGTGTAAACCTCTTTCAGAAGGAAGTTAATATAAAGAATTTGTAAGTTACAAAGGGAGGAAAGTTACAGGACAGGGATTTTATTCTCGTCGTAACTGGGTCTTGCTGTTTTCCTATTTGCTTTGCATTGATGGCTGTTGTCCCGTGAGCAACAGAAAACAACTTGTCAGGAAAGTTCTGATATAGGTGTACACATATTGCATATCCCAGAATTGCCTGGGTTTGCCTGGTTTTGTCTGTTGTTTCTCGTTTCCTTAGTTGAGGTTACAACCTCAGAAATGAAAAATGATACTAACTGTAATAACCTCAGTAATTACTAAGTAACTTCATTTTAATGCCCCTGAAGGGCACTTCAGTGCTTTTGTATATAATTATTCAGGAAAAAAGCCTCCACCTCTTCTGGCAACATATTGAAAGGCAGGGATTCTTTCTACAGATGCCTTAGTACAGGCACGCCCAAGCTATCAGGTAAATCATATGGGTGGTGGCTGCACACACAGTATTAAACTCATCGCTAAAATTAGAACAGCCATGAAGTTCAAATGAAATCTGTTAATCCAGGTGAGGGAGAGGGTTTAGGCAGGAGAAAAAGGATTTGTTATAAATACAATAGAAATGTAAGGTTGTGAGAATCTGAAAGAGGTCATCTAGCCCATCCTCCTGCTCAGAGACAGGGTATATATCTCTAAGATACTTAATCTCTTCTTGAATCACCTTCACCAGAGAATTATGACAAATGACCTCTATAATCTGATCCAGGTCTTAACTATGCTTAAACTATGCTTAAAAAGAAAGTTGTTTTCCTATAACCTAGTACCCACAGTACTCTTCATGAACACATCCAGCCTGCACCAGCTGCTGCTTCTGCAAGAGCATGACACCGAGCTGTATTCAGCGTGGTTATGGTATAAACCAGGGGGATTTTCAAAGCCCTATTGTCGCGTCCTAGAGTAGTACATTTGAATATCTGACTTGTCGTTTGTGAGGCTAACATTGTCATTATCACATTTAATCTTGTTGATGTATTAATTTTCAGGAATTGTAACTTTCTTCCACATGCCCAGTATATCAACAGGCTGCTTGTACTAGACCAGCCTGCCTGCCAGCCCAGCCGACACCTTCCAAGTACCCTCTTTTCAGCTCCTGTAAGAAGCTATGTATTACAAAGTCCCTCGAGTTTGGACACAGCTGCTCTTTGAGGTTACATTTTTGAGGTAATCACAATACTATCTACACTTGTGTGTCTCTTTGAACCACTCCCTCTTTTCCAACAGCATGGGAAGAAGAAGAAGAAGAAGAAGAAGAAGAAGAAGAAGAAGAAGAAGAAGAAGAAGAAGAAGAAGAAGAAGAAGCAGCTTTTAAAATGAAACTTCAAAAAAAAAAATGTCTTATGAATGAGCTCTTCAATGCACTCTACAGAGTATTGTTATGAGCAAGTCCAAAGGGGATAAAATGAAACTTGCTTATCTTTCAAAAGCCTTTCTACCATTTGCCTGAATTTTCATCAATGCTGAACTAAAAAAGAGAAATGTAGTTATACCTTTGCCAGAGGAAGTAAGAAAAGTAAGAAATTGTCTTCCTTAGGGAAGGCTCTGGGACTCAGATGATACTCTACAGCACTCTGCAAGTATAGATCCAGACGTTTAGTAACCAGAAATTAATATGAATACATTTCTTTAAGTTGAAAGATGAGAACAACCTCAAAACATTGCCTACCCACTTTCAGAGCTAAACATGAAAAGTGGTTTTCTCCCCAATATACTTTCGCTACGTGTGTACTACTTAGTACAAGTGTAAAAAGCTTAAATATATTTAAATATATTCTAGCAGTTGGATCCAAAACATTCTAGTCTCATTTCTTTCTTCATGCACTTGATCTAGCGAGCTTGGAAACATTTGAATTCAATTACGAACATTCAGGTGAAAGAACTTTACATAGTGTATTGAGGCGTGCTGGTATTTCCAAATAGCTCCTGTCCTTTGCCACCAGCAGCTGTCTCTGACCGTAGCCACGCCACGTCTTTCAGCCAGCCACCGTGTCTTCTTCGAAGGCGCCTCTGCCCACAACTCAGTGTGACAGCTTTTGTGCCTCCAGCTTCAGAGACACCTGGAGCTCCTGCCACCTCCTCTGAGCAGAAAAGGACTTGCCCAAGCACTGATGCCTGCCGGAGCCCTTCCACACTGAAGTGCGATCATCTCACTCTATATTTTGACCCTGATGGATGTCTGTGCCACAGAATCCATTCCAATGCAGCTTATTTCTTAGAAATGGGTAGGATTCCAATATTTATCCATGTCACCTGCCATAAAGAGCCTGGGTTCTTTCAGTGAGTCACCACTCATTGAATGTAAAGGCATCCTTGATTTCAAATAATCTTAAAACAGCAGTTCAGCTGAAACTGTACTGGGGTTAACATCTCCTTTGACAGGGACGTTACTGCAGTAATTTCTTCCAATCACACCAGTTCCTTCTCATTGCTTTGGCAAAGTAAGAAGCGGTAAGACATTTGCCTAGGGGCTGGAAGACAGCAAGGTTATTCAATTTTCTAAGTTTCACCATTTTTGAAACCCAGGAAAAAGGAACACAGTTTGACTATACCCCCTTATTTATTATATAGAAAAATAACGTATGGGCTGGCTTACAATAGAAGACAGGGCATTAATAACTTCTGGCTTTTCTGGTTATTACAATAAGTAATTACAATCTCTGGGACTTTTTGTTACTGTAAGGACAAAACTTTAGGTTTGCTGAGCTCATAACTCATAAGAGCTCCCTAAATATAAATAGCCTTTGTTACAATACTTTTAAAAATCTTTATTATGATAAATGCAAGCAACTTAATTTGTCAAATGCACAACTGATCAGAATAGTCTGCATATATCATTTCTGTCTGGTTTCCAAGGTGAATGGATAGGAGATGCAGTGAGATTTGCAAGGGTATAAAAGCTGATAAATCTTTTCAACTTTTTTTTTTTCTCTGACATTAATGAAGATAAAAATATGCATGAATCCATTTGCAAGCAAATTTCTTAATTTTTCCAAGGAATCTGTCAAGAAAGAGTAAACATCTATTGTAATCAAATTACTAGACAACAATTGCATTTTAAGAAAATAATTTTATTTAGTAGTGATTTTTTTTTGCAAAGCAACTTTTACTATTTCTTTTTGTTTTAGAAGATTTGATGCATATTTGTTATATGGAAAAACACAGGGAACAAAAATGCACTTGATTGCACCAAACTCTCTCTTGTAGGAGGGTAGGGATGAAAAGAGCAGTTTCAATTACTTTGATTTAAAAAAAAAATTGCCTCACTATTTTTACTTCATAAAAGCATGCATCATTATAGTTAGAAATGTGCTCCAGTTGCACAGTCAGGGTACTAGCAGAAGGGTGTCTACTGTCAGAGGTCTGTGCTAGTGCTTAGAAGGAAGCTTGGGATTGCTGTTATCATCATATTTATTTCAACACTTTCTATCTTCCAGGATATGTGGAATCTAATCTACTGACTGTCTTCCTTGAGAATATCCTTTTAGCTTGGATTTAGGTCCTGACTGCCTCATGATTGAGAAACTGCAAATAGCTCTTTTTTTTTTATTTTTTTCACCTCTTTGTTGTATGTTGAGGAACAGGCATATTCGGGACTGAGTTCCATGTCCTCTGGGTGCATTACCAAGCCCAGCGCCTGTTTGGGTGTTGCCACAGCATTATGCAATGTAGTTCTAGTTAATTACACAGACGTGATATTGTATTTATGAAACGGCATTAAAAAAGGGTAAAATCATAAACAACAACATTGACAATCTACATGAATTCAAATTTCAACATAAAAATGTGCTAAAACACTGTGTGGTAAGACAAAAATGCCTCAGGTATGAATATCTGGTTTTGCTAATACTGTGTGCTAATGATGCTGAAATATATAGACAGCTATAGAGTAACTTCTAAGAACAGGTAAAGAAACCTTTCAGTTTTTACAAGGCAGAATAGGTCTACGCGACTTGCTGCAGAAGCCTTACTGGTGGTGCAAAGATGGGATGTAATAAGCTACAAAGTAGATGCACTCATGCCAAAGTTACTTTCACAGGTAATATGACACAGGATATTTCCTTCTGACGGAAAAGTTACATTGGATAGCAGAAGGATGTAGGAAATGTGTATTTATCACTCTGTCGAATAGCCTGACTGGAACGCTGTTTTACCACAATCCCTCTGAGATTTCCTTTGAAGATCTGGAGAGGAGCGAAAAGGGAGAAAAGAAAGAAGGAAGAGGAGGATGAAGACTAAATATAAATATCCAGTATAGTTGTTCTGGGCTTACCCGTAGGCAGCAAGAGGCTTGGACAGAGGTTCATCTCCTTTTGCTCATGTTTTTTCTGAAGCAGTTTGCTATATAGCAGGAATCCTGCCTGTGTTTCATACAATCAATAGGGAAGCGTAATGAAATGTGGCCCCAGATACATTGCTGCCTTGGGCCAGACACTCAGCAGCAGCATATGGAATGAGTAAGAGAATACGTAAGCTATGTGTCAGAGCCATAATGACCACACACTGTCTACTGCAATAAGCACATTCACCTCTGTTATTCTTCAGTGCTTCTATCATTTTGTGAATTATGAACTAGTGTAGTTTTTCTAGACTGTCATTTTAACCTTAGCTCCACGTTACGACTAATCCAGCCAATGTGCACAAGTAGCTATGAATACAGGGAAGAGCAAAAGATATTGTCACCGTGGCCACAAATGTAGAGCTGGAGCAAAGGGCATGGTAAGAGAGGGAGGTGTGCTTTTCCCGAACGTACTTTGTTTCTCTCATGTCTTCTGCTTTGAAGAAACTGGAACACATTCACACTCTGCTTCGCTTTTTGATTCTTTATCTAGTATCTAGCAACGCTCCACTTTTCTGCATGCAAAAGTTCTTTAGGAGTGCAGCTCATTCTGGAATAATAAAGCAGTAAGTGAAATAACAATTTTATTTGTATACTTGCATTTGCTTTAGGGGCAGATTTGCTCAATAATTATTTTTCTCCACATTTTTGGCTGACCATCCAAACCAGTACAAGTGTAGCAAAATTGCTATATGTGGAGTGATGTTCTTCAAAACAGCAGAGGTCAGTGAGCCTCACATTTTCTTAATGTCTTTGGCCTGATCATGCACCCTTATGCCAGCCCTGTGCACGCTGCTAGAAGGATTCTTGCAAGACAAGATCTAGAATTACCTTGAGAAGCTGCATGGAAATAAAGCAATAAAAGAAAAGTAGCTAGAATTGCAAAAACATTCAAACAGATCTCTTTAGCCCTGTTCATGCAGATGAGAGGCTTTTAGAAAACCTGACCTTCTTAGGGAGCATACAGACAAGTGACCAGAAAAGCCATGTTAGTAGTGATCAGAGTGCTATGGGATGTCACTGGTGACCAACAGAGCAATTATAAACTTTCGCTTAAATTTGCTCTGTTAGCAAAACACTGCTGAAGAACAACTTAACGCTTCCAGTTCTCATGATGGCACAAATATCGGTAGCTCACTGACAGCTCTATTAAGGTGGACATATGACAAGTGTGTCTGAGTTTTACAGCAACAGTTTCAGGACCTGCATTCTCTAATACAGAGAAAGCTATTATGCTTAGACACATTTGTTTAAATCAGAAAACCTAACCATCTATGTTGTTTCTAATATATAATTAGTTAATTATAATCCCAAAAGCATTGTTACTCAAATGAGTCATCAGTTCACTCGTTGCAGATAACCAGCAGAACTTGTAGACATTTAATGCAATGGAATCTAGAACGCATTTATGGAAGATGAAAGGTTAGTTATGAAGCTTTGAGTGCCCAGTTTAAAACATTCTGAATCTCAGATAAGGCAGCTATGCAAAGTTATGAATATAACAATAATTTATTATTCAGAGGTAGTTACATGACAAACAGATTTTTTATATCTAATAAAGCAGTGGGAAATAAATTAAAATGTTGTATCTCTATAAGTAAGTAAGGTGGTTCTCCTATTTTTATCACTTTCTGATACTATTGTATAGTGCCATTACTCATGCGGCGCTGTGTCCAGCAGGGGGTAGTTTCAAATAGCAATACAATACAGATGAAGAGAACAGGAAGGGACCTGCGAGACAGCTCAGCTGTTACTGTTTTCACAAAGGTACTGAACTGGAGAAGAAGAGTTTATCAGTCTCAGTGAGCAACTGGGATCTCAAACTAGTTCAGGTGCTTCTTGCATATTTACTGATTCTTAAGTGGAAGAAATAATCTATTTTTAATTTTGCAATTTTTTTATATACTGCAACAGGTTCTCACGATGACCTGAGAAGCTACAGTATTATGGTGGCTTCTTTTTAAAGTTGTTTCTATGTAATAAATATACACTGATTTTTTAATCTTACTGTAATCTTTTAAATAAAAAAAAAAACTTTTTTTTTTTTTTTTTTAATTTAAAAATCCTTTTTTTAATCTTACTCCAACTCCTACTCCAACCTCGGTGATGGGCACCACAGCTACCCCAACCCCTGCTGCGGGTACTGCAGCTACTCAACCCCCGGTGATGGGCACTGCGGTTACTTAAACCCCCGGCGACGGGCACCGCAGATGAACCAAAGAAGCAACTCGTGCTGGTATCAGTCACCCCTGTACAAAAGAAGAAATGCACAAAAAACATCAGTTCACTTAGTGAAAGATGAGGATGAATCAGGGACATCACGAGAACAGGGAGAGGCAGAAGCAGAGATAACCACCCGGCTCCTATCCCTGAGTGAGCTGCGAGATACCCGGAAAGATTTTGGCTGTCATCAAGGTGAGCAGCTTGTCACCTGGCTGCTCTGATGCTGGGACAATGGGGCCAGTAGTCTGGAACTAGAGGGCAGGGAAGCCAGGCAGCTGGGATCCCTGTCTAGGGAAGCGGCCATTGACAGGATGATTGGAAGAGAGACAGAAGCCCGCAGTCTCTGGAGGAGACTCCTGTCAGGCGTGAAGATATTATATGCTGCGTCAGCAAGTGGATCACTACGGAGAGAGGTATCCAGTACCTGAGGGAATTAGCTGTGTGGGAGCTGATTTATCATGACCTGGACAACCTGCAGACACCCACAGAACCAGACGAAATCGAATGTACCCGACCCATGTGGCGGAAGTTTGTGCACCATCGTTGTACGCCAACTCATTGGCAACAACAGGTTGGAAAGATGATGAGGCAGCACCGGTGCATGCAGCTCCAACAATATGAAGACAGTCTCTCTTTCTCCCTATGAGCCTGCATCTTGGCTGTGGAAAGACTGGCCAAAAGATCTGAAAACCTGTTCGAAAAACTGTTCTGGGAGATTCAGCAACTCAAAGAGGACAGGTCCTACTCCCCACCTGTATGGACCAGTATCTCAGCTATTAGGAGAAAATCTTCCCCTGCTCAAGAGAGAGTACACGCGGTGAGGTACTCTGTGGTTTTACCTGCATGACCATGAAGAGGACATAAGGAAGTGGGATGGAAAACCCACCTTGACCCTAGAGGCAAGGGTACGTGAATTGCAAGGAAAAACAATCACAAAAGGGGGTTCTTCCAGGAAAATTGCTGCTCCAGTCTCCAGTGGGCACTTCCCCACACAGGGCAGAAGGGCTTCTGATTCGTATTTACAAGAAGTGAGTAACAAGGACAAGATTCAAACCCACACATCCCACATGAACCCATTTGTTGATAGCGGGTACTATAATCAGAACTAAGAGGGACCCTGCCTGCAGCCAGGTGGAGGAGAGGGACAACCGAGTTTATTGGACTGTGTGGATTCGATGGCCTGGCACATCAGTCCCCCAGAGGTATAAGGCTCTAATGGACACCGGTGCACAGTGTACCCTAATGCCATCAAGCTATACAGGGGCAGAAGCCATTTGTATTTCTGGAGTGTCAGGGGGATCCCAGCAGCTGACTGTATTGGAAGCTGAAGTGAGCCTAACTGGGAATGAGTGGCAAAGGCACCCCACTGTGACTGGCCCAGAGGCTCTGTGCATCCTTGGCATAGACTACCTCAGGGGAGGGTATTTCAAGGACCCCGATGGGTACCGGTGGGCTTTTGGTATAGCTGCCTTGGAAATGCAAGGAATTAAACAGCTGTCCACCTTGTCCAGTCTCTCGGAGGACCCTTCTGTTGTGGGGTTGCTGAGGGTCAAACAACAACAGGTACTGATCACTACCACAACAGTGCACCGGTGGCAATATCACACCAACCGAGACTCCCTGATCCCCATCCATAAGCTGATTCGTCGACTGGAGAGCCAAGGAGTGATCAGCAAGACTCGCTCACCCTTTAATAGTCCTATATGGCCAGTGTGAAAATCTAATGGAGAGTGGAGACTAACAGTAGACTATGGTGGCCTTAATGAAATTACACCACCACTGAGTGGTGACAGGCTAGAACTTCAGTATGAACTGGAGTCCAAGGCAGACAAGTGGTATGCTACCATTGATATTGGTAATGCCTTTTTCTCAATCCCTTTGGCAGCAGAGTGCAGGCCAGTTTGCTTTCACTTGGAGGAGCGTCCAGTACACCTGGAATTGACTGCCCCAGGGGTGGAAACACAGCCCTACCATTTGGGCCAGTTCAGGCAGAACAAGATGTAAAAAATGTGCACTACACCACAGCCGGGGATAACAGCCCCACCTGGAACCTCTGGCAGAAAGCATCTGGAGAGACTCAAGGTTTACCCTTAGGGTTTTGGAGTTGGGGATATAGAAGATCCCAGGTCCGCTATACTCCAACTGAAAAAGAGATTTTGGCAGCATATGAAGGGGTTTGAGCTGCTTCGGAAGTGATCGGTACTGAAGCACAGCTCCTCCTGGCACCCCAACTGCCAGTGCTGGGCTCGATGTTCAAAGAGAGAGTCCCTTCTACACATCATGGCACCGATGCCACATGGAGTAAGTGGGTCGCACTGACCATACAGCGGGCTCAAATAGGAAACCCCAGTCGCCCAGGAATCTTGGAAGTGATCATGGACTGGCCAGAAGGCCAAGATTTTGGAATGTCAACAGAGGAGGAGGTGATGTGTGCTGAAGAGGCCCCACCATATAATAGACTACCAGAAAATGAGAAGGAACGTGCCCTGTTCACTGATGGGTCCTGTCGCATTGTGGGAAAGCATCGAAGGTGGAAGGCTGCTGTGTGGAGTCCTACACGAGTTGTTGCATAAGCCGCTGAAGGAGAAGGTGAACTGAGTCAGTTTGCAGAGGTGAAAGCCATCCAGCTGGCTTTAGATAGTGCTGAGCGAGAAAAGCGGCCAGTGCTCTACCTCTGCACTGACTCATGGATGGTGGCAAATGCTTTATGGGGTGGTTGCAGCAATGGAAGCAGAGCAACTGGCAGCGCAGAGGCAAACCCATCTGGGCTGCCAAACCGTGGCAAGATATTGCTGCCCGGCTAGAGAAGCTGGTTGTAAAAGTATGTCACACAGATAGATACCCACGTACCTAAGAGTCAGGCCACTGAGGAACATCAAAACAACCAGCAGGTGGATCAGGCTGCTAGGGTTGAAGTGGGTCAGGTGGATCTGGACTGGCAACGTAAGGGTGAATTATCCCTAGCTCGGTGGGCCCATGACACCTCAGGCCATCAGGGAAGAGATGGAACATATAGATGGGCTTGTGATCAAGGGGTGGACTTGATCATGGACGCTATTGCACAGGTTATCCATGAATGTGAAACATGCGCCGCAATCAAGCCAGCCAAGTGGTTAAAGCCTCTCTGGTATGGAGGACGATGGCTGAAATATAAATATGTGGCGACCTGGTAGATTAATTATATCACACTCTCACAGACCCGCCAAGGCAAGCGCTATGACCAGTTTGGGTCAACTGTACTGGCTATACCCCTCCCAGCTTTTTGTACCTGCACATTAGCAAAACCTGGGAAGCTGAAAAAAGTTCTTGATCTCTTAGCAACAACTAGTAACATCTTACAAGTGGCCACATGTTCCTTTAACCTGACTGTTGACTGCCCTGCATACACATCTAATACCAGTTGCATTCATGCAACTAGAAGAATGTTTTCCAAGTCAATCTTTAAAAAGAAAACATTTCATATCAGTATGATTACAAATGTGTACCATGATTAATCATATTTGTCGTGGTTTAACCCCAGCTGGCAACTAAGTACCACACAGCCGCTTGCTCACCCTCCCTCCCAGTGGGATGGGGGAGAGAACCGAAAAACCCCCTTGTTGGTTGAGATAAAGACAGTTTAATGGGTAAGGCAAAAGCCACACGCACAAGCAAAACAAAACAAGGAATTCATTCACTGCTTCCCATGGGCAGGCAGGTGCTCAGCCATCTCCAGGAAAGCAGGGCTCCATCACGCATAATGGTGACTTGGGAAGACAAATGCCATCACTCCAAACATCCCCCCTTTCCTTCTTCCCAAGCTGAGCATGACATCATATGGCATGGAATATCCCTGTGGTCAGTTGGGGTCAGCTGTCCCGGCTGTGTCCCCTCCCAACTCCTTGTGCACCCCCAGCCTCCTCGCTGGTGGGGTGGGGTGAGAAGCAGAAAAGGCCTTGGCTCTGTGTAAGCGCTGCTCAGCAGTAGCTAAAACATCCCTGTGTTATCAACATTGTTTCCAGCACAAATCCAAAACACACAAGTGATTATGTGGCCATTGCTGACTTGCTCTATGAAAGCCTCCATGTGTGCTTTATAACAATGACAAAAATCTCACCTGTCACAGAGCATACAACCAAATAATAATTTTAGGTCTTATTTTCATGAGTCAACTTCAAATTTGTATTTCAAGTTTAGAACATTCTTAAACAATTTGCTGGACTAAGGGCAAAGTATTGCAAAGATTTCAGGATTAACTACAGATTGATATGTATTTAAGTTCTATTTTATTTTAGAATAGCACCTGATTTTGTAAATACTTATAGATGTTTCTAAGACACACATTCTTTACCTCAGTAGGATGATTTGTGTGTAAAAGTAATCACCTATTTCTGCAGCTACAGGACTCAAATAATTTTCCAGAAAATTGTATATAATTTACCTGTCAAATTTTTCAGTTTATGGAATAGACAGAGCAAATGGTATGAAAAATAATTTATCATTTCTTATTTAACTATTTCAAATGAGATGCTTTTCAATTACTCTGTGTCTAATCTTAGAATCTGAATGTTTTTTATTTTTATATTATATAAAAGCATGAGAAAAAGTTTAATCAAGTTGATCATAAATATAACAGTTAAACAGAGACCAAGCAATGGCCATCCAAGTCTGTCATAGGTACTTCTCCAAAACAAAGCTGAGCTATAAAAGGTTCATCTATGCAGTAGAATTTGTGTAAAAAGAACATTATCAAATGTTTGGTTCAAGTCATTGAAATGCCGTGGAATTACAGTCAGTAGAAGAAATTTTTTTTTAATTCAAAGTTAGTCCCTGCCTAATTCTTATGTCAGTCTAATATATTTGTTGCATTTTCATTTTATTTTAAAAACATTTATAGGTTAAAAAGAGCATATCTTTAATTCTGTTATAATTAGAAGAGGCCTTCTTAAAGGCACTGGATCTTCATGGCATTACCTGCATCAGATCTTTTTCAAAGAGATATTTCTTCCCAGTGTTTGTCAGTAGTCTAAATTAAATGGACAGTGACTAAACTAAAAAGCCAAAGTAGTTTTACTGAACATATCTTGATATCTTCAATATTATAATTCCACTGTAACCATAGTAAGCAATGCCTTCCAATAACCATAGTAAGCCTTCCATGAATAATGTGATTCAGACCTAAATTTCTCATGTAAAAAACAAAGGTGGGCAAGGATAAGAGAGTAAGATCCGTTTTTTTAAAGTGTTAAACTTTCACTCTTTTAATTATTCCTTAACACTTCATCAAAAGGGTGATTTGTACCAGTTAGAGCCAATACAAGTAGCAACCAAGTTGTGCAAGATGGTTGTTGCTGTTTGGTTTAACTTTCTGTCAGTTCCTCTTCCAGCTCTTTTGTGTGTGTATATATAGAGTAACAGAAGGGTTGGGTTGGAAGGGACCTTAAAGATCATCTAGTTCCAGCCCCCCTCCCATGGGCAGGGACACCTTCCACTAGACCAGGTTGCTCAGAGCCCCATCCAACCTGGCCTTGAACACTTCCAGGGAGGGGGCATCCACAACTTCTCTGGGCAACCTGTTCCAGGGTCTCATCACCCTTACTGCAAAACATTTCTTCCTTATATTCAATCTAAACCTACCCTCTTTTAGTTTAAAACCATTACCCCTTGTCCTGTCACTACAGGCCCTATTAAAAAGTCTGTCCCCATCTTCCTTATAGGCCCCCTTTAAGTACTGGAAGGCCACAATAAGGTGTCCCCGGAACCTTCTCTTCTACCTGTTCCAGGGTCTCATCACCCTTACTGCAAAACATTTCTTCCTTATATTCAATCTAAACCTACCCTCTTTTAGTTTAAAACCATTACCCCTTGTCCTGTCACTACAGGCCCTATTAAAAAGTCTGTCCCCATCGTCCTTATAGGCCCCCTTTAAGTACTGGAAGGCCACAATAAGGTGTCCCCGGAACCTTCTCTTCTCCAGGCTGAACAACCCCAACTCTCTCAGCCTGTCTTCATAGGAGAGGTGCTCCAGCCCTCTCATCATTTTTGTGGCCCTCCTCTGGACCCGCTCCAACAGGTCCATGTCTTTCCTGTACTGAGGGCTCCAGAGCTGGACGCAGGACTCCAGGTGGGGTCTCACCAGAGTGGAGCAGAGGGGCAGAATCACCTCCCTCGACCTGCTGGCCACACTTCTCTTGATGCAGCCCAGGATACGGTTGGCCTTCTCGGCTGCAAGCGCACATTGCTGGCTCATGTCCAGCTTTTCATCCACCAGTACCCCCAAGTTCTTCTCGGCAGGGCTGCTTTCTCTACATATACATATATAAAGCCTATAGGAATTGAGAGCCATAATTTCTTGACTCTGCCTTGCTGGCTATCACACTGATTTCAGTATGAAACTGAGAGTGGAGGCAGGGAGAAGATGTGAGGCAAGGAGGGTGACAGGCTGGGTGGGAGGGCACAGCTCTTGGGGGGTCGTGCAGTGTCAGTTCTCGGTACGTATTACCCCTTGATGCGTGGATTGGGGGATTATTTTTAATAGGCTGGCTTTGCTGGGCAAGAAGAGGCTGTGTGTTTAGGGGTATTTATTGTGATGCCGCTCAAGGTGACCTGGAAGCTGTGCAGGAAGGACAATTTTAAACCGGTGGTGGCTTCCTCACATCAGGACCTGCCCTTGGAGGAGAAACCCAAGGGACAGTGTTGAACAGAGTGGCTTGCCTGAGGTACAGGAGTCATTATAGGGAAATAAAGAACATGAAGTGTGTTTTAGTTTTTATTTAAGCTGTATAAAGGCATGGGGCAGTCATGAGGCAAAGATGGATGCTGTTGACAGCGTGGACTTCCTTGCACCAAAATGCTGCTGGCAGGTTGGGGAGCATGAAGCCTTCTAAGCTCCCTACTTGGCACATGGGAGCTGAAGAGAAGAGAAGCGAACAGAATATTTCAGTTCGAAGGGACCTACAACGATCATCTAGTCCAACTGCCTGACCACTTCAGGGCTAACCAAAAGCTAAAGCATGTTATTAAGGGCATTGTCCAAATGCCTCCTAAGCCCTGACAGGCTTGGGGCATCGACCACCTCTCTAGGAAGCCTGTTCCAGGGTTTGACCACCCGCTCAGTAAAGAAATGCTTCCTAATGTCCAGTCTGAACCTCCCCGGGCCAGCTTTGAACTGTTCCCATGCATCCTGTCACTGGATCCCAGGGAGAAGAGCTCGGCCCGGAATGAGCAGATAGTAGGTAGATAAAGCTATTACATTAAAACTTCAGAGCAGCTCAGTCACCATCTGGTGCCAAACAGGCGCCTGTGTGTTTCCAAGTCGGGGACAGGTCCAAGAGGTAGAGGCTCGCATAGGCGGCCTGCGGCTGGGACGAGCCTCTCCTGGCCCGGCTCCGGGCCCGGGCGAGCGGGAAGGCGGCAGGGCGGCCAGGAGCGGGGCTTTCCCGCGGGGCGCCGGCCCTAGGGAACCGGGGGCGCCCATCTTGAGCCAGCCCGGCCGAGGTGCCACGAAGAGCGGCGGGGAGAGAGCAGCTGCGGCGCCGCGGGGATGGAGAAGGGGGGCGAGGGCGAGGCGGGGCTCCCAGCGGCCGCGGGGTGGGGACACCGGGCGCCGCCGTGACGGGGGGCGCGGCTGGGGACCCGGCTGGGGACCCGCCCAGGCCGCATGGCCCGAGCGCCCCCTGCCGCCGAGGCAGCAGCAGGAGGGGGGCGGGGGCACCGCGGGCGGCTGACGAAGGCGGCGGCGGCGGCGCTTCTGCCCCCGCCTCCCCCGTGAGCCGGTCCTGCTGTGACGCCGCGCCGAGGCGCGCAGGCGCAGTAGCCGCCAGCGCTTCTTGTATCCGGCCGGCGCCTTTTCTCTCTTCCCCCTCCCCGTCCGTCCGTCCGTCCGTCCCTCCCTCCTCCCCTCCCTCCCGCACGCCCAGAGCCGCCGCGGTCGGTGCCGCTGCCGCCAGCGCTGCTGTGCGCGCCCTCCCCGCCCCCTGTGCGCCCGGCCGGCAGCGCCTCCGATCTCCCCGGCTGCCCCATGAAGCGATGGCAGCGGCCAACTTCGGCAAGATCCAGATAGGGATCTACGTGGAGATCAAGCGCAGCGATGGTCAGTGGGGCAGGGGCGGCGGCAGGGGCCGGCCCGGCGCGGCGGCCACAGACCCCGGCCGGGCGCCGCCGCCGATCCGGTGCGCGACGCGGGGGGGCGCGGGGAGGGGGCTGCGCGCGGGGCTCATTGTGTGCGCGGGGCCGGGGAGTGGCCGGGCCTGGCGCGCGCTGCGGTTGTCAGGGGAGCGCTCGCGCTTGGCGGCGCAGGGCGGTTGCGCCGGGCGCGAGCGGCGGCGGTGGCGGCCGCCGCTGGGGACGGGGAGGCTGCGGCAGGGCGGGGAGGCGGCGGGAGGGGCGGCGGCGGGGTGGGGGGCTGCGGTGGGGGGAGGAGGAGGGCGAGGGGGTGCAGCAGGGACGGGGTGGCTCCTGGGGGAGGGGGAAGCGGGAGAGGTGTGAGGTGGGCAGTGAGACGTGCGCCGTGGCTGTGGATGGGGGTGATGAGGACGTGTGGGGGGAGAGGGGCGTGGGTGGGGAGCAGAGCCCGGGGAGGTTTTGGCAGGGAGGTGGGAGGGCCTTCGGGGAGGGGATGGGGTGATGGACGGAGGAAAGGCCTTTAATGTAAAGAAATAACTTCTTGTTTGCTCTGGCATATGAGCCATGCTCTGAAAAAAATGACACAACCGTATGCCCTGGCAGGAATGCCTTTGGACACTTCCATCACTTGACAAAACGCTTGATGTTGTTATTTCAGATGTTCTTTATGATTAAAATATAAGAAGAGAGCTTGCTATTTATGCCCATGAGTTGTTATTTCTCCGTTGGGGATCCAGCGTTTCTCATCTTGCCCAGCATCTCCTGGCGTGAGGGTGTATGGTGGTGTCTAGAAATACATGTGAATAAAGGAGGCGTGTGTGACAGGTTTAGGGTGCTAACTCTTCATATTTGTCTGGTAGGAGAGAACTGAAATGGGAAGTTCACTGGCTGAATCAATGGCAGGTCACTCGTGACTTCAGCTCTTTAATTTGAGTGGGAATATGTCATCTGTTCTCGGCCCCTGTGAGGTCTGTGAAGCCTACTAAACCAGGGTGGGGTTCTGCTGGGATTTTCTGGAAAGTCTTTTTCTCTTTTTGTCTCCAGGGTTCAGGAGCTTGCTAAAGAATAGGCAGATGTTTCTAAGGGAAGAAAGATCTGGAGGTTAAAGGCACTGAAGTTAGCATGGTTTTGTCATGAGGCAGGAGACAAGCAGCCGAAAAGCTTTATGCAGCTTGTCTTTCTTGTGTCCCATACTGCAGTTCAACCCTACAATAAAATAATGGTCGGTATTGGCTGGACACTGTATTATACCTAACCCCTCAATTTGTGCTTAATGGCTTGTGTGTCACGTGAAGAATCTGATAGGTCTGGCAGTTATTTGCATGACTCCTGCAGATCTTTGTCTGGGGTTTCAGAAAACCTCACCGTAGCGACTTGTAAAACTGTTTTTCTGAGGTCTGTGTGAACTTCTAATAAACGTTACTGTTTGGTTTGTATGCCTTTGGAAAATAAGCCATGAGAATGATTTGCTGCTTCCCCCCCCCCCCCCCCCCCCCCCCCCCAGGGTTCTGCTCATTTCTAACATCGGAAGTGAAGACAGTAACTCTTGAACATGACAATACTTATTTTCCTTACTGTTAATGGTTTAAGTATTTTGCTATATCATTTACACAGACGATGCAGCACATTAAATATATTACACATCAGTAATATACTAGGGGGATGCCTTCACAGCAGTTGCTCAAACTGTAGGGTTTTGATCATTTGTGTTAACTTGGTCCTTGTGTGAGCAACCAGACTGCAGCGTCGTACCAGTTAGTGGGTCCTGGTTATTGTGAGGTTTGCTTGGTTTTCGTTGGGACTGGAGGAGGAGGTGCCCCATTCTGGCTGCGGCTCCTGCAGCTTTGTGTCATTCTCTCCCCATTAAACTGTAGGAGAAACTGTCCTAGGTATGTGGAAGGGAGCGTTTTGAGAAAGATGTTGAAGGACAGCCGGCACTAGATTGCATTGCCTTTCAGAAGGTGGGTTTCCAACCTGAGCTGTGGTTGCACAGGCAAACGAAATTGATCTAGCTGCTTCTAACGAGGGGAGGGTCTTGCTGCCTGTGCCTCTGTCAGCTGTGTTGTTCCTACAGACTCTCTGGCTCAGTGTGGCCAATGATTTTTTTCTTTGGATGATTTAATACATTAATTGATGATTTGATTCACTAAACACAGCAGAAAACTTTTGGATGTGCTAGTTTTCTACACGATTAGTGAGTTCCAGTGGCTCACAGAGGCGTCTGCTGGCGACCCCAGCAGTGTCAGTGTGTAGGAAGTGCATGGCCAGGGTGAAGTGGAGGTCTTCACACGTGGTCTTCTGGTTCTGTAAGCAGTGAGCTACCTGGATCTGCTCTACCCAGAACGGTATCCTAGGTAGAATCAGGGCTGTGTATCATACCAGGTACCCTTGGCTGAAAGCACGATTAAAACTGTTAAGGAAACTTTTGGAGGAAGCGGTGTGTTGGTCTGGGCTTTTTTTTACATGTTGTATTGTCTGTAGGGAGTCCCTTTTTAAAACTGAATACTATTTTGAGAGGTATGTTTAGTAACTCTTTAAAATTTCCTTATTTGCCTGTTTATTTACTGAATCCAGAGAAGAATAAAGTTTCACTTTGTTAATGGGGTCATTTGAAAAAGTATGCATTTTTTCCCATCTGTCCACCAGTTATGTTAACCAGTTTTCTGAATACAGAGTTTTATTAATTCCAGATATTTCTATTTTTCTTTAAATAAAAATAAGAGCTAACAGAAAAGCATTTTTTGGTGAAACATCAACGTTACAAGTCATACTTGTTCACAACAACAAAATTGCGAAGACATGCAAAGTACAATAAATGTGAGAATGAGACCAGAACATTCTGGAAAGAAAAGTTACATATTCTGTTGTTTTGACAAGTTCTAATTAGGTTTAAGTGTTTCATGAGAGATTTCTTATAGGAATGAATAGAAAATAGATGTTGTACAAATGAAAGGCATTGTTAGAAATCATGGCCAAAAACACATGAAAAACAGTGTTTGGATAAAACCCAAGATTTTCGAGGACTGACGCTGCAGAGCTGCTTGCTGTGTATCTGTTTTTTCTCAGTGGGTAAACATTGGTATAAATGTTGTCTACAGTTGCAGATAATATTTCCAGTTATAATTGGAATAACTAGTTATATTCATGTAACATAAGAGCGTACTAAGTGGTCAGCTAGTTTGGCTTTTTATAATAATTTCTGATACTGAAATTTACTATATATTTCAGTATAATTTATGTATGTTGCTTGAAGTACGCCTTGGTAGTCTATCTTGGAAACGGGGGAGAACTCCTTTGTTTTAGGTTGCGAATTACGAAGAATGGAATGCATTCCCAGTCTTGAAAAACGTACCTCATCACACGGAAGCTTAGGGAAGTGGGGAGGGAGCCAGAAGGCACCCGCAAGACCTGCTGTTGTGCTCCTGTCCATAAGATGCTCCTTGTTGATGTCTAAATACAGGCGTTTGTCTCTTGACGAGTTCCCTTCACTCAAATAATAGTAGCCCACTGCTTTAGGTGTGAACTTACACCTGTATCTGCGCTTCTTGTGCATTATCTCATTAAGGATGACGAAGACCTATATAACTACTTGGAGAAAGCGTATCTCACAATTTTTTGCCCGTAAATTCAGTCTTTTGCTGAAGTAGGATAAATCTCTTATGCCGTGCAGCCCTTTAGTAGGCTGATCGGTGCTTTTCCTTTACTTTTTCAGTCCAGTTGTGTTCTGTCCATTTCCTCCTCAGGCTGTTCCTATTCTCTCTGTCTTTGTAGATCTGAAATACTACCTAGAAAGACACATAAATTAATTATATATTTGCTCATTTTGAAAGCGGGGGGTGGGGTGGGGTGGGGGGGTGGTGGTGATGGTGGAATACAGTTCAAATCTCACTGTGTCAGAAATAATGTAGGAGGCATGAGGAGAAGGGTCGTTCTTGTAACTGGAGGAGTGACTGAAGATTTGACTGAACTTCCAGGAAAGGAAGAATGCTGAATTTTTAGGGATTAACCATCAAATGGTGTAAAAAAGAAAGATTATGAGTTTGTGCCCATTTTTTCATAGTACAAGAAAAGGAGGGCTGTCAGCATTTGAAGGAGAAAACTTAAAACTGATGAAGGAGAATAGACTAGGTGCAGTTACCACGTGGAGCTTGTTACCAGAGGAGATGGAGGCTAGAAGCCTAGCAGAATTTTAAGAAGGATGGTAGGAATATCCAGTTTTACACTAAAAAATTAAAAAAATACACCAGCAACTGTAAAAAGTAGTTTCTGTTCTTCCTGAGTCTGTAGTTTAAGTAACCTCTAACTGACGGGAGGCAGGAAGAAATCTTGCCTGTGGCTGTGTTATTTTGTAATTGCCTACTTAAGAATTTTCTTCACTCATCTCTGAAGCAGCTGGAACTGGTCACAGTTGAAGATAATCCATCTAGTCCAAAAACCTACTGGCAGTTCCTCTCTCCTTAGGCTTGCCAAAACATCATGGTAACTGTTTTGCCTTCAAACACAGACGAGACTGATTTTTGTAACGGTAAGGGCTGTAATTTTTTTCTTTAAATCCCAACTTCTGTGAAATTGATGTTTCTCAGAGTTGAGAGGTCTGTAGCATCCCCTGTCTTCTGGGTAATCCTGTATGATGATCTTGATCTTTACATACAAGTCCCAATAGCAACAACGATTTTATAGCAGGATAGAAGGTATAACAACGCTATAAAAATTCTTCTCAGGTTTGGGTAGTCACCCTATTTTACAGGCTCTTGAGGATAGATTTAAATGGTAATGTGCTTTTACTCTTTCCTTTGGTGACATACATCTATTTGTTCCCTGTGATTAAGACCTTTTTGTTACACGTTTAAATCATTTGACGCAATTACCTAATCCCTGTATAAGCCATACGGACACAATGTGTCTTTGTGCTTCCATAGTGGCCAGATGACACGCAGGGTTTCAAGTCTGCTATTGCTGGTTGAGCTAATGGGTCCAATCTTTAGGCTTACTTATCCGGTGTAGGTTCTCATTTTGTTACATCCAGGGTTTCTGGGGTTTGTTCCTACAGAAGTGTTGACCGGGAGGATGTGCTAAAATTTCTGTGTCCTTGTTGAAATCACTTTTTAAGCATTCAGCTTTTGTTATGCAGCAAGTGGATTTTCACTATAACTCACAGATTCTCAGATATTTATGTAGGCCTTCTGTGTTTTGTATAAATAGCTTTTCAATGACAAGAGTTGAGTCCTAATCTTTAGAGAATCTTCTCATCTGTGTTCTGTAAGTGTGTTTAATACAGCATTACATACTGGCAATAATGTCTTTAGAGCTGTATGTGGCTACTGGGATTACACAGCTTGTAGTGCATGTTTATTCCCCTCTAATCATGTTGTGGGGGAATCTATCCTTTATTTCTGTTTGGTAGGTAAAGTTGTTGCTCTTTCCACCCACTCTATATGATGGCCTGTTGCCTGGGCCTGGTTTTACTTGTCTTGTCTTCTTACGGCTTTATGAACTGAAGACTTTACCGTGCTACTATGGCACCAAGCGTGGCTTCCCACCTTGTCAAGGTGGGAAGAGATGATAAATCATTGGGAAGAGGTCACACCTGACTGAAGAGTAATGTCATTGCGAAAGTATCTCTTTCTATCTGCTCTAGAAGATGAATTAGCCTTTTGACTTCTTTTATTACATCCACTTACCATAGGACAATGTCAAGAAATGAGTATGAAGTATTTACTGGGTGAGCTCCTTTCCTGGAGCACAAAATCTGTAGCATATTTGCTGGCTTGACCTGTGGAATGTGCCACTGTGATTTTTTTGTGCTTGAGGACTAAGTAACAGAATGGAGTAAATTTGCTTCATTGCTTTGTTCTTGTTTAAGTTCTTCCTTTGTAAACGTTTACTGCTTATATCATAAAATGTGATTATTTTTTAAAAAACCCCTTTCCCATCTTATTGTTTGTTGGGTTATCTTGCCTTCCTCACTGTACTGTGTGACTGGACTCAAGATCAGGAAGAGAATGTTATGGTCAACCCATGGTGAACAATAAAATGGGGTGTTCACTATAATTGTTCACAGGATGTTTAGTTCATAGAGGAAAAGAATTCAATGACTTTTGATAAATTAAAGTTTTATGTTAACTTTTCAGAGTTAAGTTAAATTTCTAATGTAATGCAAGAAGTAAGATACGGAAGTCTACAGTGAGAACTACCAAGCAGTCTTGACTTTGTCCAGTAGTGAGAATGTGAGAATGTGTAGTAAACAAAATATATGGTCAGGCATGATGGTGTTTGTAATTTAAAACTGAGGAGTTTTTAAGAAGACATTGGCTTTTAATAGTCAATTTCTCATTATGCCTCTGTAGTATAGTTAAAATTATTTGGAAGCATAGATGCTTTCAGTGTGTTTTTCCAGATGTAGGGTAAAAGGTTTTTATGGAGCTGCCGTACATTTATTGTTATATCTGTTCATCTATTCCAAAAACATGAACAAGCTTTCAGGTATATGAACAGTTCTTTTTGCTTGCTTGAAAGCTTATATATGTTTTCCAGTTTTACCACTTGTGTCTTTTCAGAAGTCTTTTTATTTTTGTGGAGGGAATAGTTAGGGTTCCTTCTAATGTATTTTTTTTGTATTTGCTTGCAGTTGTATATTCCAAACCTCTGGGTTTTATTGTGACTTGGTATTTGAGGTTTTATTTAAATTGTTCTCAATACTGTACTGAATATAGACACTAAACCAAATATTCCTAGCTGTATTGTTTGAATCAATTTTTCCTAGGTTTTGGTAGAGGTTTTTATACTTATGTAAGACTGTTAGACACTCGTCATAATTAAGTTAGATACAGTTAATTTTGAGTGCTGGTGTGATTCCACATCTGTTTAAGTTGTTTAACTCTGGGCTGCTTTTGTCTGTCCTCTACGTTGGTGTTAGTTTTTAGTTAGATGCATTGTAGGGAATGGAGAGAGGGCAGGGAACTAAAAGTATGGTAAACCAGATGTAGGTAGTCTTAAACTGCCGTTAGCTGTATTCTGAAGCCTCTTCATATTATGTACAGGCACGTGTGCTGTTTCTTCTTTTTCTGTCCTCGTTCCTTTCCTTAAAATGTTCACAGTTTTATTTTGCTGTTTGAGTACTATTTTTTTATTTTCACTCGAAGCATTAAAAAGCCTATAGTTTGCTGTAGTGTTTCCAATGTAGAGATAGACAGGTGATTTTCATGATTTTCCTACACCTTTGACCTCTGTAAAGGGGCGCTTTGAATTCTGTAGTAAGTGTTAGCTATGAGACAGTACTGACAGTGTCTGATACCCTGGAAATGCCTGGAAAAGGTATCATGATAAACAGGTCAGTTGTGGCTTAGAATATCCATAAACGATTGATTTACTAGAAGTTGGTGAAGTACACCTGCCATGTTAAATGCTTTTCTCGAGTGTAGCCACTGTTGGAGGGGGCTAGATGTTCTTCTCTTGTGCCACTCTTCTCTGTGCCTGGTAATCGCTGCTGGGAAACGGAGCAGCCGCAGGTAGTAGTTCTCTGGGAGGGTGTTACAAAGGTGGCATTGCCATTTCCCTGCTGAGAAGTGTTCTGTGGAGTTAATTTTGCTGTCTTTGAATTTGGTCGTTGCTAAATATGCAAAACTAGATTTTGTATCTGTTAGACAAAAGGTAATAAAGCTATGTGAAAAATAACGTTAGAATTACCTTTCCTGGAAAAAGAGAATGAATTTATCAGGCTTATGCTTATTGGTTTTTTTTAATGTGTGTAGTGCACTGAATGATGTACGTGAGCAGAACACGCCTAGAAGACTTCTGATGACTCTACTATTACAGTCTAAATTCAGTTGTTTTATGTTGCTAGGAACCCAAGTTAATTTTAGAATTGCTTAGTTAAAAGGAGTAAGTAGAGGTTCTTGAAGATTACTCCATAAAACTGTGTGTCTAACCAAAACTTTAAGTGTCATTTTAAAAAATTTGAATTATCAATTAGATTTAGTAATTAAGCCACTTGATCAGTTTTTCCGTCTTTTTTGGAACGGGGTCTTGTTTAGCAACACTGAGTCTAATCTTATATTTGACTCTTGAGAAAGAAGAATGAGGGATTTTGCTGCTTAAAGGCTTGAATGTGGTAGTCGAGTTTTTTATTTTGCTTTATTAAAATAATAAGCTTTCAGTATAGCTTATTGTTTTTACCTAGTGACAGTTCTGGTTGCATCAGGCATAAGCTGCTTTTAAGTTTCCCAGACTTGTAAAGGGAAGAGTCTTCTGCGTTCCTTGCCACTTCTGCAACGCCGACTCTGTAAAACTCATTGTCCAGGCGCAAGCAGTAACAAAGGGACTTCAGGTAACTTGCATATAACAAGACATCTTTTACTTTGGTTTCATTTTTACCAATGGGTGGTCATGCTTTTCACGTAGGGGAATGTTACTTGCTTTCAAGTTACCATTAATCCCATTGAAGCTTTGTCAAGTGCAAGTTTGAGTTTCTTGTGGCTCCCATCAGGCACTGACGGTGCTGTGTAATCCCAGGTATCGGAAGTGTGAGTATTTTCAGTCTCTTCTGTTACTTAGAGGACAGTATGTTAAGAGTTGCCTTCAATGGATGAACACACTGAATGTGTGAGTGGAGGGAGGTGGAGCGTGAGCTTTATTTAAAGCTTTCTCTAGAAGTAAGGTGCATAGCATACTTGTGCCCTTGCAGAGTTTGGCTCTAGAATTTTTGTTGCGGAGTGCTGCACATTTTGCAATCACTAAAATGTGTTACTTTCCCCTTGTGGCTGAACTACATATGGAGTTTGAGGTACATTTCCAACTGATCTATAGAAGTGTTTGCTAGAGATGCAGGCATGCATAATGATGCAGTGATGAGGATCTCTGACTCTAGGAAGAGGGCAGTGGAAATGAATTCAGTTTGAAAAGCACATGCACACTTAGATTTTTGGAATAGTCCAAGTTTCTGATTAAATTTTGGGTTATGTTTGCGTATTCTTCTACACTTTCATGAGTGGAACTTCCTAGTTCCTTTTGACATTTTAATAGGATAGGAATTCAGGTGATGATGAATGAGGTGAATGTAAATCACAGCCTGATGATTTTTAAGTTACAATCAGCTTTCCTCAAACACAGAGAAGAATTAAAATATTACTTAAAGTTTTCTTGTTGCTTTGAACCTTTAGAACTTTGTTAAGATAAAGGAAAAATACAGGCTTTAAACTTGTATGAGAGTAAAGGCTTCTGACTTTTAACCAGGAGTAACAGTTGGCAGCTCTGTAATAAATTAAGTAATGGTAAATGTTCTTACTAAACATAATATTGTGAAGTAAGGGAAATGAAAAAAAACCCCAGACAACGAAATACTATTTGACAGGGTGGGTCATGAAAGGCAAATGTTACCATTTGAAAACATCTATAGAAGGTGCTGGTAGAAATTTTCTCTGTGATGCAAGAAGCTATCGTTTCTAGACAGCTACTGTCAGCTTCAGAGAAAGTAGAGAAAATAATGAAAAGGAGGTCTCTGCCATTTATTCAAGGAACAAACAAAATGAGAAAGGGGGAAGGGAGAGAGAAGACTGTCCAAGTCATCTCAATCTTTTGGCAGAGGGTATTCACCACACTATTTGAATCCACCACAATCTTAAATCCTGTTGCTAAAAAAAAATCAGCCACCACTAAAACCCAATGCTGTTTGAAAGAGATACTTGACTGACTTGACTGAATCTACTTTTGCTCCTACATACCATAACTGTTTTGAAATTTACACTGAACACAGAGGACTTTGATCTGTAGAAGTATATAGCAAAATATTCTGGAGATGAACTTTCATGAGCAGTTTTAAAAGATTTTGAAGAAGCTGCCTGCAAAATTGTTCTATAGGACTCCAAGAACTGCTGACTAAATGTGCAAAAAGATGTCAAATTATGTTCAATATTGCAAAACTAAAAAAATGTATATAAGAAGACATTGAACTATTCCTGCAACTTGTTTCCAAGTTGTCAACTCATAGGAAAGATGTGAATGTCATTACCAGGAATTGAATGAAAACCGTCACTTATGGAGCGGCAGTAAAAGAAAAATGTGATAGAGCACAGAAAATACTATCATGGCATATGTTAACGTCTTGTTCTCATTGCAATAAAGTTTGCAGCTCTGATTGCTTAGTCTTCCTTAAATCTGAGAACTGGAGAGGGTTCATATGGGCCATGAAAGGGACCAGCAGACATTGGAAAACCTCGCCAGAGTGTTGAAAACGGGTGGATTATTGTTGTTTTGGTTTGCGCTTTTTTTACACTTTGGAAGCGTGATTGCTATGTGAATATATGACAGAATGAAGATTACTTTATGAACAGTGAATGAAAACTTCCCCCCCCCCCCCCCCGACTTTTACTGAAATTGGAGAATGTGATTTTTTTTAAAAAAAAAAAGCTTATGAGGTGTTTCTGCCTTTTGGAGCTTCTTCCGTCTCCTTAAAGTACACTCGCCACTACCATGAGAAGTACCCCGGTGGATCAGACCGATGGTTCATCTAGCGGTAGGAGAGGCTATTCAGGGAAATAGGTCAGCCTTGCCACTATCCACAGTCTTTGTCCTCCCACAGTATCCAGAGTTATATCTGGGATATTAGAAGTATGACTCTGCCTAGTCCTATTAAATATCCATTTATAGACCTATTGTTTGTGAATTTATTGAATACCTTTCTGAATACACAGTCTGCCTCCACAACCTCTTGCGGAAGCGAGATTGGGAATTTCCCTGGTTGCTGCATAGAAAAGTACATTACTACTTTTATCTGCCTGAAACTAATGTGCCGTAAGAGCCTACTCCCGACTTTAGTGTTGCAGGATTTGGTGAATAACAGTTTCCACTCATTTGGTCCTTTATGGTTGTAAAGCGTAACCAAATCTATCTGCACTTTTCCTTAAAAGTGAGCAATCTCACCCACCTTAATATCTTCATTCTCTTCATCCTCTTAGTTGTCCTTCTCTTTACCTCCTCTAATTCCGCAACATCTTTTTTGAGGTGCGAAGACTAGTGCCACAGCACTTGAGATGTGGGTGTACCAAAGTTTTATTTATAGTTTGCTTTTATTCTCTAGCCAATGTTTTATGGGCTTTTTTTGTTGTTGCAGCTGCATGTTTTTAGAGAACTGTGTTAACTTAAGGATCCCTTACTTGAGTTGTAACTTCTAGTTCCAGTTTCAGCATTGTGTACCCATAAATTAGATTATTTTTCTCTGGGTGCTTTATCTTTCTTTCGTCTGTTGAAGCTCATCTGCCACCTGTTTGTGTACTGCCTTATTTTTGACAGGCCTTTTTGAAGTCATGGCATCTGACTACCCAAAAAGCTGTCTTGCCAAAGGATCAGACCCCAAATTTAGTGTAATTCAGAGTGTAAGTGAACACCAGGCTGTGTAAGTTTCTAGCTAATGTTTTGAAAGGCCTATATCATAAAAGAAAACAGTACTTCACTCTCCCAGTGCCCTCCTTCATTAGCACTTGTTTGCATGTAATCTTCTTGTACAGAGGATTAAAGTATTTCACGGTTCGGACTGTTCTGATTGTGAATTTATCTTGCACCTTATTTTAGTCTAGCGTCCTGATACAATGATCATTCTCATTGCACATGTCCTAGTTCACTTCCAGGCTCCCGTCTGGAGTGAATGAGATGACCTGCCTCCTACGGGAAACCTAAACTTTCCTGACTGTTTCTCGAGGAGAGACCTGAACTGCATCATTTTGGCTGTCACTGCTTGGACAGTCCTTCTGCATTTTAGTAAGCGTCACAGTTTCATATTCTCGTGCGCGTCCCTGGGCATACAGTACATGCTCCTGTTCGTGCTCTAAAAGCATCGTAGTGGGAAGCTGCAATGCAATTTTCTTGCTTTTGTGTAGGTCAAGGTGAATAATGATAAAAAAAAGTTAAGAGGTCTTAAGGCTCTAGGCATGTTACTTGGGACCACAGGGATGCACCTGTACAAGCGTTTCAGTTCAGATCGAGAATGGACTCTGGACATGTATCTTTTGATCATCCCTTACGTCCTCGCGCTATGCTTTAGTTTGCTTTGAAAAGTGGCCTTGGAGCACACTAAATTCCTTTTGGATGAAATTTAGCTGGAGAGAACACTCCAGATATGTACATGATGCACTCCAACAAGGGGTGTTCAGTCTAGACCCCCACCAGTCCCCTCCAAAACATGTGATATGTATATCTGATCCCCAGCACCACCTGCTTTGCTCTGCAGATCTGCTCCTGTTGCAGTACGGTACGTGCTACCATAGGCACAGCTGAGGGACCTGGGTTGAACACTAAGTGCTGTAGTTGTGAGCGATGTGCTGTGAAAGGTGCTGCACCAGGGGTGTTGTGGACATGAAACAACCCGTGCCAGTTGTCTTAAGGTTTCTGTCTGTGGTGTGGTGTGGAAAAAAGGCACAGAGATGATCTCCAGGACTTGAGGTTTTTCTGTTACAACCTAGTACTGCCTGCTGCTTGAGAATGAGAAGGTTGGTCATGGGTTGTGCCATGTTTCAGTAAGAGCATGATACAATCTAACCTGACAGCAAGTGATAGGTCCTCATAGGAGTTGCCTCCCCTCCCCATCAGAAAAAGAAAGACGGTTGCGGTATCCTGCAATGACAAAACCAGCATAACTGAATAAAAGGATTTTAGGTCATGGAGCAATCGGCCATCACATTAACATCAATTTTGGAAGTGATTACAGCTCATCGTGCTTGATTTCGCGCTAAAAAGAGGGGAAAAATTACAAATCTAATTGAAGCATGCTAGGAACATACAGTGCCTTGACTAAAAGTAATAGGAAACAGTGGAGGACAGATGCTGAAGTGCTTCTAGTCTCTGTGCCAAACTAGTGTCCTAGAGGTGGAGCGGGAAAACGCGGTGCTGAGTCCTGGAGCTGAGTGCGGGGTGACCTGACCTGAGCTTGGCCCTGCTGTGGCATCAGTATGGGAGAGCCTTTGCGCAGCGTTACCGGTATCAGCCCATTATGAAGGTCAGCCGTACGTTTCTCTGAATTTCAGTAAAATGTTCGTAGAATATGAAAAATGATTCAGATGAAGTTTAATACAAGAACGGTAATGTATTTAAGACAGGTGATGATAGCGTATCTAGTAATTTCTACCTAATAATGTGCCTTCCGGGATCAGTTTTGGGACTGGCTGGCTGTTTTTTCCCGGTTATTCATTACTGGTCATAACACAGAAAGTAACATTGCTCTCGGGAAAACTATTCATTACTACTCTAGTGTGGGAGTATCATCTCTGTGGAGATGTGTATCATGCAGGAAGATGAGGAAGTATGGAATCAAACTGGGGTAAAACGTGTCACAAAGTAAATGTGCTTTTGCTATAGATTGGGAGATCATAAACTGCAAATGACAGGTAAAAAACCTTGGTGTTCTAGTTAACCACAAAATCAAGCGTGGACTATCAGGATGAAGTGACAAGGGGAAAAGTGAGTGCAGGTTCAGAATTGCTGTTACTTGGCAGTGAGTGCTCCTGTGGAAAGCAGTCTGGAGCTCCCGTGGGATGCTGCACCTCGTCCTGGTTGACAGTGCTGGAAAAGGAGATACTCCTAAAAGACTGAAACAGGTGGAGATAGGCTCACTGTTATTGTACTGGTGTGTTTGTACAAGCTATAAAAGAAAGCACAAGAGTGCTAAATGAGTGTGAACACATAGAATCTGTAAAAAAGTTCGTATATGTTGACAGCAAGGTACCGGTGCAGCTTTCTGGGGTGAGTAGCAGAGGCAGACCACTTAATAACCTAAAGGTGAAATGTGTTCAGTTTATTGAAGGGTTTCTAGGGGACTTACGGTAATATGTATTAGATATGATTGGACAGGTGCTTCCTTCCAAATACCTTTTTCTGTGGCTAAGTTATATGTGGAGAACTCATCCTCTCTTAAAAACGATAGCATGACCGGCATGGTACAACTGAGATAACTTGCTGATAAATACCTAAATATCAGTGCATCTGTTAGCCATTGTGATGTGATACTTCTTTATGAATCGAGCTGCTTTAGAAACAGGTCTTCTCTCTCGCTCTGACACTGACACCTACAGAGGCAATATGTAGCTGTAGCTTCTGAATGCTACGGTGGTGAGCTACTCCTGACAACTTTTTGTGAAGCCAGTGGGGTGACTGCCATTGATTTCACTGGCAATTGAAGCTTCTGAAAGTGAATAAAGAGAAGATGTTTTAGGAGGAGCTCACTAATGTGAAATAATCCCCTTTGAAATATGCTTAAAAGACTATTAGCTCCCCACCCCCAAAAGAAACTGGACCTGCCATAAAAGGAAGTAAAAAAACCAAAGTGTTCCTCTAACTGGGGAAACCACAGGAAACTTGTTTTGTATCTATGGGAAATTTTACAGATCGGCTTGCAAAATGAAAAGTCAGCAGAAAACCCCAGTGAATCACAATGTGAAAAGATTGGAGATTTGACAATTATTAGAGAAGCAAAAGCTGTGACAGCAGTGCTGGGATGCAGCTCTCAGTAACTGCTTTAGAGAAGGTGCATCCGTATGGACAGCTAACAAGTTCAGCCAGACTGAGCACGGCGAATTATAATGTAGTGGTTCGGGGTGGAGGGGCTTGTTGGTGTTGAATGCAAAAAAAAAAGTCACTTGTGTCCTGTTTGCTGTATGAAGGACATTAACTGTGCTGTTTGCATTTTGAAGCTAAATATTATACACAGTTCAGCGGCATGTCTATGTGTTGTTTTTTTCCCCCTCCTCATTTGTTAGTGGACTGTCAGTAGGATCTGTGAACTTTGTTTTTCTAAAGCACTGCGTTTGCTTGAGTTTTGCACAGAAAGTCGACACGTATCTCAGAAAGAGGTTTTTCTGAGTTTGGTAGCTTTCTAGATGGGGGCAACAGTAGAATAAGTTGGATTTTAATTCAAAGCTGAAATACGCAGGCAGATATGGGAAACTTGATTTGGGTAATGTTAGTTTCTGATCTCAAAATCCCCGTCTGTTACATTGTAGAGGTTTACAGAGACCATAAAACGTGGTTGTAACGTGCTTGTCATTTGAAGGACTTGAGTATTGCTGTGATAATTTAGAGAATAAAACAAAATGAGTGGGTAGCTAGGAATCATTCACAAAAATAAATATTAAAATATATCCTTAATTAAAATGATATTTTTTTAAAAATATTTAAGAACTTGCTTTAGAAATATGGCAGGTACTGTGTAGGTTTAGTGACCCATTTGACAGTGTGAAAACCCTGTAACTAAGGTAACAGACAAGACAATAAGGAAGGCTGGCAAAATAAATCTATATGATTAAGTAAAACAAAACTAAAGCATAACTGTGGTAGATACAAAGAAAACAAAAGGTGACTTGTTTGTGGATAAATGAACTTTTGAAACAAAATTAAACCAAACGTTTAATGTTGTGGAGAAAGAAGCATCTGTCCGTAGTAACTGCTGGTGTTTCCTTGGGGGATAGCAGCAGGACGGTCTGTAGCGCAGGGAGGACCATGACAAGTGCTGATTGCCTGAAGAGGGACGTCGCCACAGTTGACATAATTGGAGATACTGAGCCTGGAATTCTCTTTTTCCTTGGGATTTTTTCCTTGAAGTTTGATATAGGCCTTGTTTGGTGAGTAGAGGGTTATTTTTCACCTCTGTGAGCTCTGTGAGAGCAGGAAAGCCCTTCCAACACAGTCGCCAGGATTGGAGCCCGTAGCACAGGGAACAATTTTCTGGAGCACAGTAATTCTGGTAAATGCTGCTTCTGGATTTGTAGCCTCATGTTTCTCCTAAACATATTGTTTTTTTATATGTAATTTGGGGTTTGTATTTTTAAAAGAGAGTGAAGAAAATTCTACTTTTCGTGATTTTAATTTTTGAATATGAAGTGGCAGAGTGTGAAGGTCAGTCATGTCCCAGTGTCTCTAGATGAGATAACATTCATGTTAGTCCCTCATGAATGTGATTAGGAAAATTATGGCTATTTCACAAATGCCTGTTATAATCCTTTAAGGGATGGGTAACTTCTGTTGCAGTGGTCATCCTCAGCAAGGCTCTGTAGCAGATCTTAAGTTGTAGTATATTTTTGCATTCATCTATGAAACATCTACTGTTGATGCTCTTAGAAGAGGTAAGTGCTTGGCTGACGGACCAGTGCCTGAGCTCCTGTAACATATTTGTGCTCCTAAAGAAGTGGCAAGTTCAGAGGATGTCACATAAGCCGTGAGTTTCCTTTACTGAATGTTGGGTCCATTAACATTGCCGTAGCCTAGTCCTGCTAAAAAATGATTGCCTGGGTTTGAGCTGACAAGGCTTAAACAACTGTATGATGGTCATAGCTTAACGCTGCTGGGCAGGGTCCTGCTACTGGTTTTGGGGGAGAAATAAGAAGGTCATAGTGGAAATTATGAACCTTTCTTCTCCATAGCCTGATCCAAAGCCTCTGCATAAATTTTTAATTATTACGGCTCAAAGATAGTTCTGAGACTTCACAAAACTTTTGCATGAGAAGTGCAAGTACAGTGTCTTTTGGGGCGGGTGCACTTCAATTATGTGGAAGGGTGGGGAAGGCTGTGGTCTTTTTCCAGCCTTATTTCTTGAGTCACTTGGGAGAGTGCAAAGAGGTTTGAGTCACATGTCAGCCAATACTTTAGCCCAGACTGTAATTTAGAAAACAGCAACCCATATTTAACACTGATAACTTACGTTTCTGAAAAGTATTAGGAAGATGAAAAGGCCATGGTTTTAGTACTGTCATTGATCACTGCTTCAAAATTGTGGTGGCTTGGGGAAGTTTTGCAGGTAGAAAATGTTCTGTTTGCTTAGAGGTAAGGATCTAAGTACAGCTTGGTATTTGCAATCAGTTGGCACTGCTACCTAGGTTGAGGGTTGGTTAAAATGTCCTATGAGGAGCAGCTGAGGGAACTGGGGTGGTTTTGCCTGGAGGAAAGGAGGCTTAGAGGAGACCTTATCACTCTCTACAACTACCTGAAAGGAGGTTGTAGCGAGGTGGGTGTTGGTCTCTTCTTCCAAGTAACAGGCGATAGGACAAGAGGAAACGGCCTCAAGTTGCGCCAGGGGAGGTTTAGATTGGATATTAGGAAACATTTCTTCACTGAAAGGGTTGTCGGGCACTGGACCAGGCTGCCCAGGGAAGTGGTTGAGGCACCATCCCTGGAGGTATTTAAAAGATGTGTAGATGTGGCGCTTAGGGACATGGTTTAGTGGTGGACTTGGCAGTGATAGGTTAACGGTTGGACTCGATGATCTTAAAGGTCTCTTCCAATCTAAACGACTCTATGATTCTGTGATTTAGCACTGGTTATTTACTTTTGCTGCTGCTTCCTAAATCTTTTTCTGCACCAATGGCTACCCTAAGGACTCTTACAATAGAGGGGATTTATCTGATATTTTTGCAGATGTTTGTGCTTGCTTTCTTCTGTTTGTCAAATGTTCATCAGATGACTAGGATGAGAGGGAATGGAGAGTTGATGTTCTTCACTTGTATTGATTAGGGTAAGAATATCATAATGTATGTGTACTTAAGGTAATGGTAAAAGTGTTGGCTTCACATATGTTCATGTTGTCTTACTGCTGTATTTGCAGCTATATTTTCTTCATGCTCTAGTCAGTAGGAGATAAGCCAGATGCCACACGCTGTATGACAGAACATATTTGTACAAATAATAGCCTTTTCAAATAACATCTCCGTTAGTTTTGAGCCCTGTAGCAATGGAACGACTTCACAGAAAAAGTTTTGCCTGTGATGCGAATTCTAATCATGTGAGGAGAGGCACTAGAAATTAAAGAAACGCCGAGTGAAGAGTCGGTGTATCAGCACTATGGCTCTACTCTCCCCTTCTGTTTTTGAGATGTGTGTGAAGATAGTCTTTCTCAAAGCACTTGTTTGTTTTTCAGTTTGTCATAATGCACATTCGTGTTTACATGGACATGTTTACATTTCAGATTTTGATACCAACTCTAGAAAATGCACCAGAAATCAAGGACATTGCCTTCAGCCACTCTCTGCAGATTGATTTGGCTCTTACACTTTAGCATTTGCAGCTTGGTCTTGCTTTATATGCTAGACGAGGTTTATGCCAGCCTAATTGGTTGCTGGCATTCCTGAATTTCACAGCTGCTGTATTCAGCTGTGTACTAGAAAAATATAATGGAATACTGTTTGTGGAGAGCAAGAGGCAATTGTAAAGATGTAAATGTGCTTTCTGGCACTTCAATAACATGTAAACTTTTAGTAACACAAAGAATTTTTAGGAACAAATTGTATGGGTACTTTGCCAGTTTAAACATTATAGTATACGTTTTCTATTTAAGCTGAGAATATTTGGAAGATGGACATAACTTTTATTTTTGTTGGTGGTTTTTTTATTCAGTCCTGACTTTCCTGGCCAGGGAACGGATGAAGTCTGGCACAGAGATGGAAGATTTATTGTGATTCTTTTGTTATGGCATGCTGGCTTACTGTGTTTGTGAGAGTGTTCAGTATTTTCTATTCATTCATCAGCCTGCTTTGATCTCCTTTCACTTGTTATGGCAAAGATTAAACCTTTTTTAATTATTACTCGTTCTCTGTCAAAAGTAATTGAGCACAGGGGGTGGTAATAGGACTTACATGATCGCTCTGTGACTAATGTATTGTCACAGGTTTCAGCTGTGAATAGTGCTTTTCTTCAAAATCTATAAAATTTGGTAACATACTAAAAAGATTATTATAATATTGTGTAGAATATGTTTTGGTGAACTTAGATTTTCAATGTATCATTTTTGAATTGACAGCTGGTCCAAGCCTTAACACAGTAGCAGAAGATTATACCAATGTAAGCTTGAGGAGTCTTCCAGTTCCCACAGTTTTAGTGTCCTTGCATCCCAGCATGTTCTTTGTAGAAGTGGCAGGAGTGGCACCGGTACAGGAAGGCAGCAGCTTCTGTTGCTACTTTGCCAATGGACCAGATAGCTAATGGAAACAATTCTGCAACAAGGTGTTCTTGCACAAAATTAAGTCCTTAAAGGTTATTTAAATGCAGAAAGATTAATGGGGAGGTATATTGAGGACCTTGCACAAAAATGCTTGTCCAAGGGAATAAGGTGCGAGAGCGTTGTGCTCAGTGAGCCTGCTTCAGCCCCGCCACCAGCAGCATTCGGGCAGGGTGCCGAGGGCAGGATGGGTGCCTGCACAATGTCCTTTGGGTGGGGGGAGATGGAGGAGCGCCCGTGTGCGGTCCCTGCCTGCGCAGCTCCTGGCAGCGCCTGGGTGGGGAATCCAGACCAGAGCGTGCAGCTGGGGCGCCTGGGAGAATGGTGCTCAGGAAGCACGAGTGGAAGGGTTTGTGCAGACAAAGCACGGGTCAGGGAAATAAAAACTGACCAATGCTAGAGAAAAGGAACCAAGTGAAGCAACGGGGGAGGCTTTTTTTTTTTTTTTTAAAGTAAAAAACCTGCTTAACCTTCTTTAGTGGTGAAGCAAATCTTATGCTTTGGGCAAGGACAAGCGCGGAGGTTGTAAATGCATATGTAACGTATGTTGTCGGCGAGGTGAGCACCGCAGATGTGAAAGCAATGCTGCCCAGAGGTGGTGCCGGCTGCTCTGCAAGTCCCCCCAGTGCTACGCTTTGCCTGAGTTTCAATTAGTCTCTTCCTCTGCACACTACATTAGAGTACACAGATTTGCTGTTTCCTTCCATGACACTTCCCTATAGTCTCTCTTCTTGCTTAATTTTAACTAGGTGTGAGGGTTTAGGCAGCCTTTGCAATAAAAGAAATATTAACAATGCACATTTGTTACTTGTTCCATTTGATGAGATAATTTGGGATATCAGTCAAGGCTTTTCTTCCTTTCTGTCCCTCAGCAGGCCCTAAGAGGCTTAGACTGTATAAAAACATTAACTTTGGAAAACGGTCAAATTATGACTGAAATGGGTAAAAGAGAAGTTTTGAAACAATCAGCGGAGGAGAAAACTGGAGTGGATTTGGGGCGTTGGGAGCTTTAGGAAGGGAGAAGAGAAGGTGCAAGGTGGGGGAGACCCAGACCAGCGCAGATGGGTAAGGACCGTGCCGCGTTTCGCCCCGGAGAGGGTGCCCGGCAGCAGCCGCGAACGCACGGAGTGCTCCAGGATGGTCGCACCTGCTTTGGGAGCAGCACCTGGCCCTGGGGCACCTGCGGGGTGGCTCGGGGCCGGTGGAGCAAGGGGTGGCTTGTTTGTGCTATGGCTCATCAAAGGAGGGTGTTAGAGGAGCAGTCGCATGGGACTCGTGTTCTTCAGAAGCCCCAGTTCTTGGTGCTCTTAAGGCAAAGCACAGATGTGAAGTCAATGTGGCACTGGGTCTTGATCCTTTTTTGTCAGTGCATGGCTGCTCTGTGCTTCCAATTGCTCCTTGCTAACGTGTAGGCAGTAGGACATAAAAAAATTATGGTACACTATGTATTTAAGAAGAAATGTCCTATTCCTACTGAAAGTTTACTGGTTTTATTGTACTTTATTGGGGGCCTGGCTTTGGGTCTTTCACTGGAGAAGTCAAAGCAACGGCACCTTAACTCCCGCTCAGCAGTCTGTGTTAAAGGTTGTTTTTAAAATGATGACTGGTATTATTGTTTCAGGCAATTTAATTTTAGTTGACTTATCAACTGATTGGATGCCCGTAAGAAATGGATATCTGAATATAATTTCAGGGGGCTTCACTCCTGTGTTGGGACATGTAATGTCCCCCTGCTAGGCTGATAAAACAAATAAGCCTTTGTGGAGCAGACCTAAGGAGACTTTACCATCCGTGCGAGACTCGTGGTATTGGAGTTTTCCTCTCTCAGAAAAGAGAGTCTAAGTGGCATGGTTTTCATGTGGTGTTTTGTTTACTTACCACTCAGTTTTCTCTTCATTGAGTTTTTCACTTGTACTCCGACTGTCTCGTTGGGGCCTCCGCTGGTGGATCAGGTCTGAGCCACTTTACAGTGTGTGGCCAGGAATCATCTTCTATTTATCACCTTATTTTTGTTAACTCTCTTCTCCTGCCTCTCACTGCATGTCTCAGTGCAGGGATGAAAATAACTTCTGGAAAATTTTTCCATCAGTTTATCAATGATCATTTGTGTTTGCTTTCTAGGCCGAATTCACCAAGCTATGGTAACATCCCTAAATGAAGATAATGAAAGCGTAACTGTTGAATGGATTGAAAATGGAGATACTAAAGGCAAAGAGGTAAACGCAATTATTTTGGAACTTTTCTCTTTTAAAAAATATGTAATCTACATGAATATTACTTTGGAATTTGCACTGGAAACAAAGAGAAAATATAAACCTTAATTTACTTGAGGATTCTTTGGTTATAGAGTGTTTTGCATGGGAGCTGTTCAGCAAATGCTGGTTTCTGTTGTATTAAATTTGACTTCCTGAGCTCTGTGTCATAGCTTTTAAATAGTTCTTTTCATCTATTGATTTTGAACCAGATTACAAAGGCTGACCTTGTTACCTTCTTTTTACAAGTAGAAAAATCAAATTTTTGAGAGGGAGAATGACTTGCGGTTCAGACAGGAAACTAGTGGGAGAGCTAGATTAGAAATCTTTTTGTGTTTGTAATATTGAGGAATTGAACTGCTAGTTTGTTTGCTGATTTATTCATTTTTGGCAATAATTTTCCAGTCTTATTTTCCTTGAGAAACTGTGTCTTTCTGTGTAACGCTTCGCTATCCCCTCTTCCTTTAAATTTTGGACCATGTTAGCCAGTTTCAGCTGAGATTTTGAGAAGCATCTCAGAAGTAATTGCACTTCACTGGTTTTGTGAAAACACAGGAAAAAGGAAAAAAAATGGTGAGAATGTCCTGGTGATCTCATCAGCTGAGCTCATCCCTGTGGACACACAGAATCCATACAGTAGTGAGGTCTTTGAAAGGTCCAGCCAGGGGAAATGGCAGTCTATAGAGACCAAAGCTATTTAGGAGTTTCAGGAAACCAAGTTTCAACAGATCTGAAGCCAGCTATTTTTAGGATCCCGCCCCTGCCCCCCTTACATTTTATGACATTTTGAACAAGGAACACTTAGAAGAAAAAAATAGCATGATAAATTTAACATGGTTTCAACTGTGCTTTTATTTTTTGGGTGGTTGTAATTCATCTGTTTCTTTTGCACTGTCTGGGAAATTTCAAATAACTGAAATCTCTTTCTTTTTTATGTTACAGAATGTCTTTCATATTCTGCAGTAATTGTCAAATTACCACAGTAATACTGGGTACTTCTGTTTTGTTTTAATCACTTTACAAAATTATGAATATCTATTGGTTGTTTTTAGTTCATCTCTTTTCTGAAGGGTGTGTTTTCAACTAACACGAAGACCAAAGCTTACACAGTTTTTAGTGAACATAAAATAAGGTAATTCAGGTTATAGAATTAACAAATTGTGGGGTAAAACAACTAAATATATTTATTGTTTATTCTCAAACATAACAGGGGAAAGGGACAGGTTGAATATTATTCTATGACTCATAAATGCGTTTTATATTCTTTTACACAGATTGACTTGGAGAGCATATTTTCGCTTAATCCAGATCTTGCTCCTGATGAAGATATTGAACCTAGTCCAGAGACGCCACCACCACCTACTCCATCAGCCAAAGTAAACAAAATTGTGAAGGTTGGTAATACCTATGCAACTTATTCATGTTAAATTTACAGTACTCCTATACATGTTGCTATGCTTGAATTTTTAACTTTTGTATCTGTGGAGCTACTTGATAACCATGTTCCTTTCTTTTTCCTGTGGAGAATAGGAGTTTCTAAAAAATTTCTAAGCAGAGAGGGAGTTGGGGACTAATATAACTAAATATATCTCAAGGAAAAATACAGAAAAGGTTTGGGAGGTTTTTTTGAAACAGTATGCATAGTTCAAGCAGTCTTCACCCTAGGCTCTTCAGGGAGGGATTTGGCAGCAATCACCTCTCTGTATTGCTGATGTGGTGTTAGTTTCATTCACTGGAAAGAAGCAGAGGTGCAGCTGCGGTTTACGTTCTCAATAATAAGGTGGTCGAATAACAGAGATGTATTTCTTTATAGAGTCGACGAACTGTGGCACCTATTAAGAATGACACCCCTGTCAGAGATAACAGAGGTAAATGTTGTCTCTTTCCATTTCAAGAAAGTAATAAATATGTGAACATTTTAATCTCCTGCTCATCTAACATTCCTTAATAGTTCTGCATTACTAATTTGGTATGTATGCATGTGACATGTAAAAGACATGGTACATCATTCCTAGAATTATTCCTATGTATATTTAGGAATTCATACTGTACGAATAGTATTTATATGCAAGTTTAAGCAATATAGCGTTAGGAAAGTTAAGCTGAATGAACTGAAGGTGCAAAAATTTGAAGTTAATTAATTATGCTACATTAAATCATGTGTGGACTTTTCCAAGCTAAGGAATCCTGAATTTGCTTCAGCTTAATTGAGTGTTTCAATATACACTAAGTAGTGCACTTAAAATTCTTACGCTTTCAATTTTTTAGCTTAGTTTTGTAACAGTCTGTGTGTAAACATTCATTCAAGGAGTACTTAAGCCCTTAAGGGTTATTTCTCACTCTACAGTTAATAGCGAGAAAACCTACAAAAAAATGCTGAAATACCACAGGAGGATAGGTGAAAAGTATGTATTGGATGAGTACAGATGTAATGCATCTATAACTTGAGAAAGAATAGTTAGTGCTTATTGTTTTCATTTCCTTTCCCACGTTAAACTTAACTAACTTGTACTGATGATGGTGATGATTCTGCCTCCAAACGTTAATCTACTGTCATTGATTCAGACTAGATTCCACTCGATCTGTTTAAACTCGAAAAACAAGTGGGCTTGCATATCTTTGCAAGTGTTGAGGCTCTTCTGATGGACGATTGGGACCGCTTTCTCCCTTCTGCCATTTGCCTCTGGGGGTGTTAAAACAATTGGAAATCTCATGAGGAGGGGATAATTATTTTCAAACTAATATGGTTTAAATTTGAGACATCTTATTGATGGGCTCCCCTCACATCCATACCTGTTGTTGTTTGTAGTAAATGGTCTGTTTGGTATGGAATAACCCTGTAACTTGTATTTTAATAGGTCCTATGCATCGTACTATTCACAGTCAGCCTAAGTATTTGGTTTTTGTTGGCCTTGTAATTAAGCTTTTCTCAGCACACTGTCTTGTTTAGTGTAGTCAATTTGTGCTATAAACTAGATCTCCTATCATATTTGGAATGATCTGGGCATTTGTCTTGTCTGTCCCATTCGATACCTGTTTCCATAGTTGTCTCCATGTTGCACAGTGACCTGGCCTTCGTTTGGAATGTCACTTCTAGGCTGCTGATCAAAGCTGATACCTTCGCTTTCGTACTCTTCTGGCAGACTCCGTTAGGAACGTGTGCAGGGAATGGGCCAGCTGAAGCAGAGCTGCTTGAAGCAACACTTTCAAAAACAATTTAAAACGTTCAGCTCTACCAAAGAGGCTTGCATGCTCACCACTCCCACTGCATTCACTGGAAATAGACATCACTGCATCTTCAGACACTGGCATCCCTAGCACATATAGAATCAATGCATACGTTTATACATATTGATTGTATGTGTACCACCTTCAGTATAATGTCAAAAAGGTTTGTTTCTTCCACTCACAGCTTGAGCCACACTTGGCTGCCTTTCATTTGTATCCCTCTGCTCCTCCAGAGATCATGGGCTCAATGGGCTCATTTTGTGACATCTAAGGAGTGTGAAACAGTGGGGCTTCTTTTCTTACTTGTTTTTTGGGGTATAATGACAATATAAATAAATTTCAGCACTTGGAGCTTCAGGAGCATATATCTCCAAGTACACGCTTCATTCTATGCACATAATAAGTTGTACTAATTCCGCAGTAGTGTATTTAAAAATATGCATGTGCAGCATTGGTACTTAATCGTTGTGTTGGTGTATAACCCTAGGAAAAAAAGGCAGCATACCAAATGTCTTTATTAATAGACTTTCTACATGTATGGCTTCCGCTCCCCTCAGTAAATTGTTGTGTCTGGAAAGAGGCTTTGTTTTCATCTTGCCATAACAAAGCGTTTCAGAATCAGGTAGAAATGTTACTCTTCTGTGTCCAGATGAGCTTTGTGCTTTTCTTTTGCAGTGGTTGGTTCTGCACGCGCGCGACCTACTCAGCTTCCCGAGCAGTCTTCCTCCTCTCAACAGAATGGTAGTGTTTCAGATATATCTCCAGTTCAAGCTGCAAAAAAGGAATTTGGACCCCCTTGTATGTAAACCGTGTATCAAGGATTCATTCGTTCTGGGCGTTACATGTACATTCTCTTGGATTATGTTGTTGTCCATAAATGACAAATGGTCTACATGCGCAGTTGTCTGCAGGCTTCCTCGAGAAGCTTTTTCAGAGAGCTGTGGCTAAACAAATGTTCACTTCTGGCATAGTTGTGCTAGTATTTGGAATTTGTTTCTCTTTATCTTTTTTTAACCATGGTGGTTTTTGAGTTTGTTTGTTTTTTTTTTTTTAATTTGCCTGGGCTTTCTTTTAATTCAAACCAAGAGATCACATGTATCTGTCCAAATATTTTTTGAGGGTCATTGTCCTTATATTTTTGGTCATGTAATTATTGTCCCATTCCCATTTTTTTCCAATTCATTTATTTTATAAATTTTAGAAATTAAATTGCCATAATTATTCTGTACTAATACTGATTTGCTTGAAAAGATAGTTGATCTAAATAAATGTATCTAATTACTGATAAATTAATATAATTGAAATGTTACAGTGTAAATAATAAATTCATGCAACACTGAAAATATTTTAAAATCATATCATTTTTCTTTAAGCACGTAGAAAATCTAATTGTGTAAAAGAGGTTGAAAAATTGCAAGAGAAACGTGAAAAAAGAAGGTTACAGCAGCAGGAACTCAGAGAAAAAAGAGCTCAGGTTAGTATTTTTAGCTCAGACGGAAAACGTGTGTCAGTAAGAGAAGAAGTTTGCAAAATTGTTGTGCTTTTCTCAGCCTTTAATAATTGTTATTAACTGTAATAATCTTGAAATTGAATGTTTTTGTCCTGTATACAAGTTTGATAAATATTTTGGTGTTTGGTTGCATTGCTCTCATAACTATTACTTAAGACAGTTTTCCCCCTTTTTCTTCCTGCAGAAATAATTCCTTACAATTGCTTATCTTGCTGTGTGTTCTTTAAAGATCAAGTACTGATGATAGGTATTTCTTAGGGAAAATATGTTGTTGAAAATAATCAAACCTTTGGCTTTTACATAGGGCTGTTACTCTGCAGGAGGTATTACAACATTATGATAAATTGCTCTTTATGATCTTTGATGCTTTGTAGGACATTTATTTGAGGCTCGAGTTTGAAGAGTGACTTTTTACTTTTTTTTCTTTAAACCTGTCAATGCATTTATAATTTAGCTTTGCGTCATGCGAGCCATTTGGCAGCAAGTTGTTAGAAACTTGTGTGAAAGAAATGAAGTTGCTAATCCTGCAAGAAAAATCTCTTAATATTAAATGCCTTTCTGTCACAGTGGTGTAAAAGCTTTTGCAAAACTAGTAGTGTAATCTTGTTGGCAGCCCTGTGCATATGTGTTAGTCTCTCTAAAGAGACACTAGCAATCCACTACTGACACGAGAAGTACCACCACCAAGTAAATAATTCAGGCAATTTACTTCATGGTTTAATGATGTTCCTAAGTTGACCTACAATCACCTATGTTGAATTCATGTTCTCTAATTTCCATCCAGTTACACAACTGCAAACCACTGCTATGTCTTTATGTGTAAGGAACACATACTTTTTGCTTTATATATTAAAATTCTTTGACATGGTACTACACCTAATATTTTCTTGTTATCACTTTTGTGGAGACTCCCTGTGCATCTGAGTCTTAAACCTCTGCTACATAGAACCACAGAATAGTTTGGGTTGGAAGGGACCTTTAAAGGCCATCTAGTCCAATCCCCCTGCAATAAGCAGGGACATCTTCAACTAGATCAGGTTGCTCAGAGCCCCATCCAGCCTGACCTTGAATGTTTCCAGGGATGGGGCTTCTACCACCTCTCTGGGCAACCTGTTCCAGTGCTTCACCACCCTCATTGTGAAAAATTTGTTCCTTCTTTCTTTCTTCTGTATGAGGAAGCTCTGCTTGTCTTGGTGACTTGTATGTATCTGTGCTTCCTGTTGCTTTGTGTATTCTGTTGTTGTTGTTGTGAAATGCAGCAATGATTAGCCAAGCACTGTCTTGTAGTGGGCAAGACCTTTAAACAGGGTTTGAAGAATATTAGGCAAACACTTTTTCTTTCCCTAATAAGCAATACCCCTTTCTGAATGTTAGAAGGAAACATTTCAGCAGGAATACATTTTGTATGGACTTACTGTCAGCATTTTTTAGTTGACTGTAGTCAGGGTGAACAACATTAGGGTACAGTCACCTTCTGATTACCAGGGCACAGTTTTATCTGAGGTAAGGACCGGCTGTGTCACAGGTGCGGAGATATAAGCTGGCTCCATTTCAGTTTGTTAACCTCAATGCAGTGCTTTCTAAGAGTGCCCACACTGTTTCCACAACCAGTTGTGATCCAGAAGGAGTTCTATATCATTTAGGGGGAGCCATGAAAAACTTGGTAAGGTCTGAGCACCAGAGCTGACTATCTATGGCATCAGCAGCATGGCCTGAAATGATGTAAAAACTGACAGTCGTGGGGAGAAGTGACAGGAAGGGCATTTGTTCGATTCTGCAGAGAACCAGCTCAGCTCACGGTAGGCTCAGGCTTAGCAAGGCTTGGAGGGGCTCCGTGCATGGCCTCCTACGTGTCTATTTGCTCTGGTACTGATGGCTCCGGGTTTAGGGATGGAAGGGCTTCTAAGCCTGGATTTAGCCTACCGCGTATCCTTGGGATTGCTTCTGCTTTTTGGGGGGGTCTAGGAGTGTTAGAAGAGTTTCCAATGCCTCCAGGTAACTGCAGGAGTTAACTCAGAACTGGTAGTAGGATCAAGCTCCTTCACCTGGCTGGGATCCAGGAGGGTTGTGTTTAGAGCAGCTGGGGCACCTGCACTGTCCTCTGCGGGGTGTTTCGTACCTGTGTGATGGAGTGTACCTGTTGGTCCGTTGGGCTGCCTTATCTCAGATTAAGACTCATTAACTGAGTATGCTGTTTGATGTTATGCAGTCGTTCGGAGGTGTTTCTTAGTGTGAAAATTCTGGTAAAGGCAGGAGTCATTTCTCTTTCTTAAGTAGACTGTTAATGAGTCCTCAATTAAAAAGTATTTTCTATTATATGCCGACCAAAACCATAAAATAGAAGGCATATAATTGCTTTGCTTTATGATCAGTAAATTACCTACATCAGAATGGAAAAAGGCATTAAACTTGCATTTGAGACATTTCTGGCATTTTAGAGGAAAAATAAGATTTCAGTTAATGTGTATTTTTCTTATAAATTAATATAGAAAATACTGAAATTAGTTCATTTCAGAAAAAATGTATATTAGAAATTCCGTTGCTTACTTCCCTAGGATGTTGATGCTACAAACCCAAATTATGAAATTATGTGTATGATAAGAGATTTCAGGGGAAGTTTGGATTATAGACCACTGACAACTGCAGATCCTGTAAGTACCGCAGCAACATGGAAGTTTTTTATCCTTCTGCATCTCTGTTACATGTTTTCTATTTTTTCAATGTATACTTCTGTCTGTAAACATGAAAAATAAGTAGCTTAATAGATATCAGTATTCTTTATAACATGGATTTATTTTTTCAGTAATTTGATGATATTGAAATTAGTAGTTATGGAAAGTCCTAGGTTACTAAATTATTGTCAATTATGTTATGTCATTTAAATATATTTTGACTATAAAGTAATACCAATATGTACTAACTAGTCACTCAGCTTCTGCATTGTAAGTTTTCCTGGGATGCTAGGGGATGTGCACACAAAACCATTAAGCTTCTCTGAAAAACCCTTTTAAGTATAAAGATTAATATTTGATCTTTGAAGGTGATGAGGGCCTTTGATTTGCAGAGAAGTCAGAGGAGCAAAATCCTTAAATGATGGAGATTATCAGATCTCTGTGGAAATCACAGATTGTGCCAATTTCTGTCAATAGCGTATCTACCCTGTTAGAGCTGGATTTGCTTGTAATGTTCCAGGATGTACCTGGTACTCTACAGGATTAGATCACTGTCTGCAGGGAGTTTTGTTGATGTGTGGTTCTCCCTTTTGGGTTCTTGGCTGTTGTGCAGGCACAAGGGGCTTTTACATGTCCAGATGACTCACTGTCTTGGAAATGTCTCTTTGTTTAAATAATTGGTTAATTAATTCAAGAATAGAAGTAAAATAAAGTAAAATATTGTATAACTGGAATTGGGTTATAGTTCACTGAAAGATTGTTTTCTTTGCAGATTGATGAGCACAGGATATGTGTTTGTGTACGAAAACGACCACTCAACAAAAAAGGTATGACCATTTAAGATTTTACTGATTTTTTTTTTTTTCTCTGAAAAGCTGCTTCTGATAGTAACATTATTTGTATTAAAGAGATCTAGAAATACTGATCAAAGGTGAAACTCTGTCATACTAGACAATATGTGTGATGGACCCAGAAAATGCATAGACTCATCATAACCTGGATAAAGATGGGGAGAAAAGTAGTTTAATTGTCACCATTCCATGGATTGGGAGCTGAGGTGCAGAAAGACTGCAACTTTTTTTTCCAAGGTCATCTAGGATGTATGTAGTTGATCTGGGAATTAATTCTACTGTAATTTTTTCAGTATGCTTACATTGCATTAGGATCACCATTCTTTTAAAGTATCCTTTAAGTGATCTCCAGAGCAGGGAGCTACCCATTGAGAACTTTCCTACATATTTTATGTACATGTATTTTTATAATTTCAAGTGGTCTTGAATCAGACATCAATGGAGCAATTCAGGTGCTTAAACACTGGTTACTTATGGCATATTAAGTGACCATGCATGTCCGAGACATCCTTGCAGGGCTAGGGGATTACAGAGAAACTAGCAACTTGTATCCCCTGGAGCTCCTGCTCAGGCCTGGGCAAGATACCTTAGGGCATATGAAGTGCCACTAAAAACTATTAGGTACTGGAATGATTCCCTAGCGACTTTTTTATATATATGATTAGTATTACAACTTTTTTTCTTACTGCCTGCTTATCTGATTGGAGTCTGTATTCCAAAAAAATCTCCAGTAACATCCCAGTCTTCCCATGAAGGTCTTTACTTTCAGTGGGAGATTAAGAACGCAAATGCTTCTAGATTGCAGCCTGTCTGAATCCAGCGCTTAAGGAAGCTGACTTCCATTTTGAAAGATGTGTCTTTCCTTCTGTGTTATATTTTGATTAACTAAAGGACTCAGAGAACATCGCTCTGACTCTGAAACAACATGGGATGCGTTTATTATTTTTGTACTGTCAGGACTACAAATTGAGGATTATCTGGACTATATCCAGAGTAAAATGGGAGACTTGTATGGGAAAGGGAAAACATACGTTGATACCAGTATATAGTTATTTTTTTGTCTTATTTTTTCCCTCCACGCTGCTGCTTCCCCTATTTTATTTTTTCTTCATTTTTACTTTTACTGTTTTCTTATTCCCTGTATTTTTTTCTTTTATTGATCTGAAAGGAATGCATAATCTCAAAAATTGGTTAATTGAAACTATTTTGCATGACCTGCTTAATAAGGGCATTCAACGTACAAGTCTGGTAGCAGTTGAATTTCTGTTTCAGCATTGGAGGTTATCTTTAATAAAATATGACTTAGAAACCTGATACATTTGGGGGAAATAACACTTTCTACTGGCACTGAAAGTGGACAAAGTGAAATTACAGTAAATGAGAGTAAGTGTCATGGGGCATGAGTTGGGATTCAGAAGCAGGATTTGATTTTGTGAAAGTTGCGTCTTAGCTATTAGTGGTTTGGAGCCATTAAAAAAACAGTTCAGAGGTGTTTGTAGGAAGATGAGTGTCTAAGTAAAAATGAGATTGGCACGAAAGTTATTTTGCATTTTTAAGAATAAGCTGTAGTAAAAATGCATTAATGAAATAACCTACTCAGGGGATGAACCATAGAGATAATCTAGTACCCACATGATAAAATCTTCTGAAAACACACACTTCATTAGAAACAGTATTTCTCATGTCACATTTTAAAATTGAAGAGTATAAAAGAATGAAAGATACTAGTGTGTATACCCCCTGAAGAGAAAAAATAAAAATAGTTTGTTTTGTCAGTCTCACAAACACAGAATTATCACCAAAATCTTTAGGTGTTCTTAACACCGATCGTTCTGTGGATTGACTGTGCAGGAAGTAGGTGTTTACATTGACATTTTAAGATACATATGTAAGTCACATATATCTATAATTGAGAAATGTGTGGTGGGTTTCAGAGACACTATTCCAATTTTCATCAGCGAGGAATACGGTCATCATAATAGCTGGGAGCAGGTAAATGTCTTATTCCAAACAATCGTTTAAGAAAAATCAGCTTTTGACTGCTTGAACTAGAAAGCTTTTGCTGCAGGGGAATGGACCTTTATATATCTCTTTTCACCACTGTTCCTTATTTCTTCTCTGTGATTACTGCAGAATAATTGGATTTTACTTTATTGCAGTGCAGTTGAAAAATTGATTATATAGTGACTTGAATGCATATTTATGTTGGTGTGTAATGTCATGCAATGGTAACCATTGTACTGTTTGATCAGTATGTTAACTGGTGAAAAGATTTCTCTCTGATTGTATAAAGTCGCATCAAATTCTTGAACTGCATGCCCTAAGAAATTTTACATAGAAATGCAAGTAGGACACATTAGGATCCTGACTGTACACACAAAGGATCTTTATTTTTATGCATATCATGGATCACTGGGTTCTCTGTTTTGCTGACTCATATCTCGTACAACAATTACAAATAAATTGTAGTGCTGTGTAGTAATTATAACCTGGGAACTCACTACTGAAATCACATCTAGATGGCTTTTGTTCATTCCCAGTGATAGGAAGGATCATTAGCATTTTCAGTTTTTTCAGCTTACAAGATAATTTTTAGAAAGGATTTTACTTTTGAGAAATTCTATATTAAAGATGTGTACTTTAGGTTCCAGGAGCAATACACAAATGAAATTGTCTGTGTAGAATGAAAGCAAAATTTTTCTTTTTGAAAGCTGTGAACATATGGCTATAACATTAAGGATTTAGGGAAAATAAAAAGACAAAATTTTAAAATAAAGCAGATTATCGTAATGATATTAATTTCTTTGTGTTTTTGACAGTCTAAGCAGTATAGTGTCCAGTTCAGTGTCCAGTTTCTCCAGTAGAGAAGCTATTTATAAAAACTCAAAGGATATGGCAGTAATCTGTAAAACAGTATAGAAGCCCTGAGAAAAAAGAACTGAAATCCATGGAAAGTGTTATTATAGAATACATAACAAGCTACAATTATAGTGCTATAATTAATGATCTTAGTTTTTCTAATCAGCTTTGTACAACCTCTCTTTAATTTCTATCAATTGGTAGGATAGGATGACTAGACTTCCAAAATGAAATATCTTATTTTGCAGGTTACTAACTAGGTATCAGAAGTCCAAATCCATTGCGGTGTTGTTACTTGGAGGAGCTGTGTTATCTGAGATGTTATGAGTGTAAACAATGAAAAAAATGTAAAAAATAATGATGTGTTGCTAGTTAAATATATATATTTCACTTATTTTATAGAAACTTTAATGAAAGACCTTGATGTAATAACAATTCCTAGTAAAGATGTTGTGATGGTACATGAACCAAAACAAAAGGTGGATTTAACAAGGTACCTAGAAAACCAAACTTTTCGTTTTGATTATGCCTTTGATGACACGGCTCCTAATGAAATGGTTTACAGGTATGTGTATATGCTTTTTTTTGTGAATCTTTTTTCTCATGTATCTCCCATGTCAATAACTGTGGGCTTACTTTGGTCATGGACTTTACTCCTATTCTCTGTGTTACTAGATATGTTTATTGCTACCTCCATTCTTTTGCCTGTTTACTTTTGTTTTAACTCTTCATCCTGAATTCTTCACCTGCAATATCATCTCCACCTCCGTTGGCCTCAGTCCTGCTCTCAGTCCTCCTGCAAGTCCTGCTGGTTTCCAGGCACTCGCGTGTACTGCCTGCTTGCTCAGCTACTGAATATTTGAGCAATTAATGAGCTCTCCATTTGCCTCAGGGTTATTGTCCTATTAATTAGTGTGTGTGCAGCCCCTGAGGAACCTGAGTCATGGCTTTTGGTCTTCAGGAAACGTGGAAGAAAAGGACAGCCCCAGCCCCAAAGAGCTTGCAGTTTGAATACAAGATATTTAACAGATGGAGACAAATCAGGAGAGGGTGGGGAAAGAGTACAAAGAAAGCGAGAGAGGTTATATTGCTGTTTTGCTGATATACTTGAGCTAGCTTGGCTGCTGGAAGCAATCTGGCTGATGTAACACAGAGGTGCGTGGAGCTAAGTTATTTTGCTCAAAATGCTGAATCTTTCCGATTTACAAACCAACAGCAACAAAGACACACATCCGCTTTCAGCCCCAAGCTATTTATCCATTTTCTCCTTTGTTCTTCTGTTTCACTTCCACAGCTGGCACAGAATAATGCACACAGCGCTTTTAAAAACATGTTTAGAAGTAGCTGTTTACCTTGTACAAGTCACTAAATGGAATAGATACAGTGGCAGGCAATGTTAGACACCGCAAGAAGTCACAATCTTGGTACGCAGTCTAAATCCTGTGAAGCTTTTTGCGAGGAATATTGGTATTAGAAAGGAATTTGATGAAGATAATTTTCCTTATGCTTGGAAAGTGCTTCCCGTAGCCTCAAGGAGTAGTGGCAGAGAAGTATCTTAATTCTTGTTTTTAATCCAACATCTAGGAAGTGAAAGCATCGTATCCTGATTGATGTTGGATGCTAACATCCTGTCAGTGGATAACAGAAAATTCATAGTAAAAGAATTATTACAAGGCCTTGAAAATGAAAACTTCTGTCTTATCCTTGATATAATTAGGAGGAGAAGGGTGGCGAAAGGAAAATCTATATAGTCTGTTAGTTTACACTAACAAAAGACTTCGAAACAGCAAAGCTGCGCACTTGGAGATTTCTGTCTCTAATGGTTGTCTACTGGTAGTATCTTTCCTTTCTCAATATTGAAGAGCTGTAGGAGAGCGATCTAGCTGGGGGTGTGTGCCTCTTGCAATAGTTCTCCTCCTGTTTAACAACCAGTTCTTTTACTCTCCCTCCTTCCTGTTATTTATCTTTGTGAGCATAGTGCTTAAATGCGAGGGGTGGTTTTGGCATACAATGTTCTTATATTTTTGTCTTCGGTTTCCTCCGGGCAATTTTTACTAGTTACGTAATATGTTAGTGGTAATACAGCAAGATACTGAAAGATGGTTGTATTCATACTGAAACAGTAAACCTCTAGTCTGTGTAGCAGTGCAGGCTTTTTCCTTCTCCCTCATATGGCACAATAATGATTATTACTTGAAGGACAATCGGCTTCAAGGCCTCCTGTAATAACAGAAGTAAGAGCAAGATAGGTATCGTCATCTGCTGTCACCAGAACTTTGGGGTCATTGTGGGGAAAATAATTGTGTGGCACGTTACTGCAGTTTTCTCCAGTATGCTAAAATCACTCACTGTATTTCTATACTGAAAAACGTTCTTCAGTTTGAAGGAAAAAAGTACTATTATTATTATTATGCTTAAGCTGTATTTTTAAGTATTTTTGAATCCATGAACCACAACACTGAGTTGCAAGTTTTCATTAATATTAAAAAACACGCACTAATTTGAATGGGTATGCCTTTTGAATTTTAAAGGGGAACCAGAGTTTACATTTCTGAAAGATCAAGATTGCAAATAAAGGTCCTAGTAAAAGTAAAGTTGGGCTGTTTTGGCATGGTACCATTTGGAGTTGTATAATGCTTTATGAAAACTTTTCTACATATGTTTGTATTTTGCCTTACTTTAAAATAGATATAATTAAGTCCCTTTTTTATAAATCAGCAAAATAAATCATTTCAAACTCAATTAAACAGAGATAATGGAGTGTGCTTCTTAGGTGGATAGGCTTCGTGAAATTTTGTATTTTATATATAAGAACAACAAACACCAAAATATGGGAATACCCTCTTGAGGACAAAGCAAGTATATGTTTAGAGGAAGCAAAAGAGAAAGACTAAGGCTGATTGGGCATCATCTGGTATATTTTTGATGAAAGTTCAAGATTCAGTTAAACTTAGATTTTTGCATAACCCTTGGTTGCTCAATGGCTTGGTCTTACCCATATTATTTTTGTAAGTGATCTTGTGTTTGTTCCAAAGTAGAATCAAAGGAGGTTGTAACACCTCAGTGTTTCTGTAAACAATTGTTCCTGTTTCTGTCACTTAAAGGTACTTTATGTGTAAACATCAGGAAAAAGCTTAGAAAGCGAGGCTTTTGCAGAATCTCTTACTTCCATTGGTAACCCCCCATTAAGTTACCCTTTGCTTTTGGAGTTTTTCATGAAATAATGGTGATAAGCAGCTGAAGTAGGAGCATTAACTCTTTTGAAGTAAAAAATAATTTTCTAAAATAGAAAAATGACACTTCAGATAATATTTTTTTGACACATCAAATACTACTTCAGGGATAACTAGATTTGTCTGTTCTGAAGTCCTTAGGTATACGTTTTCTTGAGCCTTTTCTCAGTGTATGTATGTTCTCAAAATGTTAAGATGTGCAATGTTGTTTTGGCCACCTGTCTTCTAAATTTAACCTTGGAAGCTGATTTGGGGAGAAAAAAAACCAAAATCAAAACTATAGCAGATTTTAGTATTGGCAAAACCTAAGTATTTATCTGCTCCACTGTCCTACTTCCATGTCTTCTAATGCTGTCTTCTTTAGGGAGCTCCAAACTCCACGTAGTAAGCTGTGCTGTATTGCATCGTTAAAACAAGGAAATTTTTTTTCTTGGGGTGTAAAGAAGGATAATATTGTTGTAAAATAAATGGGAGAGACCTTGTTGCTTTTATTTGTTTGTTTGGAATATTTTAATGCCTTAGAGCTGGTAGTCTCTTTAGTTCAGGAATTAATGTGGAGATGTCCTTTGGCCTCTCAAAGTACAGAACCAGCCTTGTCACTTCTGGCCTTAAAACATATAGCATCCTTGTGGTAGTGGCATCTTAAAGTAATTCAGTTTCTTAAGTACTGTTGGTTTTTGCGTTTAAGGTTTACAGCTCGACCATTAGTGGAGACTATATTTGAAAGGGGAATGGCTACTTGTTTTGCATATGGCCAAACAGGCAGTGGAAAAACCCATGTAAGTATTTCTTCTACATGTCAGCAATACACTTCTTTTTATGTATGATACACTTAGATAAATTCTAATAAGTAACAAATTTGTAAGTTACAGTTCTGTGATCTCTAGAGTGTATTTTTGTCTTTTTTTTTTTTTTTTTTTTTTTTTAATTTAGACTATGGGTGGTGACTTTTCAGGAAAGAACCAAGATTGTTCTAAAGGAATATATGCACTTGCAGGTGAGACTCATTTGTCTGTTGGCTTTTTGCAAATTAGTTGAGATCAGTAAATTTTCTACTCCCTGTTGTACAAACATAAGGGTTTACATATTTTGCATTACAGTGGAGCTTTGGTAACATCAAAAGTAGTTCCTAGATGTGTAGTCTTTACACAGTAAAGTAAATGTATATGTAGATGACTTCAAAAAATGTAATAAATATAACAGATAATTAATTAAGTTTATAATTTTGGGGTCTTCTGCATCTTCCGATGTAATGTAGCAGTTTAAACTGCAGTGTTTTAGACCTGGTTGACTGACCCGATCTGTTATACTTGCAAAATGTGAGAGATGCTGTAAAATACTTTTATGCATTAATGGGTCTTCACTAAATGAAAATACATAACGAGATTTCTTTTCCCTCTGGAAATGTATTCACAGCTCGAGATGTCTTTTTAATGCTAAAGAAGCCAAACTATAAGAAGTTAGAACTTCAAGTATATGCAACATTTTTTGAGATCTACAGTGGTAAGGTAAGTACCTGATCTTTCTCTGAGGAAGAGGGAACTTCTCTTTCACAAACAAGATTTTGAGCTTGTCACATAAAAGATATTTTTCCTTTTTGTACTGAAAGTTTTCTTTCAACCAATTCTTTACACTTCCCTTCCAATCATGTTTTTCCATGGAATGCTTTGCATATTTTGATACGGGATTTGAAACAAAAGTGTCTTTTAAAGCTCCTCTTTAACGGTTCTGTTTTCCCCCCCTCCCTAAGGTTTTTGACTTGTTGAACAGGAAGACAAAATTAAGAGTGTTAGAAGATGGTAAACAGCAAGTCCAGGTGGTGGGATTACAGGAACGGGAAGTCAAATGTGTTGAAGATGTTCTTAAGCTTATTGAAATAGGCAACAGCTGCAGGTATCTCCCATATCTTCCACCACTTTTCCATTGTACGTTAAAGAATCAGAACAAGATTTTTTGGGGGTCTCTTCATAGTGATGACTTTTTAATATGCAGTGGGTTTTTTGATGATGTTGGCTGCAAGTAAGGAATCTGCCTGCCTTTTGAATAAAGATATTTAGAGTTTCCCTGTCTCCTAGAGAGAAATAAGAACTGATTTTTCTACAGACTGCATGCATTATGTAACCACCTTACTGACTTAAATTCACATCATTTATAATCTGAAATACTGCCAGATTCTTCAGCTCTAAAAGGCCTTGATAAGTAGTGACAGGGGTTAAGCATAAAATTTTTTTTTTAAAGAATCCAGCTTCATTGTTTTTAAAATTAGCCTTGTGCATAGACTGCTGCCTGATCAGATAAAAATGCCATCAGCATTTTACATGTAAGCTCTTTGACAATCTGAAATCTTTGAAGATCTGATTATTCGTGCTTTTAAAAGGGAGGTAAAAATGTTACTAATCTTCCGTTTCTGTTTGAAGAGATGGAAAAAGAGGTATGATTGTACTATGTACATCCAATTATTAGGGTTGTATCTCTAGAGTCCACAGGAACTTTAGATATGCTGTCAACACACGTAAGAAAATACAGACCTCTGCCCTGAAAAAAGTAACGTTCTAAGGTGTTTAACATGTATGGTCCTTCGCCTGTTCATATGTCCTTCCCTTCTCTCCTTTTGTTTAAAGGACATCTGGCCAGACATCTGCAAATGCACACTCATCTCGAAGCCATGCAGTGTTTCAGATTATACTCAGAAGGAAAGGGAAATTGCATGGTAAATTTTCTCTGATTGATTTGGCTGGCAATGAAAGAGGAGCAGATACTTCCAGTGCAGATAGGCAGACGCGACTGGAAGGTGCGGAAATTAACAAGAGCCTTTTAGCACTCAAGGTAACTGAAATGTTTCCATTGCCTTTGAGTAGGTGGAAGCCTTCTACATATAACAGCAATGACTATTAAAACGAGTGTTTTTGCAGGCTTTGCTTGTCTACATTGCCTACTGATGTGACAGGTAAAATAATGTATTGATTTTTCTTCTAAATGCCTGAAGGAACACTTGGTAATTACCAAGTAGAAACATTGCAGAAACATTGTGCTATCCACTTGCATATAGTTTAAAAAAAAAAAAAAAAAACAACAAACTCAACGAAAAATCCCCAGTGGTTGAATTTGAAGACTTTTCTGATATATATCTAAAATGGGAGGACAGATGACTGACTTTGGTACTCAAGGTCTGAAATACTAACTGGAAATATTCTTACTGATCTCAGTATTTCTTTCTTTTTTTTTTTTAATAAAAAATAAAGTTATCTTTGCAACATAGTTATTTACTGCTGCTAATTAATTCACTAAAGCAACACAACAGCAACATATCCAGAAAGAACTAACAAATAGGTTGAAATAACCCTTGAAAGTTGGAATCCATTTTTGACTATTGTTCTTTATAGCAAATTTTCTGATACAGTCACTTTACAGATTTTCATACATTAATCCAGGACACATTAAGGGAGCTAAGAAATATTACTTAAATATTCATATGCCTTTTTTTGTTTGTTTTATAATGCTTGAAAGAGGTTCTGTCTAAACAGGGAAAGTAATATTTTGGTCTCAGCTGGGTAAACAGTAGTTTTGAATGTCTCACAACTTATCTCTGTTGTTGGTTAGTTTTGCTTAGGTTTACTACTGTCAGCACCAGCACTGTGGTTTTATATAAAGAATGTGAACCCAAAAATCACTGTGCTTACTTCTTTATCCCCAGTATAAATTTGGCCGAAGACTCGTATCTGACTCTAAGCAGATCTCACAAAACACCGCAAAAATGTAATGTGTAATGTGTCCTTACAGGATTATATGGCACGTTGAAAAATTGGAAGCAGCAGTTCCAAACCTGTGGCCTGTTTTGATTTAGCATCAAAGGAAATAATGCAAGCAACATTGTGTTGACGTTATCACTTGTTTCCAAATGTAATTGAATAAAGCTGGCTTGGTTTTGGGTTGGTTTTTTTTTTTTTTTCAGTTTCCTTGTTGATTTTGTACTGGTTAGTGCCTTCAGTGCAATACCCATACAACACACTTAGTTCATTTTCATACAACTTGTCTTTTTAATTATAGGGAAAGGTTCTGCTACTGCCATAGTAGTGGTTGTGATCTAAACTATATGGGGAAGAGGAAATAAAAATAAGTGGAGGTCTTGCAGAGGTCTAAACAGCAGTACAAGAAGATACAAATTTCTCAGTGATATGTTAGTTTTCCATTTTTCATCTATCCCCAAAAACATTACACAGCTTTTTCCATTTGTATTCAAGACCCTTGAAGTTATTGTCAAGTTCGAAGTAAACTAGTATGTCCTGAGGAGTAGTTTCTGGTGCTATCCAAGATTTGCTGTTTGCATCTGCGTACCGGTCCTGTCTTAACCTGTTCAGTTTTTTGGTACAGGAAGTTATTTCTGTAATGTCTCTACATGGAAGTAGTGTTGTCATTTTGTTACCTGGTTTTCTGAGCTGTGATGAAAAGCAAAAGTAGTTAAAAATTGTATTAATTTAGAAGCTGGCAGTGTCCTCCTATAATCCTTTTACTAACAAGGAGATAATCCAATTTTAATTTTTCAGGAGTAAGCAAACTAAAAATCATCATAGTAAATTGAAATATCTCAATTAAACTTGGTTGCCATATCAGTAATTCAACATACACATTTGTTACAGTTTTTAGTTTGTAATGTCACTTGTTGAAAATCTGTTGCCCCTTTTCCTGTCTAATCTGCTTTCCTCCTTATGTACGTATAGTATTAATGTACAAATTCAAAAAACTCAAGGAATGCACTGCCTTGCTCACCTATAAGTATTGAGTCCTTTTTAGCATTTGCATGTGAAATTCACATTCAGCAAGCTTCAGTCTTTCTGTTTATCTGAGCTGTGTCCATTCTATAAAATTCAGCTGGTGAGTTTTTTAAATAATCACTTTAGCTAAAGCCAACTTGCCCTGTTTTGTTCTGTTCTGTATCATGGCAGTTTTATTCTGAGCCCGTTTTTGGTTCTGTTTTATGCTGTTTCACAGTTGCAATGCTTTCTTGGATTATCATCCCACAGTTTCTAGCCTGGCTTTTGGAAGAAGCTGTTTCTAGGAAATTTCAAAAGGCCACAAGAATATGGCTGCAGCTGGAGGATTAGCTCAACTACTGTAGAACTGTTCATGTAACACAAAAGCCATTCCATCTGTTAGTGCTGCTAAAAGCAAAGCTCTAATTTGAAAAGCTTTTGAAGTATGGTTGTTTGAAGAAATTCTGTGTGTGGACGTGTTAAAACCGTACCAAGGAAGCCATGCAGCTGAAGAGATGCCTGTACACAAAGTATTAGGGCAAAGGCAGAAACTGGAATGAATGATCTAAATACGGTGACAACAACAACAACAACACAGAAATTTAAATTTAAACTTTCTTTGCGTAAGAAGGAATTTATTAGCTGCTGTTAGAGCTCTGAGTGGGCAGAGGTGTTGTTTAGCTTAGTGCTATCTTGGCTTGCACTGTTGTACTTAGTTGCTGCTGTAACTTCTGTAGTAATTTCATAATATTTACATCTGTACAGTATTTCTCACTGGAACTCTCCAACCAATTGCAAATACTAGTTTAGCCCCATACCCTTGTGAGTGAAGGCGGAGACCTTATCCCTTTTTTTTCATGTGAAGAGTATTTTAAAACAGGGAATGACTTACATTTTCAAGTGTCCTCCAATATTGAGTACATCAGTAGAGAGCTATGCTTACTTGGTTTGTGATCTGTGGGAGCTTTCAGAAGGTTTGTTTTCTCTTCACCTGTAAAGAAAGTCAGTGGTAGAGCCAGAATCAAAGCTGCTGCTTTTAATTGATAGAGTTAACACATGTCCCTGTCCACACTGCTTCTGCTGGTGGAGTTCGTAGATCATTCAGGCTTTTGCAGCTGATAGTCAGAAATGATTGTTAGTCTGGACATTTAACATCAACACTGATTTTTTGTTTTGTGGTGGTGTTGTTGGATACAATAGATGAAACGTTTTGGATGAGATTCAGGAAGTTTTTAGGCTCCTAAGTCCTTTTTAAGTTCCTACCTCTCTACTGAACTTAATGAGAGGTAAAAGCCTAACGCTTCTTCAATCCAAGCTTTAATAGTAAATTTTAATGATATTTTAGGGGTCAGCAACATAACTAAGGCATATATTTTGTGATTTTGAATTGCATTTGTATTACATTTATTCAACCCATGTTAAAGAAAAATGCATAAACCTATTTGTTCTTTCAGGAGTGCATTAGAGCCTTAGGCCGAAATAAACCTCATACACCCTTCAGAGCAAGTAAACTTACTCAGGTGCTAAGAGATTCATTCATAGGAGAAAACTCCCGTACCTGTATGGTAAGTTGGTTCGGTTAACTGTTCTAACAATTACAAAGAGAAAAGACGCTGGGAATTTAGGCTTTTATGTTTAAAATTGGTAGTTTGCTGCTGGCAATGAGTTGGACTTGAGTTTATGACTTTAGTTATTGCTGACTGACACTGTATGTGGAGTGAGACTTTCAGCAGAGACATTTCAGATACCTGGCTCCCTTCTTGCTTTTTATTGGCCTTTCTTATTGCTTGTTCTAGTTTTCTAGCTAGGCACCTAGCTAGAAACACCTCTAGCTTGATAAGTTTTTCAGAATATGCTCTAGGCTGTTGAGGTGGGAAGCAGTTGGGATAGATGGGATGAATAGTTGTGTATTGTATAAATGTGCATTTGCATCAGTCTGAAAAACAGAATTTGTCTGTGAGATGGTGGAAAGGACAGATAAAAGCACTAATGTCCAGTTGTTTTATTTGTGCATCCTTAACATTTCTCCTTGTGGAAATGCAAACTCTCTGCAGTGGACACCGATTGCTAGGCTTATTTGTGTTGGTTACTTTTGACGGACTCCTTGGAATTAATTAGTCAAGAGGCCAAAGAAGTCTGCAGACCACAACATGAAAACCATGGTGTTAGGGCAGCCTAGCCTGCCTTTTAGCTGTTAGGTATAGTTCTAATTTGAAAATGGTGGTAAAATAGCATTTTTTATTAATCTTTTTTTTTTCCTTCAGTTTTCTGATGAAAAGACAGGATTGTTTTCTTTCCACTGACACGTAACTTCTTAAATCCTATGCAGGATCTGAAAGCTAAATTGTGCATCTCTAGCTAGTGTATCCACAATGCTGAAGAAGGTTTGGAAGGTTAGCCTGTTGGAAATTACTCTCTGTACATAGAATAATTAACATTTGTGAATATTTCATGAAGTTCTCACCATCACCCTTACCTCCTTAAAATGCTAACAAGCTGTCTTTGTTTTGGTGAAGCTTTTTTATTTAATTACTGCTCTTCTCATAGAGTTGTTGTAACAATTTTCACCATTTAAATGTGTGAGAGTGCCATTGGGAATAATCCATGATCTATGGGTGTTCAGTTTCTGATAAAGCTTGCATTCCTTTGTTTTGTAGTTGATATAGTTCTAAATCAAGAAAAGAAATCCCCTCTGAAAGTGAGTGGAAATATGCTTGAATTATTTTTTATTTTCACATTCACATAACTACAGTCACTTTACAATTAAGAACAAGAAAACCCTTTTATGATGAGATACTGCTTTCAAACTCATTCTTCTGTTAGTTTTTAATGTATTTTCTCGGTACTAGGACCACTTGTGACATTCTGGTTTTAGTGTTTGTTTACATGTAATTTTTATCAAGAATTTCATCAGCAAAGTTTTTTCTTAAGAGATTGATGTGGGAAGAACAACACTTGGGTGATTGTGGCTTATTCTGAATTATAGTTGAAATGAAGTAGGGAAAGAAAAGAAATCTACAGTGCATCTTTATGTTTGTTTGAATTGAGCTCTCACATTTGCAGCGCTTGTTACTGCGATAACTAGATGGATGCAGAATAAAGCTGCCTGTCTAGAGATCTGACAGGTTTCTGAAGAGGGAGGTGTAGGAGATACCTTAGCCTGGAATGACTTCCAGTCCTCTCCAGCTCCCTGGAAAGAGGAGAGAATATTTGCACTCCGGTGGCCAAGTGGTGGGAATAGTGGACAATGATCAGCAGCTTCAGCCCTCTTCTGGGTCTTCCTTTGCCTCTTTTATCAAGACAAATTATTCAGCCTTCCAGTGTGGTATTTACAGTTGGCTCCTTGGCAGAGTGTGCCTGGTTTGTAAGCACATTCATGCGTAGGTTTTATATCATATGCTGGCAAAATTTTACTGATGAAATTTACAGGGAAAGAAAAGGGCAAGTCATTATGGTTTATGATCGCTAAAGTTGAACAATATTTTATTCAATCGAAAGAGTACTTACCCTGCAGGTGTGCTGACTGCTAGTTTTCAGCAGAGCCATGTAATTAACCGTGGTGCTTCAGACACTAAAAACGATTGCAAAAATAGTTAAATAATGAGTAGTTTCATTTCATGTTTCTACAGTAGACTGTATAGATCACTGCTATGTTCTCTAGAAGTGTCTACCTTATGTGAAGTAAATTAAAGCATAGAAGAACTTTTTAGTTGTAAGTGTTGTAACTGTCACAAGGTAACATGTAGATCATGACAGTATTTCCTCCAAAATATTTTAGCCTGTTACAGGCAAAATAAATTAATGAGTTTGCAACATGGAAATAGTATTCAATTGGAAAATACTATTTATTAAACATGTAAGACCTCTTTTAAGATGCTGGTTTTGCTTGTCAGTGAAGAGGCATTTATTGTAGAGTGATTACTCAAGAAGACAAAGATTTGATCCAGTATTCTAATGTGCTGTTAGAGAGTAGTACATTTTGCAAACATGTTGTGCTTTTCAATATGGAATGCAAATAAAATGCTGTAGTAAAAACTTGTGATTTTAACTTTAAGAGATTCTTGAAATGTCCTGGTATAAAATACCTGCTGGGCCTTTTCCACTTGCTTTCTGACATACTAATCTGTAAGAGGGATATTTGAGTCAAATTTATTTGGTAATTTCTACACTTTGTTTTTATTTGACTTTTCCTTTTATTGTTTATGGACTTCCTGTTGCGATTTTAAGAGTTACATTTTAGGGATGGAGCATTCTCTTCTGTGTATAAGGTTAAACTATGATTTGGAAACTTACTTTTTTTCAAATTTCAAAAAAAAATTTTGAAAATAACTTTGTAACATGGGCAGTTGTGACTAGAATCTGCTTCATTCTAAAGAAATCCAGAAAGATACAGTCAGCATAAATAGGTTGTTTTGAACTTTATTAGTCATTGCAGTTTCACTGAAGTTCTTGTCCTTAAATAGTTTAAAAAACCATTTAAAGTTGTTTTTGAAGAGTTATATAGTAGGATAATGCATCATCATTTGAAGTGCACAAGGTAGCTACATAAATAGTCTCATTTTTTAAGCAGTGCTGCATTGTTGACGTGCTGCGTCTTTGATGTGCTGCTGTCACAGCTGAAGTGCCAGGCTCTTCAGCCCTCCAGGGTGGGAGTAGGAACGTGCAGACTTCTGTGTCCCAAAAGGGCCATCGATCCCATGGTGATGGCTTCTGAGCAATGTAGACACATTTGAAATAGGAGGAACAGTAATTACGAGTCTTAAAGAGATTCCTGTCCACAAATAGTGCAGCTTTTTCCATCCTCATTTGGAATTGCGAACGAGGAACTGCGCGACAGAGAGGTCAGAGTCCTCCTGTCCTGCCTGGTCTGGGCTTGTTGGGGCATGAGGACATGTAACGTAGTGGGCGTTTGCATTCAGCAGACCGAGTCTTGTGCACGGGCTCTTGTGCCCTGAGCAGGGTGTCCACACGGCTGACGGCACCTACGGTGGCACTTCCCTATAGTGGCTGTACCTCACACGCTTCAAAACGTTGGAGCCGTCCCCTGGTGTTACGGCAGTTGCTATCTGTGGCGTGCTCTGAACAGTGAACTGATGGAAGAGATGCACGCACCTTTCACGTTAAATGAGTTTGGAAGGATTTTAGGAACTTGTAGGTTTTTGTTAATTAGCACCCAGAACACTTTCTTTATAAAGAGACACGCAATCATATGATCTTTTTAAATCTACACTTGTTTTCATTAGTAACTGATGTGTACCAGCACTAGAGGTTCAAACTTCAGCCTGTATGGTAGCAGGCTCTTTAGACTTTCTAACCCCCTCCCACCACGTATTTTTCCTTTCTCCCCAGTAGGAGAAATTCCTCTCGGGATGACTACCTGTGCTTTTGTACAGTAATGTCAGCAGCAGGATGAAAAAGAAGACCAGGATTATCTAATCTTAGAATCATAGAATCATAGAATTGTTCTGGTTGGAAGAGACCTCCAAGATCATCGGGTCCAACCATTAACCTATCACTACCAAGTCCACCACTAAATCATATCCTTTAGGGCCTCATCTAAACGTCTTTTGAATACCTCCAGGGATGGGGACTCCACCACCTCCCTGGGCAGCCTGTTCCAATGCCTGACAACCCTTTTGGTGAAGAAATTTTTACGAATGTCCAATCTAAACCTCCCCTGGCACAACTTGAGGCCATTTCCTCTTGTTCTGTTGTCTGTTACTAGGGAGAAGAGTCCGACCCCCATCTCTCTACAACCTCCTTTCAGGTAGTTGTAGAGAGCAAGAAGGTCTCCCCTCAGCCTCCTTTTCTCCAGACTAAACATCCCCAGTTCCCTCAGCCGCTCCTCACAGGACTTGTGTTCCAGACCCTTTACCAGCCTCGTTGCCCGTCTCTGGACACGCTCCAGCACCTCAATGTCTTTCTTGTAGTGAGGGGCCCAAAACTGAACACAGGACTCGAGGTGCGGCCTCACCAGGGCCGAGTACAGGGGGGCAATCACTTCCCTCGTCCTGCTGGCCACGCTGTTTCTGATACAGGCCAGGATGCCGTTGGCCTTCTTGGCCACCTGGGCACACTGCTGGCTCATATTCAACCGGCTGTCGACCAACACCCCCAGGTCCTTTTCCATCGGGCAGCTTTCCAGCCACTCCTCCCCAAGCCTCTAGCATTGCCTGGGGTTGTTGTGTCCCAAATCTTCATCAGTTTCAGTCTCCTGATGCTATGCTACCACAAAAAAATGCTAGTGTGTAGGATTATAGAGGTGTTTGCCCTGGGTAGTGCCTTTACAGCTCTCCTGAAAGGAGCACAGATGAAAAAGTTGGACTACTGAGAGAAGCTAGGACAAATAATGATGCCACTGTTGCCTGATCACAGTTACTATTTTTGTTGAGTGCTGAAAAGAAGGTGGGATCTTCAGGGTATTTTATTGAACTGGAAAAGGAAAGATTTCTAGGTTCCAGATACATTTGATAGTAAGTTAGCTATCAAGTATTATTTAGAGATAACTTCTAATTGAGAAAAAAAAACTTTACTTACAAAAATAGGTAAACACATGCTTATCTTTAATATTATTAAGTACAATTTTGGACTGTGGCCAAAATACATCTCTCAAATCAGTATACAGTCTGCTTGAATGGAGAACAGCCTACAAAGATACATTAAAAAAATAATCTGGTAATTGTTTGCAGGATATATTAGACTTACTTCCTACTGACTCACATATTTCCCTTTTTGAGAAGGCTTTATTTTTTCAGTTAGAGTTTTGCATTTACATATTATGTGACCAAGACAGTTATATGTGGGAAATTGACTGAAATGTCTATGAATTCTTAATGTTCCAGGCATGGTTAAAAAAAATTAAATTGAAGCCTTGACTTGACATCTCTTTCCTTGAGATATAATTGTATAAGGACAGCTGTACATAGTAGACAGTTTTGTAGAAGATCTCAAATGAAACTGGAGATTAAAAAAAAATAAAGTTAATTTGAATTCGCCTAACCTTTCATCTGTACAAAGCAATTTATTAACGTGTGGCTTGTTTTCTCCAGATTGCTACAATTTCTCCAGGGATGGCATCATGTGAAAACACTCTAAATACGTTGAGATACGCAAATAGGTATGGAAAATGTTATTGCTTATAGCTATACTGGCTGTTGACCGCTGACATTTGGAATACTCTTGTTCCATGATGTATAATTATTTTAGCTACTTGAATAATTTTATCGTACTTGCATTTCTTAATAAGATTAAAACCAAATTGCTGATCCAGGCTCATACTTAATTTATATTGTCACTTTTTACAACCATTACAAAAGAATCAATAGAAACTGCATTTAAGCCGTTATCCAGAGATGGATAATGTGCATTGCAAGGAATGTGGGAGATGCCCCTACTAGTTTTGCCCCTGCTCTGGAGGCACCATCTCTTGCATTAGGGGTAGTTGGTATTCATGATGATTCCCTGGGGTGTAAGATGAAATACCTTTCTGCAATGTGTTGGTTTTTTCATCCCCTTGGTGGAATTGGATGCCGTTGCCAGTCTGTTTCATACATATGTATGAAATTTTATACTTCCCAACTTCAGGCAAATATCTGAGACCCCTAAGTAAAGAGTCACTTAATCCAACAGTGACTTTATAATCAGTGTAGAGAAATCAGCACCTCCAGAGGCTGATGCAGCACCTCCGAGGCCTGTAGTGCTCTCTGAAAGTGTTCGTATCTCTTCAGTGAAAGGTGCCTTTTCCTGCTGCAGTTTTTCTTCCTTTAATGTCTGTGGAGATGGAGTGGTCAGGTCCTGCGGGTCCCTGCAGTCAGACCTGCAACCCGGAGACACCCCCCCCCCCCCATGCTTTGCTGCAAAGAACAAAGGAGGCAAACAAGCCTCAAGGCCATCAGAAACCCTGGTCTGGTCGGAAGAGGCTACCATCTAGTGGCCTCTTGCCCCAGCGAAAGGTGGAGCAGAACCACGTCTGCTCCTGCTTGGCTGGGCACCCCGGCCAGTCGCTGGTTGGGCACAAAGGGCTGCTAGGAAAGCTTACCGCCTGCTCCGCTCGACATCCGAACGTCTCTGCGTCTGGATGGAGGGAGCTAGTAGCAAATCTGCCTGGCTGGGACCAGTCTGTGTGATTTCCTTCCTGCTGAGGAAAGAGGCACCTACGCCCCTGCTTACCGTAACGTAACGAAGGACTGTGCACATTCATCAAGGCTCATGGGCTCTTTGACCCCTTACACAGTACATGGTGCTTAACTGACTCCAGAAAAAGACACTGCAAAACTAATTAAACACCTGTTTCTAGTACACTAAATAGTTTTGCTGAAACCATTTCTTCCCCTTGGTGTTAAATTTGTATGTTGTTATGGAGTAAGTGCCCATCACTGTAAAGTTGCTTCATGTGTCTTGAGTAGTGTGTTAATTTTTTCTAGCAATGTATCATTTTCATAGCGCAATTAGTTTTTAGGTGCTGGACAACAGTGTGTGTGCAGTGTGGGACAGGGGGCACAACAGAATTTAAAGTTTTGTATCTGTAGTGGTTTGATATTTTAAAAAGAGACATTTAGTGGAATATTGAATGTAGAGCAAATTTTATTAACTACACAAACTGAAATCTGGAATTACTTTTCTGAAAACACTGCTATTAATAGTCCCCTGCAAATAAGCAGCACAGTTTTTGTTCAATTTTGTTAGTGATTTTTAACTCTGTTTGCAGAAGGTTTAAATATGTTGGCACATTTGTCTTTATAATATAAAAATAATTTTATGGTTAAACTATTGAAGTATGCTAAACAAAGAGTTGTCATTTTAACTGTGTTTATAAGAACATTTTCTTTTAATTTGCTGCTGTATTTTGCTGCTGCAGAGTAAAGGAATTTGGAATTAGTCCTTCGGACATTCCCTTCTCACAGGGTAGTGGCAGTCGCTCTGATCTCTCTCCTTCCTATGAGTATGACGACTTTTCTCCTTCAATCACCAGGTCTACTTCATTCTATACATGGAATCTTTATTTTTAAGTTTTCTTTTTGGCTACGTAATTTTACAGACCAACCTTTCATTAGTCCCCTTGCCTTGAGTCACACATACTTTGTTTTTATTTTGTTTGGCAGGTGATGGTTCTGCATGATCTGCAATCATCTTCCCAGTATTTTGTTCACCCTCCTTAAACATCCACACTCTATCTAGGCTTCCTAGTTTGCTCCATACATTTTTTAAAAAATGGTGATGTCAGCTTTGTACATTTAGTGGACCAAATCTGACAAGTCTGTGTTTAGGGTAATTTCAATGTCTCTAATTAAAAAAGAAAACAATTCTCATACATACATATTTTTAAAACTTTTAATCACTCCGAAGATGAATGAAAAACAGTTTCCATTGTAGTAAATAAGCGCTACTTGAAAAAAAGTTTTTCGCTTTAAAAAAGTGAAGAATATGTTCTAAGACTTGCTATACTTGCAGACTTAGATGTGTCTATTTCATAAATTTGCTTTTAAATGGGATTTTTTTTTTGACAGAATCATTATCAATCTTTTAAACTATTTTCGTGCTGCAAGAGCCTAACATTTTAATAAGATATTTTCACCTTTGAAATTATCTTAATTAATTATCTTAATTCATTCTCTGAGATGCTTGGTTGCAAATTATTACTTTCTTCAGAATTCTTGGTGGATTTGCTTGTAACTGCTAGTGGGGTACTGATTGACTGACTTCTTAAAAACACAATTGTGTGCACAGAAAAAAGAAAGATGGTCAGGTTTTGGGTGCTGAATGAACTTTTCTTCCAAATATTACTCATTGTTAAGGAGTCAATATTGAGAGTTTGGAGATTTTTGCCCTCTTAACTGTTAAGAGAGTATTAACATTTCAATCAGAAAATGCCTCTTGCTGGAAGGTGGACTGTAATTCACCTGCAAGTAGTTGAAATTCAATGGTCCATGCTTTCTAGGAGTTGGACTAACAACATCTTTTTGTCGCTGAAGGTACATTAAATTTGTGAAGTTGACATCATCATCCTTATTAAATGAATTAATTGCGCGTGAACCCATAGAGCTTTATTTTTGGTTGCGACTCCTTTGCAGAGGAAGTTACTAATTTACAAATGAAACGATTTCTGCTCGTAGGGTGAAGGAGCTGACGGTCGATCCTAGTGCCGCAGGAGATATCCGTCCCATTATACACCATGCTCCCAATCAGATCGACGACTTGGAGACACAGTGGGGTGTGGGGAGCTCTCCTCAGAGAGACGATCTCAAACTGCTTTGTGAACAAAACGTGAGTGGTTTACAGCATTACATGGAAAGAGATGGTGATAAATACAGGGGCAGAACAAATCCAGAGTATTTATAGCCTGTTAGCAAGATCATGAAGTGAATAACAGCATGCCTCTTCACCTTTTCACTTTATGGTATTATGTTCATCCCTATACCAAAAAAAAACCCAAACCAAAAGCAGAAACGTTTCTTGAAGGGTGAGAGGAGAATGTTTTTACCTACCTTTATCTTCCTTGCTGATTAGGGCTTTTAATATCTAGGCAGGGTCTGCTCTAGGCTCTGACCTTCTTTAGTGTGCCTTTTTCCAGAATAGCTTCGTGTTTTCTAAAGCAGTTAGAAGTATCCTGGGACACTCATCTGTTTTATTTAATGCTCTTGTGGTTTTGAGCATTATTTTCCCTGCATGCAACATCCATTTCAAGTGAGTTTGCCTTTCTCAGCATTCAGAAGTCTGGCTACCCATTGTTCCTCTTCCCCACACCCTGATTTTCATGGGGTGAGACCCCAGTGCACTGTTTGGGAGAGAGCCACATCATGTTCCCAAGCCTGTCTCCCTGGGCTGCAGGATTGGGGACCTGAGGGGCATCTTCTCAAGGGCATCTTCCCCTCCTTGCTCATTATCAGCTCTAGTCCTGGTTCCTTAAATGTTCAGCAGGGATTAAAGCTCGATTTGTGAAAGTGCTGATGAAAGACAGAAAAGAAAAATCCTTACTATCCTAACTTATTTTTTGCAAGACTCTCTGCCTTCTCAGACACCTCTTCATGGTGTCTGCTGTATTTCTCATTTTAGTAACTGGCTTAGTTAGTAACTCTATTTTATTTAGTAACTCTATTTTATAAGAACATGCTAGTGATTCCTAGAGCTTCCCACTGGACAGTCCTTCCAGCCAGATATCCTTTCATATCACACTTTGTCGTTGTTCATGTGCAATTAAATTAAGCTTTACAATATGTTTTTAAAAATATTTCAAAGGCATTGTATAAGGAACTATACTGTCTTACTAAAACATTAATTACAGCCTACGTAGTACTTTCCCCTTTGATTGTTAACTCTCCATTTCTAAAGAAGCCCTGTTTGTCCCAGTTTGTAAATCCAGGTTGTACATTCTTGTAATGTATAAATCACTATGTATGTTTTAGATATTTCACTTTACATTTATTCCACTTTTTTTTACAAAGGCTTAATTTTCATTTCATGAAATGTATTGAATGTAATTGCTGTTCTCTTTTTTTGAAAACTGCTGTCTATCTATTGCGATATGCACACCAAAAACCGCTGACAGAAAACTAGAGTTTTCTGTAGGCATTAAAACCTACTAGAAATTAGCATTCTTCACTTGTGCCTTCCTCTTCCCACTATTTTAATTTGGTTTTTTAATGTGGAATGTTGTTTTCCGGTATTCACTATGATTAGTGGCTGGAAATTTTTAGTGAATATGAATTAAATTTAACTCTGTGAACATTTTGAATTTATTGCCCTCTTTGCTCATTTCTGGAGACTTTCTTGTTAGAAGTATCACATTCTATTTTTGACAAGTTCTGCCTTCTGCATATTTCTTTTCACGTTCTGTGATGAGCTGGATCACATTCAATGCAGTTCCTGTAGCCACAGTTCTTTCCAGACTAACAAGCTTAACTATTGTTTTTAGGAAGAGGAAGTTTCTCCGCAGTTGTTTACTTTCCATGAAGCTGTGTCACAAATGGTAGAGATGGAGGAGCAAGTAGTAGAAGACCACAGGGCTGTCTTCCAGGTAAAAGATGGAGCTCTACTTTGTTTTATCCTAATCCGGGAATTCAGGTTTTCCCAATGAAAGTGTGTACTCTTGAAGATGTAGGATATCATCTGGTCATTCTGCTGCTGCCAGAGATTTCTAAATTGTTTTATTATGCCAAGCCCATTGTACCAAACAAACAGGGTCAGATCCTATAGCCACTAGTCTTTCTCCCCGTGATGAAAGAGAAGCATATTTCTATACCATCCCAGAAAATTAGTAAAATTTTTATTTTCTTCTCAACAAACATTCCTAAATAGACTGTGTTCATCATAAAAAAAGTTGCTGTTTTCTTTTTACTATTTTTACTATTCACTATATTTTTTATTATACTCCTTTTCCAGCTTTAGTGACTGTGTGTTTTTTTTCTAGTTACAGGGAGTTTATTCAGATCGGTCTTGAAATTTTCAATTTCACTGTCTAATCTATGCCAATATTCCTATGCCAGAGCTGGCAATTAATAGTAATGTGTCTCTCAGCACCATTTCTGTTCGGTCATGTCCCTCTAAGGTACAGCAGTACTCCCTCCAAGTATCTCATCTGAGTGTCCTTTTGTGACATCTCCCTCCGAGATACTGAGATCCAGAAGAGACACATATATTTCTAACTGCCTGTTTACTTCCTTTTTACAGATACGTAAAGGTTTGCACTAGCTATTAGTCAGGGTCTTTGGAAGGAATACTGCGCATGCAGTGTGATGCTGGTCAGCGCCACAGAGCCTTTCACATTCACAAAATAAATTGTAGTAATGAGTTACTCATTTTCAGAAGGAAACGTGAGCTGCTTCTGTTCATAACCTTCGAGTCTTCAGGCAGGCTGTCCGTTTGGCACGTCTGCCGCAAGAGAACAGCGGCACATTAAACCTGTAGGGAATACACACATCTCCTCAATTTAGGTATCTAACTTAGTGGAACATTGATGTGTGTTCATAATACAGTAGGATGCTAAATAACACATTTTGCAACAGATGTAGAGATTTAGTTAATATGAAACATTAACCCTGAAGTAAAACATGCGGAAATGTGAAAGTCATGTGCCATATGCCGTAGCTGTGTCCTAACGCTTGCGACTTCTGGAGAGACAAGCTGCATTAGTTTAAGATGTTACTGCCTCTGCGTGTCCATCTGGCCTTCTGCTGGAGATTACTGCTCCTCCCGGCAGTCACTGGAAGGAAATGTGTCCGAGCCTCAGCTCCCTTCATTTGCAGCATGGCTTGCTGGTTTATGCCATGGGTGGAGGGGAGCTGTACCAATACAAAATCTACCAGCTGTACCAGGCAGAAGTTGTCTTCTGTCAGCTTCCTCCTCAAAGCTGCTGATGCAAAACATCCTTTCCCAACAAAAATGTCTGAAATCGATCAGCGGAATGAATCGTGCTCTAGAGGTGTTGGTCTTTGTGTCGTGAATTTACGAGTTTACATTAGATGACATGAAGCCTATCCCAATGTGAGCTCGATCTGTCCTGAAAGCCAAAAAACATATGTGGGGATTGGACTGTGCTTTCAATGTTACTTGGGCTACTGAGCACAGAAGGAAAGACTTAATTTTAGTATTTCAGGCCCAGCATGCCTAGAACTGTCAGCTGCTTTCTTTTTTTAAATCAAAGCATTTCCAATGGGATCAGTTCTCCTGATCACAGCTTTGCATGGTTCTGTAAGCTTTAAGCTCCTGGTTGCATTCTTCTTTGCTGCAAGACTTTTTTTTTTTTTTTTTTTTTTTTCCCCCTCCCCTCTTTTTTGGTAATATTCGGAGTGCAAAGATGCCTAAGACCTGCTTTAACCAACCTTTACAGTACTCTTATCTGCGGAGTTAGCTCATGCAATAGGGAGCTTAAAATAGCTCTTCTTTTATACAGCTTCTCTCAAAACTGGTTTTGATTATGGACAGAATTATCTTGGCCCCTTGACTGTAGTAATGACACTATGACTATAGTCAGTGGCAACCAGTCCATACTTAAAATTGAAGCCTGACTTCAGAGTTTGATACCTGCCTAAGGGAACATAACCGTGGCATGAAGTTCTGTTCTCTGAGTTTCTTAGGTTTACAACCACCTAATGTTCTGAATTTGAAGAGAACTGGGGTCGCTGGGGTTTACCTGTTGCTGGTGTGACCACTGGAATTAAGAAGCAATGCAGAAAACATACAATTTTGCTGAATTAGGAATAAGGTTTCATTTTAGAATCGAAAACTGTTATATTGAGGTGACTAGACAGTAAAAATGTGGTCATCTTGAGAAAAGGTCTAATTGAGCTCTTTGTCTTGAAACTTGTCTTGAAACTTGTCTTGAAACTTGTCTTGAAACTTGTCTTGAAACTTGTCTTGAAACTTGTCTTGAAACTTTGCTAATGTATTTAGTCATTTTTTTTAACTTTTATCTAGGAATCTATTAGATGGCTGGAAGATGAAAAAGCTCTTCTTGAGATGACAGAAGAAGTAGACTATGATGTGGATTCATACGCTACCCAACTTGAAGCAATTCTAGAGCAAAAAATTGATATTCTGACCGAACTTAGAGGTAGGTTGCTTTTAACCACTTTTGTGTGCGTTATTAGCAGTGTGTTTTCATATGCCATGGAGACTTGCAGTAATAGTGAGGAGAAAAAAAAGTGTGGTTATGTTTTAGGGTCTTTTTTCCCCTTATGCTGCCCTGCAGTGTCCTGTAGAAGGAACTTTTATTCTGCTGCTTAAGAACAAGCTCACATCTGTGCTCAGTTCATCCTAGTTTAACGGAAAAATCTCTGCCTCCAGGAAGTATAAACTCAATCCTGCAACTTTCTGTTTCTTTTCCTTTGTTGCAAAACAATAAAGGAAGGAAAAAGAAAATCCAAATGAACTGTATGAAAAAAGAAGGTAATGCAATGAGGAAAAAGTAGTAGGAACTCCCAGTTCCTGCTCTGTTGCATTCTGTAGTGTAGCAGGGAGCCTGCTGTCATTTTTAAGACTGTGCTTAAGAGTGGCATTGAGCTCTGAGTAGCTTGGTTGTTAGCTTACTTTTTTCTTCAGCAGCCTTTCTGTCTGAATTTTGTCAGCCTCTCTTTGTTGAAAAACAAACTGCAGATAGTTCTTAGTGCCCAAAATTGACTCATCCACTTGTCTTCTAAAATCAGCTTGTCAGCTTGGTACCTCATGGAGATGGATTTTTCATTTTAGTTTCTGTAACTATTTGGACTCCAGCAGGCATCCTATACTGGTAAAAATTCAAGGGTGGGGTTGGGGGCTGAGGGGTGGGGTTGGGGTTTTTTTCATCTATGTTAGAAAACTCCTTATAAGATAAAATCTTAGTTTTTACTCAGTCTGAGTATCTGCTGTTAGTTAGAAGAATACATCAAGCAAATCAGATGTGGCCTGCTTGCCTTGTAAGCATGCATTGGCACCAGTATACTCTAGCAAAGAATTGGATGTACATTCCTTTGCATTTTATGGATGATGGCTTCGTCTTCAGAATAAGACAATTTGAGACACCAGCAGTGACAAAACACGGTTTAGGTGACTACCTGTTCTTTGAAAACTTACTAGATACCGCTTTTGAAACAAGGTACTGGAGGTAAAGGCTATCTAAGAGATCCTTGCATCTTTATAGGCAGGATGATACATGTGTAGCTTTACAGGAGGGAAGAACTGTTAAGCCAAAGATTCTTTCTCCCAGTATCTTCTGTGTTCTATTCATGGCACGTAATGGTCACTGAATATTTCAGCTTTTATTCCTGTCACTCTGGGACCGACATCTTTATGCTGTCATTTTGGTTTCCTTCTTCCCACTCTCAGGCATATTACTGGGGAATGGAGGGGGACAGGAATAGAAATATGAAAGGATGCCACACTTCCTTTCTCAGGTTTCTCCCAATTCTTGTTATAGTTCTGATGAAGCAAATGAATGATGCATTTATCTACTTACGGTGAATAACTTCCAAACTTTAATCACAAATGCTTTTCACATTCATAGAAAAAGAGAGGGGAGTAGAATTCACTCTGCTGGGTTTTAGAATGTACAGAAGTGACTGATTTTACACTAAATACAATTCTGCGTGCCTCTAAGGATGGTTTGGAAGCTGCTGGGAAGGAAAAGGATGTATGTGGTGTGTATCTCCCTATACTCTGTAAGTTAGAAGCAGAATTTAAGAGTGAACAGGTCACATACTGGGAATTCAATTGTGCGGTTTCCAAACCTATCCTGCCTAGAGACAGGGGTAGCATCTAAGAAGGGACTAAGTTGCTAAGCAACTTGTTTGTATGATGAGTATTGAATTTAAGGTTATCTCAATCCTCATGTAGTTTGTAGCGTCAGCTATTTTTGTGGAGGAATGTTCTTTGTTGTGCATTAGGGCCGGGATGTGGAGCATCAGGGCCTAGTCTCAAGATCTATGTTGAGCACAGGCACATCAGCTCTCATTCTCTCTCTTTCATTAAAGATAAAGTGAAATCTTTCCGGGCAGCTCTACAAGAGGAGGAACAGGCCAGTAAACAGATCAACCCGAAAAGACCACGTGCCCTTTGAAATGGGCTTTTGCTGCTAAAGGAATCCATGAACCCGTACTGCTGTAGCACACATTTGTTACAAAACCCAGTGGCCGTAAGAACTCAACTACTTGAAAGTGTAAAAACGTTAGAAATGTCTGTGGAAATGTCCTGTTTCTTATTCACCTGAATGACATTTTCAGTTTTGTGTGAAATGCTCCTATGATGTCTACAAAATGCTTCTAGACCAGACAGCACAACCATGCAGGGTTCAGATCTGTGAAGCACTTTGTTTAAAATATTTCATTTATTCAAATTGTGAATTTTATGTTTGGAAATATTTGCCATGTTTTTAATAATGAAGTAAAACTGTGGCCATTAAAAAGTCGCAGTATTTCCTTTTGACTATGTTCAGTTTTGTTACGAAGACCAGCTGTGCAGTTTTAAATTGTGTTTGCGTGCATGCACACCTCACTAGTGGTTGTACATAACTTCTCTTCTACAGACAGCTGTGCTTACCTCTTCCCATTCTGTGCCTTGATGAAGGCTACTTAACCCTAAACATCCTCTTTCTGAAGCACAGCCTTAATAAACAACATTCCTTATTTGTCAATATAAATTACTTTTAGTGTGTGTACATTTTTAGTGTGTTTTGAGACTTTTTTTTATTTGGTGGCTAGTTTCATTTCACAGGATGTGCCATATCATTTGAACAGGAACTGCAAGAGCTGTTGGAGTGGACAAACAGCTGGACATTCCATCCTCCTTGTAAAAATCTGGAATCTAGATTTATTTGAATACCATAAAGAATGGTTATATAATTCTAACATTTTCTCTGTAATAAAAAAAAGTAAAAGAAAAACCAGAACAAAAACCACAAAAATATACATTAGTTGATGTATAATAAAGGGTAATGTTTAAGTACTGAGGAGAGTTGTATCTTAGGATAATGCGGATACACAGTATGTGGTATGATGTGACAATGCTGTCAGAGTAAAGGTACGATCTGACCTCTGCGTATGGGTAGGATAACTGTCAAAGTTCAGGGATCCGGCTAAATACGTACATATTGGCCTCTCACGTACTGTTGAAATTTGGCTTTTGATGCATGACAAACTTACATGTACATTAACTGTAGTTTGCAGGTAGTTTGAGTAGCTCTGTTGCTTTAAAAAAAAGTAGCTAATACCTATTTTTCCCTTTGTACAGTGCCAGCAGCTGAAAAGTGGGGTGAAATTGCATCATTTGAGGATTTTGCACAATACCTCTACCTAGCGCTAATAGAAATCCCACAGGTACCTGAATTCTCACAAATGGCACCGTGTGTATCAGCACTTTTTAGGTGGTGGCACTCGAGTTATTTTTGCAAGTCAGTATCCAAAAAAGATTGACCTTTCATGTAAGAACTTCTTGTCAAATGAAGAATTGTAGACCTCTCTAGGAGTTCTCCCTGTTTCCAGGAGTTCGGATCAGCAGACTTTCCCTTGGAACTGTTTAAAAATAACTTTCGGAATACAAGCCTGTTTGTTTGTGCCAGGCCTGGAGGGAAATAAAGGGAAGGCAATGAAAAGAGAGTTAAATGAGCCAGGAATTCTTGTAGTGTTTAATGTTTGTATCTATCTCCCATAGGAAGGTAGGCTATGGGAAGCTCTTGTCGCATCATGGTTAAAAATAAAAAAAAAATTCCTCCTGTGTGTAAACATGAAAACTGAAACAACAATGTAGATTTTGCATAATGTGTTTAATAAATTAAGCTATTGAATGAATTACAGATGAGAATTTACTTCTATGCAAGTTCTGTTGTGCTTTGGGAAGGGTTTCACTTTGTAAGCACATCGGAGTTACGCTTTTGAAAAGGCCTGATTTCAGAATGAGTATGTACTGCTGAAGCTAACTCTTCTGTACAAATTTGACATATAGGAAGAAGTTTCCCAGAGCACTGTCCCGACTTCAGTTTTGCAGCACGTTTTAAAAGAAACATCACACATCTGCCTGAGCATTTGTTTAACAATGTCGTCCATCACAGCTAAAAGAAAAAAACAATGAAATGGAAGGCAGCAGCTTTTGTTAGCAGGTGATAGTACAGGTTATTGTATAATACTAGAGGGTTTCTTTGAAGCTGCTCTAGAGAAATCTCACTTTCTAAAAAGTGTCTGAAGATTGAGACATCCTACATGAGAAACAGTGGCTTCCCTACTATTCCTCCGTGCAAGCCTACAGCCGCAACCAGGCTGAGGTTTACAGCGGGTACCAGAGGACAGAAAGGACAGAGGCAGTTAGATCTCAGCAGCTTTTTACGAAGCCTTGTAAATGACACGTCCTGCCAGGTACCAGATGCAAGTTGAAATGGTGCCTACTGCAGGGGGGCTGTTAAGAGACAGCATCTACACCGATACTGGAGCAGCGAGAGTCAAGATAAACTGATACGGCTGGTTACAGCACTCAAATTCCTGTAGCCCATTGCTGTGATGCACTGGAATTACTTGAATAGGACTCAGACAAACTTGTCTTGATTCCTGTCCTGTAAAATGAAAGCATTTAGGAGGCGTGACACCAATCTCCAGCACGTGTTCCTTCTGAATTGGTCTGTGCGTATTGCTGTGGCTACTTACCTCACTCATAAACTGGTTCTATATGCAGTGAAGCAGCACTAGAAGCATTAAATTATAAAACAAATGAGCAATTCCGTTTTCCAAGACGATCTCTCAAGGTGCCTCTACAAATTCAAGTACCTATTTTTGTACGTGTTTCTGAATCAATGACTTTTGGAGAACTGACATCGGATGTGTATAAAATGAAGTTATATCTTAGAAGAGTTTTTGCTAACTTGCCTCTTCTCCACTTACTGTGGTCTTACGGAAAGAGATACAGTATACATGAAAAAATGACTTACGGTAGTTAATGCACGGAATGATGCCTTTACCCCTGCATGATGCTGCAGAGTTAACAGTTACTGTTTTCCTGAATCCTAAGACAGACCAAAGTAGATTTTTCTTTTGACAGCTGCTATGCAGAGTTACTGCAGACTTCCTAGGGAAAACTCTGCCTTGTCCTTAGTAACAAACATATATAATCCAGACTATATTAAGACACTTCAGTAAGTCTTTCTGTCAGGACAGAGGCATGCATTGCTCTAAGACGCACTGAAAGCTTTGATCTCTGCTAAAACTCCTCCTTGCCTTGAAGGGCGAAGTAGTTTTCTTACAAAAATAGCTGCTTGAATTTACAGTTGACAGAAACACCCTTGTGTTTATGCTTATGAGCAGTGGCCCTTTGGTAATTTTCTGCTGGTTCCTACAGTGGTTTGATGGCAATAAGGAGGGGGTAAAGGAGAGGACATTGGTAGTTTCAGGTACCTCAGTAATGTTTTTGTAAATGATACCAAGCCCACAAGATAAATGCTCGTTTCTGAGAAAGTTACTGGGATTTCTCCAAGAGAAGCAGGTTACTAACAGACTTGGAATGTGAGCAGCTACCAGAGGACAAATGGAAGAGACAGGCATTTCTAATCAAAAGGAAGTGTTTAAATACACTTTAAGACAAACAAACAAACAAAAAAAACCTCAAACAAATGGAACGACTACAGCTCTGGTTTTGTTGCCCAGACCAGACTTAAGGGTTGTACTGTTGAGTATTGTGCAAGAATATACTGAGGTGAAGTCCGTGATTGGAGAACACAGATTTCAGTTATGGCAGCATCAATCCATGTTATTGGGTATATTTAAAAATACACTGTCACGTAGAAGTCCAGCACCTCACTTCAGTCATGAAAGAATTTATCGCTTTTAAAATACAGAGCAGCAGCTTCTTGCCTACTATCCATGATAAAATTGCATGTAAGGTTTTAATAAGAACCAGAGTGTGTACGCTGCATTCTGTTCGTCGCTTTTGTGAGAAGAGCGTGTCCCATTGCGGTCACTCTGCCTTAGGTAAGACTTCGGTGACAAAATACAGAACATCTTTCATTCTTCTAGCAGAGTCTATGAGAAATGGATGCCTTCTGAATTGAAGCCATGCAGCAGTCTGAAAGAGTGAAATATTTATGTTACAATTTCTACTAATTTATACTTCAGCTTAAGGCATTTCTAACACGTGCTGGCTGGCAAAGAACATACAAAAATAGCATGAGAGCAGCCATCACTGTTCAACTGCCATAAAGAATTGTTACAAATCTTAAACTAGGAAGTTATTAGCAAATGTGCCATTTTAGAGATGCAGGTATATTTTCAGTGCTGTTAGTTATATTGTATCCTACCAGGTTTACTACATTTCTTTAAAGAGCAGTAGCTGTATTAATTGTCACACTGAGAAACAGCTAGGAATTTTTATCTTAAATTAGGAGCGGATTCATGTTGCCACTTAAATTAACTGACCAGAAGTAAGAGCAGAATATAGCAGTTAATTACTCAAATTTCCAAATTATGTTACAGACTAAGGCTTAATCCTCAAGACAGACAGACAGAGAAGGGCTGTGTAAGTCTCCAGGGACATTATAATAACCAATTCCATTACTAAAGCCATTTTTAGAGGAGACATAGGAGGGTCTAGTGCACAAATACCAGAAATAGGGATCTTTAGTTAGTTGCTTCTCAATACTGTAAGCAGCATTTAAGATATACATAGGGTTTAAGCGTTTGTTCATGTTCAGGACTGGAAGCAAGGAGTGTCTGGTATTGAGAGTAAAACGGAGTTTGTACTATTCCCAATACTAATCTCTGCTACACAGGTACAGATGCAGATAGAATTTGAAGAAGTGTAAAAGGAAGGTATAAAGAGAAAAAAAAATACCTAATGAAGTCATCTATATCCATTGAACGGGCTCGTTTTTCAGAGTAACCTGTATTTTTTAGGACTGTCTGTATTTTCTCTGCAATTTTGAAGTTTTCGGGTATTTCCTGTCAATGGAAAATGGGATACAAATTCATTTTCTGTTCATCACACAGAAAAAGGTTCATTTAAATCATCTATTCTTTTCCTGCTTTTAGAATAGTTCTTGTTTCAAGTGATAGAAATAAGTTGTATTTTTTCTTGTATGAATTACTGTATTCTTCCATTCTTGTGTCTAATTCTTATACCTCAGCTCATTCACTCTAAATGAATCACAACAGTATTGCTGAGCAGACACAAAGTGTTCTCATTAGATTCTTATTAGATTAGTAAAAGTCCTTGAGAGGTGCACAGCCAATATATTAATAACGTACTCAGCTTTCAGCTTTTTCACTGTAATTTAGTGACCCTTTTAGATTTTTCTCGAAGAAAAGAGGTAAGTTCCTCCCTCCCTCCCTCAAACTGTCTCAGAAAAACTTTAACATGTTAAGCTTTTCAGTGTTAATTTTTTACTCTTACAAAAGTCAGTATGTAGGTCACAGTACACAGAAATAGAATTTAATATATTAAAAAGGAACTTACTGTATTATGTAAGGAACAATGAATTCGGTAATTATGATCCAGCAACTGCTCTACAGCACTTGACCTGAAAGAAATACAAATTTAGAATGAAAATTGAGCTTTAACTACTTTTTTTTTTTACTTGATTGGTTGTTAATCTTTACTATAAAAAACTGTAATGACTGCATGGAGCTGTTCTTTTTAAACAGCTGCCTACTAAAAGAAAAAGCTTGTGACCTCAGCATAAATCCTCCATTGTGGTTTATCCCAGAGTCTGCTGGCATGCATGTAACGCTGCTATGCGTTTGCACAAAAGAAACGGTTAACTGGATGGGCTCTCAAACTTTGAAAAGATTTCCTTTAATAGAAGTTACTTACTTAAACGCTGCAGAGAGTGTCTTGTTTTTCCTAACAAAGGCTATCCTTACCAGACCATCCCACTCCTGAAATTAAAAATTTCAGAATTTACAGAAAGGAACAGCTACTACAAACAAGAACAGTCACTACTGACAATTTCACAACAATATTGAACACAAAGAAAAATCTTTCAGGAAAATATCTTTCCGAGCCGTACAAAACCAGACCTGTCTTGGACAAAGCAATACAAATGGAGGAGAAAATACTACACCCACAAAAACCTTTGAATTGTTCTTTTTCGTGCCTAGGCACTATTGGCCAGATCTTATGTGCTGAGAAGGCAGATACTTGAGGAAAATCCAGCTAACCGTGGGCCAGGCTGAAACGGTCTTGAAGATCAAAGCATTTTAAAAATTACCGTTAAGAATACTATCCTGTAAATCTGTCTTCTGAGATTATATACACACTCATCTGAAGATAAGACGTCTCATAGATACTCCTTTGATCATAACCAACAAAGACGTCAGCCAGAAGGGTCTCTGGGAGATATAAACCACGACGAAAGGGACATTATTACTAGCAATTCTCCAACTGACATGGAGATGGTACCTCAGTCTTGTTAGAAACACTGTAGACAAAGCTACACCCAAACCGATGGTGGCACGTTCAGGTAACATCCTAACCCAAGGCTGATCAAAAGAGGAGCAAGTATTTTGGAATTACCTGAATACCAATAAATAGCTGGTACTTAGTAGCGAAAACAGCACCGTGGAGCTGAGTTGTAAGTGAAAAGAAAAAGGAAACTAAGTATTACCAGTACTATGTCACATTGTTATTAGAGAATACTACGCTCACCTGGAAGTTGATAGGTGGTGGTGGGTTTTTTGGCTCTATTCTGACAACACTGGATTCAACTTTGGGAGGAGGCCTGAAGTTGTTCTTTCCAACCTGTTAGTCAGGAGAAGTCAGGCAGCTGTATGAGTAAGCAGCAAATCCTCACACTCCTAGAAACATTCTTCTGCCTTTGATAGCTCTGTTAGCTAACGCAGAACGACGTACCTTCATCAGATGGTCCACTCGAGCTAATAACTGAGTATTAATAGAGAGTCTGCAGTATAGTTTAGTTCCTGGTTTTGCAACCAAACGAAGTGCAAATTCCCTTTGAAACATAAGTATTGCACACCTGAGAATAACAGAAATGAGAAAATGAATTCTAAGTAATCAACTTTTACGTAAAAAGCCAACTAACACACTTGGAAAACACAGGATTTGCCTCAGTGCTTAGAAGCAATAAAAGTTTGTCATAAACAAACTCTGCCTTAATTAGCTCAGAATGTGTTAAAAAACCCCACAAAACTTGATGAAACCATCTAAATCTCCTTAAAGCTACAACAGAATTTGATTCTTTATACTGCTGAATGGATCAGGATCAAAGAGACAGAGGCTAGTCTCAGAGTTTTGTGCCCAACTGTAATAAATGATTATGAATAATTCTGTGCTTAGTCCTTCAAGTCCAAACTCTCTAGCTCAAAAAATTGGCCAGTAATGTCACTAACATTAGTGCTTCAGTGAGAGAAATCAAGAACTGCTGACAAACTGAACAACACACAGAAGGACCCAGGCAGTTACATTTTTGGACCAGACAACAGGAAGTGACTTGGCTTCAATCCTACCTTTTCTACCCTTCCCTTCTAAGGTAGGAAGGCATCCAAAATGCTACGATGCCCTACTTATCCCTGGAATAACAATTAGTTATAATACTAGCAAAAAGAGGTGCAACTCCTGTTTTCATCAGCTGGATGCTCACTGATGCCAAGACTAAATTTCCTCCTTGTGCTTAATATATTAACATAAACTAATTTCCAGGCACAGGCAGTTTTCATATTACAGAAAAAATTTGGTGCAGCTCTGATCCATCAAACTGGTATTTTAAGAACTAAAAAAGAATTTGATTTGCGAATGTTTTTAAAACTATTTTTTTTTCTATCAGGTAGTACAGAGCCCTGTTCTTCCACATACCTGAAAAAAGGTCTATGAAGCAACAACTTGAAAACAAAAGGTGAAGAAATCTGAGGAAAAGAGTAATAGCATTAGTATAATTTCTGGGCAATTATCATCTAAAAAGAAAAACGTTTTGCCATGTTATTTAGCCCATACCTGGTAAGGCAAGTTAGCCACACATGCATCAAAGAATGGTAAGTCTGTTTTCAAGATATCTCCAACCTTGATTTCAAGTTTGTTTGCCAGACACCTGGGGGAAAATACACTGTGGTTATCCTCAGAGAAACATGCTGCCAAAGTTCTTGGCACAGCAGCTCCATTGCTTTAAGTGCTCGCTGTTTCCACAGTTGGTACTTACGTGCCCTGGACTCTTTTCTGAAGTTCACCAACAAGCCTAGGGTCAATTTCACAAGCAATAACCTGAAAACAAAGTACATATTTGCAGCTTTATACAAGTCCTCCTAGCTGGGATTAAAGTTTCAATTGTAAAAAAACCCTATATCTATTGCTACAGGTTTAAATAATTATCAAAAATTCCCTATTAAGCTATGCACCTTCCTCCCTTCCCAAAAACATGCAAGACTTGCCACATAAATGGGTAACAGCAATATAGTTTGACAAAACCACACAAGATTTACATGCACAGCTAAAAACTCATCAGAGTTACGCAAACATTAAGAAAAATATCCATAGAGTAATTCTACTTATTTGATCAAGCAGATGAAGATCCTTCTGTTTGCCACAGTCTATGCCACAAGTTGGTTAGAGCTTGGGAAGGTGGGGGGAAAATCCGCACTTACTTTTTTTACTTTCTCTAACATCTTTACTGTCAGGTTACCAGTCCCGGGGCCTACTTCCAGAATGACATCTGTGCGTCGCAGGGCAGCCTAAGAACAAACAGCATTTCAGCTATTATTCTAGAACCGATTTCAAGCAACCGTTTAGTTTCAAAAGGAAAGGTATGTGATGTACATGCAGCTCAGTAAAAAGGCAAAATCAGCTAGCAGGGGAGTCTGAATGTCATTTAGAAAGGGATGGGAGGGAAGCAGTGAGAACAGGAATACCTTAAAGCTGATTGATGAGAGATCGTTGACCAAGTATAGAAAAGTAAGCAAGCAGCTACATTTAAAAAACAAACAAACCCCCCCCCAAACCAACAGTATCAAGGCAACAACTGCCCTAGAGAAGGCAGGTCCCGCCACAGCCAGGGCCGGGGCCGACTGAGGGCAGAGGGCCGTGCACCAGGACGCTCGTTCCCCGGGGAATCCGCCCGCTCCGCCGCCTGTCCCGCGGCGCTGCCCGCGCCGCCACCCACCTTCTCGATGATGCTGTTGACGACGAGGGGGTTCTTCAGGATGTGCTGGCCGGCCCCGGTGTTGAAGAGGATGCCTAGGGCAGACAGCGGCGTCACTCCAGCTGCACGCGCACCCGGCGGCAACCCGACGCCAAGCACTTCACGCTTCTCCCTGCTCAAACCGCGCTCCCCCCCGCGCCGGGAGCTGCCCTCCCCCGGGCCTCCGGCGGGGCCGCTCCCAGCACCGCGGCGTCCCCCGAACGAGGCCGAGCGCAGGCCGCGCCCGGGCGGCAGGCCCGGCCCTGGCCTCCGTTCCCGGGGGCGCTGCCGCTCAGCCCGGCCCGCACTCACCTGTGGCGCGGCCCTCCCGGCGCTCCTGCCGCGGCCGCTTCCCCGCCCGCACCTTGGGCATGGCGGCTGCCGGCTCCGCTGCGCCTCGCTCCCCGCGCACGTGCCGCGCCGGACTACAACTCCCGACCAGCACCGCGGCCGGGCCGGCGCGGACGGAGTGCGTCACGGAAGGTGGGCGGGGCGCCGCGGCGGACAGCGCCCCCACGCGGGCCGGCGGTGCCTCCGAGCCGCGCGGGGCCAGAAGCCCCGTTTTTGGGCGCGGAGCCCACTCTTCCCCGGAAAAGCAGGAGCTCCGCGCCCGAAACGCGCTCCCGCAGAGCGGCGGGTGGGCTTTGCAGCAGCGTCACCCTGCTGCCTGGCGTCACCTGCCCGGTTCTGGGCTCCCCAGTTGAAGAAAGACGAGGAACTACTGAAGAGAGTCCAGCGGAGGCTACAAAGATGATTAAGGGACTGGAGCATCTCTCCTGTGGGGAAAGGCTGAGGGAGCTGGGGCTTTTCAGCCTGAGGAAGAGAAGACTGAGAGGGGACCTCATCAACGCTTATAAATATCTCAGGGGCGGGTGTCAAGAGGATGGGGCCAGACTCTTTTCAGTGGTGCCCAGCAACAGGACAAGGGGCAACGGGCACAAACTGGAACACAGGAAGTTCCGCCTGAATATGCGGAAAAGCTTCTTCACTGTGAGGGTGACAGAGCCCTGGCACAGGCTGCCCAGGGAGGGTGTGGAGTCTCCTTCTCTGGAGATATTCAAAACCCGGCTGGACACAGTCCTGTGCAGCCTGCTCTGGGTGACCCTGCTCTGGCAGGGGGGTTGGACTAGATGATCTCCAGAGGTCCCTTCCAACCCCTACCGTTCTGTGATTCTGTGGTGTATAAAGAGCGAGAATTACTGCTGCTTTCACCAGTCTTGGAGGGATCCCCCTTGTTCCAGTACCTACTATTCAATACAAACCTTATGTTTCAGCCTTGAAAAAATGTAAAAGGTGATTATCAGCAATTTCTGCTGATTAGGCAACAGGGTGCTTTAACCCACTAACTCTGTACAAGGCAAACGGTCCATCTGTTCATAATCTGACATTGTGGTGTGCAATGAAACAATTCTCTACCGCTGGCACGCAGCGCGGGTGGCCGTTTGCTGTCGCCAAGTCCAGGTGCTGTTACGGGGGGGGACAGGCCAAGCCGTGGGGCTGCGCTTGGGCCCGCTGCCTCCGCAGCCGCTTGTACACACGGGGATCGCGGGCTCCAGCCGGCGGACTGCATCACGTCCTCTGTCAGTATTTGTTATTCCCCAAAATAAAGAAGCAAACAAGCAGCTACCTAGCGTTGGACACCTGACTTAGCAAAACACCGTATCAGCACCATCCATTCCTACTGCAGCCCCTCGGCACCTCTCTCCCCGCCATTGCCGCTGTTCCGAACCACCACGGCAGTAACGCTCTGTCAGAAGTTCGCGCCTTCCTCCGTTACTTTCCGTCGTTGGCACACCAAACTCGCCAGGAGAGGGCCCGGCCGGACGCGGACCCCAGGCAGGAGGCAGCGCACGGCTGGCAGGGAAGGCCCCCAGCGCCACCGTTCTGAAACCGGGAACGGCAGCGCCCAGGCCGGAGCGCGCAGGCCGCGCGCCGGTGACGCCTCCCGGCGGGCCTGAGGCGAGCGGCCCGGCGCGGCCCACGGGCCGTCACCCGGCGGCCCTGAGCGGCGGCTCGCTCCCCGGCCCGGCTGGCAGGAGGCCCGGCCCGCCCGGCGGCGGCCCGCGCCCGCCCCCGCCCCGTGCCCAAGCCCAACCCGCCGTCAGGCGGTGCCGCGCGCCAGGCGCCCCGCCCACACCGCTCGAGTCTCCGCCCCCCGCGGTGGGAGGTGCACGCGGCGGCCCCCTTCTCCCGCTGTCCGAGGCCGCGTCGCCGGGCGTTGACGTCACAGCCGCGCGCCGGGGGAGGCGGGGTGCAGCAGAGGCAGCAGCTGGTCCCGGCTCGTGGCGCGAGCTTCGGAACAGGCGGGGGTCTCGCGCGCCAGGCCTGCCCCGCCCCGCGCGCGGCGCCGGCAGCCGCCAGCGGTGAGCCGCGATCGGGGGCCGCCGCCGCCGCCCGGGGCCCTCCCGCCACCGCGGGCCGCGCTGCCGGGACCCAGGGGGCGGCTGCGAGCTGCCGCCCCGGCGTGGCGGGCGGCCTCCCGCCTCTCTCGGCGCGGTGGGCGGGCGGGCTGGTGGCGCGACGCGGAGTCCGTCGGTGCTGGGCCCGGGCGGGCGGGTGGGTAGGCCGGGGAGGGGGAGAGGGGGAAACGCGGCTTCAGCTTCGAGCAAGGCAGCGCTGAGGGAAGGCGCCCCGGAGTTGTAGCGCAGCGGGCGGAGCTGCTCGTCCTCAGGCGCGTCGGCTGCCGTCCCACCTCCCGTGTTTCTGCTGGAGCTGCCCGGTGCTGCTCCGTGCCAGGGCAGCACGGCTTTGACGTTGCCTGTCATCTTCTGTGCTGGCTCCTGTAAACCGCCGAGGATCAGACAGCGCAGCTTTACGTTTTATATTGTTTGGCGTTGACAAAGTGCGTTCTCAGAGTCAGAAGAAAAGAACTGTTACCGAATTCCAGGGAACTATTTCCTGGTTTCTCCTTGGAACAGTTTTCAGCCCGTAAAACTGACGGGAAGGCATCAGATGAACATGAGGCATTAAGCTGCATGGTTTGTTGACAGAACTTGTTTTTTTGTAGGAAAGGGCAAGTATTGGCCTTTACTGAAGGTGGTTATTTTCCTCCTACAGGTTGAAGAACAGCAGCTGGAGTTTAACTGTAAAGCAGATTCTTCCCTAAGTCAAAGGCAGGGTCAGTGCACCAGTGGTGAGTTATTTCCCCGGTTTGTTGCCTTAGAAGACAACAACATGTGTAGAATATAAGAATGTGGCCCTAACTGCAGTACTGATACTGTTTCCAACTTCTGCTTCTCTGTACCTTGCTTCCCGTGTCTCATAGATGAAGTGATGTCTGTAATGTATTTGCCGTGACTTTCAAATTAGCATTCATAATACGTGAGAACTACCTCAGTCTTTACAAATAGCATGCTCCCTATGGGTTTTGGTTTCTTGAAACTTCATTTTAACACCATTTTTTTTCATCACTCTGCTTTTCTTCTCTTGTTCTTTCATTGTACCGTTCTCCAGAAGGGTATTTAGTATCATATGTATAAATGACATAATAAAGGTTTTTGTTACCCAGGCTCTACCTATAAAATTTTAAAACTGTATCATCAGAAGCAGATTTAAGCTGTGGTTAAACTGAAATGATTTAAAGCTGTTTCAGAGCATGAGGGCAGACTGAAACTTGCATTTCTGTTTCAGCTGTTGCACACTAGTTTATTATACAGTGTTCTGTTTTATCTTTTTGAAAATCTGTTAAAATGAGGTGACCTAGGAAGAAATCAAAGGAATAAGATTGGTCTTGTGAGATTGGCTATCTTATAAGCTTACTATTAAATGTTAAAAATATTCTTCTGTTGTCTCTGTGTATCCCTTCAGCTTTTTATATGTCATCTGTACTGGACCATATGACAGAGTTTCTTTTGAGTTATATCCAAGCATAATCCTTGGAATAGTCCCACTGTCATTTTTTTACTGCCTATTCTTTCTGTTAGGAGTTTTTGGTCAGTTTGATGCTTTCTGTTTAACCTGAAAGGCCATTCTTCTCCTCAATATTTTTAATGTAATCTTACTTCCGTTACTATTATTGTCAGCCTTGCTCACTGCTGTCCTTTACTCCTGTGTTCCTCCTTGGTCTCTGTTCTTTTATCCTTTGTGTCTTCTGCATGCTGATTTTTTTCAGACCTAGGTTTTCATTTCAATGTCGCGTTTTTGTAAAAATAAATTTGTAGAAGTTCTGTTCCTCTATTTCTGTCAGTAGCAGTATGGGGAAAAAACCACCGTAACTCTTTCCTGTTCGGCATTTTTATTTGTTGTCTTTAGTGTGGCTTAAATTGGGCAAAGTATAGACAGTCTTGTTCATGTATGTAGAGAAAAATTCAGCTGTTGTTTTTTGAAAAATCTCAGTAAAGATTAACATTAGTCATTGTAGTCATTAGTGTAGTCGTTAGTGGCTTTAAGTAGTACCTTGAATAGCCAGGATCCTGGCAGTTCTATTGGTTTTACTGCTTAGTAGAAATACTAACATATGGCATGATTGATACCGGTACTGTAACGTTAGAAAAGAGACTCATGGGTAAGTTTATAGAAAGCTGCAGAGAGATTGGTATAACTACCAACTGTTCCTGAGATTGACAGTATCCTTAAAGGTATTGCTAATATGTCATATCATTATCACTATGAATGCTAGCATTTGTGTTACTCATTTCAGAAGGTGACCCATAAGTGGTTCTTACGGCTTTTCAGAATGGAAACTTTGTTTTTCATGTTTTCCTTAAAACAAATGTGCTGCAAAAGACAGTCTTAAGTTTCTGCTTGAACGTCCCAAGCTGTGGTTTGTAGCTTTATAGTTATTTATTAGTTATATAATATGCTGACAAGAAGTGTTTGGCTCTGTCCTGTTTGTAAGAGCTCCTCAGGAAGTTAGTTCTAAGTGTCTACTAAGTCTTCCCTTAGCTTCCACTTTACTAAACAAGTCCTCAACCTTTTCTCATAGACAATTTGCTTTAGACCCCAGACCATCTTAGTAGCTCTGGCCTCTCTCTCCAGTTTCCACACTTCTTTCCTGAACTGGGGAAAGGGAGAACTGTGATGACAAAATTGAAGACAGTATTCTAGAAGCAGTCTCGGATACTGCTGAGTACAGAGGATAACAACATCCCTAGAGCCGCTTGCCACGTTCCCCTTAAAGTAGCCCAGTATGTATCTGCATTATCAGTGAGAACCCACTGTATTTTGGGTGATATATTTACCACTTTCTCTCCTGATTTCAGAGAATCGTAACTGAATCCATTCTTGCTCCTCATTACAGTGGAAAAGAATTTATTGAATTCTTAACAAAAGATAATAAAAAATGTACAGAATTAATTGCTTAGATATGGGTGAGTTGTTCTACTGCATTCTTTGAAGTCCAGAAAAAGTGAAGTGTGCAGGTGTTTACTGATGAAACCCTTTCTTTTGTTCCCTTGCAGATGTACAGTGGTCCTTGATTTGTTTTCAGAACTGACGTGTGATTCTAAAATTTGGATGTATTTCAGTGTTAGGGAAAAGTGCCTGGCAAAAGTACTTTTTGCCTCTATCAAAAGGACTGACTACTCAGGAAAAACATTAAACCAGTATGGCAGAACATTTAAGAGACTTGGAATATTCTCTGAAGTAAACTCTGCATGCAGATACTTCCTTAGAAGGGAAATTAAAGAATGAAGTGTAGAACAGAAGCGAGTCTTGGATTTTTGCAAGCGAAAAGAGATGGAGTTCGGGAGTGGGAATGTATGTGCAGGACATGGGATGGTAACGATGAGGAGCTGGTATGGGTACTTGCAGTTTCTGAAGACACCATCTCATTGTGCTGAGGGCTGGCACTTGATGTGTTGCTTATTTTCTAGGTGTAACTGAGGGGTTTGGGTTTTTTTCCCTGTCAACTGAAACTTGAGAATATGCTGTTGTCTCAGTTCTGTGCATATTCAGTGGGATCTTGGACAGCAGCTTTTCCTTGTTGTGTGTGATTAGGCTCTTTTGCCTCATAGAAGAAGAAATTCTGGCATGGCAATAGAGCTGTGCTTGGATTTGCAGCTGACAGTATTGAACACTTTCTAATTCAAGGGATTTCTTTTCCTTCCTCTCCCACCTGATGTGTGCTACTTAGTTATGATAGCAATGGGTATGAAGCACAGAAAAGCAGCAGAAAGCAAACAACATTCTGGAAGTTGCTTAATGTTTATTGTGAAGACACAGTCTGAGATTAATAAGTAAAGATGGGAAACACTAACCTTACCCAATGATCCAACTTGGAAATTCTGGCTGTTGTGTCTCAAAGTGCAGACCCTATCTTCCTTCTAAGAAAATGTTGCTTTTAAGGTTGACAGACTCTACCAGCATTTCTATACACACCTCATGGCTGCAAAGGTACCCAAAAGACGGCAGCTATTTAATACTCACCTCCTCTGTTTCATCTCCAGGACAGTCTTGTAGAACTTGTTCAACAGTGAGTTAAGCTCTAGAAGTACCCAACAGACTGTGGAGAAAATCCTTGTCCCTGTGATGTAACCCATCTATGGTGTAACCCATGTCCCTCTGCCTTTGCTGTGCAACAGAAAAGTCTGATTTGTAAGAGATGAAAATTGACTCTATCCCACAATATTAGAGCAAATATTCATGGGCTTTTGTTGTTCTGTGGGGTCTAAGAGCATCTGTATGTCCTCTCTGTAAATGATGATCTGAAGAGGCCCTGGCCCATCAGTTAAAAAACCCCAAACAAACCAGGAGGGTAGGGTCACAACAAATTAAGATTTGAGAGATGTGGGTTTAAACTCTTGAAGTACAGCTGTGTTCTATCTGCAGGAATTGATTTCACGAAGGCATCTGTACACAGCAGTAATTAAAACCATGTTTTGGGAGGATCCCATTAAGATGAGGTATAAGCTGATGCCCTCATTGAGTCAATCATCTTTACAGAGTGCATACAGAGGATAAGTTCCCAATTGAAATCCTGTTGGTGAGTTGGGAATGTAAGGAGAGACTTTGTCAGAGTTGAAATTGCCTGTTAGGACCTGAGCCTGTAATGGCTTGCCACTGTTGGAAGTCTCATATTCCTCCTTCCTCCCCTAGCCACTTCTGGTGTCTGTGGAACAGTGTGCTCAGATGGCTTGACTTTTTGGCTTGTTTTTTGGTCTGTATCATGGGTTGGGCCTCGCTGGCTGCCAGGTGCCCACCAGAGCCGCTCTATCACTCCCCTCCTCAGCTGGACAGGGGAGACAAAATATAATGAAAGGCTCGTGGGTCGAGATAAGGACAGGGAGATCACTCTGTCATGGGCAAAACAGACTTGACTTGGGAAAAAATTAATTTAATTTATTGCCAATCAAATCAGAGTAGGACAATGAGAAATGAAACCAAATCTTAAAAACACCTTCCCTCACCCCTCCCTTCTTCCTGGGCTCAGCTTCACTCCTGATTTCTCTCCTTCCTCCCCTGCAGCGGTGCAGGGGGACGGGGAATGGGGGTTGTGGTCAGTTCATCACACGTTGTCTGTGCTGCTCCTTCCTCCTCAGGGGGAGGACTCCTCACACTTTCCCTGCTCCAGCGTGGGGTCCCTCTCATAGGAGACAGTCCTCCATGGACTTCTCCAACATGGGTCCTTCCCACGGGCTGCAGTTCTTCACAAACTGCTCCAGTGTGGGTCCCTTCCACGGGGTGCAGTTCTTCAGGAACAGACTGCTCCAGCGTGGGTCCCCTGCGGGGCCACAAGTCCTGCCAGCAAACCTGCTCCAGCGTGGGCTTCTCTCTCCATGGGTCCTGCCAGGAGCCTGCTCCAGCGCAGGCTTCCCACAGGGTCACAGCCTCCTTTGGCCATCCACCTGCTCCAGCGTGGGGTCCTCCACGGGCTGCAGGTGGGTGTCTGCTCCACCGTGGACCTCCATGGGCTGCAGGGGGAGAGCCTGCCTCACCATGGTCTTTACCACGGGCTGCAGGGGAATCTCTGCTCTGGCTCCTGGAGCAGCTCCTCCCCCTCCTTCCTCACTGACTTTGGTGTCTGCAGAGTTGTTGCTCTCACATATTCTCACTCCTCTCTCCTGACTGCTGTTGCGCAGTTTTCCCCCCCCTGCTTCTTAACTCTGTTATCCCAGAGGCTCTACCACTGTTGCTGATAGGTTTGGCCTTGGCCAGCAGTGGGTCCATCTTGGCGTTGGCTGGTATTGTCTCTGTCGGACACAGGGGAAGCTTCTGGCAGCTTCTCACAGAAGCCATCCCTGTAGCTCCCCCACTACCAAAACCTTGCCATGCAAACACCATACACAGGGTGGTTAGAGCAGAGAGATCAAAAGATGCGTCACATGGGAAGTATAAAGCAGAGGTTGAGTTACTTGTTCTGTTCAATTATTGCTGTAAAGAGACATCTGATATTGTGGTTCATAGTTTTGAAAGTACACTTTCTTTAACCTTAGGACCTTCAATTTTCAGGCTGTTTTTGTTGAGGATGATTGGAGACTTACAGATTGTGAGTTCTTAGATTTTTTTTTTTTTGTTAAATTGTGCAGGGCTATTACTGGTATGAAAGGTCTTTAATCTTGTTGCTAGTTTTGTTGTTAAGGTGGTGGTTTTTTCAAAAAATTTTAAACCCATTTCTCTAGCTGTCTTACCATCACCGTAACAATTTTACCCCTCAGTCTTTTTTCCTGAAGGTTGGAAAAAATGAACTTTTTTAGTGTTAAACAAAAGCAAATCCTCAAGCGTGTTTGTTGAAGAGAAACTGTGCTTGATCGTTTATTTAGAAAACTTCAGTACATAAATATTTAACACGTAAACTTTTCATAATAGAGATACATAGGTTATAAACAGATGTTTTTATAGACAGAAAACCAGTTTTAATTGTCAGACTTCATAGTTGCTTTTATATATGTTTCTCTTTAATTTGTTGTAATGCTGTTTCTGCAGTCATGATAAATGTAATCTCTGTGTCATCTGGAGATCTGGATAGCAATGTTTTGTTTTGTCTTTATAGAGTACAAGAATGTATTTATATTGGAAATTAGGCAATTGGCCTCCTTAGTTCAGCTGATTAGCACTTTGTATGCTAAATAGATAATGAAAGAATACAAATATATTGAGCAAAATTCAGTTTCATTTAGGACTCTAATTGTGAAACTAATTCATCCTCTTTTAATCGATATAAAATGTCTAGATCACTTTGAATTGTAGAATTTAACTATTTGAACTGGGTCACTTTCTCTTGGGGAAAAACTGTTCAGAAAGTACAAAAATTGTTAATACTCTGCATCTTTGCCTCTTTCAGACAAGCCCATGATTTTCTCTGCCTGCAGCTGAAGTCATTGCTAGTTGCAGTTTTGCTTTTAGTTTGCTGTGCTTCACAGGAGAGGTAACTGGTTTAAAATCAAAATATTTCCTGTAATTCCTCAAATTTAGCAAATGTGCTTGTAATGCTAGACTTAATGCTTCCTTTTTCTGCTGAGAGATTTCTGAAAGCAAAATAGTTTAATCACTGTACCTTAACACTGCCTGTGAGTGGGTGTAATGCTATCTTACACAGTGTAGTCTAATGAAAAATTAGCGTGGGGTGTTTAGATAATATGAATGGAAAATACCTGTCTATATTTGCTGTCTTTTTTTCTTAAGTTTTTTTCCTTCTTTTTACGTGTTCCCAGATTTTCATGGATCTCAACAGTGCTAGCACTATTGTTTTGCGCGTCTTGACCCAAGCTACTAGTCAAGATACTGCAGTGTTGAAGCCAGCTGAGGAACAATTGAAGCAGTGGGAGACACAGCCAGGTTTTTATTCAGTCTTGTTGGTAAGATACAGTGGAAAAGTTCTATTAAGTAAACTTCCAGTAATTTTGAATGTTGCTCTCTGGAATACTGTTGAACCATGACCTCTAGCTGAAAGAAGCCTTGAGTCATCGTGATCCAGCTACTAGTATCCTTACGCTGTGCGGTGGTAGGCATTGCCATCACTGTGTCTCAAAGCAGGCTCTTTTCCCAGGCATTCAGGAGAAGGAGGAAATCCAACTTCTAGTAGCATGAGGGGGTGGGCTCTAGTGCTAAACCTGTTGTTGGCCTGTTGTAAATTATAGATAATAGAGGCCACGAGGACCCTTGTCAAAGGAATTACCGTTACTACCCCATGAGGCAGGGACACTTGTATATACCAAGGCACTAACCACCTTTTCTTTATTGCGGAGGTGATGCATTATGACCATTTTCATAGAAGTTCCCACATGCTTTTCATTGCACTAAGTTTGATACCCAGCTGGCATTGCTTTCCTTCTTGTCAGTGGAGTGAGACTGACTGGGCTGGTAGTAAGGTTCCTGAAATGGGAAAGGTGAATCCTTCTAAAGGTACTATGACCATTGATGAAATAGATGCATTAATATGGTGCAAGGTGATGAAAACATAGTCAAAGAAGGAGACCCAACTGTTTCAGAAAGACACTCAGAATTTAACAGTGTTGTTATTCTCTGATTCCTATGTGTGTGTTTATAATAATCTTAAACACACAGACAAACTGCTTTTCCTACAAACTTCTGACTTCAGTGCATAGGATGAATGACTCGAAGTTGTGGAGTGACATGTTCTGTTCTCTGTAGACCCTCTCTTTTGTTTGTTTGGAAAGTTGAAGGCAAATCAGGGGATTTAAGGAAAGGGAGGAAAAAAATTCTGACTTTCAAGCTGTCAAATTGCGTTTTACCCACTGCCTTTCCATAGTGTTTCTGTGGTGATAAACGATCATGATAGAAAACAGCAGAAATTACCATTGACTGGGCATTCTTTATTTTCTGGATGTCTACTGTGAGAGCTTACAGCTCAGGTTGTAGACAAGTTGAGCACTCGCAGGTGTAACTGAAGTTGATGTGAGTTAAGTTTTAAATGTAAGGGCTAGAAATAAAGGGTTTAAAAGGATCAAATGCTGATAATTCTATTAATGTGGTTAAGTAGCCCTGTGTTGTGGTTTAACCTCAGCCGGTAACCCAGTACCACGCAGCCACTCGCTCACCGCTCCACTCCACAGTGGGGTGGGGAGGAGAATTGGAGAGAAAGGAAAACTCATGGGCTGAGATAAAAACAGTTCACCAGGACAGCAAAGAAAAGAAGAATAATAATAATTATATATTAATAAAGATGATAAAAAATACAATGATAATAGAATAATATAAAACGAACAATGCACAATTTCTCACCGCCTGACGACTGATACAGCCCGTCCTGAGCAGCAGTCAGGGAACAGGGATATTCCCCAGCAGCTATCCCAGAACAGCAAGTTCCAGAGCAAGCAAGCGAGGGAACGAACAGCTGAATGAATGAACGAAAAGGCCTGAACGAACAAAAAGAGGGAAAAAGGGAACTGGCCCACCGGCCAACCCCCCCTTATACTGTGCATGACAACTATGGTATGGAATACTCTCTGGCCAGTTTGAATCAACTATACTGACTATACCCCTCCCAAGTTTTTCCACCTGCACATTAGCAAAACCTGGGAAACTGCAAAATGTCCTTGATTGCTTAACAGCAACTAATAACATCAGTGTATTATCAACGTTCTTCACATACTAAATCCAAAACCAGTAGCTACTGGAAAGAAAATTAGCTTCATCCTGGCCAAAACCAGGACACCCTGTTTGGGGACATATTGGCCTTTCTTAAAGTGTGAAATATAAACAGTAATCTTCCAACCTAAATAGAAGTAGAGAATCTGTACATCTTTGTTTAACTTGATTATGACAGGGGGACTGCCAGGGAGAGAAGATAGTTGCCACTTTCTTGGTGGAGCAGAAAAGGGTGAGGGGAAGCAGGTGACTATAAATGGAGAGTTGGTAAGACAGTTAATTCCTGTGAGACATGGGAAGTAATATAATTACTTACTGTCAGATACATTTGCCTCTGGGATGATCAGAATAGAGAAAATTATAATGAACCATGAAACATGCATCTTCGAATCTACAGTTTTTAGTACCTAGTGTAGTTATTAACGTTAGTTTCTGTGCTTCTCTTTTGAAGGTGTTATGTGCCTCTCTTTGGAAGAACAGAGCTGAAAAGTCCAAGATAGTGGCTGTTTTTGAAAAGCAACCTCTGTCCTTTTACCAGTTGTATTGGTTTATGTATTGTTTAGCTTCATTCCTGTTATTTCTACGACAGCATTAGTGTGTTATATGAAATACTTCGTTTTGAGAAGTTCATATATAGATACAGAGTATATAAAGAGGTTTCACTGGTTCTTGTGTAGATACCTTGGCCTTTTTTTGCATTTCTTATCCAGGCCCTGTTTAGTGTTACGGTATTTTGATCTGAGGAAGCTTTACTTCCGATTAATATTTTAGCAAGGAGAGGGATGGTCATTATAGGCTCAATGGGAGTTTCAGAAATAGTTTTCTTTTTCCATGTTTCATTTGTTTTGCAATCCTTTTCATGGATATGAGGCTAAAGCGGTGTTTGAAGTTTCCTCTTTGTATTGTAAAATGCTTAAGTTGCATTTGGGAAAGGTCAAATCTTTCAGAGATTCAGTTCCTCTTCCTAAATGAGCTTTGGGAAAGGAAGATGTATTACGTGTAGATCCTTTTCATGTTGTGTGGCGTTTATGAGTGAGCTACAACCTTTTCGATGTTTTTCTAAAGGTTGCTAGTTTTGGAGTAGCTACCTTTGTTGGGGTGCAAGTCTGTTTGCTTTCTACTGATTGGACGTTGTGAGGGTGTGTTTTGTGTTGGGCATTCTATCTAGAAAGCTGTTACTATTATAGAAATAGAGTTTGAGAGAAGATTAAGTTTTGAATTCATAGTGAAAACGCTTGATGAGGTCCCAGGTTTCTACAGGGCTGAGTTCTTTGAAGGGTTTATTTATAGTTCTTCAAACATGGCACCCAAAAGTAGCAGATGTTCTTGACCTGATTCCCTGCATTTTTCATATCCCTTCTTAGTGGCATTCTAAAAGCAATTGATTGATGAGCAGTTTTTAACTTAATCTTTTTTTTTTTTAAACAGAATATCTTTACAAATCATACTCTGGATGTGAATGTAAGATGGTTAGCTGTGCTGTACTTTAAAAATGGAATTGATCGCTACTGGAGACGGGTTGCACCACAGTAAGTTCTGATTTTTTTTTCCACTTAACCTTCTGTGGTAGGTTTTGTTACACTTGCCAAACTGGAAAACAGCAAATTCCTTGATTGAAAGAAGTTACTTTAGAATTCATGGTGAAACTGATAAAGTGTTTAAACATTAGGACTCACTAATGAACCAGTCTGTTTTCACATTACTTCTTACAACTTTGTTCATGTTTTACTTTTAAAAACTGAGTTAGAAGGCTATTTCATAGATGCCAGATTTTGAAGTGATGTGGTAAGCTTTATAAAATGAACACCTGGACTTTCTGATAGTGGCCGATGTGAAAGGTAGGAAGTCTCTTGGAGAGACTATTAAGGAGACATTTCATTTAAGCTGATTAAGAATTCATATTGAGTATGTACATGAGAAAGAGGAAGTAGCTATCATGATAGCAAGTTCTGGTCTTAATTTTTTGATGTTCTGGTGTGTGGGTTCTGAAAATGCATGACAAAATTCTCCCAAAGAAGCTAAAAATCCAGCCAGTATTCTTGAGCACAAAATCATTTACCTAAAAGTTACAAACAATGCCATTGTAATTTGTGATACCTACAGAACTATATACTTCTCAGTATTCTGTGTGAAGGTTGTTTTTTCCGTTAAAAAGTAGGTGTAATTTCAAAAAGGGTTTCAATTTTCCTTCACTGTTTTCAGGAACTAAGAAAGACCTGGAAGTGTTCAGTCTATCTCTAAAATGCTACTAATATAGATATGTGAGACATCACTGTCAGGTTGTATAGGGTGTAAATTGGAATTCCAGGTACAGTTTTTATGGATCATGAATCTAAGTGCAGTTCAGAAAGTGTGGCATGATTTTCATTGTGTTCTTTGTTTGAGATAGTTTAATGTATTTTGTCTTACATTGTAAGCTTTTCTGAAGATCCACCAAAAGAGGGAAAAGTGATGAAATTCTGCATCTGTAGGACATTTTAAATAGTGTAGTACTCCTTCATTATTATGTAAAGCACTAGAGCATTTGTATATGTGGATTAGTATACAATTGTGAAACATCTGCAAGCATTCGGATTCTCTTTTATGCGAGAGGAAAATACCATCTTTTGCACGGAAGATGGCATGTATCTTGGACTTTTCTGGTTTAAGTAATGAGGTGGTGCTGCTTACATTACTGGTACTTAGCAAGCATTATTCGAAGCAATTAAAATGTATTGTTCCAATTTCTCAATATTTTTAGATAGATACTAGTAGCACTTCTGTTGAAAAAAAAATGGTTTATTTCCTGCAGAAGTAATGACTACAGTTTTACTGTTTGAACTGAGGTAAAAATTGAATAACAGTCTTTCAATGTACTTGTCCCGTTGTAAATTTAATGTGATTTAAAAAAAAAAAAAAATCGTTGGCTATTATTAAAGATTCCATGGGGTAAATCTATACTAAATTTCCAGTACAAGTCCAGTTATTCCCCATTTCTAATTTTTCTATAGCAAAATTTAATGCAATTAATGTATAAAATAAATTCTAAAAATTATTGGCTGCTGTTAAAAGATTCCATGGGGTAAATATGTATTAAACTTCTACTCTATATCCATTTTTTTTCTCCATTTCTAATTTTCTTTCTAAATTTTTCACATGACATCTTGTCAGTATTTTGCACTCACCCAGATCACTTTTCTCTGAGCAGAATATGTTGAGGGCATTTTGAGAAATGCTGCTTTTAAGGTGTAATTTCTCAGTTGATGTGTTTTGGATACCAGGATTTTGAAGGTTTCATTGTACAGTCTGTATTTCTGTTGTCCTTGCAAAATTCTCATCTTTCATCTTGTCTCTCACATCAGCATGTCCATCCATGGTAGTACCTCCAAGCTTATTTTGATCTACCCAGCCTGTTTGGTAGAGCAGATGTTGGATTCAGAGGTGACTGGTTTCTGGTGCCTCTTGAAGGAAAGGACTGATTTTATACCTGTGTTTTTTCTCAGTGTGTTGTGGTTTAACCCCAGCCGGCAACTAAGCACCACACAGCTGCTTGCTCACCCCCCCCCCCTCCTCCCCCCCCCGCCAGTGGGATGAGGGAGAGAATTGGTAGAGCAAAAAATGGGAAAACTCGTGGGTTGAGATAAGGACAGTTTAATAGGTAAAGCAAAAGCCACGCACACAACAAGCAAAGCAAAACAAGGAATTCATTCACTGCTTCCCATGGGCAGGCAGGTGCTCAGCCATCTCCAGGAAAGCAGGGCTCCATCACGCATAATGGTGACTTGGGAAGACAAATGCCATCACTCCAAACATCCCCCCTTTCCTTCTTCCCAAGCTGAGCATGACATCATATGGCATGGAATATCCCTGTGGTCAGTTGGGGTCAGCTGTCCCGGCTGTGTCCCCTCCCAACTCCTTGTGCACCCCCAGCCTCCTTGCTGGTGGGGTGGGGTGAGAAGCAGAAAAGGCCTTGGCTCTGTTTAAGCGCTGCTCAGCAGTAACTAAAACATCTGTTGTCAACGCTGTTTTCGGCACAAATCCCAAACATAGCCCCATAGTGGCTACTGTGAAGAAAATTAACTCTATCCTAGCCAAAACCAGCACACAGTGGGATGCTAACTCAGGTCTATCTGCTTTACTCAGCTGTTAATTTTCACAAAATCTAAGGAAGAAATTGTACCATTGACATTTCTGCTCTTTGCCAAATGTAGTTGAAATTTGCCAGGTAGTTTGAAGATTTATGAGAATTGGAGGAGGGTTCTTGCAGACAGACAATATGTTCACATAGCCTTAATTCCTTAGTAAATTAGTGCTAAAGATGGTTTCTTTTAGAACAATTTGTCTCTAATATTTATGTACTTGTGGAGAACTTTCAGTTTCCGAGAACTTTCCCAAGACGTGAAATACCTCTGTTGTACAAGTGTGCTGAGGTTAGTTTCAGCTGAATCAAGCAAGACTAGCTTTGCCCTTCCGCTGAGCCGTTGTGGTTTCTCAGCTGCTCCTACTACGAAGCAGGAAAACGGTGAGATCGTGAATTCTTTGGACAGTACAGTAGTTGTGTTTCGTTCTGCTCCAATACGTAGCTACAGAACAGTGAATGCAAACAACTTTTTTTTTAAGAAAAAGTGAGCTTTCTGAAGTGTTGCTTTTTGCACATGTTCACTGATGCTGCCTGTCCTGTTCATGCTATATATTATTCTCCACGTGCCTTGGACTCAAACCAGCATTTTCCAGTGAGAGTGATTTTAGAGGTGGGCCTATGAACTTTCTCCCTCCTGCTTTCTCAGGCAGCTTTCCAGATTGCCGTGGAGAAGAGCCTGGGGTTGTGGTAGCCTTTTTCAGGCACAGCGTGGCCTGTTTTCTGAAATCGTCAGCCTCCTCAAAAGGTGGTCTCACGTTATCATTTTGCATGTGGTTTTGGTTTCTTCAGAAACGGCTTTTCTTGAATTCGAATGTCACTAAGAGTTCCTTTTCTTGAATGTGTTTTTGATTTTACAGATAATTGTTAAATCCTGTCGTCTTTGGACTTTGTTCTCTGATGTGATTACTGTGTTGGCAATGTTAATACTACTTTTCAACTCCATGTTTTCATTTGTTTGAATGATAACTATAACTCTTCAGATTTGGATTTGTGGTTTGTGAAATAGTAGACTTTTTTTTTTTAAAAAAGCTCCAGAAGAACTTTTTAAATACTTGGATACGTGTTTCCCCATGCCACAAACGCAGGAAAAGATCAGAAACTTTGATCGTGAAAGACGACAAGATAAATACGTAGAAGTTCGTCTCTAGAAGAACTTGTTTTAATGTTGGATTTGGTGTAATTGGGTGCTGAAGGGAAGTAACTTGTTGCACGCTTGACGTCCTTCCTCGGTGCTGGCCTGCCCGTGGCTTTTGCGTGGCGTGGCGCAGCGGGCCGTTCTCGCCGCGCGTGGAGGGCGGGTCCGGGCGCTGCCGCCGTGGCGGGCCGCTCTCCAGCAGGTGGCGCTGTCGCGCCGCGCACGCGGTGAGCGGCTCCCGCCGCTCTGTGCCGAGCCCGGGCGGCGCCTCCGCTGCTGCCGCGGCGGCCGGCGCGCGCGCGCCTGACTCCGCGTTCGTTCCGTGGCGTTTGGGGCTTTTTTTCCCATTACTTTTTGCCAACTTTGCGTATCAGAAGCTTCTGTATTTGAGGCATTCATCCTCACGAGCGTGTCTCTCTTCCTTCCTTTGTTTTGTTTGTGATGGCAAAAGCTTAATTACAGCATTTTTATTTATAGTGAGTAACGAATTGAATGCTTGCCATTCATGGAATAGGCATGTGATATGATTAATAGAACTATAATTATGAAAAAATAATTAAGGCGGGGCCTTACGAGCTCACAAACAAGGTAAATGAAATAATATAGTAGAACAGTTGTGTTTTTCTTTACAAACCAGTTTTTTTAAGGTGCTTTCTGTTATCCCTGAAAAGGAGTTATTGTACAAGCTATGTTTAATTGAGATGAGATTTATTAATTGTATTAATATTAGCTTGAAAGTTTTAGAAACCACTTAGAGTGTGCCTGTATTTGTGGAAATTATATACTGCATTTTTTGTATTAAAAAAAAAAAACACAGAAATTTATTTCCCCAAAATGTCATCTAGTGGCTTTAGATGAATAACTGAAATAGTTCCTTGCAGAAAAACTTTTACTATTGTAGAAATCTTAGTAAACTTCGCCCAAAATGTTTTTAGGCATGATTTAATTTTATGTAAGCAAATCTTGATAAAAAGTCATTTAAATGTGGTTCCGTAGTGCTATAAATTACCTTTGAAAATAAGACTTTGCAGTTCTGAGTCACAAGTGAAACAATAATTTGCCCCGCTTGTGTACTATACTTAAAATGGTAAGTCTTTGATTTAGAAAATAGTGAGTACTTGTGTTATGGGCTTGGGGGGGAAGTGAAAACTAGAATATTGTTGCAAATGTTTGATTTTAGGGTAAATCCTGCCTCTGTTTGTTATTATTTTGAGATGAATATTTAGTATTTGTCGAGATTAGTGTAAAAGCTGTGTTTTAGGGAGCTTTAGGCATCATTTTAAATCTCGCTCTATAAAACTAGTAGGTTAATATCTGTGCCTGAGATCAGACAACAGGAAGCGGTTGTGTTGGTGTGTTTAATCTTCTTCATTTCCAGCCGCTAGACTTCTTTGAGATGCGATGATTGCATGCATGCTCTCAGTTATTGCAATGTTAGGTGAAACAGTTTCATTTAAACAACTCAGTGATAACTTAAGTCTTGTTATATGCAAGAGACAGCTTTCTAGGTGCTATCAGCAAATGAGAGTGGATTTTTTTTTTTCTGATTGTATAATCTGTAAATAACAACGAAGCGTCTTTAAAAGCAGTTTGTTATGTTTCCTGCCTGGAACTTACAAGAAAATTGCATGGGTCATCTAAAGTCTGAAGCACTACAGAAGTGATATGATACTGTAACTTGTAGTCTTAAACTGATAGAGGTCACTTAAAAGGAAGTATAAAGGTAGCGTAAAGCTGCACTTGAGTGAATTCAAGTGTAGCTATAGGACTTGCTTATAGAAAAGTATTTGTAGTAGAAAAGGATTATTGCTTTTGCAAAAAGAACTGTCATCTGATACCATGATTGCCTTATACTGGGCACCTTTTTGTCATTATCCACTTGTACATAAGGGCAAAGTCGTGCTCGAGTCATCAATCGCCAGAATAACAACTGTATAATAACTGTCTAATAATAACCAGCTTATAGTTTGTACAGTTATCCCTTATTTTCATAATATATCTGGGTACCTTACTCTGTGAACTTTCTCTTTTGCCATTTGTGTTTACAAAGCTCACATCAAAACCTGAGGTTAAAAGGCCTCATAAATATTTGTCTCTTTCACTGTTCCCTCTCTTTTTAAATGTCTTTGAGATAGTGGAAAACCAAGGGATGTTCTTTTGATAGTTTATCAAACCGAAATACATTCATTTCAAGAAAACACTGTATAAAAGTAATCTTCATCCAGTCAAACACAGATGCACAAATGGAAATGGACATTTAACTTCTGTGTCTAGTAATAGTGAGAAAATAATTCTAAATATGAATTAATAGTTGTTTTTTATTGAAAATAATACTCTAATAAATATATTCTGACAGTGCTCTTTCTGAAGAAGAAAAAACTACATTGCGTGCTGGACTTATCACCAACTTTAATGAGCCAGTGAATCAGGTTAGTGGTGAAGGATTAATTATTACTCTCCCAGCAAATGCTTGTATTGGTATATAATTTGCTTTCTCTCTTTACAAAGTGTTTAATAATAATAAAGTTGACAAGTTGCAATTTACATGTTGCCTTTCAGACAGATCTTTATGTTGAAGTGAGATCTTTTTCCATAGATCATAATTCAACATGTTTTGTCTCTTTGGTTTGTTTTTTGTTGCAATGGCAGTTTATGTTGTCCCTCGCTGTTTATGCAACCATTTGGTGAAATGGTTCAGGGAATGGATGTAGCTCAAAAATAACCTTCTCTCCCTGAGTGATTTTTCTTTTTTCAGCTGTATCCCGGGATAGCCATACAAGGAGGTGTGGTGGTGTAGCAGCAATGAGCTGTTGAGAACGCTGCTGCGTAAACCCACCTAAGCAGTGTTGCCGTCACATATCTAATCACAGCATTAATGAATTTATATAGGCATTATAAAGCTTCAGTATGATAGCATCTTGTCTTACATAAAGTGACTAATTTTAAGCTACTGTTTTGATTAGAATAAGGATTTATTGTTAAATTGAGGATAGAGCTAATGTTAGGGGCTGAGAGTATGCATATGCTAGATGAATCAGTCTTCCTTCTGCTAGCTTATTCTTGCTCATGTAAGTATGAGATTCTGCAAGGAAGTATTTGGTAATATTTTAAGCTAAGTCTTAAAGAACTCTTTCAAGAAAATGTAGAAATGATTTGCATAAGGTAAAGCTTAAAAAGAAAAGGTACAGCAAACAAACTTCCGTTCTGCAGACAGTTCAGTTTCAACTTTTCAGGTTTCCTCAAAGGGATTGAAGTTATTTGTAGGATTAGAGCAATGTAGCAAAATTAGGATAATTTAGCCTTTGTAGAAGACCTTTGTGCAATGACAATTTTGACTAGAATTTTAAGTTTTTTATTTCAAATACAATTCTTAAAAATGCAGGTAGACATAGGAAATGTCTTTAAATTTGTAGTGCAGGTATAATTTCAATGTAAAAAATATGACCAAGTATTTCCTGTTTCTTTATTTCAACCCAAAAGAACTATGAAGTGTGCCATGTTGGAGCATAAAGTGTGTGTCACTTATACTACTACTAGGTAGTACAAAATTTATCAAATATTTAATTTTGAAGTGGTTACATGATATTTACATTTCTAAAACCCTAATGTTAACTGCATTGTATATAAAACAATTCAAACTTTTTATCAATAATTTTTCCATACCTCCATTAGTATTTAATCAGTTTGCCTGCTCAGATAATAGTATTATGTATTTTATAGTTATAAATTCCACTGCTGAACAGTACTGCAGTTCTGAAACTATAGTTGCAGGCTGAGATTGGAACCTTTTTAACCGGCATTTTAAAGATCAGCAGCTTTATGTATCTATTTGTGTGTCCTTAGGATGTTTTGGGGATGTAGTCCTTTAAGAGGTGGAGGATTTTGTTTTATCTTATGCCAGCAGCCTGCTCCTAAATGATTGCCCAAACGATTGATGTGATATTGAACTATGCTTACAAAGTCCATTGTTCTCCTGTTTCATTCTCCCGTCAGTGTTGTAGACATCTTGAGGTTTCCTTTCAGAGGCACCTTGCATTTAGTCCCCCATCTGCGTGGTATGCCTGAATTTTGATATCTTGTGTTCCTAACAAGTGCTCTTTTTCCAGTCACAGATACTTCATAACACAGTTGCTATCTGCTTGTGCTTTCTGCATCATTGAATGTAGAAAAATTATGACCCTCGTACGTGTAAAAAGAAAAAAACAACCCAAAAATATAGGAATTAGACGTAATACGGAGATGTGATGATACCAGCTAACTTCCAGGGGAGAGGGAGAAGAAAAACAGAACGTACCATATGTTGGGAGTGTAACTTCTGTGCCTTCTGAAGATGTTTACCATATGGAGGGAACAGAGGAACAAAATACTCTGTGAAATGTATGGCAGCAGATATTTTTTTCACTTAAAAAGCCAGTCCTCAAGGAAAAAGTACTCTTAGCATCCCTGGAGAAGTTGCTTCTTGTATCACGTATGGAGAAGAGTTTATTTGCTCCCTGCTGCCAATCAACATCGCTTGATCCAAAACCAAATAAGACTCCCAGCTCTTCCTTGCAAACCTTGACGTCAGTTTTCTAAAGCAATTCTTTCCCCTAAGCAAGTGGGTAGGAATGAATATTGTAGAAAGTCCTGTGGGGTAGTCAGACTTCAGATGAAACAGCTAAGGAAAGCAGTAAAGGAGGGCATGGCTATTCCCTCTTATGCCTGTAAGTTGACTGGATTCCTTTTGATAGCATAAGAAGGTGATTTCTTCCCTAGGCTGGAAGTGTGGTGGTAGTTGTAAGGGTACGTTGAAGGTGAGAGCGTCTGCTTCATTAAGGTTGTCCAATCAAGGACCTTTTCAGTGCAAATGGGATAAGAACAAGGAAACAAGAACATGAAATTTTTGGATATTTGAGATGGGTTTATGGGGTACTATACAAAATTTATTAAGGAATGTTTAGGGGCAGAGAGTTGTGGAGCAGCAAAGCGGGGAACAGACAGAAAGAGCGTATAAAAAGGGCCAGTCCTGGGTAAACCATGGCTGGTCAGTAGCCGTGTCTGAACAAACCCTGTGCCTAATCACCACTGTCTGTCCTGTCTTCTGATTGAAAACCTTAGCTATACTCTGTGTAATCTCTGTTCATCGTGTGTGCATGCTGCAAGGAGTAGGTGCCAGCTACTGGTGAGACCGGTGTGAGTGGGATTTGGCACCAGCAACCAAAGTCAGATGGTGGGGCTGGTGTAGGTGCCCCTGGCCTGTGGTGTGAGGATCTGGAGCAAGTGAGAGTCTCAACTTTAGCCACTGGGACGAGACCACGGCTTACAGGCATGTGTGCCTGGAGGGAGGGAACGTCTCTGTCTAAAAGCTAGAACGCAGGTAGAGCAGAAATAAGGGTAATATGTATTCAGCAGTCTTGTTTGTGGAAAGCGATAGAAAAGATCACTAAGTAAAAAGTGGTTCCCAAACACCTGTTTCTTCATTTATGTGATTTCTAGAATAAATAAATTTAGTGGTCTTTATATAAAATTTAAACAAGGTAGCCAGCTTAGCATTTTATGTAAATATTTAGTATAAACATAAAATGGAAGATACTTTTTTTTACTCTGCATTTATTTGCATTCAGCAAACTTAAAAATAGTTTGAGGAAAAAACACATAAAAATCTAGCACTCCATACTAGATTTTTTTTTTTGATTCATGTTTTATTTGTCTGTTAATTTCTGCATTGTACATTTTCTAAACGATCTTTGACTTTGTGATCTCTGTGTTTTGTTTTGCTTTTTTGCAGATAGCAACTCAGATCTCTGTACTGATTGCTAAAGTTGCCAGGGTGGACTGCCCAAGGCAATGGCCAGAACTTATACCCACTCTTCTAGAATCTGTGAAGGTCCAGGATGATCTTCGACAACACAGAGCACTGCTTACCTTTTATCATGTTACAAAGACCCTGGCATCCAAACGGCTTGCTGCAGATAGGAAACTTTTCTACGATGTAAGTAATGTGATACAATATTGTAGAGTATGCAAACCAGGTATTTTAAGTGCATGCCGCTTCCCGTGGCTAGCTGGTAGTGCATTAATGGCAGGTATGTTGACTTTAATGTCTGCCTTAGAAATGGAAGTGCTCTTACTTTGGTGAGTATATGTACAATATGAAATAATTGGAAGTCAGTTTCTAGGTGAAATCATAGAATCATAGAATAGTTTGGGTTGGAATGGACCTTTAAAGGCCATCTAGTCCAACCCCCCTGCAATGAGCAGGGACATCCTCACTAGATCAGGTTGCTCAGAGCCCCGTCCAGCCTGACCTTGAATGTTTCCAGGGATGGGGCACCCACCACCTCTCTGGGCAACCTGTTCCAGTGCTTCACAACCCTCATTGTGAAAAACTTCTTTCTGATTTCCAGACTATATCTCCCCTCCTTTAGTTTAAAGCCATTACCCCTTGTCCTGTCACAACAGACCCTGCTAAAAAGTTTCTCCCCATTTTTCCTATAGGCCCCCTTCAAGTACTGAAAGGCTGCAATAAGGTCTCCCCAGAGCCTTCTCTTCTCCAATGTTTTGAGATCTTTATTAATTTTGCATGCAGCTTGAGTGTTATTGTAATAACTTGTGTTAAGAAGCAGAGCTTCATCTACAGAGCAATATCTGCGTATCAGTCTTATGTTACCGTGCTGTACAGCAGATCTTACTATATATGAATTTGCAGTCTTTTTGGAAGCGTGCTCTAGATTCATAATTCAATGTAGTCTTTAAAAAATACTGTTTGTTAGGTTTCCATACCACAGTATTTTTGGCTTTTATTGTCAGTGGGAATGTGTTTGGGGTTTTTGCAGATCAGCTTCTTTCTCCAGATTAATTAAAAGGCAAGATGTGAATGCAAATGCCAAATCTTGTCTCATGCAGCTGACGTTCTCCATTGTAAGAATCCCCTGATTAGAACACATATTTACCCTTGGCTGTAGGCTGTTGCATCTCCAATCCCATTTGGAGTTACGGTGATGTAGTACAGTTCACTGAATTTAGTGAGTTAAACATCTTTTCCTAACATGTTACATTTGAATTTTCAAAATTGTATTTTATTCTTCCATTTTAAAGAAAAGATTATAGTGCAGATAATGAAGACTATTTCTGAAGGTTTACCTATTTATCTATGTAGAAAAAAATCTTCTGGCTGTGTAATCATTAAGGTGAAATTTTAATCGTCAGGAGTCTGAGGAACTGAAGGCTGCCTCTTGTAATGGGACAGGACTGAAACAATGATATGTTGCTATGAGATGTGTGTGTAGAGGAACAGTGTTTCCTCTCTCTACCATGTATAGGTATGGATGAATATAATCTCTGTATAGTTGTTTATATTTTGAAATTTATTAGGCCATTATACATGATCTGGATAATTGAACAATATAGGTTTTGGTGTATTCACAGATATTAATTCCAAAGCAATAAAAAGCGAGCGAGATAATGACTTCTTTTCTAGAGCTCTCCTAAATCAAGATGTTGCTTATACAGCCTGGCTATGCAGCTGAAAATACTGTTAATGCTCAAGGATATAGGAAAAAAAATGAAAACCCAATCCCAAAGCCCCACCATCATAAAATAGCCAAATCCATACCATCTCAATAGAGGGAGACAAATGAATTTATAGGTCATAAGGTCCAGTATTTGTTGTTAAAGTTGTCATGTCCAACAGTATCTTTGCTGTATTTCCACCATCTTACTAGGTTCAAAAAGAGCTCCGTTACCTTCAGTCATTTTTGTGTTTCCAAGAAACTCATTAAGTTTGTATGAACCTTTTTCCTTCTGGAATGCCTTTTTTCCAGCATGGTATTTTCTTTGTATATTCTTTTATTTGTAGAGTGAGACAACTTCAGACATGCAAAGAAAAGGCTTATAACAATTTTTTTAGATTTATAAGGCAGTTCTTGTCAAAAATATAATTGAAATGTCATTTTAATAAGCATACTCTTTAAGCGGGCTTTTTATGCTTAAGTGCTGGTTTTTTTTCTTGTGGGTATGTTCAGTATCCAAAGTTCCTCTATCATGCGATTTAATGTGAATGAAAATTTTCAGTGTGTCCAGTTTCATTGTGTTGGGACCATTGTATGTTCAGTTTTTTGAACTTTAGATGGGAAAAGGAAATTTTCTGAGCATCTGGCACTATAGGGTTCACATTTAAGGATTTATTTTTTTAGTAATGGCAAAATTGGACAACTTTGAAGTCTGCTTCTTCTGTCTTCTGGTAAAGGGAATTCATGTCTGTTTGGTGGCATGTGACTGCTCTTGGACAGTCAAAAAACCTTCCTTACAGAACATAGCCATTTGAAGCTAAAAGTTCTAAAAGCTTAAGTAACAGATTGCAAACTTTCTTGATGGTTTCAGATAAGTAGTTACAGTTTCAACATTTTCTTTTTAGTACAGGTTTGGAAACACTTGATAAATATTTCATGTAATATGGTACTTGAAGATTACATGGACATGCTTACAGATAAGATCCCTTATTGAACTCTGTTACCTGAGGTTTAAAAAGAAAAATGCTAGATGACATACAGATTGTGATACACTAACTTGTAAATGCAGCTTATTTTTAAGTTTATCTTTGCAGTGAATAGTACAGTTATGAATATACCTACATTAACTGTCTTCAAGGTAAAGTCAGCTGCTTAGTGCAAATAGAAAAATGTAATATCTGGTTGTATACCATTGGTGATATGCCTATAAACATCTATTTTCTTTTGAGCCTATTTTTCTGGACTTAGTCTATTAAATGAGGATGGTGGCTCTTGGAAGTAAAACCAGTGAGTTTTATTTTTCTATCTAATAAAAATGTACTCCTGCTTTTAGGAAGAAGTTGATTGTACGTGTTAAAACCTGTAGTATTTGGATTTTTGAATTTTTTTTATAATAGCACATAGCCATATAGCACATATTGAAGAAGTGATGTCATGAATTTACTGCAAATCAGCAAAAATACCGGTTACAATTTTTTCCCCTAATTCATTTGACATTAAACTTTCGAGTCTTCCTGTTGCTTCTTGGCCCTGGTTTTGAAAGAATGCTGTTATATTTTTACAGTTTATCTGAAAAACTTTTTTTTTCTGAAACTGAAGTTCTGCACAACTTCTATCTTAGACTAGAAGCACTTTTTACAGTCCTACCATAAAGTACAAGAAGGTTTTGGGTACCTTCTCTGCTACTGGATACACATCATTCAGTTTAGTCTCCCTGTTGTACTTCCGTGAAGGTTTTTATGATTGTTGCGATTTCTTTGCTGCTTCAGAGATTGCTGAATCTTTGAAATATGGTTGTAAATAGGAATCTTGAATAGGAATCCTCATGATCATTGGCAGCCTATGAAATCCAGCATTGAACAGGTCTGCCATCTTTGCTTTTACTGTTACTATTCATCATGAACAGTTTTCATTTATGAAGATATTTCACATTTATTCTTTAGCATGGGTATCTTTTTATTACCACCAGCATGCTTTGCATGTTTTACTGACTAGAGGAATTTAAGGCAGCCTAGCCCCATGACTAGGTCTTTAGGTCCTGCAGTAATACAAATTCTAATTGCTAGTTGAATGACTTCAAATGTAAAAATGTGGTGGGTCCTCCTCATGGATACTGTGTGTATTTATGGTTCTGTCCCCCAATTTTTAGTAAAGCAGTTATTGTTTTAAGTTTTTTTTAGTACTAAGGTACACTGATCAGATGACAAACAAATGGGTTTATCCAGAGTATATTCTACTGTTAGGACTATTATTGCTGCTTTGAATTTGTTTCTGCTTGTGATTTTGTTTTTTTGGGGTGTGGTTTTTTTTTTTGAGGGGGGTTGAGTTTTTTGGGGGTGTGATTTTTAGAGACCCAATACCCGCCCCCAAAGTCAACCCCCAAGACGTGAGCAGTTGAAACTATTGATAATTATTCAGTGGTGTGTTTTTGTAACTCCATGAACACATCATTGAATAATTATCAAGAGTTTCCACTGTCTCCCCTTTACTCAAAGGAACCAAATAAACAGGTCATATGTGCTTTTGATTCCGTTGATGTAATGCGTAGCAGACAAAGTGCAGTTTCTTCCTTAACTATGAAGCTGTCAAGTGCTACCGTAACTGAATGAGAAATTCTTTATCTTCTGTTTATACTTCAGATACCTTTATCAGGTAAGCACTGTTTGGAAACTGTAACATGAATTAAATTGGAGATTTGTTCGGTGCTAGTTGAATAGAAACTATTTGTCATTCTATATTTTAAATAATTTGAGGCAAAAAGCCAAGGTTTCTAGCTATCAACAAAATAAAGTTAGTTTCAGTGTAGACATTGTTCAATACTATTTTTTATTAGAGGTAGGCGTGTAACTGCTAACTGTGTTGCAGAGTAAGCTGATTCATATTTTAACTATGCTGTAAGTCTTGTGGGAGAGGAGGTGATAACTGATAGTTTTTTGAAGCCTCATAACGTATTATAAAACTATGGCTGTATTTAATTAAAATCAGATAAGAAAGGAGGCCTAAATAGTTACCTTTAAAGTGGTAGAGTCATAGACCAAATAGTCAGGGAAGCAGGTGAATCTGTCATAACATCTTCAAATTAAGACATATTTTTCTGGAAAATACCTTTGGATCAGTACAACTCAGTACAACAAAGAAGCAAGAGAAACACTGTGGCCCGTGATATACAAGGAGATGGATTAAATAATTTAACAGTCTAAACTGGCCTTTAGGAATTTATTATGCTATAGCCAAATTCAGGAAATCAAATATATTGTTGGTCTGTCTTCCTTTTGCAGCTTGCATCAGGTATTTACAGCTTTGCGTGTTCCTTGTGGAATCATCATACCGATACGTTCCTACAGCACGTTTGTACGGGGGATGAAGCTGCAGCTGCAAATTCACTAGAAAGAACCTTGTTGTCATTGAAAGGTAATAATATAGAACGATACTAAATACAAGGAATCAAGTAAGTTTCCTCACGGTGAACGATTAGGACTTCTTTGGTAAAGAGTTAGGATTCTCTAACAAAGCCACGCCCATTGAGAAAACCAGTAATCTTGGTTTATTTTACCTGTACCTTTAGCAAGGCAGAAGGAGGATTGTTCACACGGAAGGAGGAGAAGGTACTCTTGTTTCTCAGTATGTACCATTCTGATATGCATGTTGTAAGAAGTCATAGTCTAGGAGGTAAGAAAGTGGAAGGCATAACAGGATGCTTTTTTACATGTGTTGTAATTTAGGCTTGCATCTGTCTGTCTTTAGGCACTTAACTGAGGAAGCTGAGCTATGCATTGTTGTGTTTTGTTTTGTTTAGTTCACCTTGTGTTCAGTGAAGAGATAGCCTTAGCAGTCAGTTTAGATTTTAGGTTGATGCTCAAGTACTTATCAGTGGGATGAATACATATCCTTACTGTACTTTGCTGCTTTGAAGAATTGAAGTGTTTGTGTGTGGTGCTTGCAATGTAGATGATACCAGTTTTCAATTGTTTCAGAAGGTGCAGCATGTGGCTTCTCTGGGTTACTGGCAGTGATAAACCTGAGAAAATTCATAAGATGGCTTATGGGCCCTAGTTGACTGTACTTGGCCCTTTTCCTGCTGCAGAACCTTTCAGAGGTTGAATACTTACAGCTTTTGCAGAATTCTTCTTGATCCAGTAATTCTTGGAGTTCACTTCATTATTTTACACATACTGTGTACTGAATTTTAAAGTAACTTCAACAAGATTAGATTAATGTTAGTTATGGTTGAGGCATTCAAAGGTCCAAAATTAAATGTATTTTTTAATATGGAGAATTGGAAGAAAGGCACAGCAACTGTAATTGTAATCGTGTTCTGAACTCTGTTGGAACAAGAGCTGAGAAATAGCTACACAAGTAATGTTTTTTTTCCCTAGTGCTTCGTAAACTGACAGTCCATGGGTTTGTAGAACCTCATTGGAACGTAGAGGTGATGGTAAGTGACATATATCTGGTTTTAGTTCTGGGTTACAAATTTTTTGTGATGATTTCAGGTGGTGTTAGAGCTGTGTTTAAAAATCGTTGAAAGGCACACATTTGTGTTAGGTAAAGGAAGATTGAGCAACACGCTCTGAGTTGTCCTCTTACCAGTTAAGAACTGTCAGATCCTAAACACTGTGACACCAATGGCACGATCTTTAAAAACGAAAAGGTACCCCTTCCAATTTACATGTCACATGATAGTGACACCCCTGTTGCGTAGTGAAAGATGTCTTATATGTACTCTCCCCCATCATTTGAAGAGGATGTTTTCATTTAGTGATGAATGTAATGGCATATTTGTCCTATCAAATTCTAAACACTGCCTGCTTTGCTGGAGGAATTGGGTACCTATGACCTACATCCTAAACTAGGAAGTTGAGAACTGGAAAGAACTGGATGAGCATATTGTAAAGCATATGTCTATTTTTACCTATACCTGCTTCTATTAGAGATACTATGCTGTTTGTGTGGTACTAATAAAGTCGGTTTGGATCATCTATGCAGTCTGCTAGCTGGCTAATTACGTGTCTCATAAGGAAATTGTCCAAGATAATCTATTAGTTCAGTTATAAGTGATAAGGTGATCTCTGAGCTAGTAACACATCTGAACTGACTTCAGTTTCACTCAACTTTCTTCTCATAATACAGTGCAAAATTAAGTTTCATCTTTAAAAGACATACCTTTTGTATTTTTCAGGGTTTTCTACATGCAGTGTTTGAACGGCTAAAACAGTTTCTGGAGTGTAGTAAGTATCTGGATATTTTCCTTGTATTTGTTGTTAAATACTAGAAGCTGGATGAAAACATAATACGTTTTAGTGCGTCATCAATAATCATTTAGGTGCAAGGTATTTTTTATAAGTGCAAAGCTATTACTTTAAATGCTGAAACTGTCAGAAAAGACTTCAGTAAAAATGTCCTTTATATCAACAGACTAAAATTCCACCAAAATTATACTTGGTGTGATAATGCCAATGAAAAAAAGAAAATTATAAGCTATGGATTGACAAAGTATCTGTATTAAAATACGTAGATGCTACTAAAACCCAGATCATCTTGCGCTTTCTTCTTTGGGAGATTTTTTTATGTTTTTTCTTTTTCCTGGAGTTTGCCATATATTTTGGTGTCAAATGGGAAATAAAGACCACATTCAGTTGTATGTACTTTATAACGGGAAGAGTAGTGGTCTGAGACAGGCAACCACAGGTTAACACAGTCAACAGAAATAAAAATATAATTCGCAGGTGCTAGTGTGCTTTTGCAGGGAACTTACCTGAAGCAAGCAAAAAGGAGATGTTCAGCAGTGTTGCATGTGAACTCACTCCTCTTTTCTTGCTTGTGCACTTGTAGTAGACCTGGTGCAAGCCATTCGTTCCTTTGAAGGTGGAGTTTCTAGAAAAGCACATAATATTATGTAGTAGGATATACCATAGTTTTAATAAAAGGGCATTTTCATATTTTCAATGCTTTTTTACTTCTTGTCTGTGCTAGCATTTGCTTGCATTATTTTAACTGTCTTTTATCATTGAGTTGTCTGTAGTGATGTCCCAATTGTTTTATTCTGATCAATTACACTGAATTTCACTGCAGCTGAGAGAAACAGTTAAAGATTCCACCCCTCTGCCCTGCCACAGTGTTCATTACCCTTGAATTTGACTTTGAATTTATTCTACCATAGAACTTTTTTCTGGCTCCCATAATCCCTGAACTACAGATAAAACAAGTCGTTCTCCAGTGTTAATTTTTTAAAACTTTAGCTATCCAGAAAGTAAAGGAAAGTCTGAAAAAATGATAGTTGTTAAATATCTGATTTACCAGGTAGAAGTATAAAAGCAGAAAACGTATGCAGAGATCGTCTGGAAAAGACTATAATTCTGTTCACTAAAGTGGTAAGTAAATTCTCCATTCAGTTACTGAATAGTTTACCGTTCTGGAGCAGCAGTCCCCATTCAGATACGTATGTGCCTTAAAGCTAATAGGTTTCAGACCTTTTAAATAAATGGAAGGTACTGCAACTTAAAACTGCTTTGTTATGAAATACATTTTTGAATTTTTTTTTAAAGAAAAGGGTATCAGTTTATTCATGCTGACGCAAGTTGCAGGAGGGAAGAATACATTTCCTTAGCTCAAGCAAAATTAAATGGATTCCATAAGCAAATTACTTAGCTGGGATTTTGCTCAAAAAAGAATTCTGGAAGTTTTGCTAAAACATTGGTATCAGCGTTGCTGAATATAGAAGAGAAACTTTTCATCCTGTCTTTTAATAAGTAGTTAGATTGCTATTTCTAAGACTCTGTTAGTTCTATTGAATAACTGGCCACTTCTAGTTTATTGAAAGAAAATTAACAAAACTCTCTTACCCTCTGACTTTTGTATTATGTAATACATTTTGAGTTGTCAGCTAATTCTGTGCAACCATTAATTGCATATATTATCAGAAGGTAATTTTAGCACTGTCACTTACTCTGTTTTTAAGATATAAAACCTACAGAATTCCCATTGTTTTCAGATTCTATTTTGGGGGCATGGATGTTATTTAAATATTCAGCCTAATTGTCAGAAGTGGGAGGCACCTATCAGCTTCACTAAAATTGAACTGAAGGTGCTCTGACCCAATATTTTTTAGTCTTTGTCACAGCACTTCTTACTTTGAACCAACAAGCAAAGTATGTGAGCCATGTGCATCTTTTTTTCATAGAACTGAAGAGAAAATACACTTTATTAATAGATAATCTACCACACATAAAAATTCAGGTGCAAGAATTTAGGCTTAGGCATTTTTGCAGTAGTAGAGGAGATTAAAGGAATTGACCTGTGCATTCTAGACCACTAGTTGGAACAGCTAAGCTGAAGAAGCAAGTGCTTGTACTGCAGTGGAGGCGGAGCAAAAAGAATAAAAAGCTATTTCCCTCACGCCTCTCTTACTTAGAGTAATTCTAATTGGGATGAATTATCTGCTAAAATGTTCAGAGTTTTAAGTGTGGCTGATATGTTTTATATGTTGTGTTGCTAGCAAGCTGGTCTAGTTGAAAAAGAGTATTGTTCCTTAAAAAAAGGTAATCTTGAACATGAATCAAGAATTTCAGGGCAAAATAATGGTGTGTTAACCATTGATACTGATCTCTTCCTAATTTTCTGTCTGGGTTCAGTTTTCTTTTCTATAATTTTATCTAAATTGGTACTTGTTTTTTATAACTAGCTTATGAAAGCATTTAATAAGACTTGCACAAAAAGTCATTTGATTTTTCTTTCTTGCTCTTCTACTTCCTTAATTTTTAGCTTTTGGACTTCCTGGATCAACATCCTTTTTCATTCACCCCTTTGATACAGAGGTCATTGGAGTTTGCTGTAAGCTATGTTTTCACAGAAGCTGGTGAAGGAATTGTATTTGAGCGATTTATTGTACAGTGCATGAATCTCATTAAGATGATTGTAAAAAATTATGCTTACAAGCCATCCAAAAATATTGAAGGTACTGCTGCTATTTACTGAAAACATTTTTTGTATCTTAAGAAACATTTTGCTAGTGGTTCCCAACAGTGAAACTCCTTTAGGATATTCTTTTGAAGCACTCAATGTTTTAATAGTTAGTAATGTATGCTTCTGTCTCTATATCGATAATTCTTATTGTGATGGTTAGAGTATTAATATATAGAGATATTGACTTGCTAAGGTAATTTTAAATACATAAGGAGCATGAATATCTTTGATTGTTTCAGTTTTCATTCAACTAATTTTAAAAAGTGTTGAGGTATGGAATTTGGTTTATTTTAATCAAATGTTTTGATGCATCTTTCCCTTGAGAAATGTTTGATAAAATGGAGTATTTGCTGTAATTAACTAATACCAGTACTGTGAAATAAAGAAACACTGTGAATTTGACATGTAGTTGAATATAAAGCAGTTTATACATTCTGCTTTGTAGGACTGTGTTTCATTCTGAATCTTCATACACTGCTGTATGTACAGATAGTGAAAAATAGAATTGAACTATATTTAAAAAAAAACCCAGCCTTCCATATTAGTTTGACATTTGGCAATGACTAGATAACAATTAGCATTCTCTTTCTAAATTTGAATTTTGTGTCAGAAAGATTACAAAAACCCAGCATTTAAAATTCTTCAAAATATTTATGTATTTCAATGTTACTCCATAATTTTATAATACATTAGAATGTATTATAAATACATTAGAATACATACAGAAATTTTTACTTGCAAAAGTTCATAGTTTTAGTTTTTGAAATAGAAATGTGGTCGCTTGCGACAAGAAGAATATAGCACATTCTGATAGAAGCTATAGCACTTGACTTTTTGAGAACTGGGCAATTAAAAAAAAATTAAAGTAGAATTTTTTTTTCTTAATTCCTGACTGACATATAGTGTTTGTGCTGTATAGCATACAGTGTTTGGTTTTATTGCTGCTTTCTTTAACCAATATTAACTCCTAAAAAACCCAATTTATTTTTAAGATTGTATTTGGTTAAACTTTCTCAATAAGTATAAATGGAACATTCTTTGAGTTCTGTGTGTTTTTAAATTCAGTAATGCTAAATAAAAAAAAAAATACCAAAAGCAGCAGGTAAACTAGTTTTCTTTTCATCTACGTAGATGCTGAAAAGCATTATAAATACTTTGTGAAGTCCTAACAACCCTTCAGTCTAATTGTGCTGTTAGAGAACTCTCTTAAATGAATTTGGGAGTTTAACTTGCTTAAAAAAAGTACCACCTGAAAGTCTGTTGTGAAAGTCTGCCATGAAAATGTATTTTTTTCTTTTTTTTTTTCTGAGGATAAGAATTTCTTATCTATTGACTTCTTTCTAATTTTACTAGACTACTGTTTGATCATTAAGCCACTTAATTGTAATTTGGAATTTTCTATGTTTTATTTCAGATAGCAGTCCTGAAACTCTTGAAGCACATAAGATAAAGACAGCGTTTTTCACATATCCAACACTAATGGAAATATGCAGGAGATTAGTCAGTCACTATTTCCTGCTGACAAAGGAAGAATTAACCATGTGGGAAGAGGACCCAGAAGGCTTCAGTAAGAAATGTGTTGTATAGTTGGTTGCAGTTTTAGATGCTGGTATAAAGAGTTTCATATCCGCATTGCCTCTACAAATTGCTTACTGCAATATTGGCTGTTTTGTTTTCTGCAGTCTTGTTACGTGGACAAATATTCCCTCTAGAGATTGTTTTCATAACAAGAGATTTCTCAGTAGTCTATGATACCCACATATCCAAATACTAAATTCTATTTGAATCGTTGAAATAATACTTTTTCCTTTTCTTTGTGAAATAATAGCTGTAGAAGAGACAGGAGGAGATTCGTGGAAGTACAGTCTCAGAGTAAGTGTTTCAACTTGAAAGAAAACCATTCAACTTTTCTGGATGCATTTCTTGATAGTCTTGTAACTGAGAGATGATATTTGGTAGAAAGATAAGCTTGTGCTTTTCAAAAAAATCGTTAGAAACTTCATTAGAATAAGTATAAATTAACTTTGTTCCTTTAACAATGTTCAAACATGCTGAAATACACTGGAAACGATGCACTTTATATTTTAGGAGGGAGGGAAAAGGAGTTTGCTTCAGCATTTGTATTGTGTAGTATCTGATGGTGATTAAACCCGGTAGAAGTTGTCTCTTCTTTAAACTGCTAACTGATATTATCACTTAGGACTTTGTTAATAGACACAATGAATGAAGAAAGTTTCAGATGCATCTATATTAGCATTTTAGTTCATATCAAAAGTATGCTGTTGGAATGAATCTCCCAATTATTGCTGCCGTGATTTGCTTTGCAGAGAGATCTCAAAGTTTATTTACTGGGTTACTTTCATTGTAAAACTAAAAAACCCAACCCTGTGCATCTAGTGTGTTCCCAGTGCAAACGGGTATTCAGTCTAGATGACTCAACTAGAGCTAATGCAAAAAGAAACTGTGGCATACCTACAGTGTGGTCACTGGCTTCTCCACACCAGCTATTTCACTCCACAGATCCATTGTTCTTCTACCGCAGAACTGGCTGATATAGATACAACCATTAAACTCTTGCTAGAGTTAAACATACTGTATAGTAGGAAGAGTGGTATTTCATAGAACACTAATTTTGCTGCAGTATATTGTGTTTTAAATTATGACCTTTGGTGCGAGGTATTCAGCACTTAAAATTTTAGCATAAAATGTATTTTAATTGACTTTATTTTGATAGACTCTAAACCAGATCTTTTATTTTTTCAGCCATGCACAGAGGTTCTTTTTATTGATATTTTCCATGAATATAATCAGACTCTTACCCCTGTGCTTTTGGAAATGGTTCGCAGTCTACAAGGTAAGTTCTTTAAAAAATAAAGGAACTGTAAAATGTAGAATTCTTCACATTTGCTTTTGTCAACTGTTAAACAATTTTACCCCGTGATATCTAATTTTATAGAGTGCATTCACTCTGTATTTTTGAAAGGACATGTTAATATTTTAAAATCATTTCTAAACCTACCGTAAGGAAAATGCAATGTGTGTCTAGGAAGAGGAAATCCTAAGTATTCTTTACTTTTCATCATAACTATTTTAGTTCACTGACAAAGATTGGGGCATTTCTACTTTCATAAGATTTCAGGCTTTCTTGAGAATGATTGACAAGCTTAATAAATTCTGTAGGTTGTTTTTTACTGGGAACTCCCTGTTCAAATGTTGCAAGGCAGATGTGGTAATTCTGCCATGTCTCTGCAAAAATCCTGGGGGGAAAAAAAAACCTTTAAAAGAAAAAAGTTTGTTATGCTGTCATTTTGGAGAGTCTAGAGGACTTTCCAAATCTGAAGAATCTGCTTTAAAAATTTAGTGTTTTTCTGTATGAAGACTAAAGTCTTCATAGACTGAGGAATGATTTAAGTTTTCTTTCTAGTCTATGATTCTTTGCCTCCAAACTAAGTTTTATAATGGCTGTGAAAGATAATGAGTGGTAGCTGCTGCTTTGTTTTCCTTGTCATTTCAGCTTAGGTTGTTTTCCCAGGTTCTATCTTACCTTACTTAAAATATTTTATATTTGAACTTACCAGAATGGATCAGAACATTCTATTAAATAGAAATAAATACTCATTTTCTGAGAGTGGTTTCTGACTTCACAGAATCTCTTCATGAAATACTTTGTGTACATAAGTTTCAGGCTGACTTGCTGTGCTGTGATACTGGGAATGGTACAAGGTTCCTTACAACAGCATTGACAGTTATTTTGTTTTCCAAGAATTATGGAAGTTAATACTTCCGTGCAAAAAGGTACACGTATGCTTTTTTTTTCTGCTCCTGAAGCCTGTAATAGCCATTTTTGGATGTTTTCAACTTGAGAGTTACTGTTAAAGTACTAGATGATCTTAAGAATTCATTAATTCTTAAGATTTTGAAAAATCTTACTTATACCTTGTTAGTACACACATATATAAAGTATATAGGCACTAGGTCTAGGACTCTGTTGGAAATAATACCACGTGGTCGACAGTCTTCAGCAATTTGCAGCTTTTGAGTCTGTTCATTTAAAATACATGCTTCTGACTTAATTGCATGTTGCCATTCAACTCTGAAGAAGTCAGACAAAAATAGGGTATGAAAGTAGAGATTTGATTTTACTGTATTCACTGAAGAAAGTATTGAAACTGAAATAACTGAACTTGTGAATGAAATAATAGTGAAGCAGCCTTAGTTCACAGCATACTTATTTAAAGTGTATAAGTGCAAAGTTGCTTGCATTCTTTGTTTTAGTTATGCTTTTTTCTTTATTTTAACTTTGTCTTGTAGGATCATCCACCAACATGGAAGATACCAGTGCTATACTGATTAAAGATGCTGGTAAATTAAATTTTACTTTTCCTTTGAAGTAACAGAGGTGGTTTTGTGTATGTACCTGACTTCTTAAAAATTATGTGAAGAATTTGCAAGATTTTTTAAAGACATTTGGAAAGTAGGACTTTAATCCTGTTTCTCCTTTCACTTGATGTCAGTCTTCACTTTTCAAAATGCTTATGTAAAAATATGGTGCTTTTTTCAGCTTTTTTGTGAAACAAACACTTAAACAATCTCCTTTACTGTCCTGTCCTTTCCTCTCTGCAAATAAATGAGCTGCAGTTCTTCCATGGAGATACTCTGTCCATTCTACAAGTAAGGAGATTTTATGGCAAAAGAATTGTCCAAGACCTCTGATGGAACCATTCTTGATGTTAGAATAAGATCTTTGTTGTTCTTATGGCTTTTAACTATTTTCAAGAGTCTGAATTTTCTTCTGTAATACCTTTCTTTTATTAAAATTTCCTCCAGAGTTCCCTTCACCATGGTCTGATAATATTTTTCTTCAGAAAGATATGCTTTAGTTTTGTTTTCTTTATTATGTTCAGGTTATCAAAAATGTTTTTTGAAACTTAAATTAGTCTGATTATTTAGTATTAAAAATAAAACATTTAAGCAAAGAATAAGCATAACTATTGTTTTTTCCACAGTGTATAATGCGGTTGGATTGGCTGCTTATGAACTATTTGATAGTGTGGATTTTGATCAGTGGTTTAAAAATCAACTATTAGCAGAACTACAGGTTTCTCATAACAGGTAAACACCTTAGTTTGTTATGCCTTCATCATTTAAATATGAACTGTTGATATAAATCTGGTGAGATGTAATGTCTAGTAATTGCAGACTTGAAAAATACTCAATATTTAAACATATCCACCAGCAGAGGTATGAAATAAATATAGATAACTGATACAGTTATGGAAGTGACAGTGTTCCTGACAGTTTCTGTTTATGTTTAAATTACTGTGTGGTGAGTACTTCCAGGTTTCTGTAAAAATATTGTAAGTCTTGTACTCTTGCATATATTTGAGTTGACTAAACTTCCTCAGGACAACCACCTTTGCTCATTTACAGAAAGATATTTAGGCCTCCTGAGATCCCAGAGCCCTTTAGGCAGCAAAGTTCAACTGAAATTTGTGGAAATAATCTCTCTAAAACTGTAGCTTAGCCAAAATAGTGATTTGTTCTTCTCTACTGGTTTGAATAAAAGCCCTGTGTAGCACTCTTCCTTTAATTTTGCCAGTAATAAAGTGGGGAAGTAAGGATTTGGGTTGTGTTATAAAGTGTGAACGATTACAGGCTAGTTCTACATAAAGAGTATTATATAGCCCATCTACTGTGAGTTTTCCTTCTCACCAAGGTCCCCTTCTCTTGGATGGCCTTCACATGAGTACCTTTTTTTGTTTAGTGGATATCATAGGGTATTTTGAAAGATTTTGGCATCTCAGTAGAGACTGAGCTGTCCATCTCTACAACTAACTAGAAGACAGTGTTCCTGCCTATTCTTCAAACCGTCGCTCTTCCCTCAGGGGAAGAACAATGACTGCTATTGTACATGCTCATCCTCATCAGACGAGTTCCAAATCACCCTTTGACTTTTAATAAGTATGTCCTATTTTTCTCATTAGAGTCATTAGCAGTGATCCTAATGTCCTTTGAAGAACTTTACTGTTTTTTTTCTTCTACATTTGCAATTCATCTTACCAGACATAATTGTTACCTGAAATATAAACTAATTTGTTTGCCAGTACTATTGATTGTGAATGATTTTCCGTAATGAGTTGCAAGCCAGCTATTTTATTTCCAAATGCCAGTTGTAAACACTTTCTTTACAAATACAGTTCCATTTCACGTAGAGTGGAAGATCCTGCTAGACGTACAAATATTAAAATGCTTCTTTTCATTACAATATACTTTTTTAAAAAGGAATTACTGACTTTTGGATGTATAACTTTACTTCAGAGTCACAGAACAGTTGCAACAGTTGTTTACCTGGTGTTTCCTAATGTTTTTATTCATTTTCTCATTAGTCTTTTTGGATGATCTATCTACTAGTGGCCAAGTACTCTAAGTGTTAGGCTAAATGTCAGAAGAGCAGGAAAAAATGAGAGATCTTGTATATATGATTGATCCTTTGTTGTTGTGCCGCACCAGCACCGAGCTCTGAATAAAGCTGCTATGGTGTTTGTAGCACATGCTGGCCTTGGAATTTTTACGCTATCCACCCATACAGTATAAGTAAAACTGACAAAAGTCTTCTATGGTTGATACAGTTGTATTTACAGTAGGGAAGACACTTGGTCTAACCATTATGGTTATGAAGCCTTGTTTGCTTGAACTGCTTCTACTGCCAGCATCATTAGAGACCACCATGGCACTAAGGGAGACCATGCTAGTAGTTTGAATGGAGTGCTGCTTTAACAACAGCTTCAGGAATACACGTACCGTTCAGATAGAGGAGATTGGAGGGTATGATCTGCTGTCCCACAGAATGTCCTATGGTGATTAGCATGCTTGTTCACAAACTGGCTCATGTTTGAGAATACAAACCTATGTGTTGTCAGCAGTGACAGTAGAATTTGCTGTGTTTTGTTTTCTTTGAATGTCTTGTTTGTTGATAGTGAGTCTGTCAACCATGACCATAGCAGTAGGAGAAATACGACATTAATGAAAAAATATGCTTAAATATTTTTAGAAACATTGCATTGCCAAATTTATCACTTGCCATAATATTTAGTTTTGTACTGATTCAGGAGAAACTTTTCCATAATATGAAAATAGTTTACGGAGCACAATTTTTCTCAATAATTCAATCTTAAAACAACTTTCCCTGCTGAGAGGGAAAGTATCGATGTGACACTTAGTACTTTGGTATCAAGTAAAATACTTTTGATTTAAATGTCTGAATTCTGTCCAGACTGCTTAAAGCTACTGTCCTGTGACTATTGCAACAGAAGCTGCCTTATTTTGGAATACAGTCACGTTTCCCATGGGAGCTTTAGGTCCAGCAGGCTCAATCTGCTTATACTTAGTCAGTGTGTGCTCTTAGTGTAAAAGCTAATGATATTCTGAGAGGTGAGCTGTTCCGAGAAGTAGTGAATGTAGAAAAGGTAGGACCTCAAAAATGAGCACCTATGAGCAGAAGAATTTCTAGGAACTTAAGTCCTTTAAAAAAACCAAGCAAACAAACCCAAACACACCCCCCCCCACCCCCCCCCACCCCCCCCCCCCAAAAAAAAAAAAACCCAAAACCTCAAAAGCATGCTATCTTTTCTCTACCAAGGAGAGAGAAAGGGAAAAAATATAAAGATGCAGGTAGGATGTATGGATTGTACAACAGATATCACCAGAGCTGAAAATCCTTGCTGTCAGCAGACAGCTATGTACTTATGTCATATCATTTAAAACTTTCCTTTATGTGATAGTGGTTTGAAAACTATCCAAGGCCAATCTTAAGAAAAACCTCTTATTTTTTTAATATTCTGATGTTTACAAGGTTGTGTATCAGGTACGAACATTCTAAGAATAGAAAAAGTTGTATCATCACAGCTTCTCGAATAAACAGAAGGACATGTTAGTAAGGCAACACCTTGTGTAAGTCATGCTTCAGCATGAGTTGTTTGTGCTTCACTGCCACTCAATAAATCTCAAGCAACACTGGAATGTTATTCCTCATTAGCTTTGTGTTTCAGTCTAATGGACTGCTGTATACATGCCACTTTCACAACATTCATGTTCTCTGAAGGTGTGCTTTGTTAATTATCTCATGGGTATGGGAATGTTTAATAAATCACATTTATTACATGTAAAGAAGCCTCAATAACTTCAGTTTAAATTGCTGCCTTGATGGCTTACAAGGCAGAAGTTCATCAAATGAAAAATACATTTAGGATAACAAGGCAAAATAATTTGTTAGTTAAAATTCTGTGAATAGTGTTCATATTCCCTAACTTTATATGTCTGCAAGTTAAACATTTAAATCTGAGCTACTCTTCCTGATCAGCTTTTATAATCAGTAGGGAAAAATAGCTCTACGGAGCGCTTTTCTCAATCATTATGGTAGGCAATTCAGCTCATTGTTGTTCTGGTTCTTCTTCCCATTGACTCTAAAGGTGTTTGATTTGTGCCTTTGTTGCAGCAGTGATGCAAGATTAGGTAATATAATTTCTTTCTGAAAATGGTTTTAGACTGACGACATGAAATACTCTGGCAGGTGCTGTAATGCAGTACTTCAGTTTGCATTTTTAAATTGTATCTGACCTAAAATTTTGAGAATTTGGGGGAATAATGTTTTCCTAGTGATTCTTAGATTTCAAAGTATTTTAGAACAGCAAATATAATGAATACAATTTTTTTTCCCTACTTTTAAAGATATAAACCAATACGCCGACGAGTAATTTGGCTGATTGGACAGTGGATTTCTGTAAAATTCAAATCAGACTTGAGACCTATGTTATATGAGGCAATTCATAACCTGCTTCAGGACCAGGACCTAGTGGTAAGTGTAAATAAGTAAGGTTTTGGATTACGCATTTGTTCTGTGAACACAGGCGAAACATAAATACCATACCTTGTGTAAATTTGATTGAGAATTTCATAACATCACACCTTAAAGTCTGTTGTGCCTTGCAAAAGATAATCTGTTGGGAAGTTGTGGGGGTGTTTAATTGTGAGATGTTGAACGATAAGGTCAAAGACATGAAACGAGCCCTTAAGATGTTCACTAGGTGATGACTTCAGTGGGAAAATGGATGGCAATAGCACCAGTCTGGTTTTTGTAAGAAGTAAGTTGTGAAGTGTCTTGAGATAAATAATTTATAAACAAGTGAATGCTTTGTGCAGATAAAACAGGGTTATTCTGTGACTAGTCCATGCAGTATACAGTATTATTTAAGCATCAACATAGTTATCTGCTAGCAAGAATATGATAAATGGCATTGGTTGCTAAGCTGGTTGAGTACAATTCTGTGCTTTTAAGCTACAATTTCATTTTACCAGCAGGTGAGGTTAAGTTGAGAAGCTGATTTTGCGATTGCTTCTTTTGTTTTTATTTTTAAATAAATAGATCTAGCAGCCAACAAATAAACCTAGCTAGTCTGTTAGTTAAATATTAGTAATTAGCAGTCATAACAATTATTTCTGTGATTCCAGACAGCTTTAGCAGAGCAGGATGTGTTTCTGTGTCAGTGTTGTAACTGTTTTCACTTAATGCTTTCTGAGTGTCTGCACATCCAGGGAAGAACATGCTAACTTGTTGAATTTATTTGAGTCTCTGCTTTTTGGGTGACAGCAAGCCAGGAGATAATCCCAAGTTAAACTCCTTCTCTATTGCAAGAGTTTTTATCACAGGCTAGATATCTTGTTTAATTCTCTCTTGACCTTCATGAAAGTTTCTCCAGGTGGTACCAGTTTAGCTATGCCAAATAAACTGTAAAGGATACTAAAATGAAAGCAAATGAAAATGTTTTGAGTTGAACTAACTACATTTCTTAGAGGATGACAGAACACATAGGATGAATCAATTGCCAAACAGCAACTGATTTGATATTGTCAGATATTATGTTGATGATCAAAATGTTTAATGGACGTATACATGATGCTTCTTGACTTTTGTCTTTCAGGTCCGTATTGAGACAGCTACAACACTGAAGTTAGATATCCTTTTATTGGCAAAGATGTTTGATTTAGTTCTTAATTCAGACTTACTGGAAGATAAACAATTTTAAACATGCTACCAAATTCTTCACATTATTATTTTTGTGTATCCATGGAATATTTGCTTATTTGAGTCTCGTATCGTTCTTCAATCTGTATTATTTTTCCTTAATGGTTGTTTACCTGTAGATGACTTCGAGTTCAGAACTGACCAGTTCTTACCAGTAAGAGCCTTTGTATGGCCGTATTCTGATGAGCAGATAGGTCCATAGAGGAAAGCAGGAAAAAAATATTTACCAATTTCATTTTTAAACCAGGAAAAAAAAAATTCCGATTTCATTTCAAACTGCACTATTTAGTAATCAGTGTGTGTGTATGTTTTGGGGTTTTTTTTGTGTTGGTGTGGTGGGGTTTTGTGTGGGGTTGGGGGCGGGGGGGAGAGGTGTTTGGTTTTGTGGTGTGGTGTGGTTTCTTTTTTTTAGTTTTCATAGGCCAAAACATGTAGACCCATACTGCTGCTGTTAAGGTTGCTAATGTGCAATATACAGGCAGACAATTCAACACCTTATAATATTATGACTATTACAACTTCCTAGCATTGTGTTTAGTACTGTACATACTATATATTACCAGATGCTAAGTTTCTTCATGCTAAGACAATATGAATGCTGTCTTTAACAAATATGTCTCCACACCAATGTGACTTTCCAGTATGCCTGTTCACACAGTACTTTCCAACCTGCCGTTTCACACAAATATTAAATATGTGTGTGGTTAAAATAGCACCTTAAAAACATGGACTTTCTTGGTCTCCTGTATTTGTGTTCTTTACAGTGGTCATTACTGTTGTCATTAAGTAAACAATTAAATGTTAGCTATAAACACAGCAAAGATTCATTTTGATGACTCAAATTTAGCAGGTGCTGTTTCTTATTTGATTATGGCTTCCACATTAATTGCAACTCTCTTAAGAACAAACAAAACAAAAATGTGGAGTGCATCTACACTATAAACATTGGAATTGTTTAAGATGTCCTTTTCAGTTCAGTATGTAAATTTTACCTACTAACCCGTAAGCTGGAAGACCGTACCTTTGACCTTAACAAAGCTCTCTCCTAGAGAGATGACCTTCAGCTTTACAGTATTTTATCTGTGAAGTCATGTTTAGGCTTACCAAAACATGAAAATGATGTATGTTCAAACTGTTACGTAAGAGCATATCTGGATTTTTTTGTCTTGTTTAGGCAGTGATTGGCTAGTGTGCCATTTTCCAAATGAAAGAGTAACCTTTTGCAAACTTTGTAACTGTCTTTCAAAGTTCATAGATGCCTTAGCATTGTAAGTGTACAGGAAAATCACCAATTCATGTCACCAATTGTATTTTTGATGGTCTAACCTGTAGTTGTTTGTTTTTCTTTTAGTATCTGGAATCCATGTTTACACTGCTCTTTCAGCTACTTCAAGAAGTAACACAGTGTGACACCAAAATGCATGTTCTTCACGTTCTGTCTTGTGTGATTGAAAGAGTCAATATGCAGGTATTTTTTTATAGATTTCAGTGTTAGCTTTGTACTAAGAACATGTTTTGGTTTTGGCTTGCACAAAAATGGTAGAAAAATGTCATTGATTAATAGACTGGTTATTGTAATGGTAGATGCCTGCATTGTTTGCATTACTTGGTTCTCTTTTCACTTCTCAGTTCTCATTTATCTTTTGTGTAGAATGTTCTTGCTCAGTTACTACTACTTTTTATTTACTGTGTATTTTTTGTATTGACTCATCTTTTAGAGTACAGACTTTCACTGCTTATCTTACTGCATTTCTTGCAATTTTCTTTTTTTCATTGTAATTTATTCTAATTGTTTTGTCTTATATCTGAACTAGTATTTTAGTAAGTCTTACATATTAAAGAGACATTTTGGGGGACAAAATGCTTCACACTCCTAAGGACTGTGCAGTTAAATTTGTAATCTCTTATTGGCACTGGTATGGATCACGATTGCCTATACAGCAGTCTCCTTAATGCATGAAAAGTTTCAAGTTCACATTATGAATTTTCAGTACTTCCTTCTTAGTTTTAAATTATATTCTTCATCTTACATATAAAGAAATTGAAGATGTTTTTGCAGAATTAAAAAACGAATTGTTGACTGCTTTTGTCTCAGCGGTTTTTTTTGGCAGTATTACTGTGTTAAGGACAGATAAGGACAGAGATAATGCATGGTTTTTAGCTTATCTCCTCTTTCTACAAGTAATCCTGTCTGAGAGCCAAATGAAGTTTTCCTAATTGTCCCTTGTAGGAAAAGTCAACATGACAGCAGATTTCCCTGCATTTTAGATCAGCTAGAGAAGCAGCAGAAGAACCAAGTTGAGAAAGAACCTTTGAGTCTGTTTAGGTTAATGTCTAATTAAATACTTCAGAAGACAAATAGGTGAACCTTTTAGTATTGTAGAGCATTATAGAAGAAATATGGGTTGGGACAAACCTCTGGAGGTTATGTAGTCCACCCTCTGCTCAAAGCATGGGTAACTTCAGAGGTTATTCAGCATTATTATTTTTTTTTTACTGGGACTGTTTCTGGTAGTCTTAAAGGATGCCATTATTTAGGAATCCTGTCTAACTGAAGAATATATTAGTATGAAAATATCTTTGGTTATCAAATTAAGTATTTTCTGTGTTTTATTTTACCACTCAAGCCTGATTGCCATGGACAAATGTTACCATAAGTAGTATGTTCTTTTCAAACCACTGTGCAGTCAGAAGTTACTTCAGTCACAGAGTATGGAATATGGTGTTTTAGGAAGAGGAAAGAGGAGTAAATTAAAGCAAACTCTGTATTTTTAATGTAACAACAGCAACTCTTAAATATTTCAGAAATTGTGCTTGGGATAAATTAATGGCCTTGTTTCACACATTAAGAAACCAATTTGTGTTCTGAACTTCAGATACGACCGTATGTAGGATGTTTGGTTCAGTATTTACCACTCCTTTGGAAACAGAGTGAGGAGCACAATATGCTACGATGTGCCATTCTAACCACCCTAATCCATCTCGTCCAGGTAAGGGATCAGAATCGCATAAATGTTGTCAGTATCTCCTGCAGTTCTTTCTTGGACATGCCTACATGTTCTCTGTGTGTGTGTGTGTGTGTATACATATATAGGTAAAATTAAGATCTATTTTGGTTTTATAGGCTATTTCTAAATGCTTTTCAGTCTTATAATAAAGACACGGTTCTCTGATAGTGGAGATAAACATGGCTAATGTTAAGCACTTAACTATTTTGTTTTCAGGGGCTTGTTCAGTAAAAGTAGTTCTTTAGACAGACTTGCTTGTGTTCTGGAGGGTTTGGTTTTGTAATCTTGGAATTGAACCTCCTTTAGTGACTTTATGTGAAAGAGCTTGTTCTGGCTTCCTGTATTTTCCAGCCAGCAGTAGCAGTGTCGGTCTCTTCTTAAAATTGTTGTGTATGGTTCAGACTTGATTCTGCAGTGTAGGCACATCTGTTTCCCTGTTGCTTTCCATTCAGCTCCCAGGGATGTGGAATTTCTATTTTGGTTGCAAACTTTCTGTGAAGATGAGCCATTTTTAAATCATAGGCCAAGATACGGGCCATGACAAATTTCACTTTGCCTGTTCTTTAAATTTGCATTTTAATTCAGATTAGCGTCAAATGTTCCTTGTTTAAATCATAACTGTTAAGTTTAATGCCTCTCAAGGGTGGTGTTGGCACTGAGTAATTGTGGGTCATGTTGTTTATTTAAAATACCAACCCTTTTATTGTTAATATTTTTACCATTACCTTTCTACTGCATAACCTCTGATACCTATTATATCCTTTTGCAATGATTTCTGCAACATTTTTATATAGCATATGGGAAAAAATACTTTATTTCATCCCTTCTTAATTTTCCTAGCTTTCGTGATGTTCTCTTCTGCTTTATTCATATGTTATATGAAACAGAGATAATAGCAGCTCTGAGCTGCCTGCTTTGTTATGTAATCAACTTGTATCACATCCCATTATTTGTATTTCAATCGCTTTGATTTTTTTTTTCCTTCTTTTGAGAATTTATCTGTGCTCATAATTTTCTTTTCAGCTGTACTTGAATATCTCCTCTTTTTAATGTCCGTTTTAAAACAGAATGGTCAGAACTATTAAAAGGTCTGTGGGCCAGGGACTACTATCACCTTAACTTTGTTTATGACTGTGGCTTGTACATGCAATAAGTGACAGTAATACTGAGAATAGAGGTGAACATAGTGATTCTCAGACCATTGTTTTTCTGTAGTTTTTGTAGATTTTTTTTTTTTAATACCTGTGTGTTGTAGGGAACTTCTCCAGAATATATTGCTTGCATTTATCAACAGTAGGTTTCATTTGCCCATAGTTGTTTATTTAGCTAAGTTTGTTTAGTTCACTTAGTGTCTTGCAGTTCTCAAAACTAAAGAAATGTAGATAACTTTTGGTCTCACAGTTTGCCGTGTAACATTAATAGCTATGTTGACTAACATTGTATCTAAATGGAAGTTCCTGGTAATCTGTAGTCAGACAAATGAATTTTGAACTCTTAGAATCATAGAATTAGAATTTAGGTTGGAAAAGACCCTTAAGATCAGGCAGTCCAGCTGGTAACCTAGCACTGCCAAGTCCACCACTAAACCATGTCCCTAAGCACCACATCTACACATCTTTTAAATGCCCCCAGGGATGGTGATTCAAGCACTTGCCTGGGCAGCCTGTTCCAGTGCCCGATAACCCCTTCAGTGAAGAAATTTTTCCTAATATCCAATCTAAACCTCCCCTGGTGCAGCTTGAGGCCATTTCCTCTTGTCCTATCGTCTGTTACTTGGGAGAAGAGACCGACCCCCACCTCGCTACAACCTCCTTTCAGGTAGCTGTAGGGAGCAATAAGGTCTCCCCTCAGCCTCCTTTTCTCCAGGCTCAACAACCCCAGTTCCCTCAGCCGCTCCTCACAGGACTTGTGCTCTAGACCCTTCACCAGCCTCGTTGCCCGTCTCTGGACACGCTCCAGCACCTCAATGTCTTTCTTGTAGCGAGGGGCCCAAAACTGAACACAGTACTTGAGGTGCAGCCTCACCAGGGCCGAGTACAGGGGGATGATCCCTTCTCTAGTCCTGCTGGCCACACTGTTTCTGATACAGGCCAGGATGCCGTTGGCCTTCTTGGCCACCTGGGCACACTGCTGGCTCATATTCAGGCAGCTGTCGGCCAACACCCCCAGGTCCTTTTCCATCGGGCAGCTTTCCAGCCACTCCTCCCCAAGCCTTTGGCGTTGCCTGGGGTTGTTGTGACCCAAGTGCAGGACCCGGCACTTGGCCTTGTTGAACCTCATACAATTGGCCTCGGCCCATCGATCCAGCCTGTCCAGGTCCCGCTGTAGCGCCTGCCTGCCCTCCAGCAGATCAACACTCCCTCCCAACTTGGTGTCATCTGCAAATTACTGAGGGTGCACTCGATCCCCTTGTCCAGATCGTTGATAAAGATGTTAAACAGAACTGGCCCCAGTACCGAGCCCTGGGGAACACCACTTGTGACCAGCTGCCGCCGACTGGATTTAACTGCATTCACCACAACTCTTTGGGCCCAGCCACTCAGCCAGATTTTTACCCGGCGCAGAGTATGCCCATCCAAGCCATGGGTAGCCAGTTTCTCCAGGAGGATGCTGTGGGAGACGGTGTCAAAGGCTTTAGTAAAGTCCAGGTACACAACGTCCACAGCCTTTCCCTCATCCACTAAGCGGGTCACCTTGTCATAGAAAGAGATCAGGTTAGTCAAGCAGGACTCACCCTTCATAAACCCGTGCCAGCTGGGTATGATCGCCTGGTTGTCCTGTACATGCCATTTGATGGCACTCAAGATGAGCTGCGTGGGTGGTTTTGATTCTTGATGGTAACTCGTGTCTCTTCCCTGTTTTTCTATACATGTACAATAAATTCCCTAATTCCTCTAGAGACTTACTGTAATACCTTGGCAGAGAATTTTTAAAGCCTATAGAAATTATTAGCTGTGGATTATTATCGGTGAAGGAAAAGATCTTGGTATAATTAAATAATCCTTGAACTTGAAATATCTAGAAATGTCTGTGTTGTTGGCAGTAAAAATGCAAATAAAATGTAGTATGTTCCTGAAAAAAACTGACAAATAAAACGATACATGGTTATACCGCCTGCAGAATCTGTGCTATTGAGCACTTCTTAATACGGACTATATGCCATCCCACCTTCTCTAACCCCTAGTATATCTCGTAAAAGATGTAGTAGAACTAGCAAAGATCAAGAGAAGTTCTCCTACGATGCAGGGCGGTGTCCATTCAGAAACAGACTGAATATGCAGGCAATCTTGAACTTGCAGAAAGGCATTACTATTGAGGAGGTTAACAGAGGAGAGAAAGTGGAAGGGGAATGACTAGACATTACAACTAAAGGAAAAATTAGGGTTCTTTTAAAAGTGGAGTTAGTTCAAACAAAGACAAAATATATTTTCACAATAAATAAACTGTGGCCCCCTGTGGAAGCTAAAAGTGTAGGTGGACACAAAGAGATTAGACAAATTTATGGAAGATCATTTTTCTTTTTAGACAAGTTTATTTAAATAAATAATTCCACAAAGCAGTATTAACCTAGAAACATCAAATAATTTTAAACTTAACAGTTTCCAAATATAGTAATTATGCAAAAGCAGCATTCAACTAGCCTTAGTTCTTAAGTAGTAATATTACAAAATAGGCAGTAGTTCCCAATTTAAGAATTCCATTCCTTTTAGGATTAGTTTTAATTTATGATTAGTTTTGACAATAGTTTTTAGCTTATTTTTAAAAATTAGGTTTTCTTATTAAATGATTGCTGAAAAAATTCTTTACTCTGTGTTCTTGGGAAGACATCTTTGTGTATGGCTCATGGATCATTTAAAATGTCACTGTCATCAGTCTGTGCATCTTTGTGTAGCAATGAAAACAAACCCTTCTTTTGATTCTTGGAATGTGTCAAAAGATTTAGTATGTGGTGAGGTACAAAGAGTAATTCTTATCTTGATCTTTAAAACATTTTATTCAGCATTTAGTCATTTACTATTTGTTAAAGCTGTGACTTTCCCAGAAAGAGAATGACCAGTAAATGTTTTTAGGAATGTGTATTGTTTATCATTTTTTCTTGCAGACTATTGATAAGCTGCTTGTTTTCAAAAAACTTACATAATTTTCTTAAGACATGTTGAGAGAAAGCTCAGGAGTATCAGACTGTTTTGTTGTTGTATGAAATGGATGCAAGTTCCAGCTTTGATTTCTTGAATGCGTGTACACAGTATGCAAATAGAACAGCATCACAGATCTTTTTCAGTGCTATTCTTGAAATGCTTGATTTGAGGTTTTTTGAAGTATTTTACATTTTTTATTTACTTTTATAGGGACTGGGAGCAGACAGCAAAAATCTCTATCCTTTTCTGCTTCCAGTTATTCAGCTAAGTACAGATGTTTCTCAGCCTCCACATGTCTATCTTCTGGAAGATGGTTTAGAGTTGTGGTAAGAATGTTCTTTATCAGTTTTTAATTTTTAAACTTATTTTTAAATTTTCAATTTTAAAATTTTATTTTTTATTTTTATTTAAATTTTAATTTTTAAAATGTTATTTTTGTATCCCCAGAAGGAAGAAAAAATCTAAAAAAAGCTTTGATTGTATTAAGAGTGTATATGTTCTTGTTATTTTATCTTGACATCATCTATATCATACCTTTTCTCAGAAGAGATGAGGTTAGGAAGTTAATAAAAGACACAATTAAAAATAACTGAGTAGGTAATCCATTTTCAGGCAGTAGATAGTGAGATACAGTTCTGTTGTGATAATAAACAGCAAGACAAAAAGTCTAGACTCGCTATAATGTGCATGCTAAACTAACAATTTGACCTGCTTGACTTTGGGAGCACAATGACCTAATGATTCTCGGAGCTGGTTGCTGGAAGAGATGGCGAGTTTACAAGGGTAAAATGTGGACGTTATCTTCCAGATCTCAAGCTATTTGGTGACTGAACATAAAACAAGAAGTGGCCCTGTGATCAGTTTGCTGTGAGCCTAATTTGTTTGTTTCTAGTGCAGCTGACACTCTAGGAGGAGGAAACTGTTACCTGAACTGAATTCAGCACATCTCTTTTCTGTAGAACAGGAATATATTGAGTTTGTCTTGAAATAGTGAGGGATTCCTTTGATCTGAATTCTAGATGGGCATTTGAATTACAAATACGTAACCTACAAATGATCTGTTCTATGTGCAGCAAAACTTAGATTTATAATGGTGGTGGTGGTGGGGCAGCAAGTCGAAGTGCAAGATCTTCACTAAATTTGAGACGGGATCTTAATGTATCAGTTCAGAACTTTTACATCTTCTTAATAATACTGATCTTGAGGTTGTTATTCTGATGCCTACGTGGAAGAATGATATTTTAAGATGTCCTAGAGTGTCAGAGGAATCTGGATGGAGCTGGCAGAGACAGTTGGGACTCTAATGGTTTCTTGAACCAAGGGCAGGAGAACAGCTAAGATACTTTGCATATTCAGAAATGTTATTTAAATACAGTAATCCCACACCTTAGATGTTGGAACACAGTGGAATGTGTCGCTGTGGCTTTAGGTATGAATGCAATTTATAGCTACTGTTTTCAAACCTCAGGAATTTTAAATTGATACAAACAATCCTGAGCATATAGTTATGCTTTTTTGTATGGTAATCAATGCATGGTTTCAGACCTCTCTCAAAAACAAAAAAAAAAAAAAAAAAAAAAAGGTTTGAGCTGGTTGCCACCACAGCCACTCCTTTCAGGTGTAGAGCACTACACGTGTTGTCCTTACACCATGAATATTTCTCTCTGTCCACCTTCTCTGAGTTCCCAAGCTGGGTACTTAGGCATGCTTACTACTGCATTTTGGAGGTTACATTGTCATTATAAAAAGTCAGTAGCATATTTTTCTTTCTTTTCCTACCTTAGCAAGACCCATGCCTATACTGATGGTTGTGTTGTAAGGACTACTGCTGCATTTGAAACATGCTTCAAGTAATTCTTGCACATTATTTAAGGATCATATTGATGGTTACTAGAAGTTAAAATGTTTTACATCTGTCAAAATGGTTGCTCAATGTTATTCGTGGATCATCTAAAATATTTTGCTTAATCTATTCTTAGGTTAGTGACGTTGGAGAATAGTCCGTGTCTTACACCTGAGCTTCTGAGAATATTTCAGAACATGTCTGCCCTTCTTGGTAAGTCTTTTACTAATAAAATTTCAGGGCTTTTTTTTCTACTGCTTGTGTTGTTTATGCATTAAGTAATGCTGCTGTGGCTTCAGGAACTAGGAGGGCTTGCAAAATGTTAACTATTAGAAAATGAAGATCAGGTTTTCATTGTCTGACTTTCCCATCTTCTATAATATTGACTATCTACTTACCCTAGTTCTCTTTTTTAATAAATTGAAGCTGCTTTGTACCCAAAAGATAAGACAAATTTCAGTTTATCATTTCAGCGTTTTTTTTTAAGATCCTGAATTTTAACACCAAATGTGCTGTGTTTTGGTGATACTGATTATATAGAATACTTGCCTGTTCTGCTTACAACCAAAATTATGATTTCCAGTCTGAAGAATTGAAGTTTCCATTATTAGCTTTTCTATTATTCAATTAATAACTATGTAGGATGTTTTCAAACTACCTAAATATGTCTATAAGTGTATCAATCAAGCAACACTGAAATTAAAAGCAGTAGTTTTGCCCGAGTTGTTGACAAAATATAAACTTATTAATGAGGATTAAGGTTCAGTGCTTAGGAAATACTGATATTTGGGGTGCTTTTGCTTTGTAATTAAAGGGAGTATAAAAATTTTGTGGTTTAATTTTATTATGTAAATATGTTTTTTGTTTAATGAAATCTTTAGCTGTGCTTTTGTAGGTTGTGGAGCTAATACAGAAAATGGATTGTTTTTTTAGAGGAATTTGTTTATAAAATTACAGAGTTTAACTTCTTAATTGTTGTTTTCAGCACTTAATATTTTACTCTGACTAAAGGTCAATAGAAAGTTACATCATGGTGGGTAGGTGCAAAATCACACCTTCAGTTCTTTCTCTGTGTATACTAGATCTCTAATGACAAAATTGCTCAGGAAAGTGGTGTTTTGTGGTGGTTTTAGTATTTAACTCCAGAGCTGCCTCCTAGGTTCTGTAGCTGCCAGATACTTACTATTTGTCTTCATTCATATCTATACACTGTCTTGGTTACAGCTGGGATGACTTTCTTCCTAGTAGCTGGTATAGTGCTGTGTTTTGGACTTAGTACGAGAATAATGTTGGTAACACACTGGTTTTGGTTGTTGCTAAGTAGTTGTAGTGCTTATACTAAGCCAAGGGCTTTTCAGCTTCCCATGCTCTGCCAGCGAGGAGGTGCACAAGAAGCTGGGAGGGGGCACAGCCAGGACAGCTGACTGAGATTGGCCAAAGGGATGTTTCCTACCATATAACATCATGCTCAGTATAGAAAACTGGAGCTGGCCGGGGGCAGGAATTGCTGCTCAGGGACAGGCTATCAGTCACCAGGTGGTGAGCAGTTGTTGCATTGTGCATCACTTGCTTTTCTATATTCCTTTAGCAGTAATACTAATATTATTGTTTCCTCTTCCTTTGCTGTCCTATTAAACTGTTTTTATCTCAACTCATGAGGTTTTTTTCCCCAGTTCTCTCCCTATCCTGCCTGGGGGAGAAAGGGAGGCAAATGAGTGGCTGCTGTTAGTAGTAGATAGTGTCTCCTACAGGAAGCTTGCACTACACAAATGGTTGTGATTTTCATAGTTGTGTCACACTGCCAATCTGCTCGAGTTAAATTCAGAAATACTCTGTATATGTGGCTTGTTTATATTTGCTACTGCTATTTTCTCCCCACCCTATCCTCCCTAGTCCTCATGCAATACTTTCCAGGGCAGAGATTAGTATGAATGGAAACCTTGGCATACTATTCTAACAAAAGGTGGAGGTATTCAGGAATATTCTACACTTGTAATAATTTCCTTATTTTATAAATGAATCCTGGAGAATAGTAATGTTCTCCTTTGGAAAAAATACATCCTCAAGAGAATGTTCCGTGTTCTGAAAAATAAACGCTATTGTATGATGCTAGTAGAGCAAGTAGTACACTTAAGCTAGGTAGGTTTTCCTTAAGGTGAGGCTTCAAACACCCTTATGTCAAATTGTTTTTTTTTTTTTTTTTATCAGGGATGCGGGTGAGTGGCAAAATCACTGATTACCACCATTACAGCTGATGTGTAATCATAGACCAGTTTCCTCATGTAGTCGTCTTGCACTACTTTACTTCCTGAGCATTTTTCTAAGAAACTAGTTTTCTGAGTGTCATGTCAGTCAAAAATTTTTATTACTGTAGGCCAAAATGGTGCACATTTTGCCAGAAAGTGGAAACCATTACGGTATGCTCTTTGCCTGCAATTCCCTTCTGTTTACATCAGGAGAATCTAGCTGGACAGCCCCCACGTGACACAGCTGTGGCACTGTGATGTTGAAATGGAGCTTGAGTCTTAAATTAGTGCTAGCCTTATTTTAAAACATGTTAGCTACAAAAACAGTACAATTCGGCCATCCAGTACCCCTTAGGCAGCTGCTTCATTCATTCAGTATACTTGAAGAAGGGATACTTCACTTAAATGCAGTGCAACAGCACAGTTTAAGCTGCAGCCCCTTGCAGAAGAAAATGTATTTATCAATGATGATCAACTGTGCAAGTTAATTAAATCACCATTCAGTCTTAGTTCTGTAGTACAGTTTCTTCAGTTTCTTCTGGGTGTTTTAACTGAGAATTCTGGAATAGTGTCCTATTATAGATCAACATCATTGAACTAGGAGAGACGGAAAAGAGGGAGAGAAGTAGCTCATACGTGAGATTTTTGGACGTTAGAGGTATATAGCAGACCCTGTCCTGCTGAAGAGGAGGAAATAGATGTGGCAAGAATCATCAAAATAGAGAGGGAGAAGAGATGTTTTAAGTCTTTCATAAACGTTATTTCTCAGAGGTATTCATATAGAATAATAGGGAACAAACTTCTGTGGGAATTGAACAGTGTATGTAAATAGATACAGTTCAGCTTTGATACCTCAGACCCAAAGGGACTGTGGAAAATAATACTAATAACCATTTATATAAAAGTAGACAGTTTGGTTATGTTTAAGGAGATAGGATACAGACAATAGGCTGGATTGTGTATTATTCAGGTTGTTGGTTATTCATTTGTTGTAGCTTTTGCTTTGTGTTAATTGCCTTTGTGGGCAAGGTCTTGTGGGACTTGGTTGTGACTGTACGCAATATTTTTTTCAGAAAATTCAGGAGGTGTGCAGTGATAGATTGCTGGTTCTGATCCAGGACCCTTAAGAGCTCTTTGAGCATCTAGTGTTTCCCATTGGATTTGGGACTTTAGCTTAACCATCAAAGTACAAAATTTGATTTCTGATTTCTGTGTTATAACAGTACGTTTTCTTGAGCAAAGTGATATAAAACTGAATGAGATACGGATTGTGTCTGGTAGTTTTTGAAGTGTGCTATGGATATCACTTAATAGAAAGGTGTTGCTGTGGGTTTTTTTTCCTGTTGGTGAATGCATGTTTAGATGACTGCAAATGAGTATATCATCTGTTGCACAATTTTTTCTAAGTGCTCTTAAGGTACTTGCCAAGACTATATACTGCACAAGCACTTGTTTGTCTGTCATTGCTTTCTGGCCCACCAGTAAGACCTTACAAACCTGAACTTTGAAGGCCCCTATGCTGCCTCCTCTAGTGCTTTCTCTGCTGGAGCCAATTGTCTTATTGACAAGAATATACTTTCAGCTTTCTTTGACTTTCATTCCTAACTGAAATTTACAGCCTAGAGAAGTAATTGCTTGCCATTGCTTCTCCTGCATCTTTTAGGAGATTATTTTAAAACATGCTTATCTGTTGGCAAGCAGTTCCAATGTGTGATGCATCAAAAGATGGTTTGAGACTTAATTAATGGGGTTTTTTAGTGATTCATTCATTCATACCAGGTTTTTCGTTATTTCAACAGGCCTTTGTCATGGCCATGTCACAGGCCTGTGGCATATGTCACCATAGGTATATGTCAGTGCAGTTGACAGCTCCTTAGTTTTTAACAGTCAACTAAAAGGGGAACAACATAGAAATGTTTTTGATTTTTTTCTTTTTTAACTAGTCTGAAAGTAATATGTAGTTGTTCCTTTCCATATATATTTGTCCTTCTGAAAAGAGCTTTTCATACCCATTTCAGGATACTACTGCTGTTGGAACTGGATATCAGAGGAGTTGTACAAATCAATTAGATTTGCCTTTCAAAGTAATCAATACTGTCCTTAAAGATGCAGGAGTAGAATGTTGCATTTCATATGAAGGCTTGATTTCACTTGCATAACTGACCTTCCTTCAAAGACTGTGGTGCCATCACTGGTGTACGATAATCGTTTGCAGCATAATTGTCATATTTGTTTTTCATATCAGCACTGCTGCTAATGTTTAAATTCTACTGAAATATAATTGCTCTATACAGGGGTTGCAGAGGTTCTTTAATGCATCTCTCAGTGCAGCAGATTGAATAACATGAACTGGAGGAACACATTAATTCTCTGAGGATGAATGCATTTCTGTACTGAGACTGCTTTGAAGGACAGCTGAATCTGATACAATTTCAGGTTGGGAATGTGGTCAAAGTCAAGACATACCTGTTTCAAGAAGCATCAGGTTTAATGTGCCTGTGCTGTACTTGTAAAGGTAATGGCAAAAAGCAGGTTACTGGAATTGGAATAATTCCTCTGATCCCCAGCAAAACCCAGACGAGCACATTAATTAATTCAGAAAAAAGATATGTTTGATTCAGGAAAACCTGGCAAGAGAATTGATGCATGATTGTTTCTTAAATGTCATCAGTCGAAGGTGATAATCTTTCTAGCCAAATGCTTTTACTAAACATTGAGCTTTATGCACAGATGAGTGACTGAAATTTCATTGTTTCCATGACTTACATCTTACCTGGTTTTTCCTTCTGGCCTGAAATAACTTACTACTTGCAATTTTGCTGCTTGCACTTTATTACCTTTGTATCACTTCTCACAGAATCACAGAATGGAAAGTTATAGAAAGCTTGGTAGCACTTCATGTTTATATGACCATTTCTTTACAATTTGTCTGCTGCATCAGCATCTGAAATTTAAAACGTGGTTGTGTCCAGTAAGAAAAAACCCAAACCTGCAGACCTCTAAGGAGAATGCAGTAGCTTCAAGAAATGTGTAACACTAGTAATATGCTACTAAAGCTAATTTATAGATGTACTGGAATCTTTTGATAAGGATATTGGATGGATAAGTGAAAAATCATCTCTTTTCAAGTCAAGATATGTAAATATCCAAAATAAGTGATAACAAGACATGACCTTTCTAAGCACTGAGATATGAAAGTACTCATGCATTCAAAGCTGTCCAATGGCCTTGTCAGATAACAGGAGCATTAATGTTCTTTCTAATGGGAGGGAAAAGAAGAGAACCTGCTAAAACTCCCCGGAACTTTTCAGATGTTATAATGGAAAATCAACCATGGTTTCTACCATGTGATATTTTTTGTGGAAGTTTTTCTGTATAAGTATCACTAGGTGTAAGCCACACTTTCATACAGGCTGCATTCATGTAAGCCATGGAAGACATACCAGGTCTTAGCCAGCTGCTGCTGTTTGTTTAATTTGGTAAGGAATTTTATTTAAAACTTTTATATAAGTATTTTCCTGTTGGCTCTCCATGACGATTTTATTGGAATATTAATTAAAGGTGGTGGAGTGGAAGTCCACTTGCTTTACCAAGAATAGTCTGTCTCCCAAATTGGCTATAAGAAAATTTAGCAAGCCCTTTGAGGTTTTTTGGTCTTCTGTTTTGTTTTCAGACAACAAGGGCTGTTGGCTTTCTGCACCAGTATCAACCTCCATATGAAGCTTTGAAACCTTTTGGTTTTGCTATGAATTGTGTTTATAGATGTTCGGTGGGGATTTTGTTTTTAAAACAGTCGTACAGGTACTGCCTGAGGACATGTCTTTTTTTCTCTCTTCAAACTGTTGCTGTATGCTATCTCCTGTGTGTGTCTGTCTCTCAAATGGATATGCTTTGCTTACTGAAATACTCGGAGGTATGGCCTAAAGCTCTGTGTGTTTCAGTCCAAAAGCTCAGTGCCATTTGATGTGGCTCAAATCTTTATTTCACTCTTTCCACTCAGCATTTACTGACTCAAATGTGAGAGAGATCATTTATCAGTAATTGCAGGTCTCTTAAGTATATGTTTCATTTCTTCCATCTTTAATACCTTCTTAGCCCACTATCACATCCAAAACTTGGCTCTTGACTTTTTTTTAATTAGCATTGGCTTTTGAGGTCATAGGATTTCTTGTGCTTCCATTTGAGAACATGAGAGCTGTTATCATCCCTCTTGTTACTGTCTCTGGCAGGGAGGCAGAACCTGAATGGTACTGAATCTAAGAGAACTTTTTTCTATTTGTAGGCATCTGGCACTTAAAAGCTGTGTGAGGAAAAAGACTTTTAGAAGTGAATCATTTTAGTTGTACTTCAGTTTGGTGATGAGGTTCTGAATTGTGATTTCTTTTTTCCAGAGCTGAGTTCAGAAAACCTCAAAAATTGCTTTAAGATCATCAACGCTTATATTTTCTTATCGTCATCTGAATTTTTACAGGTATGTTACCATTTAACATTGATTCATATTAGCACCTTAGCTCCCTACTGCCAAACTATTTTTTCTCTCATGTTGGAAAATATTGTACACTCAAACGTTTATATTTTTATTCATTTATGTATATACATGCATATTGTTCTAATGTTAGCTCTTTATGGCACATGGTGGACACTCAATCAAGACAGATTTGACAAAGATTATTTAGAATTAATGTTTTGTGGATTAATTTAGTACTTTGGTACCTGAAAAGGTCCTATGCAGACTATTAATAGTTACTCTAATTATCGTACCAGACCAAAATTATGATCATAAATTCTAGCAAGAATTGAACTAGAGTTGAAATATATACATAGCTATAAAACGTGTTTGCATAATACCTTCTTTTTCATTTAATTTCAGATGTATGCTGCTGACTTATGCCGGTCATTTTGTGAACTTTTGAAGGACATAACTACTGAAGGTCAAGTTCAAGTTTTAAAGGTAGAGTGTAATAAAAATAATACCCAGATATTCAGCTCTATACATCCATTATTCTTGCTAGTGTTTTGTCAGGTTAGAGTAATACTTTCAAGTATGATGAATGTAGAACATGTAGAAGAAAACAGCTTATTTAGCATACATTGACATTGGCGTTAGTGGTGTTTTAAACTACATATTTAAAAGTGTGTGTGTGTATAGAGAGTGTGTGTATACACACGTGCATTTTTTTAAAAATATTACTTTTCCCAAGAGAAGGTTAGTATAGCCTTAAATAGAGCACCTTAAAAGACAATCGCCTAACACACTGTTCCTATACCCTCTCTGCAATGCTTTCATTACTTCATGTGATTCCAAAGTGGTGTCCTTAGGTAAATGAGTTCTAAGCTAGCTTGAGTCCTCTTTGTATAGATGGATTTAGATTAGAGTCTCTGATATCTTTCCCATTTGATTATTTTCTAGATTACTAGAGAAAGGTGGTTAGTGAAGGCCTTGAATGTTTATGAAAATGGTTTGTTCTACAGCCTGGCAACAGCACACTTAAACAGCCAGATGACCAGTCACTGCATTGTGAAAATAATGCTATGTATAGAAAATCTTGAGAGCATTGAGTTGCAACAGAAGGATTGTGTTTGGGTCAAAGTAACTTGATTTAATCTTTGGCTGTCAGTGGACTCATGGAAGTTGTAGAAAGCTAATCAAAGTTGCTTATTTCTAATTGAATTTTAGAATGGAGAAGAGTACCACAGTACAACAGAAAAGATACACTTCTAATTACAAAATAAAAGGGCAAAATCAGTCTGATTAATGAGTTTTAAGAGTTGTCCTAATTCAGTTTTCAGCTTGGTTCAGAATTCAGAAAAAAATTCATTATTTGGATGAAAAGGCCACATTAAGAAATGATTCAACCCTAAAGTCAAAATCATACTTGTGTGTTAATAATCTAGGTTCATTTTGAGTGTTTCTAATCAAAATGTGCAACGGTAATTATCTAATTGCTGTATCTAACCATCCAAATCTGAGTTTTGTCTGTACCGTTGTAGTGGTTTAATCCCAGCTGGCAACTAAACCCCACACAGCCGCTCACTCACTTCCCTCCAAGGGGGATGGGGGAGAGAATCGGAAGACTAAAAGTGAGAAAACTTGTGGGTTGAGATAAAGACAGTTTAAATAAATGAAAAGCCACACGCACAAGCAAAGCAAAACAAGGAATTCATTCACTACTTCCCATTGGCAGGCAGGTGTTCAGCCATCTCCAGGAAAGCAGGGCTCCATCACGTGTAGTGGTTTCTTGGGAAGACAAATCACTCTGAACGTCGCCCTCTTCCTTTTTCTCCCCTTCACAGCTTTTATATGCTGAGCATGATGTCATATGGTATGGAATATCCCTTTGGTCAGTTGGGGTCAGCTGTCCCAGCTGTGTCCCCTCCCAATGCCTTGTGCACCCCCAGCCTCCTCGCTGGTGGGGTGGTGTGAGAAGCAGAAAAGGCCTTGGCTCTGTGTAAGCACTGCTCAGCAGTAACTAAAACATCTCTCTTATCAACACTGTTTTCTGCACAACTCCAAAACATAGCCCCATAGTAGCTACTATGAAGAAAATTAATTCTATCCCAGCCAAAACCAACACAACCCTATCAACCAGTGTTGATCCCTTTGCTAATACAAACAACAATAATAATATTATATCTACTAATTTTTTTAATATTCGTTTTCCTTTTCAGTATTTAATACCAGTAAGAAAAATAATCATACAGTTCAATTTTTGTAACTGCACATTTGAAAAACTGGCAAGATAAAGGTTAAGTAATAAGCCTGTGTACATATGTGTATTATTATAAAAACTGTGTAGGTGATTTTATGATTAAATAAGCACCAAATGATCAAGACTTGCTTTTTATTTTTTCTGTATTTCTGTATGACCACTAGAACCTAAAAGGTCTAGAGCCACAAGCTTTTACAATCTTTATTGAATGTTGGATGTATGTGCTCTCTCACACTCCTTTGTGTAGCATGCTTGCATTTGTATCGTGACATAGTGTTCAAACAGTCTTTGCTTTTGGCATAAGTTGCTATTGTAATGGCAACAACTGCTTAAAAAGAGTTGCTAGGAGTTTTTCAAAGTACTAAAAAACCCTATTTTCACAAACTTCAAATGGTATTATGAAAGAGATGTTATGAAATTCATAAGCTTCTGAAATACTAAGCATGATACTTTAAATGTGCCTTTTGAAGAATTTCAGGAAAAAAAGTTCAGGTATGCACTGAAAGATAGTTGAGTGGTAACTGTAGTGTATCACTACTTATGTTTCCAGTGGCTGCACTAACTGGGAACTCTGTGTTGTTTATAAAAACTTGGACTTGAGTTCAGTTCGTTATAAATGCAACGGAGGAAAAAAAATGATCCCACCTACCTCTTTGGTGGGTTGCACAACTGCTTGCAGAATCCCAGGGCAGAAGACAACAGGAGAAGGTGATAGTCCTCCCCATTTGTCGTTCTTGCTGTGAGGAGCTTAAGGACTCTAGTTCTGGAGTTTAAAATGTCAGTTCCTCTCCAGCAATGCTATTATTTAGAGTCTATAGTTGGGCAAATCTCTGATGCAGCAGCTTTTAATTAGATCTCTAAAATGCTGCTATTACAGTATCATTTATCCACTTGGCTCCCCAGTGTGGCCTTGCATTAGCCACAAGGTTTGTCCAGTATACTTTGAACACCTTCCTAGTATGCCTGCTTGCTTCCAGAGGGATAACTGAGCTATAATCCATGTAAGTATTTTTACAAAAAGGAGAATGTTTTGTGAGGCATTGCTATGCTGACTTGTTAAACAAAAAAACCCTAAGATAAATATTGAGAACAGAAATGCCCAGGAGTGTTCTCTGAAATATTTTCCTACAAACAGCTTTGGCTGGCTTAATAACAGACATTAGAACAGTAAATAAATGGATAAGGTTGAAAAACACTGATTTTGACTGATAAGATGATTTATCCCAAGATTGCTGAGGCTTGATGTGACTTGATTTTCTGATTATCTGAGACAGACAATAAAAGGTTTGAAAAGACTCTGTATGAGGAATGAATGAGTTAGCCAAAACTTCCCCCACTTATTTTCCCATGTACTGGAAAAGTTATGTTCACCTCCATATAACAGTATATTAAAGCTCTACAAAATTGAGAGGCATTGAAAGGGGTCAACTGCTTAATATCTTTCTCAAGGCAAGAAATAGAGGGCATTAAATGGAGCTGGTTAGGAACAATATTCAAAAAGAAGAAAATATTTAGGGGAGACTGGACGAGAGCACAGAACAGTGGTTTCTTGGAAGTCCCTTTGAGCTGAAAGTAGGTGGAGACTGAGAATAGCGTTTAAGGGAGGTACCTCTGTATGCTTTATAAACATCAGTGTATAGGCGTGTGGTCTCTGTCCTTACTACCCATAGGAGCGAACAGGTGTTGGCCCATTATTCTCACAGCCTCTTCCCCTCTCCATCTCAGTACAAGGGGAGAGCCCAAACAGCTGGGTGAAAGAATGCCTGAAGAACACAGGAAAAAAAATTACTTCAGGGAACAGCTCATGGGGGGAAAAAAAGAGCTGATAAGAAAAGGGTGAAGAATGTAAAAACTGGGAACCATAGCAGGGTACTGAGAATAACACATCTGAGAGCACTAGTGGTTACTTGATCACCTGCAAAGAGATGGTGGGTCCTAATCAATGGCTCTTCAAAAAAGTGACAGGGTGAAGGTATGGAAATAAGCCTTAAACTGCTGGTACTCCTCCCTGCCAACCCCCCTCATCAAGCTGCTTTTCCTGGAGCCTTATCAAGGTCCTTCCTTCCAACCCACCTCATCAGCTTTGCCAGGGCCAGGAGGAGGCTAATGAGGAAGTGCTTGGCTAGGTGGGTTTCACTTGGTGTGTCAGTTCTCATCAGGGCCGTAATGCAGATCAGGTTTGCAGGGTAATTCACTAGAATATACTTTCAGCAATCCTGGGGTTTGCTGATATTTAATGGTAGACATCCTACCAGGACTTTATAGACCAGTATATGTAGTTTTAAAGCTTCAGTTAAGATTTTTAAATGTACTTTACTAATTGTCTAATTTGCTTTTGTTCTTAAGGTTGTGGAAAATGTCCTAAAAGTAAACCCTGTTTTGGGTCCTCAAATGTTTCAACCTCTTCTGCCATCAATATTCAGGGGGATTATAGATGGGGAGGTAAGAGTTACTCTTTAACTACTCTCTACTTTTTCTTTCGAACAGAAAATTACCTTCTGTTATCTGGCCCGGTTTTCTCATATTGATGTTGCATTTTGTCTTGTTTTAAGAGCGTCTGATAGAACTTTGACAGCTATTCTAAAAGTCTGTAAAAGTAACACATTAGCACAAGAGTTAAAGCAATATATCCATCATTTATTTTGTCATCTAGTGTTTATTTTAATAAAATAACACAAATTTTATTCTGCTATTCATTCACTGTCAACACCGATAAGGTGCTATGACTATGCTTAGTTAGATCCTTTGTAGGTGTTGGAATTATTTGCTGGGGTTTTTTAAAGACACTTACACTACTCCTTTTTAAGTGTACCTGCACCAGGGAAAAACAAATTGGACAAGGAGAAGATTGACTTGACCTTGTTTTTCTAATGGACAGATCCAATATGAAGAGCTGAAGGACGTGAGAATGCTTTGTGTGAGACAGAAGAGGCTTTAAGATTTTGCTCGCTTAGATGTCTTAAGTTCTCACTTTTCTCTCTCTTTGCCTTCAACAAATTTCCATGTTGGATAAAAGGGAGTAAAATCCAATATGCTTTAACTGTGTTGAACCTTGCAGTACTAGCAGGAGGAAAAAATACTTTAATCAGCAGAATCAGTGGGTGGAAGTCTCTATGCTTTTGACTTTTTTGATCAAAACATTTGCTTTTTTGAGAGTTGAAGACTTTCACATATCAATATTTGGCTCCCATTATTATTGAGTTAAATAACATTTTCCAAGATTAAGCCAAGTAATATTACTTAGCAATGTACTTTTTTGCTGAACAGAACACAAAAAAGACAGTTGTTTGAACAGTTTGCAGTTTAAGATGACACAAAACTGGAGAGTGGATTATTAAAGTGTCTTCTGATTCAAGACTGTAATAAATTCATTGCTCCCTGCTCAAAAAGGTATTAATCTGGGTTGATGTTTTCAGGTAAATGTTGGCATTTTGTTTTTCTAGTAGGCAATTCTACAAAATAGAATCATAGAATTACAGAATAGTTTGGGGTGGAAGGGACCTTTAAAGGTCATCTAGTCCAACCCCGCTGCAATTAGCAGGGACATCCTCAACTAGATCAGGTTGCCCAGAGCCCCATCCAGCCTGACCTTGAATGTTTCCAGGGATGGGGCTTCTACCACCTCTCTGGGCAACCTATTCCAGTGCTTCACCACCCTCATTGTAAAAAAAATTCTTCCTTATGTCTGGCCTGTATCTTCCCTCTTTTAGTTTAAAACCATTACCTCTTGTGAGGTGCACCCGGGACCACTTCTTGAGCTTGTCCAGGTCCCTCTGGATGGCATCCCGTCCCTCAGGCGTGTCCACCACACCACTCAGCTTGGTGTCGTCTTCAAACTTGCTGAGGGTGCACTCGATCCCACTGTCTGTCATTGACGAAGATATTAAACAGTACTAGTCCCAATACGGACCCCTGAGGGACACCACTTGTCACCAATCTTCATGTGGACATTTAGCCATTGACCACTACCCTGCGGATGAGACCATCCAACCAGTTCCTCATCCACCGAACACTCCACCCATCAAATTCATCTCTCTCCAATTTAGAGAGAAGGATGTTGTGGGGGACCGTGTCAAAGGCCTTACAGATACTGTTAGATGCTGAATTTAATACAATGAAATCTGTAGCTTCTATTTGAAATTAAAAGTAATAACAAAAGATAATAAACTGATGAGCTTATTACTGTATCCAGTTAATTTTGAGACACTTGCAGATTAATCATTGGCAAATGTCTTATAGTTTCTCTCAGTGAAATAAGTAATGACAACTTCAGAAATACTAAGTACTTCTTACTGTTACTAAAATTGTAAACAGTAATTTTGAAACATAATCAACTTTGAAAGTAATTTTTTAACAGTACAATATACTGTTTATTCCTTAATATGCAGGTTTTTAAATTTAAAGTAAAATCAGCTTGCAAATTGTCTTGGCTGTTTGGAGGAAACCGACTTTGAGATTGCCATAGTTTTCCTATTGTAAGAATCAAGACACTGTAGTAATGATTGCTCGCCTAGTCTTGTGTTCTTAGAGGGTTTTAAATGACAATTTATAAGTTCAAATTTAATAAAATACATAAAGGATGCATGCAAGTATTTTCCATGTATTTCTGCTCTATATGTTAAGTATTTTTTCTCTTAATTAAACTAAGCCCCCTTTGTTTTGGTTTACTTTTATTTCAGAGATACCCAGTGGTGATGTCTACTTATCTGGGGATCATGGGTAGAGTTCTACTACAAAATGCGGGGTTTTTTTCATTACTTTTGAGCCAGATGGCATGTGAATTGGGTCAAGAGGTAAGGATTTTTGTCTTGGTATTTCAGCTGGATTGCATGTGGAAGTCTTGTATTCTTTTGACCTGAAAGAACTTTTCCTTCTCTTTCATGCTTGTTCCTCCCCAGTCCGCCTTAGAAAGGGGCCCTTTCCTCTCCTTTGGTCCTTCCCCTGAACATCCTGCAACAAGTTTTACATGTTCCCACAATTACTTTAAAACATCTCATTAAAAGTTTTACACAGTCTTTAAATTCTTCCTGCTGTATCCCACAATAAGCCAAATAAACCCCTTTAGTTTGCATGGTATTGCAGGGTGAGAGTTTCTTTCCTTGTGCCATCTTGCCATCTTGCACCAGGGATAATGGTTTAATCGTTCTCCAGTGAGTTTCTAGGACTATTGGGTTCAGTGTGCCCTGGATTCACTGTTGAGGTTACTGAGGTTCTTTTGCTACAAGTGTTCTACTATGTCTTATAGTGAAATTTAGTAATTTTCTTATCCTTAGGTACAATACAGTTTTCATACAGGTAAAGACAAGTCTTTTTTTTATTTGTCATCGGTGATGGTAAAACAGAGAGTAAGTTCACATGCTTTATATGTATTAGACAGTTATAGGAAAACTGAGTAATTCACTGTTCTGAATCAGTGTCCTGTCCATTAATTAAATGCATTTCTAACTTCTAGGTTACAATTAATGGTGAGGGGGTTTCAGGGCTTGGAATCACTGTCAGAGAAAATTTAAAAAATACCTGTTGCTTGCTACTTCTGTCAGGTATACATAACTATATGGTGTCTTTCCCAGATAGAATAATGTATTCAGTTAGTAGAAAAATTAAAATAAATGGTTTTCTAAATATGCTGAAGTACTCATAAATGAAAAGGAACATTCTGTTTCCCATTGCAGTTGGACCAAATTCTTGGTAACATGATTGAAATGTGGGTTGATCGGATGGATAACATCACTCAACCAGAAAGAAGAAAACTTTCCGCTTTGGCATTGCTTTCACTTCTGCCATCATTGAATGGGTAAGCAAATGTACAGTGCCTTAAATAAGAATGCTTCAAAGGCCCTTAAGATGGTTTTTAAGGTATTTCATAATTCTGCAGATAAATATTCCAATTTAAGTAGTTATATTGCCTCTTTTTTTTGCCAAGAGAAAGGTAGAAATTTAATGCTGCTTCTTATTAACTTCTTATTTGGCTTCCTAGCAATATAGTAACCTTTCTTCTATTTAATGGAAAATGTCATTTAGTAAAACTGAGGAAACAGCGCTGCATATTTTATTGTCCATTCTCATATTAATATTGAACTAGCTGCTTCTCTCATCTGTGATTAAGTAGTTGCTTTAGTTGGCATGTTAATATTTTGGTATCCCTTCCAGGGAACAATGTTTGTTCAGTTTTCTTTCCTGTTGTGGGTAGATCTGAACTTTCATCCTGGTTTTCCCCTTTATGACATTAAATGGAAGAGTTGCTGGGAAAGACTGTGAAACAGTTTTTGCACTGTAGAGTTCTATAGCAAGCAGCTTTTACTATCGTCCTTTCTCTAGCCATCATCATTGCTGAATGTACATATACGATGAAAGTTTTTAATGAAAATACTGAATAGTGTTACACTGACTTCTAAATTGTCACTACTAGAATTCATGTGTAACACATGTTTAGGTGAGAGTTCAGTCCATACTTACCTTCAGATTATTCTTGTCTGTTTGAAAGTCAGGAAGACGAGGCTGCATGAGTTTACATTTAGTCTGCCAGATTTCCTGAAAAGTCTTAAGTATTATCTAATGGGAATTTAGATGTTGCTCACAAATCTTGAAGGTATGTTAGTATCTGTAAAGCTGTAGAATATGTAGTCACTACGTAAAAAATCAGGGAACTCTTACATGAAAAACTTAGAGGCTTCATTGCTTTTAAAGTGTACAGAAGCTTTCCTTTTTTGTCCCAGATCATCAGGACAAACATCTAGCCAAAGGTGAACCAAGCAGTTGCTTTATGAGAAAGCTTCTGTTGTTTTCAGTAAATGTAACAATGTTATATTACTTATGAGTGTATTCAAAATGTTCTTACAGAGGTGTTATCTAAAATTTAAGGTGCTGAACTGCATGTCTGTCTTCCTGTGAAGTTTCTTTTAAAGAGAGGAAGGAAAAAAAGAAACTGCTTTAGATAACCATGTTATTTTGAACTACCTTCAGCTGCTCCAAATTTCCTGCTGTAAGAGCCAATTATTTCTGGCAGTCCTTAACATAATAAAACCTTCTGCAAATGACAGCTTTATTTTTTCAGATACTGAAATCATTTAAGAAAGCCACTTCTCAAATAAAAAGCTTCTCCTTAGTGGACATATTTATGTCAAAACTATGAAAATTTTACTATACAACTGATACACTGCCAGGGCCAAACATACCTTCAGACAGAATGTGTGAAATTGATTCTGTCAAGTGATTGTTCCTTCTACTACCGAACAATGAGTCACTCTGGTTTTGGTGTTTCATAGGGATTATATTACATATGCTTGCTGCATCTGTCTGAAACTTGTGTTAAAAATAAAATCTTTCAAAAGCAGGCTTCTTGTGCAAGTCCATTTGCAAAGTTTAAGCAAAAATGTTTTAAATACAGTATTTAAACAAAATATTTTGAGTCATATAAACAATGTTTTCAAGAAAAGCTTAAGTAATTTTTCCTGTTGGAGTACCTCACTAACCAGGTTCCTAATTAGATACTACTTCGGCCATCCAAAGCTAGTTGAAGTTTTCTCAGCTGCAGGGGCAGAACAGAATTTTGTTTCCCAAGGATGGCCGTGAGACAGGCTCGCTTGTAAAGGCCAAGCTGAGGGTGAGCTTCTGCCCTCAGCTTGCTCCTGTACAATGGTCAGGGGTGGTACCAGCTGCAGATTTTCAACTTTTTCAGATTTTTCAAGATTCTGCTATAGGGAAAACAGGCATCTGCACTGTGTCTAGCACTTCCTGAGGATTTTGCTCTTTTTGCCAGTTGCTTCCTCTAGCCTATAGTTGGAGCTGTCCCAAGAGCATCAGGTTATTTTAGAGAGGAAAGGGAGGGAATAGACAGAAGTACTGGGGGAAAAATGAAGATAACGTGTATTCTTATTCTTCCCTCAGAGTTGCTTTATGGATGAAATGTTGGGGAAAATACTAAGGAGTGACCTTTTTCATTTTCCCTTTAAACTCTATAAGTATTAATTCATTGCTTTTAGGTACTTTTCTAGTTAGTGGTCGTTTTTATAACTTATACGCACATGGACTTGGGACTTTCTGCTTTTTAGGGGAAGCTAAAACTTCCATCATTATTCATTTAAAACCACTATGGCAAAAATAATTTCCTATTTTAAGTATAGCGCCTCTGACAGCGTCACAAATGAAGGATTTTAGAGCAGATAAGATGGGAATTGCTGCAGAGCAGTTGTAGTTCACAGTGGTTCTCGGGCCAATTAGTTGGACTAAGTGGGTTATAAAGTGACAGTTTTAGCTAAACTATAGCTTTCTTGTCCAGACAATATCATCCAGAGATACATGCAGTGACATGTCTTTAGTACCAACAGTACCATTGCATTCATCATGTATGCGTATAGTCCTTCGATCCAGCATCCTGTTTATCTTCCTACACACAGCTGCACATTGCGTTAGTCTTTAGAAGTTCATATTAAAAAAAGAACAATAAGTGCTTCTTTCCCGATTAGTGGGTTGCAGCACCTTTTCACTTAGCAGTAATTTCCTGGTATTACTTGGGGGTTTTGCATAAACTAAATACCACCTAATTATCTGCATTTGCTATCTGAGTCTGGCCATTCAATGTTAGCATTTTTTTGTGTCTGACTGATATATGCATCCATATTTTCCACATTTTGTACTCTTACTGCCTGTTTGCCACTCATATCTATCCATGTGCGTTTTCATTCATTTATTAAAAGCTCTTGGTACTTCATAAGATATATTAGACTTTTGTCTTTAAACTGATGTTTATAACAGTATAGGGTCCAGTAAAAAGATTTCGGCAGTAAGGATGCATTTACGGAGTAATGATGTTTCCATGTTCAGCACAGGAGGGAAGTATGCATAGACACACAATAGCGAGAACAGTGAGGGTTTTTTGAAAAACGCAAAAGGACTTGAAATTTGGTGGAGGAGAATCATATCTGAGCTAGGATGTGAGACATGAGAGGTGACAGTAACCTGGATGGGTACATTCAGAAATGTCATAATTTTCTGCTCCAGTTCAGTCATATTCCAGTTTGTCTACAATCTTAATGACTTGTTTGTGAACCATCAGCTTCAAGAGTACTCTTCTAGTACAGTACAGTAGATGTAGTTGAGTGTTGCTGGATGTGCCCTTGGTCCCCAAAACAGTGCCTCGTGAACATGGTCAGGAACAGCAGCCTAACTTTTCTTTAGGCCATTGTGGAAAGGATGTGGGCCCCCACCACTGTCTCAGGTGCTACGTTTTGTGATACACATCTTCAGCATTCTTTATATTTCCTGAGACCAAAGCGGCTAAAATTGTACCTATTCCCCTTCTCGTACCTATATACAACTGGAAATAATCTTAATCAGCTTGCTTACTGTGCTTTTGTCACTTTGTATAATTGTCAGCGTGACAGTATTTTGGAATGTCCTTATTTTGGGATATTGAAAGCTTGTAATGATTTATTTAGCAAAGTAGTTTTCTTTTTTGTTCCTCCAGTTGTCTGTGTATCTTGGTAGAACACAAACAATGCTGCAAGATGCTTAAGAGTGATAAGCCTATTTTAGTCTCTAATAGGAAATGTAAACAGAACTTGGAAAGATATCATGTCAGTGATTAGCTGAGCTTGGTGTGGTGCCTAACTGTAAGCATGGGTAGCGTTTGACACCATGTTGAAAGCTAAGCTCTCCCCAATTGCTGGTAACACTGGTAAGTGTTATTAATGCTATGCCTATCGTTCTTGAATGGGAGGCTGCCAAGTTTGCTTTTACTCAAAGCCAGTGCTTTCCAAAGCAATCCACTAATTTTGGTGCTTGAGGATAGGTTCATTCTTGGTGTATCTACCGGTCTAGAGTGGTACCACTCCAAAGTAGAAGAGACTCTACTGAGCTTGACATAAAAGCATTTTAATTGATCTTGTCTTTTTTCTTTTTAATTTGTGGTACACGAGTAGTATTTCCAGATACCAGTGTTAATTTTTCCCCTTTGATTCAAATGTGTTTGTCTGGAAAATCTATTGTGAGGAAGAGGTTAAGAGCCTAAGAGGTTCTCCAGGTTGCTCTACTCGTTTCTAGTTGTTATGTAAATGAATGTCTGCTTTTTCTCACTGTGTATCAAATCTGATATGTCAGCCAGTATGAGTTCTGCCAATTAGATAACTGGCATTCTGTGAGTATAAGTACTTACAGTATGCAATTATAAATCTTCACTAGGTTATTACAGAAGTTTTTCCTCTGTCATTTGTTAATTTGTTAGAAATTTAATTTTTCTCTCAAGAAGTTGTCTATATGTAATGTTAGGAAATGGCAAGAAAGTGCCTAATAAAATGTCATATTCTCCTTCAGGGTAGTTATGTCCTCATTTATAAAGTCAGAATTTGTTACATAACTAACTTGTACGTCCTCCTTTCTTTATAGGGATGATACTCTGAAGCCATTTCCCTATCTTCCCCTCTTTTTTTTTTTTTTTTTATTCCTCTAGTCAAAGGTGTGCTAACCCATGCATCTAATAGACTATTAGTATTAAAAGGAGCTCTTTAAATTATGATTTTGCAGCTGTCATCCATGTTTGGCCTTGGATTTGTTTAGTTTGCCTGCCAGGTAACAGTGCAGTTTTAATGATATAAGTGAAAAATGTGGCTTTGGTCTTAGTCCGACTATCAGAGTCTACATCATTCAGAGTGTTACATATAGTACCACAACTTCCTTAGTTGTATGTCATATCATAGCATTGGCAAGAGGATACACTCTTTAAACTTTCCTTGTTCACAATCTCCATTAATTTTTCTCCTACACCTAATTGTTAGTATGGACTGGTCAGGAACAAATTATCATTTCCTTTAAGACCCATAAGGCTTGTTTACAAGGGAAAACGTGCCAAGTGATGGCAAGGGATTATGCCACTAAATGCAGCTGAACTGCTGCATAAAACAAACTGCAATTGGATTTAGTTTTGAATCAATTTCTAGAAGGTGAATTACTTATTCTGGTTGAAATTTGGGAAATTCCTTTGAGTTCTTTGAACCTTTTGGTTTGAATTGCATTCATATTGAGTATGTTTCTTATTGCTTTTATAATTTAAACAGAGTTTACTAAATATTGCAGTGAATAGTAAATGCTAAAGCTATAAATATAGTTATTCTCAGCATATCACATCTGTGGATTTCATTGATGGCCAGCCTTTTTCATGTAACTGTTTTATTCACAGACTTACTGCTCACTCCATAGAAGACTTTGTTTTTTGCCAGTTTGCATGACAAATGCAGTTCATTAGTGCAATAATTATTTACTACTAGGTTAGAAAGGTACTCTAACAATTTCTCAAACTGAGCTCTTACAATTATAAGAGTGGAATAGCACTCGGAACAGAGAAATTTTCAGTAACTGAAGCAGCAAATCAAGATTTTTACTTAGGCAGGAATATGAAATACTATGAGGAATCTGCAGCATTTGAGATAATCAGAAATTTTGAGATAATCTGGATGAATAATGAGAAGAAAACAAAAAAGGATTTTGAGGTCTGATAAGTTAACGTTAATAAGGTGTCCACAGCAGGTGCTACTGGATGTAGGTAGGTGAAAAGAGGTTCAATGTTGATCTGTATGCTACCCAAGCAGTAGGTTAGTAGCTGAATTACTTTGACTTGCGGTCATATCTGGAGAATGATGTGGGCAGAAGGTGGCAGGTATTTGAAAACAAAACAAGAAAGTCGTATCATAGCCCTTCTGTGCAGAATAGAAGCGGAAGGAAGGAAGACCTGCAAGAGGAGGTACTTGCCAAATGCACTGTGGGAGGGCAACCAATAGTTTCACTCTTATAAGCTCAAAAGAATAATTGCAGTGCTAAAAATTGGCTTTCCTCTGTTTTGTGAGCTTTAACATAATTTTGTAGTGAGTATGAGAATGAAATCTCTCTTTAAAAATTGGCTTTAATACATTTTAAAGATGGCTAACTTTAGAACCTGTTTTTGAACTTGTTGCATGTTTTTCTGCTGTACATAAATTGGAGTTGGATGATTATTTTATGCTAGCTAATAGTCATAACCTAAATTAAATTGGCTTTAATCTAACATGGATAAGTGAGAAAATAGAGATGGTTTTGAAAGGCTGCATGGGGTGCACTGTTTGTATGTTCTTTCAATTGCTTTGACCTGTCATTTTATGCACAATTTGACAAATTGCTGTTGCTGAGACTTCATACTTGTATTGACAAGGAGTCATTGTTAAACTAGATTTTCATAGAACCATAGAATTGTTCTGGTTGGAAGAGACCTCCAAGATCATCGGGTCCAACCATTAACCTATCACTACCAAGTCCCCCACTAAATCATATCCCTTAGGGCCTCATCTAAACGTCTTTTGAATACCTCCAGGGATGGGGACTCCACCACCTCCCTGGGCAGCCTGTTCCAATGCCCGACAACCCTTCCGGTGAAGAAATTTTTACAAATGTCCAATCTAAACCTCCCCTGGCGCAACTTGAGGCCATTTCCTCTTGTTCTGTTGTCTGTTACTAGGGAGAAGAGTCCGACCCCCATCTCTCTACAACCTCCTTTCAGGTAGTTGTACAGAGCGATAAGGTCTCCCCTCAGCCTCCTTTTCTCCAAACTAAACATCCCCAGTTCCCTCAGCCGCTCCTCACAGGACTTGTGTTCCAGACCCTTCACCAGCCTCATTGCCCGTCTCTGGACACGCTCCAGCACCTCAATGTCTTTTTTGTAGTGAGGGGCCCAAAACTGAATACAGGACTCGAGGTGCGGCCTCACCAGGGCCAAGTACAGGGGGGCAATCACTTCCCTCGTCCTGCTGGCCACACTATTTCTGATACAAGCCAGGATGCCGTTGGCCTTCTTGGCCACCTGGGCACACTGCTGGCTCATCTTCAGCCGGCCGTCAACCAGCACCCCCAGGTCCTTTTCCACCAGGCAGCTTTCCAGCCACTCCTCCCCAAGCCTGTAGCGTTGCCTGGGGTTGTTGTGACCCAAGTGCAGGACCGGGCACTTGGCCTTGTTGAACCTCATACAGTTGGCCTCGGCCCATCGATCCAGCCTGTCCAGGTCCCGCTGTAGTGCCTGCCTGCCCTCCAGCAGATCAACACTCCCTCCCAGTTTGGTGTCATCTGCAAACTTACTGAGGGTGCACTCGATCCCCTCATCCAGATCATTGATAAAGATATTGAACAGGACTGGCCCCAGTACTGAGCCCTGGGGAACCCCACTTGTGACCGGCCGCCAACCGGATTTAACTCCATTTACCACAACTCTTTGGGCCCGGCCATCCAGCCAGTTTTTTACCCAGCGCAGAGTACGCCCATCCAAGCCATGGGTAGCCAGCTTCTCCAGGAGGATGCTGTGGGAGACGGTGTCAAAGGCTTTACTAAAGTCCATTTTAATATGTTGAAAAGCAATGACATTAGTAACTTTATCAATGTTAGCATATTAAGATAAAATTCACTTCAGCATTCAAAAATAATTTTGTCTATTGCCATGTGAAGCTATATTCAGATATAAACCTGGTATTTCTATCACTGGAGAACAAAATTTGCAGTGAGTACAATATACCACTGTTGGAACTGCCTAAGCTTATTTGAAAGAAATGTTTGGGGTTTTCCTGTTCAAGTGTTTTCTTTACAGTTTTCAACTAGTAGTGAATTTTATTGTTTAAGTACAAGCCAGTCTGAGAAATGCTGATCTAAGTTATATGCGTATCCCAGTCTTTTTTTATGGTTTTCCCCAGAATGGTATCAGTTAAGTGGCATGTTATTTTGCCTCTCATTCTTAACAGATAGTGCTTTCAGATACTTTAACAGTGTGTACTATTAAAGAAGCAACACCTGGAAATTACAGTCTGATCACATCTGCAGTCCTCCAGGTGTCGTATTTACAAAGGGCAAGACAGGACTTTTTCCAGATTTCCTATTGCAAATTGAAAGGAGCCATGACCTGGATTAAGATTAGTCATCTTCGTTTTGTACATGGGACCTGAGAATCAGAAAGGTCAGCGATGCCCTCAGAACCACAGTGGCAGTTAGGGTTTGAGCAAACTTTTTATGGGTATTGATAAGGTACCTTTAGCTCAAGACCACAGAGACATTCAGCCACTTACTGGGTACCAGCTTTCGTTTATCTGGCCCCTACATGTCTCTAAATTTCCATGCTATCTGATATCCCATAGAGTTTCAGCAATTCCTTCAGTCTTTCTAAATACATTAATTCTGGCATTTTGCAAAAAGGGACATCTATTAACATTTGTCTCTAAAATTTTTTTTTTTAGATTGGGACTTGCTTCTTTTAGCCCTATGGGGTTGTTTCACACAGCACATCTTGGAAGAAATAATTTTTAATGATTTCTGTACCCAAGCAAATAATTGGCATAAATAGGCTATAGGTAGCGAAGCTTAGGTAGGAGATAATTTCATGTTTGAGGTATTTTTTTCATTTTTGGTCAGTCTCTGGTTTTCCCCTCACCTGACTATATTTGACCTGGCTAATCTCTTTCAATTACTCTTTCTGTTCTCTCCTCCATATCTGGGATACTTCCCTAATCATCCTGGGAACTGTTCAAAACTACACAGTGTTGTCCCTTTAAGGAAATGACGTGCCCTTTTATTTTACTTTCCTTTATGTCAACGATTATCTTAAATACCGTGAAAAATCAAAATGTGAAAATAAATAGTTATGTTTAAAGAACAATTAGTTTTCCTGTTGGTTTTAATGGTCTCAGAAAAAAGAACTAAATGCAGTTCAAATTCTACGTTGTAACTGATGCAGGCTTTGTCTAAAATGGCCCATGGACCAATTTTACTGGTCCTACTAATTTCTTTCTTTAGACTAGATATTGTAAGAGATGTTGACTCTGATAGAATTGAAGGTTGTTAATTTTTGTCTTTTTTTTTCTTTTTAAAATCATTCCCCTCCATCCCGACTCTAGGTAATTTTGGCCAGCTCAAGTTGAAAAATTGAAGGAGTATTTCTCTTGATACTGAATGTTTTACAAATTTCAAACATAAAAAACCAGTTACGTATGGTTGAAATAATATTTTTTGGAAACTTCATAAATGTAAGTTTCTTTTGGCACAATTTGGACGAAGGCCTCTTCAAAAGCATATCCTTGTCTATTCTATTTCCTTTGCTCATGTGCTTCATGCATTTCAGCTTGGATTATTATAGACAAAGACACTTGGGTGATATTTCGCCCCTTATGTGAACTCATGCTTCCTGCGTGAGATCATTGGGACCGAAGTGACTTGATTCTTCTGCTGTTGTGTGTCTTCCTTGGCTCTGGCTACTGATGGGCTTTGTCATCTTCATTTTGCTGAGCAGAAGGGCTCTTTACAGTACAAATTGTGATTTTATAGTTACGCTGCTATTTGTAGGCTTAATCACTAACTTACCATCTCATTTTGTTGTTTCCCCTTTCCCCCTGTGATGGTGTGACTGGACTTTGCAGGTATTTAGTCCCTGTGATGGATAAACTGAGGATGTAATCTCCGGTAGTTAAGCGAGGGGTGTATTTATAGCACAAATGTTTGCGCTAAGTGTTTATCTGCACAAGGGACACTGCAGGAAACGAAAGCTGTGGACCGAAGGTGTGGCTGTCAGAATAGATGTAGTCCTCTGTGAATACACTGGCTTTAACAAAAGTGGCCTAAAGTGAGACTTCACAAAGTACCTGGATCAAGTCTGAAATACATCAAATACACAGCAGTTTGGGACCACCTCATGCGGTTCTCATCTCTTAAGATTTCCTGGGCTTCCCTGGGATTGCTGGCAGGGTGTGCCTTGCCAGCGTGCAGGAGGCACCGGGGCTCTGCCCTACAGATCTCCATCTTCTCCCTCTCTGCTGGGCCACTGGAGAGTGTGTGTGTGTGTGTGTTGGCAGCAGTTTGGCTCTGCAGACAGAGATAGAACAGCATTGCTATTGATGTAATAAAACATTTCGGCTTCTGGCTGAAAGATAAAGGATTTGCAGATAATGCAATAGTACTGTTACAAATAGGTATGCTGTATTCTGAAAGTTATACCTAACTTAGATAAAACTCTTTTGAGCTGTCCTAGTTAAAAACAGTAGTTTAAAAACCCAAAACAGTTACAAACTGAGATAGTTCTTGCTTTTCTAGAAACAAATCATTGAGATTTCCTTTCCAACAATACTTCTGAAGCACAGATAAAATGGCTTCCTGTTCCAGGGTTTCCTGTATCCATGGTAACCTGACTTTAACTACTTCTTTCTTAGTTTCCTGAGCGAACAGTTGCAAATCCTGGGGCAAAATGTGAGCACTTTAGTACGCGGCAATACTGCCTTTATGAAGGTTTCACAGATGAGTATAGTTGGTCAGCTTGTAACTTAGTCCAATGAAGTGCAAAACGGCAAAATAACAGAAATAATGAACTTCAGATTTGGGGTAAGGAATTGTTTTTATTTATTTTGAATGTAACTCAGCTTTATAAAAGTAAAATTCAAATTATGAATGAGCTGCTGGTGAAAGGAAACTTGTTTCCAGTTGGCATTGCTTCTTGAATGCTATTGAAACATTTCCTAGTCATTCTTAACTACAAAAAAATGTTAATAAGCAGTATTTTGAATTTACTAGAAGCTGTTATTTTGGCAGCTTAGTTGCTTTTATGCTGCAACCAATTGAATTTTTTCTGGCTAGATTGGCAGTATGTTTGTTTCATTGTTAGTTTACTTTGAAAATTTTTTCAGTGTAGTTCAAACTTACACTTAAGTTTTATTTTTAAACTGCTTATTTGGCATCAAAGGAGAATATATAAAATACCAATCTTGAAAGCAATGCTTATATTTTAAAAAGACTGTACGCATAGAATCTTTAAACTTTCAAATGAATAATATTTATAAACTTCTTTTTATTTCTAATAGCAAAGTCAGAGATGAGTGAGAAGGCCAAAGACAGGGATATGTGTGGTCTGCAAAGTTCTCCGCCCTGCCCGGGAGCATTCCTGTATATCCTTAATTGTTTTCTTTTGTTGCTGCTCCAGAAGGAGGCTCTTGGCTGTCCAGCTGCTTGCCAGCTCTGCACAGGGAGACAAGTTAGCTGTCGTAATTTAGGGTTTTCAAGCATCCCACAGAACCTTCCAAAAACGACAATTCTTGTGTACCTCAGTGGGAATAATATATCGCGTGTCACTCCGAATGAACTAAGAGGCCTTCAGAAGCTTGCTGCACTCTACATGGATAACTCCGGTATTTCGTACGTGCACCCGAAAGCTTTTGTGGAACTCCCCAAACTGTGCTACTTGCATCTCAATAACAATAATATTAAACGCCTGGATCCAGGAATCTTTGAAGGTCTTTCCAATCTTCATTGTTTATACCTTCAGAATAATCAAATAGCTTTTGTTCCCAGAGGATTATTTAGTGATCTCCTTTCTGTTAGATATTTAACTCTTCAAAGAAATCGTCTCCGTGTCCTTGGAAGTGGGACTTTCTTGGGAATGATAAGCCTCCAAACACTTAACCTAGCCAATAATAAGATTTCACGGATATCAGATTCAGCATTTCATCATCTTGAAAACCTTGCATATTTGTTCCTTGAAGGTAACAATTTAACACTTGTGCCATCGAATGCTATTGGAAGGCTCAAAAATCTTCAAAGACTTTCTTTGTCTCACAATCCCATTGGATCAATTAATCCTTTTGCATTTAAAGGACTTGACAAGCTTAGATATCTGTCTTTAAAAAATGTAAAGCTAAAATGTATTGCTGTAAATGGATTTTTTGGATTAAACAACCTTAGCCAGTTAATCTTAAGTTATAATGATTTAGAAAATATAAATTCCAGCACTTTTACTTTATTGAACAATTTAATGTATCTGCAGCTAGACAGAAATAAAATAAACAGTATTGGCGATGGTACCTTTGAAAAAATGGGACAGTCACTTAAAATACTCAGTTTAGCATTCAATAATATTACAGAGTTACAACCTGAAGTGCTCAAGCCCTTAGTGTCTTTAACTCATCTACAGGTAAATTATAATCCTTGGAACTGCAGCTGCAAAATGCTTGGGTTACTTAACTGGCTAGCATCATCTCCGATTTCTGTAAAAATTCATTGTCAGAATCCCCTGACTATGCGTGGTAGACCTTTGCATTACATTAAGTGGACTCAGTTTGCAAACTGCAGTAGCCCTACTGCCAGCCCAGAAGCAGCCTGGAGTCAAGGATCCGTAGGTGTCCGTCATAGCACCACCACTTTGCTGATGGCGTGGCATAAGGGAAACAGGCACAACGCGTTTGAACAGTTCGTCAATGCAGAAACCAAGTATGTTGCTTTCTGGGAAGGAACCACAGCCACATCTGCTAACCCGTTGCCCTATGAAGAAAATGCTGCTGAAATCCCATCACGAGCAACTACAGTATTATCAAGAGTACCAGTGCAAATACCAGCACAGACTGTACCTGTTAACAGAACCGTAGAAGAAAAAGGGTTATTTCCAACAGATGCTGCTCCTGTATCACTAAAAACATCCCTGCTTTGTGCACAGCAGGTTGAAAAGCTGAATCAGGCTTTTGACATTTTACTAGCCTTTTTCATTCTGGCTTGTGCTGTGATCCTGTTCTTAACCTGTAAAATTATTCAATTTAGGCAGAAACTAAAGGTGCTGGAAAACTCAGGGGAAAAGAGAATAGAATATTATGGTTTTTATCAGCCTGGCAGATACAACATAACTGACCCAGTGCAGTCTCTAACTTGGAATTCAGTGGGGCATTCAGAACTGGACCAGATTAGGCTGCTCAAGCGAACAGCATCTGAAACTCAGGCACAGGTCATATTGTTTGAACATTCATCATTGTAATTTATCTCATTTGATTTGATGTTAACTTTATTGTAATCTGAAATGTCAAGATATCAAGAACTCGGTTTTCTAAAAATACCTTCACTGATTAAAATCAACTGGTTGATAGAATTGTGGAAAACGATATAACTTGGGTTCTGCATCATCATTTGCTTCCTGAGTGTTTTGAAGTTTTGATTTCTATTAGATGTCATTTAAATCTGACATGGATAGGTATATTATCCTCTGTCCCTGTTGTAGGAATCTTTCACCTATAGCTCAAGTATACGTGCAGTATGAAGTACACACACACATTTTTATTTTGCAGTACTTAATGATACAGGTTTCTGTAGAAATTCCATAGCTAGCTTGAAGCAAGCAAAACATCAGTTTTTAGCAGGATCATGAAACCAAGAAACTTGCGTAATGAGAAAAAAAGCAATGCTTCATTTATTTATTGTAATGCAGTTTCTATTCTGCCTCTATTAAATAATCATCACAGAGGGAAAAAAAAGTGAGCATGTTTACATCTAGCATGTTCAAACTCTTGAGGAAAAGAAAAATTTAAAATTATACAAATTTTATTCATACCTGTGACATATTTTAATATACAAAGTTGTGTATTCAGTCTGTATAAGGAATATATTAAAGTGATTTTTTTGTTAGTGTGTATCTGTATCATTTTATAATACCTGAAACTGGAGTTAATAGGGAAACTAAATTTTTATTGGATTGAAAAATGGACGAAGTTTATTATGTCTAAGGTAATAGAGCTGGTTAATTATTGTCAATAAAAGATACTTTGTCATCTATATAGTAATAGTTTGAGGGAGTTTTTGGCTAGACAAGGCAGAAACTGAAGTATACTACACTTTAAATACATAATTCTAGATTAATTGCTGAAGATACTTACATATTTGTGGTGTATATTTGGAAGGGTCAGGTCACAGTACATTTTCCTAATGAAGACTTAATTTTATGCTTCATCTTCCAAAGGTGGATATTATTTTGCTATTTAGTTTGCATTTGTTTTAACTTTTTATTTCTATTTTGAATATTGATGTTCTGTTTGCATTATTGTCAGTGTGTTGTAGCTTTATTTTCAACCTGAATTTCTGTGATTTTTTTTTTTTTCCTAGTAATTCAAACTTTATTCAGGAAGAAGTCATAAAAATATGTTCCAAATAGTCCAATCTTGTAAAATTTTCAGCTAGCCAAATGGGACTTACTTTTGTAGATATTGTTTGTCTTCTACAGGCCTGTGCCCTAGAGACTTCAACCACTTGGTTTATAAGCAACACAAGTTAAGTTAGATCATTTTGCTCAAGGAAGAACGGAGAACGATGTTTTGATAGTCTGCCCTCCGTGGGGTTGATTTAAGTTGTGTAGAAGTATCTTGCTGTTCCAGGATTCAGCCTGGAGACCGGGGCATTCTCCAGATGAACCAGAACTGCCCTCAAGGTTCTGGTTCTAGGCTGCCTGCTTTCTGCTGGTGTAACTCACGTGCGTGGCCGTGTTGAGCTGCTCCTTGTCGTCCTGTCGGTCTGTCTCCCGTTCATTTCCAGGAATGATACCTATTATCTGCTACCAGTACCTCTATAGACCTTGACTGCACTGTGTGGGTGTGAATGCGCAAGTGTGCCTCTGTGGTTGCTTGTTATGTGTGTCTATTGAATGTCATGAAATACCAATTTACTATATCGTAATACTATATTTTACTGTAATTTACTATATAATATATCAAATACTTTTATGGAACACTTAATTCAGCTACTTGGGCAAAAGCTTAAACTATTTTGGATTGCTGGAGTATAAACTATTTTTTTATAATTTTGTACTTGTAGATCAAATGTTAAATCTATTGGGTAAGTGTTTTTAAGGAGGAAAGACATTGACTCTAATTCATGCTTAATTTTTTTTTTAAAAAAAGGCTAATATATTATCGTGTCTTCCTCTTTAACCCATTTTTGTTACTTTCTGCCTCTCCTACGTAATTCGTCGTGACAAGTGTTAAATTTATTTTCATTTAATAACAGCTGCACAATCAGTGATTGCACAGTAGTAGGTTCTGCAGTTTTATGTGCTATATTTCTAAATTTTCAATTTTATATGGATGTCTTCAGAAATAATGGACTTACAGTTCAGTGGAAGCTAGTTAACTAAGTTTTCATTGCTAGAAATGCTGCTGTGCCTTTGTTAGAGAGGAGTTTTGGGAGTGGGCAAAGGTTGAGATTGATCAAACCTGGTTCTCAAAGAAATCTGATAGGGGACAGCTCTGTTGTTTTAGGCTCGGATTTCCACAGCTGCTCTCTACAGAAGAGCACGAGAGGTTCCCTCTGAAGGTGCATCCTTTCCACTAGTAAGCTGCTGTAGGAGTTGTTTGCCAGGTATGAGTCTCACCTTCTGTAGTGATGGAGCATGAAAGGAAACCGAATCTGTCAGAGCTGTTTGTGCAAGCAAAGAGTTGGGGCAGTTGGAAGCCATCCTTTGCAGTGGAGTCATCCTCTAATATCCAGCTTGCCAACAATTTGGATTAGACTAACAAGGAATTGAGAGTTTCATTATGCAGTTGTGGGGGGAAATGCCCTTCTTTTGCGGTTAGTAGCTTTTGTATTTAAACGTTCACACTAGGAAACAGATCCTTTCATGTACACATGTGGTTCATATGTGTAACTATTAAAATCATTAGAGGGTACATTAGAAGACTTTGTTGAGTCTGCCCTCATGAAGCAAAATGGTGCTTTATGGTCATCAAGTTTATGGTCAGCCATAGGGCTCCCCTGGAAATGTTGTCTTAGCTGCTACATTACTGTTGTAGGAGCTCCTTAGCACTGTGCAGCTCCTAAGGGGGAGCAATCACTTACATTGCTCGCAGTACGTTCAAAGTGATCTCCATTTGTCCCACTCCACCTCTTTCCTTGGCTAATGAGATCAGAATAAAGAAATAATCAGTCTTTCTCAAATCTACTGTGCACTAGTAAAGATATGAAATTAAGCTTTTCCCTTTCCTGGTGTTTATTGCTTCATCCGGGTGAATGTAGAAAAGCAGAAAAGGTTTTCTCCTCTTCCTTTTAATCTCCAAAAAAAGTATGTTTTCCAATGCAGAATTTTTCATCCTGTTCTGATAGGCTGAGGAAGATGCATAGCAGGCATGGGGAGCATTTTATTTGGGTACCTTTAAAAATTTATCATGATAGATGTTTTATTAAGCTGATGATAAAGCTTTATTTACAGTGGCTATCTATGTAATTGAAATCCAAATTCTGAATTTTTGCATAAAACCTCAGGCTAATAAAAATTTGGGATAGATAGCTGAGTGTATTAGAAACAATAGAATGAGAAAAAAAACCCCAAATATCACTTTTTTTAGAATAGATGTGGTCTGTTTTTTCCTTTGAAAAGCTTTTATTCTTTTATCTGATAAATTATGCAAACATTGAAATAAAAGGTTTGAGATTATTCATGTACAAGCTGCCCTAAACATTTGCTACATTTTGTTTTCATTATAGGCAAGGGGAATTTTATTTACAGACAGAATAAAAGATTATTTCTGTAATAAAAAAATAATGCTAATATGTGTTCATTGCATCTTTGAAACTGGGTTCTGGAGTGTTTTAGATCCTTACAAAGTTATAGAAGTTGTAATCCTCTAATTCTGGGCCTGTCTTTTGATAATTTTTGCTGCATACCAAATGAGGTTTTGTCCCAATAACTTAGGGAAACTGGATAGTTATAAAACCAGTTATACCTTGATGCTGTTGTTTGTTCCATTGCTGACCTGTATTATATGCAATTCAAGGGGGGAACTGCTTAAATGGTGCCTTTCTCTTGAGTTAAGATTTTAGTGCAGACAGCATTAACTTTCCATTATGAAAGTTCATCTAAATACAGTGTCCCTGTCTTTTCTGAATCTACTCATCGGACTTTCTAATGTATTTCTTGAAACAAGTAGGCTAATTTTAGTTTCTCTAAAAAGGTATGATGTTGATTTGCATGGCGCTCTCTTTTCTATGAAAATAAGGCCTGATGCGCTTCATATTGCCATTGAACTTTAATTGAGGTTTCTTTTTTTCAAAGCACAATGAGCCTATGCTGTCTTTATTCTTCACTAGCATGTGTCTTGTATTCTAAAAATAGTTGCATTGTTTAATGATTCCATACTTGGTAAACATTTCAGTGAGTCTTTGGTAGGAAGAAACTTAATGTCTTATTTAAAGGGAAAAAGAAGGGTGAGAAAAGAGAAGGTATTATCTTTACTGAGAGCTGCAGGCAACAGTTACCCCATTTTGAAAGGTTGTCTGCATTCTTTGTCTTTGCTTTCCAAAAAAAAAGAAAAATTACCATGAATTTTCTACCTTTAACTGAAAAAAAAGTTAAATCTCATTCCTCATTTATGTCATAAAGTAAAAATACCCTCTCCAAGTAAAGAAATTAATGATTTCTTTATGTGCTTTGGAGCTAACTATAAAGAACAGTATTTTGGGTCTTCAACCACTATCCTCAATTTCTTCTGGAAATAATCACAGATCCTTGGAAATACAAGCTACTGAAAGGGGCCTCCCTGTGTGCTCCTCCTATCAATCTGCAAGCTTGGAAAAAACCCATAAAGTTAATGAGCAGTATGCCTACAGTATTTATTTACATGTTGGTTAATTAAAGTAACCTTCTTGAATAGATTGACCATAATTAGCCCCGCAGCTGATGAAAAGGCTACCTTCATTGGGTCAAACACCTTTCTCTTCCCTCCCAGTACAAAATGTCTGTGGCAGTTAAAGGTTCTTCATGCAGCTGGGAAGGAAGAAATGTAACTGCCAGGTAACAGATAGCAACCTGTATTATTAAGTAAATGGTGCATATGTACAGGGCATAGTTTACTTCTCCAGGGTGCAAAGTGTTTTCATTTGTTCTCAGTTGAATGCCCCTTGTCCTCTATTGACATCTGAGGACAGCTGTTTCCTTTCTCATGTTGGAAAATATTAACCACATTAATGGCATTTTCCTAGAGATATTTTTCAAAAAAAAGTATGAGGCAAAAGAGCTTTAATGGGAGGTGTGCTAGGTAGGAACCTCTGGCTTGAGTGAAGAAACCCGCTCTGTCTCCGCAGGCTCGTTGTGCGGGCTGCTGAGCAGGCAGCGCTCACGTTCTCCGCGCTGCTGTGTGGTCGGTAGGCTGTTGCTTGCTGTCTGCAGAACGCTGCAGAGATTCAGTCTCATGACATGTAATACTTTCCTGTTCTGAATGAGATGGGGAAGCTTTTTAGCAAGGGAGAAAGTATCTTAAAATATATACTTGACAATGATAATAAGAATAAGCCAGACTGAATGAAAATTGTGTCAGTTTTCATTTTGTGGAATTTAGGAGTTTCAAGTTTCATTATACAAAATACAGTTCAGATCCTGGCATTCAACAGTAGCTGAATAAAAAAAGGAACAAAAATAATCCTTTGGAAGCAAAATGATCATGAGTTGAATCATAATGTTATAAAAACAAATTTTAAAGTAGTATTTTAAATGCTTAGTATTCAAACTTGGTATGCATTTTTTCCAAAGCATCTATTGCTATATAACATCTGTTTGTCATATATGTAAGATTTTGTTGTATGAAATGTTGCATGTTGAAAAGAAGTTTTTCAAATGCAATAAGTAATGTAAAAGGAGCTACAGTTTATCCAGTTTTTCAGTTTCCATCCCAAATAAGAAAAGGAAAGAATATTAAGAAATAGATTTCTCTATGATAGAACATAAAGGGTCAAACTACAATACATGAACTTAGTATTCAGTACATTAAAAAAAATAAGGAACGTGTCTGCTTCTGCCTGCTAGACAGCAGCAGCATCTTTTGGGGAAAATTAAGCCTGAAATTCCAAACAGGGAGTAATAAAATGCTTCCGTCAATGGCAGTCCCAGGAAAAGAGTTGTAGTTTACCATCACCAGTTAGGCCATTTGTGTTTATTTGCTGCTTGTAGCTGGAACTTTTGCAGTCTTCCTGAGACGAACATCTTTTCACCTGCAGTACGTCTTCACCCTTTTGTAGTTCATGGAGTAGGAGTCCGTGCGCTGAAGTCCCACAATAGTGCATCTTTGGCATTAGACTTTAGTAGGAATTAGCAGCAGGAAATTCAGCAGAAACAGCGAGTCACAGCTGCTTTCCATTAAGTAGGAGCTGGTGGCACCTACTTTATCCATTATGGGGAGATCGTGTTTCTATGCCCTTACCCTACAGGCATGTCAGTTCTCAAGGCAGGGGCAAGTGTCTAAATGTAAGTGTTTAGTGTCATTTTGGGTATTGTGGGAGTATCCAGTCTGGCCTGCAGCTCATGCTGGGGAAAGGTGCTTATCTCTTCTAAGTCTTGTGATACCTACTAGCCCTTTGCAGTTGTCTTAAATAGCCTAGTGTTCCAAATGGCAGGAGGTGCCTGTGTTCAAGCAGAGAAATCCTACCCCACCTTTCTCTCTGTAGTGAGGGAAGTGGGGTTCGTGCAGAACTGAGTGCAGATATTTTTCACCCTCTATGAGGAGTCATTCACCTGCCTAGGAGGGTGAAGATACAAGGCTGGACAGAGAAAACAATAGGGGAGGGTACCATCTTTACAAGCTGCCCTTTGCTCAAGGGTTTGTGTTTAGATTTTGCATTGAATAGTGATGGGAGAGAATGTGTAAGTGTGTTAGGAATAGAAGCCAGTACTCCAACCTCCCTGCTAGCAGGAGCGTGCCCTACCCACTCAGTTCTTGAGTCCTGTGCTAATGTTTTTTTTCTCTTATTCCATTTGCAATTATTTCTAGGTTTTCAACAGTGGCACACAAGATTTTATTCTATTTGAGAATAATGTTCCTTGCATATTTTTGAAAACTTTAAGCCTTTGTGTAATTAAAAAAAAATTGAGTTAGCTGCTTGATACCATGCTCAGCTAAGCAGTAAGCAATGAAAATACTGCCTAGTAAATGTACTCTACAGTTGTTGATCAAATTTCCTGTTTAGTTCCTTTAGCTAAGTCACTTTCCTGTTCTTTTCCAATGTTACCCAAGATAAATTTTGTTCTTTTACAGTGTTATCCAAGATAAATTTTGTGGTATCATCAACGTTTCAGTGGAAGGGCTGCATGATGTTATGACTGAAGATTCTGAAACAGGAACATACAAAGAGTAAGTGGAAAATCTAATTAATTGTTGTGGTTTTAACAGTAGTAGTACTGTTTCTTATGTAGTGTTTGGAGAAATCTGTAGGCAGTTAAGACATGCTTGTAAGAGTTCTGTTTTCACAAGAGTGAATGCTTTAGTAAGATAGGAAATTTTTGGTCTTAAGAAAAAATAATTGTAATGGGGGAGGGAGGGCTTAAAATGAGTCATTATAATTTTATCTACTAAATGATGTCTTAAAATGTTCATATGCTTAGGTTTGCTTTTTGCTTACTTGAGTATTATATCTAAAATTACAATCCAACAAGCTCAGAGTTTCTTTGAGTGTGACATCTAGAGTTTAACCAAGATCTTTTCCTAAATGCTTCAGCCTCATTGAGTGGACCTAGTGTACGATACTTCACGGCCTGGAGAACTCGAAAAACCTATCCCACAAGGACAATTCTCCCTGTTCAGTTGTTCCACTTAACACACCTGCTGCTACAAGGCGTACCTCAAAAGGCAATTTCCAGAGCTGGGAGCAAGAGTTTGTTTGTGGCAGGAAGGTGGTGTCAGGGGTGCCCAGAGTGCGCTGCCACCCAGCACCACACTCATTCATCTCCTGCTGACTCGCAGGGTACTCTTGGTATTCCATCAAAGCTGGAGAAGTAAAAAAACACTGAATAATAAGGATTTTTTACGACAAAGATCTTAATGTTTTTCTCGATAATGATTACATAGTTTTAGAATGACTGAGAGTTGTAAGACATTAAAAACAGGTGCTCTGCAAGATGTCCCTACAGGCATTGTATTGTAATAACAGTACTTACCAGATGCTAAGAAACAAACATTTTCTAACTTTCAGATAATTACCTGATGATGGAAAAGACTGTATCTGCACTAATTAAGTAATTGCTTAAGGAGATATTTGCTGGCACTGAAGCCAGCTGGCACAAAACAGCCTGCATGCAATCTATTCAGTTTTCCTCCACTTAAAACAGGTGTTATGGACACAAGTATGTGCTGAGAATGGTTGACACTTTTATGCTGAGCCTGAACTATGCCCAAGAATTGCTTGCAAAAGTACTTTATTTTTTTTTTTATTAATATCAGTATACAAGGTGTAACTCCAAAGTCTGGGAATTTGCTTTGGCTCTGTGTTCTATTTACTATCGGAGACAACATTACAGAGTCCCTTCCATTTCTAAACATGTTGCTTTGCCAGCACTTGTTGAACAGAGCTCTCACAGAGAAACAGATAAATCTTTGTCCTAGTATATTTCATATTTTAAGCTTGAGGACTTGTAGAGCTTGTCACTCTACTTTTCCAAACTCTGGACATTGTTTTTGCTTTATAAAACATAGACACACTGAACCAAGGACATATCTGTCAACAGATATGTTGACAGATACCGAATGGGCTGTTTGAAAGATTCTGACATTTGTGTTATACATTTCAACATCACCTGAAAGTAAATAAAATGAGAGCACTCATCTGGCATCGTGTGCGCTATGCTGGCTCTCCAGGTTGAAGAAGAATGAATTTAAGCCTGAACTGGTTCAGAAAAAAAATTGTGCACTCCACTGATTATCATAATATCTAATTACTGTAGTGCAGAGACTAAAACAACATGCATGTTTAGTGTAGGAAGATGAAGGCTGAAGCAATACAGAACTGCAGCCACTAAAGGAGGAAGAGGAGGTAAACATGCACAGGGAAAACTGTACAAATTAAATTACAGTGTTGGCTTAAGTGTAAGCTGACCATGAATACGTTTAAACTGGAAATTTGAAGAAATTGTTGTTGGTAGAGCAATGAGATTTTCAAAGAGCCTTTTTAAATACAGATGCAGAGATAAAGGTCTCACCAGTTTTTGGATGGAACTTTGATCAGATTATGAAAATTACTACATGGAGCCCTGGTTTACAATACAAAGGGATTACGCTCAGCCAGGTTTCCTAGCATTTATGTTTTGCATTGTAGTGATAATTACAAGAAAGCTTTACAGACCTCAGATTTTTTGGAAAGGGGAGCTTTCCATTGCTCTAGTCTTCTCACCAATATTCACATTTTTCCCAATTTTATCATGTTGTTTCTCTTTTTTTATTCCCTCCTCTCCTAGTTTTTTGAATTCCTCTTTGTGGTACCTAAAATTTATCAAGGTCTGAAAAAGTTAATTCAATCAAAATGAGCAACAATGTGCATCTGTCTTGGTGCTTTGCAATATGTGGACTAGGTGTCCTTCCTGCCATAAAAAAACCTAATACACAGTGTCAAGTTGTCACCTGAGTGATTTTTAAATCCTTTTGGTTTTTAAAGCAGATTTTCTAGGAAAAATTTGGTAAAGTGGTGGAATATTTGTGTATTCTTTCAATGCAGAGAATGTGAAGTGAATGGAAAGCATGTTTGCTATAGGATAGCTTTCACCCATGTCTTAAAGTGCATTCAGACTGTTTCAAGAGACAGAAAAACCTCTGGCATTTAAACTATTTTTTTCATATTTTCTGGTTTTGTACTTACTACAAAAATAATAGTTAAAATATGGCTGGTACTTGTGCATATTGGTACCTATGAGTGGAGGGTGGAGCAAAACAAAAAAGTTGTTTAAAAGCTTTGCTTCACCTGCCTAGAAAAAAACCCTGTAAATAAATGACTGCAGAAGCTAACTCATTTCTGTCCACCTAAAACACTATTGTTCAATGTCTTGCAGATTTTAGTGTCTAGAACCAATAGCAGTGACTATATTAGTTTTCAGGTCCTCTTGTTCAAGATGTCACAGAAAAACATCAATGCAATGAAAAATCTTTGCTAGCTTTGCTTATGTGCCACTTTGGTTTTCATGTTAATAGGATACAGAGTGTTTGTGAAGCACTTCCTTAGAAAGACTGGGAAATTCTAGTTAGGAACAGTAGGTTTTTCGATATTATTTTTTTTAAACCCACATAGTCTGTGTTCTATATGCAGAAATGCATTTTTAAGCCAGAACTTGATCTAAAATATGGAGGATAACTGAGATTGTTAATGGGTGTAGGTGATACAGAACATGTGTTCAGGCTTCTTTGGACTCACTGTTCTCAGGAAAAAATTACTTACTAACAGAGATTACCTGACTTTCATCAAACTCCCTCATATCTGTCTTGTGTTTTTAAAAGTGCTTTAAAATAATTTTTAATGATAATGTATGTTAAAACTACTCTTATTCCCATTCTTAGCTGCATGTTGATGTCTCATTTCGAAGAGCCCAAACTTACAGAAGATGAGGAACCTCCCACAGAGCAAGACAAAAGGAAAAAAATGGTAAGTTTTAGATCTGTTATTCAGTTATAGAACTGATTACATGATTCACTTCTGTCAGACTAAATTCTTTGCCTTTGGATTTGGTTCATCTATTGTTCTTGGAAAATTCATCTCTTGAATCAAAAGAGGAAAATACTTTGATGACAAACTTTGCAGCCACAACACTTAAGCTTCTGCATTCCTTTTGAGTCTTGGAAAATGATGCCAAAATAAACATAGTCTGTTCACAAAATCTGGATGTTATAATACTAAAAAGGGTTTATTGAAAAATGGAGGGAGCTAAAGCTTACTGAAATGTCATGGCACGCCAAATTTCTCATATTTAAAACAATCTTTATTATATTGGATTATGTGTTTTATCTGAACAGCTATTGATCCATATGCTTGCATAGAACCTTTTTCCAATGTAAAGAACTCTTAATAAGGATCATTGATTTAGATGAAGGTATTTGGATTAGGTACCATGCAATGTGCTATTTTTGTCCAACCTAATCTGTGAATGTTTCATAATTTAACTTATTTTTGTAAGAGTTCAGGGAAACTGATTCCTCACACAGAAAGCAGTGGTGTGCAAACACTATGGAATAAAATAGTCTGAACTGCTTAGCATTGAGTAATTGCAAAATATGGAATTGGGTAATTGAGTAGATGTGTGTAGCCCTGTCGTGCATTTGCTTTAACTGACCGTGTCTCCAAGAGTTTGGATGACTCTTTTGATTTTTTTTTTTTTTTTTAATTTGGAGTTTGGTTGGGTGTTTTTGTTTATTTGTTTAAGCCACTGGATGCTTTTGGTTTGTTATTAGGCTTTTCTTTTAAATACTAATCAATATATGGTTCCTTTTCAAAAAAAAAAAGTGTCACAAAAACAGTTGTTTGCATATTCTTCTGCTGTTAGTAATGCCTTAAGAGAAATTCCATCTGTCTTGCAATTTCAGATTTAAACAAAACAAATACTATTTTCTATGGTCCTTAAAAATGTATTAGATAGTTCTATAATTGAATTACTCTTAAAAACATCTCTAGACTCCGTTAAATTTGGTTGACTTTTCTTCCAGCTTGTGGGCTTAAATTATATTCTAGGTGTTTGTTGCAGAATGATAATATTTATTCTTAGCAGTTTTGGATAATCTCTTGACATATATAGGTAGATACCTATATGTCTTTATTGATAGGGATCACTATATCTATATATCAATAGGGAGAGAGATACATTTGGTTTGTTAATCAGATTTAAAAAACAAAGTAGATTTAAATCTATGGTCCTTTCATGTTCTTAGTTTTCTCTGAATATACTCAAATTCTATTTTTCTCTGGCTGGCTAAAGTTTTAATAACTTTCTTGCAGAAATTCTCTTGATTTTTCAGTTACAGGTTGACTTTAATAGTTTGGATATGTTTTTAAAAATTTAGACTTGGTAAATTTACTGTGAACCACCTTCAATGTGGATTTATCAGACAAAATGAAAAGTAGGGCAGGTTGGTTTATGACCTGTGTCATTCTTCCCTCCTAAATGGTACAACACACTAGTATAGTGTTGATGACACAGTCGTAATGAGGGAAGTGTTGTGGACTCACATGCAGTACAGAGTCAACGGCCGTTTGAATAAAGAGAAACAGCTGTGCTTTGGTAAGGAGGAGCCAGAACCGATAAGGAGATGACAATGCAGGTTTTGACTTACATGGGAAGTATATCTTCCCTTGAGCCATGTCACTTTCCTTTTTCCTCTAAGGAATTGCTTGCAATTTGTTCCTCAACTGTTCTTTAACATTCAGCTTAAACACCTTTTCAGCCTTTGTTTCCTTGAAAGGTTTACACAGAATAAATTGTCATACATGAACATCGAAACTTCATTTTCATTTCAGATGTCATAATCTAGACGTAACTATTTCCACACTTACTGTGTTCTCTAGATTCCTAAGCATTATGACAATCCTTTGTTTTTCTCCTTTCAATCCTCTTTTGTAAGAATAGCTGTCTGTTTCACTCTTATCATTCCCATATTTAGCTGATTATTCCTGACATATTTCAGGCTTGAACCTTCTATACTGTCATTTTTTCAGCTAACGTCAGTATTCACTGTATTCTTGCTCCTCTCTGTGCAATTTCTAACAGCTGTTAAAGCAAGCAAACTCTAGTTGTTATGAATGTCTGCTGTAAGTTCATTCCGAATGCCAGCTGAAATTGCTCAGTATAAATTTTTGTGGATGGTGCAGAAAATGAGACTTGCCACTTCTCATGGCTGTTGATTTCAAAATGATACAGGTCATTTGGGTAGGTCACTGGTAGTAGAAGTGTCAAATAACCAGGATTGTTAATCATGGCTTTGAAAGCACAACTAGCATTTGATTTGAAAAACTGGATTAAAAACAAAACATCACCTGGGCCCATTCCTACCCACCTGTATTGGAAGTTTCTTCCTCTCTGTAGGAGCATCAGTGCACACACTCAATTCATGTAGCATTTAGAACAACTGCAGCAGCAGATACCTCTGGTGAAATAAAAGTGGGAATATTTGAAGTGAGAAGAGAAAAATCAAGAACAATCTAAAGGGAATCTGCAATAGATTTAAGACAGTTTCTAGTCTCCTGTCCCACTTCATTCCTGCAAGAGATATATATCATTGCTGAATCAACAGCTTATATCAAGGCTTAGAGCTTAAACCTTCTAAAACAATAATGAAAAGATAAATGGAATTCTCTCTTTCAAAATAATAATGCTTTGCCACTTTTAAGGCCATTAATATGAGAAAAAAGATAAACTGGCATGGTCCATGCTAAGTATCACTTCCCGATGTTTGCACAGGGTCTAGATACTTTTCTTTGATCTATCCCTTTGTCTGTCATTGGTACCTCTCTTTACTGTTATGCATAGCTCATAATTACTAAAAGAGTTTTAGCTAGAACAGTGCTTTATATGTTTATGATAATTTTATGTAACTGACATTTCCAAGTACTGCTATATTTTAGTCTTATTGCAAATGTATTGAGGAAAATGTAAACAGGTGGAGAGTGATTCATGACCTTGCATTGCACATAGTGTATAGACCTCAGGTGACTTATTTTTATGTACCCTTAATGTATGTTTTTAAGAACTCTGGTATCATTGTTCAAAAGGGTAGTTAAGCTTTTTCAACTCTTTATTTGAAACTGTGGGGAGAAAAAAATGAAGTAAAGTATTTTCCAATAAAAACCTGTCTTATTTGAACTTGATTTATCCATGCTGGTACATGTTTTAGATGGTGCTTATATGTAAATACAGAAGGCTTGGGAGTTTTGCTATTTTACCCTACTATGGGAAAAAACTAGATGAATCGTGATTTTATATGTCCAGGAAAATAAAGGAGTTACAATGTAATAAGCCAAATGATCAAGTTTTCTGTGATAATGTGGTTAGCCACAGATCTAATGCAAGTGCCACTGAAATCTGTTAAAAACCTTTGATAATAGGAACCTTTCATATCTTCTGGCTCCATTTTATAATCACTGATAAAAGTAAAGGATACATTCCCTCCTTAAAATTATACATATTTACCATGATGGTTAGTATCTCATGACTGTGATGCTCTGGGAAAGACTGGAAAAATAATTTATGTCCAGCATTCTTACTCCCTCTTTAGTATCAAAGTATCCATACTTAAACTGAAGAAAAGATTTCCAGAACTTGAGATATTCTCAGTGATTTAATTCAGATATCAATAACACACTTTTTGGAGTTTTATTAGACTTTTATTACCTGTTCTTGCATTCTAACGCCATTCCATTGGCTTGTATTATTGCTTGTAGTGATTAGATCACTGTTTTAGTACGGAATAATATATAATTATTGAAAACAGTGGCGTGTTCTGATTGTAGTGTTGTCTAAAGATGTCAAGGAAAGAGATCCACTTAACAAATACTGATTCAAACAGCTGATAATTCTGCAGAATGCCATTGATGCTGGCAAGCGGAGTTTGGAGGGATGGGAAATGGTTGTTCTGTAAAACCTCTGTACTTCTTTTCTGATTAAAACTGCTGTTTACAACCAGTGAGGTGGAAGATTTGTTTCTTCAGCCCAGCCCCAAGGTAGGCACCCATGTCCAGTTTCGAGATGAATTTGTAAAGTAACTAGACTCAAAAGCTAGTCAAATGAGGTTTTCACTGAGCAGCTTAAAGCACACTTCAGTGATGTGTATTTCCTCGCCAAACTTTGGTTTCCTGTGTGTAGCTGTTTTGGCTAAGAAGCTGTGGAATTTTCTAGGGTGGTGTTGGTTGGTTGGTTGGTTTTTTTACTGGAAAACAGGTGTGTTTTGGTCTTACCAGAATCAGGAGCATTTTAATTAAAAAAAACTGTGGCCACACACCTAGGAACTCAGCATATATACTTACATTCAAAAATATGGTCCCTGACCCAGTGTTTACAGACTAAGTAGCCAGTGTTAATATTGATATGGTTGTGTTCTGTGCTGGACTGATGTTGGATGCTCAGCGCTTAGCAAGCTGGAGACTCAATTTTCAAGAGGAGGATTTTTCCTCAAAAAAGCAGATAATCTGAAAACATCTTACGGGCCTCCTCTTAAACCAAATACTACTTTAATTTTGTTGTAATGAAAATACAGTGAATAAAGAACAATGCTTACTATTCTTCCAGACTGATGATTTTGCTTGCTTATTCAGCTAGGACTGCAGCTGATTGTCTAATATTGTCAACAAACTAATTATGCCAAGCTATTTCATTTTTTTTGTTAGTTCTGAATACAAGCTCCAAAAGCGTAGAATGAAAGGAAAGCAAATTTATTAGTGTTGCAGGAAACTCTTTTAATTTACTCAAAATATTTTTGACGTGTATCTGAATGAAATCAAATTAGTGTATTAACTCTTTAATTAAGCTGAAGACTCTTACGTCTCATTTGGCTTACAGATACTAGATGCCACTTCTAGCGGCAAGCATTAATCGTACTACAGAAGTCCCCACTGGCTTACAATGCTGCTGCTTTGAACTGTGAGGAATGGGTTTATGCTTGTTGCAGTAAACTAATTAGAGTTTTGTACAATTTCTCACTTGTCCTCATAGAAAATATGTTGGCAAATACGCAGCAGAAGTGTTTCAATCACTTTCCTATCCAATGGAAAGACTACATACATAGAAAGTTGACTAGCTTCACTGAAGTTTTGTGAAAAAGAAAATGTGGAATTACAGTACTTCTAAATCAAAGTAATTATGTACCAAAGTTGCAGTGCATATAGTAGCCTGTTCCTTTAATAAAAAAAAAATCCTGGAATAAAAAATATTAACTTTGAATTTTGTAATATATTAAGTTTTGTCATCTTCTTGACTTTGGGTGTTTTTTCAAGACTAATTACTTTTCAGTAGTATTGTAGAGATGATTCAGAGGATTAGTTGGAAACCCGTCATCACCAACCATGAGGCAGGTGCTAGAGGGTTAGCACCACTGAGAGATGCTAGAGATCATCTCTGTAATTATTATTGTAAGAGATGCTAGAGGTAGCTCAGATTTGAAGTTCCAGCAAGTTTTGCAAATAAGCAAGGATTCAAACCCTTTATTTTCCAAAACTTTTTGTTCAGAGTTTGAAAACCACCATTGGGGTGCTAGAACAGCATTACACACATGCTTGTGTTCTAGTAGCTTGTTAAAACTGGGAAAAAATTTGAACTTAAAGTTGAAGCTTATTAGTGAACATTGACAAATGAGAAATGAGGGGTTTATTTACCATTGACTTAAGTTTGTTTTTCTTTATTTCTTTAAGGTAACAGGGGAATAAACTTTGTAATATGAAATTGCTAGTTAGGTGAATTTGTCTTGGTACAGTAGAAAGAAAAATTACTTGAAGGGGTTTTTTTTAGGCAAGTTGTTCTGACTTCCCGTCCTAATTCTGAGTACCTTAACTTAAACAAGAGTTTATGGTAGGGTCACATAAGTCATGCAGTTAACTAAATGTGTAGATTAATTGGTTTGTGGGTTAAAAGGTTATTAAAGAATGGCTTTTTGGCGGTGCTTCCCAAGGTGACTTTGTAATGCGCGCCATTCATCTAGTTGCTCCTGTGTCAGGGTCACAAGGATAAGAATACTTGTCTGGGGCAATTTTAATCCCTGTTTTTCTGTGCAGCATTCCCTACAGTAATTTTATACATGACTGCTTAGAGCTATGAACTTACTGAAACTAATGAATGACAAATGTGTTACATGTCCCAAATTACAGTTGTTGGTTAACAAATGCAAATTGTTCAGAAACTGGTAGATTCTCTGCTCAAGACAGTCTTTTTTTACCCTGTGGATTGTGCTAATGCTGTTACAAAAGGATATCACTAACCTTGGCAAATCTTCATTAGAGTAGCTGTGGGTTAGAAATTTTGTTAGAGTATTTCAATTTGAAAAGTCTGTTTATGTTCTAGAGACCAGATTACATTTACTGAGAAGAATTACTGCAGAATACTAAACTATTATTGCAATTACTCCCCTTTTCAAAAGAGTGTAATGTTAGGAATAAATAATAAAAAGATCATATCTTACCTTTGAAACGTAAAATAGCTGGATGGTAGAAAATGGTGAAGGATTGAAGACCAAAAAGGCAGTATTACGGATACTGAGGGAATCATGAAGAGATTTACAATATGAAAGGTGAGGTGACCATAATAAGAAAGAAGAATTTGCAAGCAGTGATGGAAGAGGCTAAAAAGCAGCCTGCTTTTTCACTGGAGTTGCTCATAAGAAATAAGACTAACTTCTCTTTTGTGGTAATTACAATGGTTTTGGATGTTTTACTGTCTTATATCTATGTGGCTGTTTCAATCAGTATTTCCCTCTGTTTTGGTTATAATATTGTTTAATAAAGAAGTAAATCTTAAGGTTTAATGTCTTCCACTCCGTATTAAAATTCAAATACCTCTTTTTTTTGTTTCATGCCAAAAGAGCAATTGTGCAAGTTTAATATGCCTCATTTCTTTGGAAGTAGCAGTATAGGAGGGTATTATGAGCTCAGAAGTCTTACTTCAGTGGGCTTTGAGATCTAGCATTATATTTTGTTTCCTGACCTTCCAGCATAAATAGTGTTGTTTGGTTTTGATACCAAGATGAAAAGATCATGAGTCTGCAGTAATTTCCTGTTTATTTCAACATCCTACTTCTTTATGATACTGCAAGCTCCAGGTGTCCCCACCCCCCGTCCCCTTTCATCCAGCCTGGTGGATTGAGGAACAAATGCTGCATAACTATCCATGTGCTTAGCCTGCGCACACCTGTCTTCTGATATTGAGATTAAGAATAGGTCCTCTGTCAATGTAGCCCCTTAATTTACCTCTTTTTGCTTTCATTAAGAAGCAGTTAACATGGGGAAAATAGAGACAAATACTCTGTCCCTCCCTGCCCAAAAGAAAATTGCATAATCCAGCTGGCCTGATGAGGTTGTATAGGTACTACTACTGAAGTGTATCTATTCTTTATGCATACGGACAGTTTATTTTACCTGTTGTTTGTCATATAATCTAAACTACTTCAACTTTTTCAGTGTTTTGTTTCCTTACTAAGAAAATATTAAGTGACCATAGTTTGTGCCATCTCTAAAGGGCTTATCTTGGTGACATCTGATGTGTTTTTTAGGAGTTATGGGAAACTCATTCGGCACTAATTAACAAAGCAGCTTTGAAATTGTTTTGTCTTATACAAGAGTGAAATCTTACAGCAGCTGGGCCCATGATTAGAGACTGTTTCAAATAGTTTTAAACCGGTACTTGCTTTTGACAATAATTCATTTGATCTTTGCTTTACAGGAGTTTTTCCTCCTGTTTCTCAATTAAGTACAAAGAAAGGCAGAAGATTTCTTTCTTGGGCTGAGGTTATAAAAGAGATGAGTAAGTCGCAGAGTATTTTTGTGCATTATTATATTTTTTTCCTCTTACATGTTTTCCACAGCTTGCACTGAAGGACCCCGTACACGCTGTGTCGTTGCAGCAGTTCGTCTATGAGAAGCTAAAGGCACAGCAGGAATTACTGGGAGAACAAGGTTTTCAGGCACTTATGGAAACCGTGGATACAGAAATAGTTGCACAGCTACAAGAATTTTTACAAGGGTTCTAAATAAGCAGAAACAAGATTTTGTATGTCCAATTTCCCTTTCAAAAAAATACAAAAGAACTCTAGCCGTCCATCTTGTATGGAAGAGCCTACTGAAAGCTGAAAATAACTTGTGTTAAAAAATAAAAAATAAGTTTCTGTTGTTGCTATCTAACTTTGGTAACGCTTTATGTTATTTTTTTAATAATGTACTTACGGTTTTATCATTGAAGTAACACTTCCATGATTCCTAACATGGTATATGCTGTGCTAGATAGTACCATTTTTTTGGTACTATTACTGGCTTTTTGGTTTACGAAGCTATGTCATAAACTGAGAGGTCTGAAGGAACTTAGTAATGTACATGAATGAGAAGTGTCTGTTAATCCAGCAGCATAATTATCAGTATCAGGAACTGCTTGTCTTGATATTAACATTCTCCCCTTCCTGTTACCATTTCTTGACTGTACATTCAACCATGCAAGCAGAAAGAGTTAGGAAGGCAGTAAGACTATGAGCAGAAATATTCCTTCATGAGAGAAAGATAATTCCTGTTTGAATTGCCCTAGAGAAAAAGAAACTTAGATTGTAAGGCTTAAATAGTGTTTGAAGAGGTTTTAGAGAATATCAATGTATATCTCTACCTGAAGATGTGGGGTTTCATTTTTATAAACGATTTATTTCTATTATGAAAATTTTCTCGTTTTCTTGAGTTCCTTCTATCTCACTTTTAGCTGTCATAGCACAGAGAAACCCACCAAAAGTAGATGAGTAATTAATTCCAAATAATTCTTGGCTGTACCTGGACTACTTAAAATTGCTGTTACTCAGTACCTCAATTCTTTGCTTTTTTTCATGAAAGGCATATCATCAGGATAATTCATAATTGTTACTGAAAAGTTTGAGCCCAGATGGTCATATGTCAAACAATTATTTGCAAATGTGAGGCTCACTTTGAGTTTTAGTTATTAGTTACTTGGACAGCTGCAGGAATGACAGGGTAAAGCTGCTCCTTTCTATGTGCCTTTGTCTTTTGTACCTTGTGGGTGGGAGCAGGGAGAGAAGTCTCTTTTTCATTCTGAGATTTTCCTTTTAAGTTCTGATCTTCTGCCTTCAGAGTTGAAGTGAACTTTTGTTTGCTTCACTCAGGGATGATTAAACTATTAAGACAGACTTCTACACCCCCCCTCTCCTCCCACTCCCCCCCCCCCCGAGGATTAGCTGTTTAGAGATACCTACATGCTTTTGATAATCTTACCAGATAACCACATGCTTTTAAAAATCTGAGCCTTTTTTCTTTACTGACCCTTTGGGGAGTAGTTGTTTTTGAAACCTTCCTTCTGTTTGCGGAAGAAGGCTGACCGTTCCCTCCTCCTCCTTTGGCTTCAGTGGCAGAGGCTGCTGGGGCTCTCGCGCCTCTGAATGCAAAACCTCCCCTGTACCCAGCTACCAGCATCTGTCTGCAGAAGTTGTTTGATAACTCATTGTTTCCTGCATTTTACCTTGCCCTAGCGAGGTTCGTTAGAAGAATTGTTACAAGTTGTCTCTATATAACCTGCATGTCACTTCCTCAACTGTTCACCAACATTAATTCTCACAATTAAGAGTTTTGGCTGGTTATGTTTGGTACTTGCAAAGGAAGGGTTTCAGTGTGCTAATGATCCTTTTCAGCTGTGAACTACAGTTACTACAACCTGGCAGCATTTGACTGAAATTGTGTTTGTTGCATAGTTAATCTGCAGAGGCCCTGAGCTTTTGGCTCAGTGTAAAACTAGCACAGATCTGGTCGGCCGCGCTAGCTTTGACCCTGCATGGCATGGCTGCATGGCATACAGAAAAACCTCAGGTTGGGAAGCAATACTTCTCTATCACCGTTTGGTAAAATCACTTGCGCAGCGTTGCATGGTGCTGCCTGGCATTTCAGAGGGAGGGAGGTCCTACCTGCTGTAGTCCAGCCCTGGCCAAAATGCTCTCTGCATTTCTGCTGCACGGCCGAGCCCCCAAGCTACCTGTGCAGCATCGTGCAGGCAGGTCAAGCTTGTTAGCACCGCTGCACGCAGCTGAGCCAGACCCGCCTGCCTGCGTCATTCTCCGAGATATTCAAGCCCCTGTTACCTCACGTGGTGGAGTGATAACTGCCATTTATTTTAGTGCATGGTAACTAATGTTGGCACAGACTCTGTCAGCAACGATGGACATACTTTTGGCTAATAATGGCATGATAACATTGTGATTAACTTTCTGAGTAATGCCTCCGAATAAGTGTATGTATTCGTTTTCATATGCATTAGGGAACAAGTTAAATTTGTCACTAGGTGTTTAGCGTCTCATCTTGGAAGATTTTACTCCAAGGCTTGGACTATAAATGAAAACAGTTATCATCACCATAGCTGCTTATATGACAACCACTGTCAGTTGGCACCTGCAGAACAAGCGTCCATCTGTGCTTAGTAGTGGTCTAGTACTGAGAATGTGGAGAAATTTCAGCTTAAAACAGCAGAAAAACTTATATATAATATCCTTATATGTTAAATCCTTATACATAGGATTAAATTTTCCTGGAAGGTTGTGGATTAGGACTGCAGCAACCTTTAGGGCTTGTTGTTGTTGAAATTTCTGACGTTAGCCTCTTGGGGAAGAAGGGAAAACGAATACAACAAATTGCCTGACACCGAAGCAGTAAAATAGTTTCTGAAATTCTCGTGAGGAAGGATCTTTGATCTTGTTGCCCTTTGAGCTTTGTTTTTCAAGACAAAAAATAATTTAAATCAGGATTTTTTTTTTCTACAGCACAATTAAACTCCTGAGGCATACAAATGTTACCAGTTTACCTTTCAGAAGAGGCAATGACTGTGAGTTAAAGACAAACTTTTTCTGTCTCTGATAGGAGTTAAGTGTCTTTGAAGGTATGTGCTGAAAGAAACTGAGAGGACTAATTCTGCTGCTTCCATCTTCAAAAAATTAACTTCAGTTTGTCAATGAAATGACCATTTTTAGGCCTTTGGCCTAACTGAAGTGCTAATAACCCATCTAATCTCATTGCGTTTTGTTGATTTTTTTTTTTTTTTTTCCCCCGGCTTCTAAAGGTAATTTTATCCATGCCGTAATTTAATCCTATTACATAGTCCAGGTGTTTGTCTCATACAGAACAATTACTGGAATAATTTTACTTCTACAAATGCTTTCAGGTTAGATAACCTGAAGTATGACAGATAACCTTAAGTATCTTAAAGCTCTAGATTTAGAAAGTAAAAAAAAAACCCAAAACCAACTATGTAGGTATGTGTATGAAATGTGCATGTAGACACACGTATATCGTGTATACACGGGGCCGGGAGGCGAGAGTCACTCGTGTTTGACGGTGAGCGCCCTGTTGCAGCGGGGCCAGTTGCGCGGCTGCCCTGGCGGCCCGGCCTGCCAGCGGCCGCCGCCACGGGGGTGCTCCCTCCGGCCTCCCTCCTCGTGGCAGCCGCCCGCCGCTGCGGTGAGGCTGACTGACCCTCCCGCCACGCTTGAAGTGGGCAGCGGAGGTGGTCTTGTGCTGTCGCGGCGTTCCCTGCCTCGCCAGGAGGGAGGTGGTGGCCTCCTGCCTTCACTTCAGCGAAGCGCTAGAGGGTTTTTGCGTCATTTCCAAACAAGCCCAAGAGCCAGGCCATTTCCTGATAACCTTCGCCGTTGTGGTGGCCTGGGAGGGCGCAGGGAGAGTGCACGGCGCGGTGGGTGACTGTAGATGCTGCGCGCCATCCTGGGAGCCCTTCTGGGCAAAGCTGTTGGAGAAAAATCTGCTTCTTCTGAGGTAAGCAAGTGCTCGCGGCATGACTGATGGATGGCAGGAGGTGTTGTGCCAGCCGTGTGATTGAGAAGGAGCTTGGCGATTCCAGGGAAGCCTCAGAGGATTTGCAGGAGGGAAACTTGGCTCCTGCAGTGCTCTGGCATCTCGCTGAGGAAGAGCTGCTGCAGTTGCTCTGCAAGTTGAATTGTTTAAGCTAATGCTGCCCTGAAGAAAAGGATGCTAGAGTGCTAAGATTTCGTCCTTCCTCTTTTGAAGTTGTCTGTTTTCCAATGTTTGAACCACAGTTTTTGTTTGAAAAGGGACCACTGTGTAGTGTGTACTTCTTCGCAAAGCTGCTCGTGAAGATCCTCTTTTTTGTTGTTGGTCCCAATGGGTGTTCAGACATCTTCTTCCAGGGTACCAGGAGTAATGGCCAAAGTCCTAAGCAGAATCACAGCTCGTAACTGCAAGTTGTAACACTCATTTCTCTGATGGATCACTGTTGTGGTTTAACCCCAGTCGTTAACCAAATACCACACAGCTCCTCCCTCCCTCCCTCCATAGTGGGGTGGGGAGGAGAATTGGAAAGAAAAACTCATGGGCTGAGAGAAAAATAGTTCACCAGGACAGCAAAGAAAAAATAATAATATTTATATTATTATTAATAATAAAATATGAATAATAGAATATACAAAATGAACGATGTACAATTTCTCACCGCCCAATGACCGATGCAGCCTGTCCCAAGTAGTGATCACGGAGCAAAACCAAGAGTGATCTCAGAGTGATCCCAAGCAGCGATCTTGGAACAGGCATTTCCCAAGCAGTGATCTCGGAACCCAAGTGTCAGAGAGAGCGAGCGAGGGAGCAGCCAACCCAGCGGACAAACATAAACACAAATGAACAAAAGGTGCCCAGCCCACCAGCCAACCCCCACTTATATACTGTGCATGACATCTAAGGTATGGAATACTTTTTGGCCAGTTTGGGTCAACTATACTGGCTCTACCTCTCCCAGGTTTTTGCATCTGCACATTAGCAAAACCTGGGAAGCTGGAAGACATCCTTGATCTTGTAGCAACAGCTAGTAACATCAGTGTATTGTCAACATTCTTCACATATCAAATCCCATACTAAATCCAAAACCCAGTAGCTACTGGGAAGAAAATTAGCTCCATCCTGGCCATAACCAGGACAATCAATTCTATAGACCTTACACAGACATGCTATCAGATTTACAGTCAATATCATTCAGTAATGTTTAGTATGCTTGACTTTAATTTTTATTTAGTTCCAAACTTTTGTGATGCTCCTAAATTGAAGTTCATGGTGTTCTTTGAACTGCAAAAGCAGCATCTTTGTAATTAAGGTACACATTTTGAAGGCTTTCTGAACACATTTACCTGTCTTGCTTCAATGCTGCTGCTTCAAAAAATAAATGATTAATTAGTAATTTTAAATTGTTCACAATTTCCATCTTACTGCTAGCTATGATTAATAATGATGACTAATCATCAGATAATCAGATTTGACTGATTCTGTAGAAACTTTTCATAAGGTATAATAGCTTATTCTTAGAGATTTTGCTGACTCTTGGGGAAAATGAAATCAAATTAACCCCCTTTAAAAATGTATTGAGGATTCATAAGGAGTGCTTAATAACGTTACATCCTCTGTTCACACTGACTAGGCACCATTTTGTTAGACTGGGTGCGTACTACTGCACTGACTAGCACATACTACTTGCTTAAAAATATTGATCATGAAGGAATTTGTTTTCCGGTTTGCACAAAATGGGTGATCAGTTTTCAAAGAGTAGTCTAAAATGAAGTGAAAAGGACCAAAGTGAATACGCTGCAAACAAGCAAATTCCACCACAAATACATAAATGTAACTAAAGCGTGCCTCTTAAGTTTATTATACAAAATAAAATCACATCCCACATGGAGGTACGTGTCATTCCTGAAGCCAGCAGTGGCTGTTGGCAGGTGGGCAAGGCATGTCTCCTGGGCTGGAGCTTTGCAAGTAATTGACTTTTTCATTCTCTTTCTGAACAAGGGAAAAATGGTAGGTTGGCAAAAGTATTTTACTTGACACAAGATTTAATGTTGTATTTCTTTCTTTAGATTTCTTAACCTGCTTTTAATAAAATACCAACCAACTTTGAAGTCAAGCTGTCACTTCTAAACATGTCAAAAGCCTAGAACATTTAAAATAAATACTCCTAGGTAAAACAATTTGCTGAACTTGCATATTGTTTGTTACCACCTGAAACAAGTTTTCAGTTTCTGCATTTTATTAACCTCTGGAAAATTTAGCCAATTCTATTACGGAATGTAGTGCTAATAAAGGGACACATTGGTGTTTAAAACAACAACAAAAAATTAGTCATACTGACTGCGATTGTGGGTTGTCATCACTTCCCACAGCAGTTTTAACTGCTTCCTGGCAAAAAAGATTATTAAAGCAGCATTTAAAAATAGACAGAAAATGTTTAATTGAAGTGAATGTTTGACCCAAAAGTTACATTTGTTTTTCCAATATTTGAACTAGCAAAACTTCAGGGAAAGTAACAATGCTGTGGGGCCTTGTCTGGTGGTCGGTAGTTGTGGTTTAAGCTAAGAATGTTTCATAACTTATTCAGGAAACCAACTGAACTGGTCATGCAGCGTAGACAAATATTATCCATTAACTTACCAACTTGAGAAAATGGGAATTGCTGATAGGTAAATTCTGAATAGAGAAACTCTAAATCTGGTTATTTTGCTGCATGACAGTGTATCAAAAATACACCGTGAATCATTTCTGAAGTTGTTCTTCAAGTATTTTAAACCAAATAGTCTTTCTTTCAATTGGAAATATTCTATTTACTGTAGTTAGCATTTGATTTTCTTTATTTTTTTTAAACAAAGTTGACAAATGTATCTTTCAGATATTTTTCCAGGATACTGAGGAAAACTAGAAACTCTTGTACAGCAGGAATGTGGGAACTTGTATGTGCATATAGAGCTTATGACTCCCGACTCACTAACTGAGCTTGCAAGGGAAACATTAGAGACCTGAAAACATCACCTTCACCCTCATGGTTCACCCACCCAATCTTTAAACATCAGGTGTGCAAGGAAGCACACAGGCATAAACTGTACGTGCAGCAAAACATTTTTGTCTCGTTCAGCTGCTGAAATGCTCTGCCATGTATTTTCCCACTCTCTGTACTACCAGAAGATGCTTTTAGTTTTACTACATTTGTAGCAAGTGCCTGCTGGTTCACTAGCACTTGTGTTTTTTGATTTTTAAATACATAAATGAAGTCCTTGTATGCAGGCCACTGAGCACTCTGGTCAGGGATAAAACAGGCAGGAGATTGATTAATTCAGCAGCTGTGGGTGTAGGAAGCAGTGAGAGTCCTATATTCTCTTATCTACTGTCAAGGCTATTTAGGCACATAATTCAGTGATACTGTAATGCAGCATGTGTCAATAGCACCCAGATCCCACGAGTCCTTTTCTAGCTTTTTGCTGCTAGCCGTGCTCATTTGTTGAAGCATTTTGATGTATTGTCTCACTTCTGAAATCAGGCCCAGAGCCCTACCAGCAGAACTGTTCTGCTCTGCAGCAGTTCCTTTCTCTCCTCCACCTCCTGAAATACATGTGCAGAAATCGTCAAGTTTATTTGTGCTTCTTTCTTGAGCTTCTGCAAGCACAATGTCAAAAGCACGGCTGAATGAGAGGAGCTGGACTTTCAGAAAGCTGTGGCACAGAGACTGGTAAGGAGGCTGGGTGGCTGTGCAGTCAGAGATGAAATTCTGACGTCTAAATAGCTGCGAGGTAGAAAGCAAGAAGGTGAATAAGCAATTTTCAACATGGCAAACTGTTAATAGCAAGATGCCACAAGGTTCTGTATTAGGACTGATCTTATCAAACTTCATTAATGGTTTGGAAGCGTTGATGAATAGCGAACTGGCAAAAATCGCCAGTGAAAGAGGAACTGCAAGGAACATAACTGAGCAGGGCGGTGTAGCAATGCAAAGGCAGATGAAGCTTCAGTGCTGGGAAATGCTGATCAGCCTTGCAACAGATGTTCAGAGTCAGCCCTCGTGTGTCATGTTTTCCTTGGGGCTGATGAAATGGAAACCTAGAGGGTCCAGTTGCTGAGGGAGAGAGGGAATTTGAACAAGCTCACACAGCTGGAAATGAGATTTCACAGAATCATTTTGGTTGGAAGAGACCTCTTGACATCATCTAGTCTACCTCCCTGCTCAAGCAGGGTCAGCTGCAGCAGGTTGCCCAGGAGTGTGTCTGGTTGGGTTTTGAGTGCCTCCATAGATGGAGACTCCACACCCTCTCTGGGCAACTTCTTTGACCACCCTCACAGGAAAAAAAAGTGCTTTCTTGTGTTCGGATGCAATTTCATGTGCTGCAACTAAACAAAAACCAGTGGAATTACAGAATCCTGCTGGCCCTAGATCTTGAGAGACTTTGAAGGGCTGGTAGTTAGAAATTGAGGAGATTTTTCTCAGGCTTTCAGAAACATTCTGTGTTTGCTTCTATTGGCACTTGAGAATGATTCCGGGTGCACCTTTTTATTTACTGTATTTTTAAACTAGTTCTCTCTGGCCTGGGAATTGGGATGGCAGCATGGACCTCACAGTGTCACTCCTGCAGATTAATTTTGTCTGAATTACATATTACTGCCAGTGACTCCTCAGCAGAGATTGAACACAACCAGGTTATGTTCTCTGCTACACGGTTTCTCTGCATAGCTCGGGGTAGGACAATTTCAGCTGCCTGCTTACAGAAAGCAGGTGAGTACAAGATACCCTCAGTAGGAACTGAAGAGAAATGGACCGTCTCAGGGAGGAAGAAGATAGAAAAAGTGTGTTCTGGAGGAAAAGTAGAGTGGAAAAGAAAGAGAAAGGTGGTGAGAGTTGACTTGGGAACAGAGGCAAGAAGTGAATGATACCAGACTACAAAAAGGATAAATACAAAACAATGGAAAACAGGAAAAACACAGGCAACAGTGTCAGAGTAATAATGTTCTGTTCAGTACACATGTTAGTATGTGTGCATGCACTCGCCTATGTTGCCGTGACTGTTACCAGGACTGGTATAATTTTCAGAGCTCCCCCAATGAAGTAAACCCTTGAAGCTTGCATCTAAGCACATTCAGAAGTTTGCCAGAACTGCTCCAGTCTTGGAGAAAGAAGCTATTTGGTGCTTAGAGCCATATTCATACAGTAGCAGTAGAAATCATGTCATATCGAGTTACCGCTTGGCAGAGTTGGTATGCTCTTTGTGTATGATCCCCTCCTGTTTTAAATAGGAAGTACAATGCATTTGCTTAAACCACAACGAACTCGCACCAAAGGTGCATAGGGCTTTGGAGCTTCAGAGCCTAACAGCCGCAAATCAGTGGTAAGTCATCAAGTGACAATAACACAATTGTTCTTGATCATTTTTGCACACCCCAAATACAGATATAAAGCATTCCCAAGTCAAGAAAGAAACACCATGTTTGGATCTGCATGTGTTAGGGTAGGTTCAAACAAGGCCTCTTAGTTATGGCCCCCCATAGCACTGAAGCAGCAGTAGTGCTGATCTGTCTGAATTAGCCTGGAATTTATAAATTATGCTCAAATTACTTCGTATCTGAGCTAATAAACACTGCCAAGGTTTAGATTGGATATTTGGAAGCATTTCTTCACTGAAAGGGTTGTCAAGCACTGGAACAGGCTGCCCAGGGAAGTGGTGGAGTCACCATCCCTGAAGGTATTCAAGACGTGTAGATGTGGCTCTTAGGGACATGGTTTAGTGGTGGACTTGGCAGTGACAGGTTAACGGTTGGACTCGCTGATCTTAAAGGTCTCTTCCAACCTAAATGATTGTATGATTCTATGTTCAGGAAGGACGAAAGGGGATAAATCTATTGGACTTGCTTTCATTAGCAGACTTTACCAGACCTCTTTATTCAAGTCTACAGCTGAATACAGGCAATGCCGCTAATGCCAAGTATTGCCAATCCATCATATCATGTGTTCCATTGCACTACTGCTGTGGTGCTTCTGTACTAATATAGAGGCTGTTAGCAGAGCTGAATTTCTGCTAATTAAACAAATGCACACCACCAGTCCCTGCAAAACAGCAATGTAGAAACCTGTACGTACTTCCCTCTAACTACTACTTTATTTCATAAATTATTAATTTTTTTATATGTGGGAAAAGTATGTGATGGCAAATTGTCTCATGAAGATTTCATAGGTAGGAGTTTGGGGTGGCTCTGTTATTTATAAGTAACAAAACAACTGCTTTTCCTGAGATTAATTTTTTGAAACAGGCTAGTAGGATGCAGAATATACGTACTTAGTATTTTTTTTTACTTTTATCAAGAAGGTCAGGCATATTAGTTGCTATAACTTGAACTATCCAGAATGTGTATTTTTTTTGGTTTAAAGTTTCTGCAAGTGGCTTTTAATTCCTTTTCTTTCTGTAGTGATGTAATGACCGCAGGAATTGATATTTCAGGACAAAAAGCAAGTTTTGTGTTTCACGTGAAGAATCATAGTTTGTGGTTTTAATTCCAAACAAATTGCGAGGCACTGAATTTTAAATTTGTCTCTCTTTCAAGACTAAATTGTATGAGTTCCACATATATCCTTGGACTAGAGTTATATGCGATAACAAATGTCTGCTGTGATCGATGAGAGAAGGACTGCAGAGAGAGATAGCTGTAACATATGTACGCTTGCAACACCATTTTATTACCTGAGGTAGGATGAGCCGTGTAATCAAAGAAGCACCAAATGCAACTTAAGTTTCTAGGTTTAGCACTACCCTTGCTCCAACCCTCCTACTGTGTCTGAAGTGGATCCCAAGTTACTGCAGGATCACTATGAATCCCAGAACTTTGGTCAGAACATACAAGGAATATACAGTTATTCTTGGTGGCAACTTTTGAAATCCTTGGTATATTTATAAATCTCCTTTTTAATCTTTAATTCCTGTCATCAGAGATTTCCCATCTCATTGAGTTCCAAGCCTCTTTGCACACAGTTTGGAAAAACAAACTATGAAAACTATGTAAAAGATACTGGACTGTCTTCTCTAGTGGTATGAGATGTTTCAGCACACAATGAGAACGCGGCTCTGAGTTTTTCAAAGGAAGGTTTCAGCAATTTGCTTACCAGACTGCTTTCAAATGTCGGTCCTCTGAGCATTAATGAGGCAATAAGCAGGTTGAGAACAAAGCTTCTGATAATTCTGGTGATACATTTGAGGTAAATATGGGGCTGTGATGGGTAGGAGATTTGTTTCTCTGGGGAAAAGATTTGTGTCAGAAAAAGCATCAGGCAGTGTGAACTAAGCTGTTTACCAGCTGCACGTGCTTTTGAGAAGCGTGCTTAAAAACAATAACCTGAAAATAAAAGATTGTATCCCACGGGATATGGTGGGCATTTTATAAGCCTCTGCAATGTTTAGGGGGGATCTGTTTTGTGCAGCCTTATTGATAAAGCCTACATGAAGGCTTGGATGCCTGTTAAGTCTACAGCTGTCACAGACCAAAGAGATGGTGTTTGTTAGGCAAAATGTTTTAAACCATGTTGTCAGGCTTTTTTTTTTTTTCCCCCTGGGCACTCAGGAGTTCACTATGACTGGGGAGAAGAGAAGGTTCTCGCAATGAAGAGTGAGTTGGTTTGCATTTTTAGAGAATCATTACTCAGAAACCTGGGACAATGTGTGTGTATTCATACAGCTTTAGAACCAGTATGTGGCATGTCTGAAAATAGTTTTACTTTGCGTGGTATTTTTTCCATCGTAAGCTTAACAGCATGCAGTATTCAAACAAGAACTAGCTTAGTTTACTTGATTTCTGGCTATGACGCATCTGGCCAGCCTTTTGAAATGCATGAATAGTTTTCATGTACGCAAATACCTGTGAAGTTGCATAATTCTTAATAGTCACAAAGAGCGAGGTGAGCCTTGTGAAGTACAAATACCCCAGAGCATATGCGCATGCATTAGAGTTGGTCATGTTAGGGCGCCAGAAAGGGACAGTCTGAAATAATTTAGATAAATCAGATGCAAAAGTAGTAGTTTCTCTGCATTAGCGGTATGGCAGCCTAGATGTAGGTACGTTTGCTCCATGGGGGAATGGACTGTTTGTACTTGGGGGAATGTGAACTAGCTTTTTTCACGTTATAAAATATATTAAAAGGCTGCAATAGCCTTCTTTGTAGTTTGTTGTTGCTGATGTCTCTCCTGAAGCTGTTTAAACTGTTCTTTCACATTCCCCTATGGCTGGTGAACTCTCTGAAATGAAGGATAAAGCCAGGTAGCTTCAGCCCCTATTGACTGTATTCCACTGATTTGCACTCTGGCCCTCTGTCGTGGTTTAACCCCAGCCAGTAACCCAATGCCATGCAGCCACTCGATCAGTGCCCCCCTCCCCAGTGGGGTGGGGAAGGAGGATCAGAGAGAAAAGAAAACTTACGGCTGGAGATAAAAACAGTTCACCAGGACAGCAAAGAAAAAGATAATAGTATTATATATTAATAGTGGTAATAATAAAAATAAAATATTATAATAATAGAATATACAAAATGAATGATGCACAATTTCTCACCACCTGATGACTTGATGACCGATACTGCCTGTCCTGAGCAGCGATCACAGGGAGAAACTGAGAGCGATCTCAGAACAATCCTGAGCAATGATTTCAGAACTGCAAGTTCCAGAGAGAGTGAGCAAGGGAACGAACAGCTGAACGAATGAACGAAAGCACGAACAAACAAAAAGGCCCCCGGCCCACCAGCCAGCCCCCACTTACACTGGGCATGCCGTCTATGGTATGGAATACTTTCTTTGGCCAGTTTGGGTCAACTACACTGGCTATACCCCTCCCAGGTTTTTGCACCTGCACATTAGCAAAACCTGGGAAGCTGGAAGATGTCCTTGTTCTCTTAATAACAACGAGTAACACCAGTGTATTATCAACATTCTTCACACACCAAATCCCATACTAAATCCAAAACACAGCAGCTACTGGGAAGAAAATTCGCTCCATCCCGGCTGAAACCAGGACACCCTTAAAATGTATGGATACAGTTTTTCATTTCTGTTTTACTATTAACACTATTTCTACATTTGCATATCTGTTGTTGTTGTTGTACAGGCAGCAGAACTTGCAATCATTTGCATCTGCCAGGCCTGAAACTAAAAATTAGGCCTCCAAACATTTGTCAATAAGGGGAAATTGATAATCAACTGTATAGCACAAGATACACCTGGAACAACTGCAAATGTAGAACTAGCATTAATAGTAAAATGGAATTTGCAGTTCTTACCATGCAGAAGCTGGGATTTCCTGGGGCCAGTGCTTCTGAAACCTGTGCAAATCTTAAGGTACTAATATAGTAACATCAGGCACTCATACTGCTGAAGCATATTCAACCGCTGAGCCAAACATGAGGCTCAAATAAAACCAACTTCTGTTAGTACAGAGAGACTTCTGCAGGAACTTTAGTATACTTTGGCTGCTTCGTCTTATTTTCTTTTTATTTGCTGTTTCCTTTGGTTTGAGTCCTCTTCTTTGCAAGGCTTTTTGCTGTAAAAAGAAAAGAAGTAATCTGTATGCTGATGGCAGGGCTGATGATGTGAAGGGTTTTAGGAGGGTTTTGGTTTTCTTCAGTGAACAAAAGCAGAACATGTGTAGTAACTGGTTTTCTTGATAGGCTTTTAGTGAGAATACAATAGTATTACAGAAGATTGTGTAATGATGACAAAGCTTAATGGGAAGTGCTTATGAAGACACAAAGATGATGCGATGGTTTGTTGAGAATGCTGTGGTTTGAATATGCTTGTGAACAAAATCAAGACAGAAATAAAATGTCCTGAAAAAAAAAAGAAAATCAACCCCCAATTAAATATCAACTGAAAAATTCCACTTGAGATGGTGGAATTTCTCATCAGTTATCTATTTGGGCCAGTGTGTTAATATAATTCTTAAAAAAAGGATAAGCAGGAGAATTTTTGAAGGTTTGGAAGTTCAGATCCTGCGTTGCTCTAGAACCTGTTGATAGGATGATTCTTGTCAAGGGCCAATCCTTTAAAAATGAAAACCAGTAAACACTTCGGACTTCTTACCATTTGCAGCTTTTCTATAATAATTGCAGTGTGTGTATGTGCATATGTTGAGGGGGAGGTTCATAGCTGTTCCTCAATTACCCATTATGGACACTCCTATTTTTATAGTATTGCAGGGGGTTTGCTGCAGATAGTTTTGCAAGTTTCTAAACCATTGTTGGTGCCTTCACTTTATTCTGATGGTTTTTATGCTATGCAGGTTAGAACAGGAGGCAGAGATCCTTAATAAACTGGGTCTTGGTCTCATTTTTGATTATCAAACCTCGGGAAAGTCCTATTCATCATCTGCAGTGTCTAGTGAATGGCGATAATGGCTGCATGTTCTGAGGTTAATTTAGTTAGTGCTGGTGATGTTGTTTAAAAAGATCAGAATAACCTCATTTTGACTAAAGGATTTCAGGGATTGCTAAGTTTCAAAAGGCAATATAAGGTCTGATGGAACCAGAATCAGCTTTGTTGTTGTTGAACTTAATGTTCACACTGAGCGAAAATTGGGATGGACTGATAAAATAGTAGAAGGTACATACTGATAAAATAAGTACTGGTGCACTTCCGTGTTCTTTTTGAAGGGTGAGGTTTCTGGAGTGAGAAAAAAGATGTTAAAAACAGTTCACCAGGACAGCAAAGAAAAAGATAATAATAATTATATTATATATTAATAGTTACAATAAAAATAAAATAGAATAGTAATAGAATATACATAACGTACGATGCACAATTTCTCACCACCTGATGACCCGATGACCGATACAGCACATCCCGAGCAGCAATCACAGAGTGAAACTTGGAGCAATCTCAGAACACCAATATTCCCTAGCAACGATCTCAGAACTGCAGGTTGCAGAGAGACTGAGAGAGGGAACAAATGGCCGAACGAATGAAAGCATGAACAAACGAAAGGTCCCCGGCCCACCAACCAAACCCCACAATATACTGTGCATGACGTCTATGGTATGGAACACTCTCTTTGGCCAGTTTGGGTCAACTACACTGGCTATACCCCTCCCAGGTTTTTGCACCTGCACATTAGCAAAACTTGGGATGCTGGAAGACGTCCTTGTTCTCTTAATAACAACGAGTAACATCAGTGTATTATCAACATTCTTCACATAACAAATCCCATACTAAATCCAAAACACAGTAGCTACTGGGAAGAAAATTAGCTCCATCCCGGCCGAAACCAGGACACCAGTTTAGGTCAGTAAGACTCAGGGTTTAGCACTGAGACTTTGCAGGAAAGCCACAAAGGATGCACAAGTGATGTTTCTCATAATTTTTTCTGAAGCAGGAACTACTTTCACAGCCTCTTATCTCATGATGTGGGGTAACTTTCATTCATGGTTACTTCTACTCTCTGTAATGCTTTTACCTTGATAAGATTTTATTTTCTTACGATGCTTTCTCATACCAAATAATACCTCGAAGCTTAAAGCTACAAGAAATTGTTGTTATGCTCCCTAGAGCAAGACCAAGAAACATTTCAGTTGGTTGAGTTGTATATAGAGAGACATATATACGTATATATCCAGAGGGACCTGGACAAGCTCGAGAAATGGGCCGAGGTTAGCCTCATAGAGTCATAGAATCATAGAATAGTTTGGGTTGGAAGGGACCTTTAAAGGTCATCTAGTCCCATAAACCTCATGAACCTCATGAGGTTCAACAAGGACAAATGCAAGGTCCTGCACCTGGGTCGGGGCAACCTCTGGTATCAGTACAAGCTGGGGGATGAAGGGATTGAGAGCAGCCCTGCCGAGAAGGACTTGGGGGTACTGGTGGATGAAAAGCTGGACATGAGCCAGCAATGTGCACTCACAGCCCAGAAAGCCAACCATATCCTGGGCTGCATCAAAAGCAGCGTGGCCAGCAGGTCGAGAGAGGTGATTCTGCCCCACTACTCCGCTCTGGTGAGACCCCACCTGGAGTCCTGCGTCCAGCTCTGGAGCCCTCAGCACAGGAAAGACATGGACCTGCTGGAGCGGGTCCAGAGGGGGACCACAAAATGATCAGAAGGAAGGAGCACCTCTCCTATGAGGACAGGCTGAGAGAGTTGGGCTTGTTCAGCCTGGAGAAGAGAAGGCTCCAGGGACATCTTCCTTAAGGGGGCGTATAAAGATGGGGAAAAACTTTTTAGCAGGGCCTGCTGTGATAGGACAAGGGGTAATGGTTTTAAATTAAAAGAAGCGAGATTTAGACTAGACATAAGGAAGAAGTTTTTCACAATGAGGGTGGTGAAGCACTTGACCAGGTTGCCCAGAGAGGTGGTAGATGCCCCATCCCTGGAAACATTCAAGGTCAGGCTGGATGGGGCTCTGGGCAACCTGATCTAGTTGAGGATGTCCCTGCTCATTGCAGGGCGGTTGGACTAGATGACCTTTAAAGGTCCCTTCCAACCCAAACCATTCTATGATTCTATGATATGTATATAGAATTTTCTTGATTTTAAAGACAATGTTCTATGAGGTAAAGGTATAAAAAAAGATCATTACAGATATCAAATGCTTTTCTACTTAACTATCTGGTTTGTCTGATGTCAGAACACCATATAGGAGGAATTTTAGGAAGAAGAATCATAGGGGCAGAGGTGAATCCTCTGTGTTTCCCTGTATTCATTTGGGCTGCAGGACTCTGGTCATATTCTGTCAAACCCATTCTGTTTTGCAGCTGGCAAAGAATGGGTAGGTGTGAGACTGCCAAACTAAATCTAGATGTTACAGAAATTAGTAGTGCAGATGGTGTACCTCTTTACAAATACTTTGGCTTCTTTATGTTGAAGAGGGGGCTGTGCATGGGGGAATGCAGGTAGAAAGTGTGGGGGTGGCAATGCAGTTGTCTAGGAAACAGAGGTTTTCAAGCTGGAAAGCATGGGGAAAGAGCCAGGCTGATCCTGCCGCACTACCTGTGCCTCCATATTGTCACCCTGGTTCAATTGAAAGCTCACTTAATTGGTCTGTGATTGGGGGTTTTTTTGCAAATGGCTTTGCTCCTGCAGTGCTGCTGGTACAAGGGAGGGAGTAGGAAGGTGTGGGGTGGGATAGACCCCAGCTGGGATTTTGTTGCCCCCATGCTTTCAATGTCCCTTCTAAATTTTCCTCTCTGGATCAGTGTGGCTTAAGGAGCAGTCCCAAAGCTGGGGAGACTTTCCTGCTCCTGCTGAGGTAGGCAGCACCCAGACTGGCTGCTCTTCCTCCAGGTGCTCCATTGCTGTCCACAGGAGCAGTGAAGGCTGACGACTTTGATGCCAGGGAGACCTCCTGGAGCAGCCAGCCCAGAAGTGGAGGAGGGTGACTTTGGCTTTTGGGTGGGGGTGTGCAGTCAGCACAGGAGCTTCCTCTGTTGCTGAAACTACATCTATGAGGCAGTGCTTGTCCAAAAATATGGACTAAACAGGACTTTTCCTGCTTTGCTATTACCATGCATGATTTTGCTGGCACTTTAAGGCGGTTAGGAGGCCAACGTGGTGGGTACCTAGAGAGAGAAATACTGCTTACAGTTAGATTTCCTGTTTGCTTCCTTACTTCTTAAAGGCAATTTCTCTTCTGGGGCTGAATCTACCCCTGTTCCTGGATCCAGGAGTCACTCACTCTTGCTATCCCCCCTTTTGCTCCCAAATACAGTCTGGTGGTGGGTAGTTGTCTGTTGCAAAGATTGGTGCTTTCTCCACACGCTTCTGACCATCGACACATCTGAAGCTTATGTCATGCTTGAAAAATTTAGTTGCAACAAAACTTAACTTATTTTCCCTCAAAAATAAACCTGGAAAACACCAGCTTGCATTCCTCCATAGAATTGCATTTGGAGAGCGCTAACCAGCAACTCTTGTTAGATATGAATGATTTTTGGTTTTCTTAATGTGAAACTAGTAACATGTTTGTATTTAGCAGTTTGTGGGTTAATTGATCCTATATTTCAACTCATGACAGGGGTTAACTGATCCTATAAGAAGGGTACTCAAGAAGCAGTGGTTCTTTGTTGTACCCCTGGGCACCAATTCTAATTTTCTTGCTCTCAGAAATCAAGCATCTGCATTCATTAGGGATTTCAAGTGTTATGTTGACTTTTCAGAAGACTCCTTTGAAATGCAAAATTACACTTAGGATTGTGTCTTTGGTTTTGTCTGAGAATTGTGTCTTTGGTTTTATGAGGATTGACTCAGATCAAAGCTAGAAATTTCCCACCAGGCATTTCTTAATGTTGTGGTGCCTGCCTTAAGGGCCTCCGTTCAGTTTGGTTTTCTGTGATTTTAACATATCTGCATTGTTTGAATAACAAATTTGTTAGATATTCTTGGTGACTAGGTCCTTTCATTTTGAAGGTACATTTCTGCTGACGTACCTTACTGTCTTATGTTTCCTATAATATATATGCAGATTAAGTTATTAATAAGTGAAAACAAGATCAAGTGTATAAACCACAAACCTGAACAAAATACAGAAAGATCAGAAGTGTCTGAAGCAGTTACACCTCATCTCTTTTCCAAATGACTAGTTTAAAGGACAGAAGGTATCAGCACAGAAGGATTCAAGTTCACTCAAAAGAACTTTGATATTTTTTTCTTTCAGCTCAGAAATATAAACTGTGGCAATCATTTTAAAAGATGAAAAAGTTATGAGACAATCACTTGTCCTTTCCTTACCATTTTTCTGATAAACTGAGATTATGATTATAAGAGAGAGCAGATATTGTCTGCAGATAAAGATACAAATAGGTTTTACTGTTCCAAGCCATTTCTCCTCAGTGTGTTTCTGACCCTAAAGGTGAAGGAAAAAGCTGCAACAATAAAAATAGTGAGAGGGAATTGCGAAAAACGCTGGCAAGGATATTGAGTTTTCAGGGGAATTAGCTGGGATGAATGAATAGGGCATTAGAGCTCTGATTTCTATGACTGTGAGCTTCTGGCTGCTGTAGCTGTACCAGCAGACTCTGGATGAAGTGTTTGGTTCAGAGGTCTAGCATTTCTTGACCCTTCATTGCTCACAGACAGGCGTATTCTTTACCCGCCTGTTTCGGCAGGATGAGTAAGGGTAGCTTAAATTGCCAACTACAAGCACCGCAGATAGATTCCAGAGTGGTGACTCTGGACTGTGCTTGGAAAACCAGTATGATTGGAAGGTATGTCTTCAGTAACATTGGTTTGTTATCCAGCTATGAGGATCAAATCTTAAATTTGCATACCCATTTTTCAGCTATGCTGATGAGGTTGCAATTTGCTTTGTGATGATCAGTTTTCCATAGTAAGAACTAGACTAAAATGAATTTTACGTTTAGTTGAGCACAATGTGATCACATTAATAGCTAACCTCTTGCAAGTGCTAACTGAAATCAATTTATAGCTTGACCATCTTTTACTGACTGTGTATATATTTACAGTGTTACCTGCGTGCATGTATGCACATACAGATTTCTCAGTTTTCTGTGAATTTTTTACTTTTAGCCAATGTTGATTTCGTCACGGATATTACCCTTTATGGCATGTGTGGCTAACAGTCTCTTTCCTGGCAAAGTGAAGTAGAGGTGTGACATTCTTTGGTTTATTGTCATTGCCCAGTGACCTGAAATATCTCTGGTCAACAGTTTTGAATCTTGTCATTCAGTTGACTTTATCTCTTGGCCTGTAGATGTAGAAGAATTACTACAAGCTTCAGCAACAGAACACTGAATTAAAAAAATCAAATGGATGTGATCAGTGCTCAATTTTGTATACCCTTTGTGTTAGTGGTTTCTCCTATTTTAGCTCTAGGTCATTCTTTCCTACATATGTCAATACTCAGTGATATCCAGCCTTTGCTGGGTGATACTTTTTATGTTAGCGTTGGTCAAGGATGGATTCATTGTACAAGGGAGAATTGCTATTGCTTTCTCATCTGCAGCGTGTTCTCTGACTTGCACAGCGAGGGAGAAGCAGTGCAGCTTTATCCAGCTGAGGGAGCAAAAGCACTGCTTACCCTCATCCAGGTGCATCCTTGCAGCGGTGGTAACATCACCATTGCTGCAGTGATCGTCTTTACTGAGAATAGCAGAGCAGACCCTGGGCACCTTGCTCTTGTTCTGCTGCAACAACAGAAATGTGATGCTAGGATCTGTCAAATAAATCATTACCCAAGAGACTACCAGCACTCACCACAGTGCTTCTGTGTTCCTGCTGGCTGCTCTGGAGCAGCTCATGAGGAAGATGCAGAGGTGTCCTGCAGACAAAGGGATCGTGCAGATCTACTCTACGGCTGCAGGGAATGACTGTGTGTTTATGAAAGGGTCACTTGGGGTCAGTTCAGTTTGGAGAGTAAGAATTGTTCACAGGTTTGTGATGAGGGTTTTGTTCCAGTGAGTCTGTCAGTTGTCCTCCTATTACCCTCTACAAGATCGTCGTTAACTCCACTGATAACTTCCTTGCCATGTTACCTTTCTCTCCATTAATGAACTTGACATGAAAAAGGTTGACTTGTTAGTCTATGCTTTTAATAGTGCTTTTAAATTTAGAGCGTGTCCTGGAGCAGCACAGCCCTGAGCAGCCCTCCTGGAGAGCTTGCCTCTGTGGTGAGGAACCCATTCCCCCAAACCATCCTAGTATGTGCTGTGGGTCTAAAGACTGATATATGTCACAGGGCAGCCCTTCTTGGCCTAAGTTCATTTGCATTAGTAGGATTGATTGTATGTTTGCCACTGCAAAAGACAAATACAAGTCAGACCTGATACAAGTGAACTAAAGTAGTTAATTAGGCTGAGTGGATGTTATGGTGGCTTATTAGATAGAAATATTTTTAGTTTAGAAAGTATTTTTTATTTGTAGTTATACACTCAATTTTGGCGATATGGGAAAAAATTTATAACTTAAGAAAATGGATAATGTACTTAAGAGTTAATCCATACTGTATATTTAAGGAGATAAATCTGTCCTGACAATTGTCAGCATTACTTCAGCTGTGATGAAGAAAAAGGTACATAAAAGTTCTCTTATCATTTACCAGAACTATTGATTCTTAATATTCCTGTCATAGTTCTGGCATTTTATTAGCAATGCTTCATTATGTTTCAGTTGTGTTTGGAGAGTTTTCTCCAAGGATTGATGCAGCACTGTTACTTTCCTGCTTTAAGGCAGGATCCAGCTCAGGCTTTGCTCTGTTGGGAAAGAGGAATAGAAAAAGGGAGGAGGAGATGCTGGTCAGGAGCAGGTGTCACTGAGGACTAACCTGCTGCCTTGAGGGAGGAGGCAGGGGGAGGTGGAAGGAGTGAGAGCCCGTAGCCAGAGAGGATGGTGTTAACTCCACCCTGGCTACTGCTCTTCTTGAAGCCCTGTGTCAGCCCCTTGGGGCCAAGAACTATCTATGTAATAATTTCAAATTATATGCATTCAGGCCAGGGTTAATGGAGTGTGCAAAAGAAAGTTCTTAATTAGCTGCTCACTAAGCTTTTTACACTTTACTGTCAAGTCTATCATCTCAAACGAACAATAGCATATTCCACACTGTGCACTTAAATCCTCATTATTACCAAAATATAAATGTTTTCCTTTGAGATTTTCTCTCCAAAGTCTGTACACCTGTGAATTGAGCAAGCTTACCTGAGGAAGAGAGAAAAAACCAAATAGCTAATATGACACAACCAGGAGTTACTCAGCTGCAAGACATTAAACCCATTTCCAACACCATTCTTCAGAAATTCATAGAACAAGCTCTATAGATACATGAACTGGAAAACTTTTAATGCTGTTAACTTTTTAGATTTTGAGCTGCTTATTTTTTCATCTTTTGCAAATTGCATCTTCTGTGACTCCCGTTAAGGAAAGTCAGCTGTCTTCTGTTCTTCAGCTGATGTCACGCCTGTCAGTCCCTTTTCTTCTTATTTATAGCCTTTTGAAACTTAAAGATGTAGAATTAATGCTTAGAAAAAAATCAGTGTTTGGATATGTAGAGCAGAAGCTTATCTAACTTACAATAATGAAGACCAAAATCTAAAAAATAATGCTTCCAACTGGGAAGATCATAAATTGTGCAACTCTTCAGTAAATATTATAGCAACATAACAATAGTAAACATTTGTTCAGGGCTTTAGAATTTATTTAAAAAAAAAAAATAAAAGAAATAAAAATAGAAACCTTTCAAAGAAGTGAAAATAATGCTTTCATCACGGGCTGAAGTCTGCCCAGGTAGTCTGCCAGGGATTCTGGCGGTAAGCTGCTGCAATACCAAAGGAAAATTTGGGCTGACAGTATTCTCATTTTCAAAGTGCCAGGTTTTATCCTCCAGCTTTCTTCTACAGCCACTGAGGGGATGGCAGATTTACTGTTTCTCTTATAATGCTAATGGCTTATGCACCTTTTTGGTGTGTAACACCTACATATTATATTCCTATGTTATTGACCCCTTGCTAGTTGTGGATAATAAAAGTGGTGCTAAGAAGTGTCGGGCTAGGAGATGACTGGGCTTGACATCTCCATACATAAAGCCAGTACAGGTCTTCTTCCTCGTCTTTTTTGGTCACTTCCATGAGATGAATTCCTTCGTACAGCTGCTGCCAGAGCCATGCCTGGCAACGGGCACAGCAGTGTTAATGAGGTGCAGCAGCTGAAGTCCTGTCCTTGGCATGGTTAACCTGCCTGTGGTGATCAAGATGATTGTGTCTGTAGTTAGTTGTGATCGTGCTTAGAATAAATATTAAAGAGTTTTGTAGGTCCACTTGTCTTGAGTTACTCTGCACACGTGTCTTCATTGCAAGTTCTAATACAGACTGAGCAGCCTTCTACTTCAAAACTGCACTGTGTGGAAACTGATTGAAAGTGTCACTGCTTCATATATTTAAATTGAAGTTCTTGCTAATCACACTGGACCTTCATTACATATTGAATTTTTGCAGTGCAGCACTTGTCTTCCCTGTTCTGAAACTTCCATCAAACACACAATCTCTGGTATAAGTAGATTTATTAGCTGTTGTTGAGAATTCACCTTTAAAAGAGATAAGATTATCAGTAGGTAAATTAATTTTCATAGCTTCTGTCATTGATTTATTAACAGTAAGACCCATTGGCTTGGCAGAGCTTGCAAGACCATCTGTCTTTTTGTGCATATCTTCAGCTAAATGCTTTCCTGTAGTAAGAAATCAGACTTGGTCAAGTGAGCCAGCTCTGCCAATATATACTTTAATTTTTGTTTGAATACTAAATAGGATAAGTCCGTTGTGGACAGAGATGATGTTCACCTACACTTTTGTAATGCTTAGTTAATAAGAAGGAGTGATGTTACACCTGCCTTCAGAAATCACTCAGTGTTTGTGTGCTTGCTTACTCTACATGTTGGTCAGATGTCCATGCCAGCAATGCCATCTCAAGCTATGTATGTGTTATAAAGCATCAAGTAAAACATCAAGGCCAAGTTATTAGGTACAACTTAGGTACAAGCAATGTTATTAACCTATAGCATTGTGAATTTGAGTGCTGCCTACACTGGACAGAAATGCCTAAGGAGGAATTTAATGATAAATACCCCTCTCCTGGTTTTAGAACCAGGAAAGACCTAGTATTTTTTATTCTGCCTCCTCCCTCAAGGCAGCAGGTTAGTCCTCAGTGCCACCTGCTCCTGACCAGCATCTCCTCCTCCCTTTTTTTATTCCTTTTTCCCAACAGAGCAGAAAGACAGAATTGTGTCGTAAGTCCTGCTGGACTAAGAAGTGAGTTGTACTGGAAGATTCTCGACAGGGAATCAGCATAGATGACACTTAAAATTTCTTTGTGTTTTATGTTACATATAAATTGCACCTGAATGATATATGTATATATATAAAACACAGCTTCTTTTGCCATCTTTTCACATTTGTAAGCCTTGAGCAAAAAGCTGTTTTTCACAGGAATTCAAACACTCCTAGTAATCGTGCCACCAGTTATCATCATGGCTCAGGATAATAATCAAGAAGGCAGATGAGCTGGAAAATCAAGGTAAGCAAATGATCCATATTTCGTACCTCCACCTCCAGACCCCTGCGCAAAATGAAACAGAAATCAGATAAATTTATGTATACACGTAAAAGTCTGTATGAGGTGGTTATGAACAGTGTGTTCTGTGCTTCAGTTTTATATGGCAGCAGTGGAACTTGAAATGAAAGCAGGTTCTAAAAATAAATGTCAGTGAGACCTTGAAATAAAAATCAAATCACAAGGGTGCCACTCAGTCACTTTGCTGTTATTGGGGAACTTTGCCTATGTGGAAACTCATGGATTTCATATACTTGCCTTAAAATAAAACCAGTTTGCATGACCTGGTCCCAGCTGATGCCATAGAATTCGTTTTGCATGCAGACTGCTGCTCGAATGTCCCTAAATGATCAGAACATAAGAACTTTCCTTTAACACCCTGTGAGAGGTCTCAGACAGGCAGGCGTTATTAGCGCATCAGTCTGAACTTACTACCTTGGGGCAACAAGGTGGACCTGACGTTCCTGCCAGCACTATTTTCTAATCTATGGTGAATTACTGAGAAACATTTCACACTTAAAACATGCCCCATCTCCTGTATATGGAAATGAGCCGAGGCAGAGCAGATGCCACCCAGAAATCTTCATGTGTTTCATTTTTGTCTGTTTGAGAGAGCTGTAGGAGGAAAGAGTCACAGGTAGGAGATTAAAATAATTTGACAATTTGTGAGGAAGGAGCACATCCATTCCCAACCATACAACTGCTCCTGTCCTTCCAACTGGTGTTTGTCTGGTCAGTGAGAGGATTTGTGGCAGAGCAATCCATTGCAGTGTGTTCCCCACAGTGTCACAGTGCTCAACGTGTAATTACTATAGCTTTAAGCACATGTAATTTACTGGCTCACCCTTTCCTTGATGGGGAAAGGATGCTAACTTGTGCTGGAGCAGTGCAGGGTAATGTATGTCCCGGCTGTTCTGCTGCCGGTGCAGGGACAGGAGGATGGCCAGGAGAGTCAGTGGCAGACACGACTGCAGCAATTCCTGTCTCTGGGTGAACATGTGCATTTCTATTCCAGCAGGTTTGCCATGGGTCTGAAAACGTCCTCATACCTCATCCTGGTGATTGTACACATCTTGCTTCAGATGCCTTCCAGTTCTCCTGAGAGCACCTTTTGGGAGACAGGTATGATTTCTTTCACTTCACGAGGCTGAAAAGCCACAGTCCAGTCACTGGGAGGAGACAGCGACCGAGTGCTGGGACACAGACCTGGGTGCTTCTTTATGGGAACAAGGCAAGCCCATATACTGACCCATTTTCTTCTTGCACCTATAGTACATATGATGCATAACTTGAAATATTTTATGATCAGTAGTTTAAAAATAGCTTAAAATGTACTATTTATTCAACTTGGGGTACACTGCAGATAAAGACAAGATAAACTTATAAAAATGAACTTTATTTTCTATTCTATAAGACTTTTTTCTTTCTTATTGTGATAAATATTCGCTAGCTTTCTTCCTAGTGGAAGTTTCTGTCAACCTGCTCTTTCCTGAGCTAAACTCATCTCTTTACCCACTTAGAATTTTTTTTGTCAGGCTCTCAAGTTTAGCAAATCAGTTTGTCACTCTCTCTGGCACCTGGAAAATAGTGTTTTTCCTAGCCATTATGTTCTGACTTTTCAGAAGTTGTGAAATAGGTGTCTTACCTCTAGCAGTGATTTGTTTTCCTTTTCTGTTGCTCTTCAGCATGCTTCTTGAATGCAGTCAAGTGGGATGGCATTGTACTGGTTATACATTTGATAATAAAAAAGATAGTAAAAAAGTCTCCTATTTTCTCCATGTTTATCCTTTTATCAGAGATTAAAATTCCAAGGGGAGAGGCTTGGCCCTACTGAGTGGTGGTTCAAAGGCTGGAGCTCTGAAGAGTTAGAAAGTAAATGTTTTTCTCTAAGTAATTTTGGGTTTTTTTGTGGGTGTACCTCTCTACAGTTGTTATTTTTTACTAATGGGTTTTAAAAAGTGTGTACCTACATGTAGATTTATGACATTATAAATACCAGTTCCAGACCTATGTTGACTGAACCTCCCAACAAAACGTTTTAGGATCACTTATGAAAAATTCAATATGGGAGTTACAGGTAAAATACCTACTTTGAGGGAGAATTAACCCTATAAATCATTCAGTAAGCAGCAATTTTGATGGGCTTGACCACTTCTTCAAGGTGAGTCAAAGAAAAAAGTTATTTTTCTGTATTCATGTGCCTAGCAGTAGAAGATTAAAAAGCAGAATGGAAAATAGTTTGAAAGTGCAAGTATTTTTCAATTAACCTTTCAGAATTAGGAACTACTGATGATATAAAAGTCTCAAAAGCTGAAATTTCTAGATCCTTGAGAACTAGAGGAACATAGGAGGGGGCCCACATAAGGAACATTGGCTTCTCTGAAAATACTTCTATGCTGTTTTAGAGCCAGGTGTTTTAAGGGATTACCACATCAGAAATCATCTTTAAACTAAGAGCTTGTCTTCTAGCACAGGTATGTATTCCTGCAGATATTTCTCAACCTTTGCTGAGGAGCAGCAGACCTTTACATTTTAAGCAGCTTTTTAGCTTGGCTGCTTGTAGATTTGCTGTATTTGTTGTTTATAATTTTAAACTACTCCAGTTTGATATTTGTTTTTGCTCTGCTGCTGTGGTTTTCAGAGCTGGAGCTGCTTTTATAATGTACAAGAGATGTTTCTTTTAGTTTTGCAAAATACATTTTTGTAGGAAAAGCTCCATTTTGCAGATTGGTTCCTTGTTTAAGACCTTTCTTACCAGAAGTGTGTTATGACAGTAAATTTATATCAAACAGTTATCCTTATTGTGTTACTGTGTCCAGTAATATTTTTAACCTTAAGACAACCCTCTTGTTGCTGCAGAGCAGTGCTGTAAACAGGGACTAGTTACTACAGGCTTGTATTTTCAGAATATGCTGGGTTTCGCAATAAAGTTCAAGTTTCAGATGAGCAGAGGGCATGACATGTCAGAAGTTACTGGTGGTTTTCAAGAAATCCTCTGACATTTCCATTTAAGAAACATTTTCAAGTTTTCTTTTTGTCCACCTCATAACTTTATATTACTGTCTGGATTCTACTGCAAAGCTGATTCTAGATACAAGTGCTCTGGGCCCACTTTGCACCTAGCTTTTCCAGCAATAGACGTGTGAGTGGCAGGCAGGTAGAAGGACAGCTAGGGAACTGTAGCTGGCTGAGGCACAACAGAAGTAGCTTTTAGCAGAAGGAACCCTGAATCTGAGCTTCCTCACCTAAAAAACCTGACATGAGGTGTTTTACAAGGGGACAGAAGATTGAAGGGAAAATTGATGAGTAGAGAATTCTTATTCAAATTCTTACTACAGATTTCATAAAGTCAATTAGATTATTTAAAACAAAACAAAACAGGAGGCAGAGCTGTGACCTGAGATAAGCCATCTTACACCGATGGGTTGCTTTCTTAATTTTAACAGAGACGCTTTGGACTTCGGAAGATTTTAAATGTCCATCTTTTAAAAGCAGAACAGCACAAAGCAGGTGGGTTTTCAGTTGGAAGGTTGCTGTGTCACTGGAAAAATCCAGATTTGCCATTTTATATACAAGTGCATTTTTTATGTAAGTGCATTTTTTTTCAAAGGCTCCTTTCCTGACTGCTCTTTGCATTTGCATTACTGGCACCACTAGCCCCGGGTGTTCTCACCTGCTGCTCCCTCCATTTCTGTTTTGGTTTCTATGCCATGAAAGCTTATTCTCCTACTCCCAGCTTCCTCAATTCTAAAGACCTGTGTAAGAATTATAAAGAACTATATTTTCCTTATATAAGACTTACATAAGACACAAAGAATTATGAAGAAATTGTGGTCTTGTTGGAACAATAAGGTTACAGGGAGAATTAGCTGTTACTGGGTCTTTGATGTAGTACTACTAGCCTACAACACTGAGAAATATGTGGGAATTATGGTTGCTTATTTTTAAGGCTAAATATAGGTTGCTTGAAGCACTATGATTTAGTTTTTTCTTTAATGCTAAGGCAAAGGCAAAGTCCATGGGCTCAAAGGCTACCATCAGAGAGAAGCATGCAGATTTGACATCTGATTTCCATTTACTGTTGCCCCAAGGCCTTCTTGTTCACAAATATTTTTCACATTCCCAGGAGAGGACTGCATTGAAGCCATTTGAATTTGGATACTGGTTACTAAATAATTTATTTTCACTTACCCATTTATTCCCAGCATCAAACTCTCCATTCCAGTCATTGTAGTAGGGCAAATTGTTTTTATTACAGATGGCTATACCATATGCCCGGGGAGTCAGCTGAAGGTGGTTGGATTTTTATTGGAAATGAAATAAAATTACACAGCTGCGCTATTTATAAAGGCCTCTAAAAGTTTGGTCTCAGTAGGAGCTGTTCAGAAGTACAGATCTACAGAGATCTTAACATAGTAATCAGAGGTTGATGGCTGTTGAGATTGTGAACAAAGAGAAAGATTTATTGCTTTCTGGTTTTCTGTTTTGCCAGAAATACAGATGCCTTTTCCACAGAGATATTTCTCTAGATATTTGACCTCTCTGAATTTAAAGAAAAAAATAGAGAAAGTAAGAAACTTACAGTCCTGAAGAACTGAGCTAAACAATTGAAGTTTAAAAGACTTCTTGCAGAAGGGAACATTAAGTAATGTCAGCATTCAGGATTAATGAATTATGTCGATGTTATGGTACTCAGTTAAAGCTGAAATGCTTTCATTATTGTTTAATTTCCAGATTGTAAATGCTCTAAATCAGCAAATGGAAGTTCACACTAAAGAAGGCCCCATCTTGGTTCCCGTTCTTCCAGTTCTTTCTAGTCAGTCCTGCCACCATTTTGATTCTTGCTCTGGTCTTTTGTATTAGTAGAAAATAAAAATTTCTGAACCATTCTGTTCATTGTCAACCATATCAGACTATGATGTGCACAATACTTCTTTGTGATGCCATTTCGTTTTCAGAGAGTTTGGAGTAATTTTTCATTATTTGGAGTAGCAATGTTTTTCTGTCTTATTCCACCTTTGAATGACTTCTTTATAACAAAAAAATAATTAAAACAAATAATTAGTTACTTAGAGGGGAAAAAATAGCAAGACACAGTTTGCTTTTTTTCTATGGGAATATTGTTTTTGTTCAGAAACTTACATTTCCTCTTCTGTTAAGAAACCTTATTTGTAGAAATAAACCTATGACTTTTAGCTGGATATCTAAAAGAAGGGATTGTCATTGATAAAGAAGTGGTGAAATTTTCTAAGATGTTCGGCTCTCCAGAAGCTTAATCAATAATGGCCAGTGAGTGCTTAGGACTCTGACAATGAGTGTGTCTTATTGAAATTACTAAACAACATGTTTTAATGAGGAATCTTTGTTCCATAATAGGTAATAAAGCTCATTGTGACATCCTGTAACTGGAGCATTTGGCAAATATCAGCTTTCTTGTGCATCTCCTTTCAGAAGAACATTGTAAGATGACTTATTTGAGTAAGTAGGTCTGCCAGCGCAGGCAGAAATTCATGCTGTATATTCAAGTATCTATGTACCTTGGTAGCTCTTTTCTAAAAATGTTAGTAAAAATCTGGGATTTATATCTCTGCTTGAGTTCTGCAAGAGTGGACATGTAATGCTGCAGCTTATGTCACAACACCTGGCTGTGGTTCTTGGCCTCTTCTGGAACTGAGCCAGATGGCAGAGCTACTGCAGAGCCTATAATCCAAACGGCCCTTCTCCCATTTATTTAAATTATATAAATAGCTGGTGTTTTTAGGAAATGAAAGCTGTTCGTCCCAAAGGGTACCAAATAAAATGTAAAAATTTAGTTTGAGCACCATGACTCCGGTATAGATTGTAGTATTCTGTGTGTAAAGTGTACCTGGCAAAGGTCCGCAGCAACCATTCAGATAATGTATAGTGAATGGTACTGCCACACTGGCATGTACTGTGCTGCTCAGCATTTCAAATGAGTGTCCAAGCATTTCTGATTATTCTTTTGCATATAAGAGGTGGATAATGAACAAAAATTTGCAGCTAGGTAGCATTTCACTGGTTTGGAATCATGTTTCTTCCCCATAGCTTATCTATCTTTTCAGCTATCATCTTTTCAGCTGCATGTTCTTCAAGCTTGCTCTTGAATATAATGTATTGGCATGCATTTCTAGTGTGCATACCACAGCCCACAGCACTGTCCTCATTTAAGTCACATCCAGATGTAGGCAAGATACGTTCAGCAGAGCTTTAGTTTTGCTCATATGCCCCCAATGCTGGTATGAAGAAATCTTTACACCTTTTCTCTATGTAAATGAAACAAATCCCCTTGATGTGCAGGGGTTGCTTAGAATGCTAAATATGAATTATAGTGTGGGCAACTCAGTACTCTATCAATATTTATTATTGATAGATTTGTATTAAACACATCACAACCACAGTTCTGGGCTCCATCACGGTATGAACAATGCAGACACACAGCAGCTCCCCCACTGTTTAAAAACATTTCCTTTTATAGAACAGGGATTGAATTCTAAATACCTATATGTGTGGTTTTTTTGGTAGAGTGCTAAAGAAAGCAGGTTATGTCTACTCTGTAGATGTGGCCAGTAATAATATAAAAAATTTACACATTTCAATTTTGCTTTCTATAGGAGAATTTTAGAGCTATTTCCCAAGAAAATTGCTATCCTGTCTTGTAGAAGGAGAACGGAACAGGCATAGTTGGAATCATCAAGTTTTCAAATCTCTAAAAAGGAGTCAAAATCTGTCTAAGTATCTTTTGACAATGTGTGTTTCCTATTTATGGAGAAGTAAAATCTTAGGGTACAAACTGCCTTGGACAGGGCACACAGGATCAGTATTCTTTCTCTTGCACTAGTGGCACTGGGTTGTTGGACATTGTCTTTTGACAGTGCTGGCCTGTCGTGAAAACAGTGCAACTGACGGAAACACTTGAGAAATATGGCTTGACTGAGGATGGCAAAATCCCCCTCCAGGGGTGTTCAGAAGAAACTCTTACAAGGATGCAACCTGCTTCCAAATAGGTATCCACTTAAACTGAGGCCAGAGATGGCATTACGGTGGAGTAATTCCTTTATTGTCTGTGAGTGGGTACAAAACTCTGCATTGGTCTCACTGGCTTCCCGTCTTTGTTCACACACTCAAGGAACGAACACTTGCCATAGCAGTCTCATGAAAAAATAGATCTTTTGTTGCTGGAGGTTTTTTATGTTCCTGGGAAAGCTTTCCCCTTCGTTTTCCTGTACAACCTTTTGACATGGCTTGCTTTGTGTCTGTGTCTTACACTATTGCAAAATAGTTTAAATTATATTTTCACTAATGCACAAATCTCAGCTTTCATGGTGAGTTAGTGCAAAGTTGGCAATGTAATAATATGCCAGAGGTCAGGAAAACCTCAAGTAATTTGCAGTAGTGAGTGACTACTTATATTGTGTATCTTCTTTGCAAACTAAGCATCTCTAAGTTATAGAGCAAGTTCGGATCTCAAGGAACCGAGATGCCACTTGGCACCTGCAGTCGAGTATCGAATAGTTCTGTTATTGCCCAGTTGATACTATGTAATTAAAATGGTCAAGACCAGCCTTTGCGATGAGAATGCCTGCTAATTATCAGTACAGAATATACAATACTGTACAAAAGGAGGTACACAATACTGCAGTTTAAAGGTAATTCTGACATATGACAGTGACTCTATATCTGAAAATTTTAGTGGCTAATGTTAACAAGAATGATACATACATTAAAGATCAAAGCTTTTAAAAAATGAATATTTCTTCATTATTGAGTATCATTTTTGCATAAAAAGAGTCCTCCATATCCAGTTTATCTATGAACATCAGTGCTTTTACTTCATTACTGTTGCACTACAAAAGCTATTAGCAGGAAGCAGATGAGTCTATGGAAATGTATCAGCTGTGTGATGAACTCTCATTGCTTTCCAAGATAATACATACAACTGGTAGAATAAAATGCAATTATTCTAGGGTATTATTTATTTGCTTGCTTTTCTTGTATTATGCTCTATCCTTCTTCATTTCAAGGATGATCTGCAAGGAAAGAAGTAATTGGGGTGACACACTTCTCAGTGCCTTTTTGATTTGTAGAGGAAAAATAAATTATTCTTGATAAAAGTTTTGGGCTATTATCTGCTTGTTCTGAAATTCAGATTCTGCCTGGCTGGAAGATGAACGTACTTGAAGAATGCTTGAAATTGTGACAAAAAAAAAAACTTGAACAATTTCTAGGCTAGGGTAACGGATCTAGCGGTTTCTTCACAAGTGAAAACATGTAATACTCCCATCTGAAAAAAGTCAGGAAGAAAGAAAGATTAACTAAAAAAAAAATAAATTGAGGCACTCCATAATTGTATAAAACCTCCCCCCAAACCTAACTGAAACATCATTCTGGGGAGGCTTCTAAGATTTAGGGGCTCTTATTGAAATCAGTGGACCGTGGTGCAAGTCAGTGCGAGAGGAGAGATGTGGGCACAACTGAAAAATTCCCTGCAGATCATTTGAACATCTAAATGTTTTGTTATGAAAATAAGGGCTCCATAACAAGTGACTTCTAGTTCAGAAGGAAAGACAGGAGAATAAAAATTAATTTATTAGTATACAGTTTTTATTTGTGGTACAGGCT